>JAACJM010000018.1:0-600000 GCA_013368315.1 Tetrapyrgos nigripes
GACAAGTGTATTTTATTTATGGAATGATTCTACCCACACATGCACTCTCTTTCCCATTTTTTAAAAATATGTATTCAAGTTCACGATCAGAAATTCATACCACTGCTGTGCTAGGTGACCCTTACTTAACACTATCCTCAGTTTCATTCCAGCTTTCTCAAGTAAGTAGGCTACATTAATTGTACACATCAACACCTTCATGGCTGTCATAACTTGGTTGATTATATCACTGTACTTTTCTGAAGCTAGGTCATCTTGACTTCAGGCTGGTAGTTAGGAGTAGGATGCTGTGAGTATTTCTGACCCATGTTATTAACAAAAACTCTCGCATCGACCTCCCGGCAGCCCAAAATTCACGTAGTTAATAACAAATTATTAACATTTACATATGAGTGTTAGTTAACATGTTAATGAAGCATTAATTAATGAGTTATTAACAAAATTTCATGTCAATAATTCTGCCCATTTCACAAGGACAGCATTAGGATGACCATCAGTATCTTTATATTCTTCAAAAATCCCTCCAGCAAATCTGCTATAGCACCAATGCCATTTTCACCCCGCTCCATGATATCCAGAATGCCATCACCTGTCGTATGCGCCTGCCAGCCGAAAATATGTTTAAACGACTCGTTAATGGCCCCTACCTCGTCTTCAGTATGTTCCAGCAAGTATCTGTCAATTCAGAACATTGTGAACAGGTATTCTTGAGATAAGTGCGAAGATAGAGAAGGTTGTTCTGGACATTTTCTGGGAGGTCTGCACTTGTGTTGTATGACGGAGTGTCAAGCAGACTGCAGATGGAGAGCAGGTGTAAAAATTTCACTCAGAACTCAAGGTGAACTGTGACTCAGGTTTTTGAGAGATAAAAGATTACAGTCTTCCTGTGCTAAAAAAACTAGGCCATATGGTACACCCGAGTAACAAGATAGAGAACTTTACCAGCCCTGCTTTTTGACAAGAGTGAAGTTAGTAGTAGCTCTTTTATCTCTGAAGAGAAACAGAATATGCATGGCTGAAGGATGGCCATTAATGACTAGTTCAGGTCCAAGTGCAGTGGGAAATTGCCAGCAAAGCAGTCCTGTGTCTAGTCCAAAAAGAGAAAAGCCCAAGGCCAGCTCTCAGCTCCAAGTCTTTAAATGTTCACAAATGCTAATATGGGCTCTGGCAACCCTCTGTTATTAGCATTTAATAACAGTGTTAATTAACATATGTTAGTATTCATCACATTATTCACAGTAACCTACTTAGAAGTAATCCATTTGTACTCACCTGATGAAGAGTGTTTCATATATCTATACACTCTCTGTAGCTATAGTAGGTACGTACAGAATCAATATCCATTCTAATATCATCATCATCATCTGCAGTCATCAAATCCCAAATCCCATTTCCCGCTGAGATACTTGATACTATACTTATGATACAAGGGTCTGCGTCTTTACAGTCTGCGACTGAGTATTCAATTCCAGATTCCAAATCTAAAGTTGATTGCGTTGCATTGGTTAGGCCATGTACATGCATAATGCAATGGCAACCATCACTCAGAACGTTAACTAACATTGGAGTTGACATTGGGGCAGGTTATGAAAGATTCAGAAGTCAGAGCGAGGTGGAGAAGAAAGTGACTTGGTCTTAGTGCAGGGGCCAGAGTACTACTGAATGCGTTCCCCAGCCTCGATCTCTCACTTCAGGGTCAAGCTCATCAGATATAGCTTGTTTACTGGCTTAACCTCTGGGTTAACATGGAGGAGCTTGACTGTATCCTCTGTAAATCATGCCTCTCAAATCTCCGTTCGCTTTTGTTACTCTCTTCATGATACCAATGAGTTGTGATCAAGCGATACATGGTGTTCAGAGTCTGTGTGGCTTGTTACTCATGTTTCGTCTGTTGCTTCAGGCCATGTTAAAACAGTGACTAAGTCAGGGGTGAGAAAGATGAGAATTGAACATGTAACTGTGTCAGGAAAATTAGGTGTGACTTCTTCCTCTTCCTCTCTTCTCCTCCCTTCTCACCCTCCTCATCACCCTGGAATTCCTCATCATCATCACTCTCCTCGTCACTGCTTTCTACCCTTTTCCTCTTCCCAAATTTCTTGGACAACGGAGTTTTGGAGGTAACTTTGCTCAATTGCCACCTGTAGGAGGTACTGCTTTATACACCAAAAAGGTGCCTCAGATGTATTGTGCACATTTGCTGTATACACAGGTGGAAGAAATGGGCAAAGCACTATGGTATCAGATAGCCCATGTAGTAATTTTGCAACAGAACATGAGACAACAGGCACAAAGTGACAGTGACTCTGAACTAAGGATGGCATTGGAAACTATGTGGTTTGCATCTTGTACCAATGAAGACATTTCTTATTTGCAGTCAAGAGTTGCAGGTCAACTCTCTGATAAACCCAAAATAAACAGTGTTGATTTTAGATATGTCTCAATCATAACCAGTAGGAATACATAAAGAGACCACATAAACAGTATACAATTGCAGAGGTTCTCTGAAGAATTATGACAGCCACTTCATTCATTCTATTCATGGGATGTTCTGGGACAAGGGAAAGACCCTGCTTACCCAAAGCGCAAGAAATACAGGGGTTCTGTGCCACCCAAAACAATGATTCAATCATTACGAGACGCACTTTGAAACTTGTCACCTTGTGATACTGGTCATCTACCTGGTATTTTACACCTGTGCAAAGGTATGCCTGTCATGATTAAGTATAATGAGGCAACAGAGCTTTGTATAACCAATGGCCAAGAAGCACATGTAAATGGATGGAAATCAGCAAAGGATGCATCCGGAAAAGAGTATCTTGATGTATTGTACATGAAATTGCATAAACCAGCAAATGATGTCACCATTACTGCACTCCCTACAAATGTGGTCCCTTTATCTAGAAGCAATGTTCCTGTCACAGCTAGAATGCCAAGTGGTGAAACATACAGTATAACACGCAGTCAAGTACAGGGTATCCAGAACTTTGCAATGACTGATTTTAACTCACAGGGCAGAACAAGAGACCACAACCTGTGTAGCTTATCACAGGCAAGAAACCATCAGAGCATTTATACTGCTCTTTCAAGAAGTTCAACTCATGAAGGAACAGTTATTATGGAGCCTTTATCACATGCTACTATTGACAAAATATCAGGTGGTTTAAATGGCTATCTCAGACAGGAATTCCATGAGCTAGAGCTCCTTGATGAAATAACAGGGTTAAGATATGAAAATGACTTACCAACCAGCATCAATAGTGTTACAAGAGTAGATGTAATTGCTCAGTATTGGTCATGGAATGGTAGACATTATGTGCCACATAATATGCCTCTTAAACTGAAATGGTCTCAAACAGACCCTATGGATGATGTTGAAAATCTAAATGATGTAATAGAGAAGCACAAAAAATTTCATCTGAGAAGAATAACCAGTCTTCCATATACAAAGTTGGCAACACTGATAAATATGTATCAGCTCCTGGTCCACAACCTCTGAATCATGTTGAAAAGAAATGTAAAGCATCAGATGATTTGCCTGGCCATCCTGTTAAAACACATAGAGTTCATTTAGACAGCTCTCAGTCAGGTCCAGTTGGTTTCAATTGGGACAGTATCAGCCACAGCTATGGTTATGATTCTATACTCACTGTTTTGGCTGACTTGTGGATATTCAACCCATTGGCCTGGACAAAAGAATGGTGGTCACATAATCTGTTTCTGGACACTCACTATGGAACCCAAGTCAGGTGATTTTTACCCCGAACGCAGGGGTACTATACACTATCACTCACTTACCAGGGCACTTAAGAGTGATTCAAGTTGTGAGGTCAAATCACTCACTTT
The DNA here is from genome assembly GCA_013368315.1 of Tetrapyrgos nigripes. Classification (NCBI taxonomy): domain Eukaryota; kingdom Fungi; phylum Basidiomycota; class Agaricomycetes; order Agaricales; family Campanellaceae; genus Tetrapyrgos; species Tetrapyrgos nigripes. The sequence goes on from JAACJM010000018.1 coordinate 3,844, forward strand.
ATGGTGCCCATCACATTCGCCCGGGGAACAGGCGATTTTTGACGAGGGATTTTAGTGAAGGGGTAAAATACCCCTGTTTTTGCTGTGCTAAAGACACCTCCAAACTTGCATCTACTAAAAGCTGCATAGTTGCTTCATTGTTTTAGAGACAGCGCAGAATGTAAGCATATCGATAGAAAATGCACATGCTGAAGGAGACTTCAGAATGAGAAGGCTCATTTCAAATTTCAACTCGGATGTGGTACCGGTGACTGTACAGTCACCAAGCCACAAATTATGTCATCAATGTTCGACTTGTCCGTAACGTCGACCACAACGGCCGCAAGCCCATCGCTCCTCAAACAGCCTCAACGCTCTGCAATACGCAAGGTCAACGTCCCTCAACGCCTCAATGTCCTCAACACCTTCAACACCCTCAACACCCTCAACACCCTAACGTTAATGTCTTCAACACCCCTTAATTCGTATCATCAATTCAGACTGGGGAAAGGTGCCACTGCTTCGCATGGCAAGTGACGAGGCCCTCCTCAACAAAACCTCACTCTTGTATTGACTACATTGCAGCTACTTGCAAAGTAGTATGAGCGAAATAAGTTGGGAGTTTGAACCCGCGGAAAAGACTTTGAGGTCGCTACAGGTCGCTAAGAGTACGACATAAACATAAATTAATGACGATGAAGAGGCAAGAATTCTGAATTACGAGGGTGTCGAGGCTGAAGCCAAGCTTCAGAAGCGGAGGAAGTAGGGCAGCGAGTACTGGCAAACGTCGGATAACAATTACTATGGCCATACTTGCGGAGAGAAAGCTGTGGACACGAGTAAGTATCCCATGAAGCACGACGCTGGCAATGAAGGTGAGATGAGTCAACACACTGGCATGACGTCATGATTGTCGACGTATGTAGACCCGGTCCAGACTCAGTCTGGATATTTCGGGTTGATCGGGAAAGTAGAGACCGGTGTGGTGTGGTGACGACACACAGTTGGGTTGAGTGGCAACGAAAAGGGGTGGGAGTTTGAGGTTGTGGTAAAATTTTCGAGGTCGACATAAGTTAACTCGGCCTTAAAGGGCCTCGTAATATCCCTCGAGGTACCCACAGGCAACATGATGATGAAGGGCAAGGGCAACAAGGATGTCAGAAGAGAAGGAGGCAGATAAGAGGGTGTGCAGAGTGTAGGATGGGAGAAAGCATTGTGGTATGTACTACCTGTATGCATTGTGTCGGTAGTGCAATGTATCCTGTCCCGACAAACAATATGATTCTTTTTCTACCAATTAACAGAGTGCATCTATTGCTGGGGGATTTGGAAGACAAGCTTGAATTGCCCTGAAACAGAGTCATTTCAACTGACCGGGCGAAATTCTTGGAAAATTTGATGGTGGGTCAAAACCAGGTTTTTTTGGCGGACAGAATCACCTGGTTTTGAGAAGGGTACTAATCCCTCCAGAAAAGGGGGAAGATCCGTTCAACACCAATTTTTAATAAATCGGTGGAAAACCCAGTCGAGGCGGGTGAAAATCCCCCATCCGGCAGTCCACAGTGACTTTTTCAACAGAGTTGGCAGATGTGTGTGAGAGTAGCTGTAATATGGAACAGGTGAGAGATACAATCCACTCACATTTACACTCACATGATAGTTAATCTTTTCCTTATGGCCAAGCAGGAGTAGTCATAGATAAGCTGTTGAGATGTTCGTTAGATACACCAGACAGTCCATCCACCAACACACCGAAAAGGGACAAATTTCCACTCGACGGATATGTGAACGGATATGTGCATGGAAATAAGATATATTTGGAACCTGGATTTCAGTACAAAAAGATGATGTATCTGTAAGGTAGATATCTGAAAAGGAAGTTGCTATATAAGGATGCATTTTAGTACATTTGATTGATGTGCAGAAATATTGCGTATCAAAGCTATTGAAAGAAGTACAAAAAGACCTCATATCAAGGCTCCGGATATGGTTACGGACATGGGTCTGGAAAGACAATAAGTCCGGCTTCCTGATATGGGTACTAATAATTCATATGTCCGTTGAACGGATATGCGGATTCTGGCCTATCCATTCAACGGACATATATGCTTGTGGATTGTGGACAAAATTATTTCCTGCATCTTGCCACTGATTTTCGCTGTTCCCGCACTTTTCTAGGCTATTTTCAAGTCCCCCGAACAAATTCAGTCTATGACTCACATCGTTGAATTTTGGTCCTAGAAATTCGCACTTTGATTTAAGGTGCCAAAATGCATCGCTAGTCTTTCAGGAGTCCGGCGCGCACTTCTAGCGTGACATGTGACATGGGCAAGTTACCGCACATATCTTTCACTTTCACCGCACATTTCTTTCACTTTCACCAAACTTTCATGGGGTTTTTTCCTGAACTTTTACATACGTCAAGCATAAATAGAAACTATGATTTAGAAATCAATTATTCCTTCAGCAACGACTTGGTCTTTTGGCAACATATAACATCATTAACCCTAGAATGCCCTTGACTAAGCGAAGGGCATTCTGGGGAACTGGCGGGCCGATTAGCTGGTCCGCTTGTCGTAACTTGCCCATGTCACATGTCATGCTAGAAGTGCGCGCCGGACTCCTGAAAGACTAGTGATGCATTTTGGCACCTTAAATCAAAGTGCGAATTTCTAGGACCAAAATTCAGCGATGTGAGTCATAGACTGAATTTGTTCGGGGGACCTGAAAATAGCCTAGAAAAGTGCGGGAACAGCGAAAATCAGTGGCGAGATGCAGGAAATAATTTTGTCCACAATCCACAAGCATAGACATATGAACCATTGGCACCCATATCTGGAAGCCGGATTTATTGTCTTTTTGGATGCATATCCGTAACAATGTCCGGAGCCTTGATATGAGGTCTTTTTGTACTTTTTTCCATAGATTCAATATGCCATGTGTCTGTGCACCAGTCAAATGTACCAAAAGACTTCCAGATATATTGGCTTTCTGTTCAGATATCTAGTCTACGGATACATCATCTTTTTGTACTTATATCTAGTTTCCAAATATATCTCATTTTCGTACACATATCTGGTCACATATCCGTCAAGCAGAAATTTGTCCCTTTTCGGCGTGCAATGTGTATTTGTGTCTTACTTGCAGGGAAAATACTAGACCTGTAACTAGGTCCCTCTAGTTAACGAGGAGTTGATCGAAGGCAGAGCCTTTCCTCGCTAGAGGGACCTGTCGCAAAGGCCGGATCTTTGGCCGACACTACATATGACGTAGCTAGACTCTCATGTGATCTCTGAAAATGGGGCATTGCCTAATTGGGCGATTACGATTTGCGCTGACGTATCACGTACCTTTCGCTGTAACCACCTTCGTACTCTCTGTAATCTCTGTATTCCCTTCATATACCCTCCAAATGTCCTCTATTAGCAGCACTCATCTCACTTCCACTTTTTCTGACACTCCGGAACCAATTCCAACGCAAATAGCCACCAACTACGCGACATTCTTCTCATCACTAACCAGTTCTCTTCCTCTGACATCTACGGACTTCCCTTCTGAGCCAACTTCCGATATCGACATGTTCTCCACAATTTCAGAATCCGAGGATGATGAAAATCAAGTCAAAATCACACAAACTTCCAAGAAGACACCCGAAACTGACGCTGAGAAGTTGACATGTCAAACATATCCGCAATACATAAAGTCCCTCAATGACCATACGGTTGCCACGATGGCGCGAACGGAGATCCCAGCTCATATGCTTCCTAGAGATTACATTGAAGGCCTGTCATGCGCGTTCCTCAAGAAGCTATGTTACCAACTATGTCTGGTCTGCTGGCAGGTCACGAAGAGGACCCAATGCCCTAAACCACTTCAGCTCGAGTTTGCGTGTGCTGTCCACAAGAAACAAGATGTCTTTATGAATGTTGGAACTGGATTTGGCAAGACACTGGCTATGATTCTTCTGCTGCTTCTCGCAGATGGAAGTTTCATAGTGATTATCATTTCTCCGCTCAAACGATTGCAGGCTTCTCAGGTATGTCATTTTGCTTTTAATCAATCTAGCCCATGTCTAATTATTGGACAGGCCGACGCACTACGAGAGAAGTATGGACTATGTGCTGTCATCGTCAATGAAGACAGTCCGAAGGATGATGCATACTGGAAGGTAAATTGTCTCAACTATTTCATTATCTACTGGTACTGAATATGTTTCTTGTATTAGACTCATGCATACGACTTTCGACTGAAGCGTCTGGGCTCCGCAGACGTTTTCATTTCTATGCCAGAGCAGTTCTTTGTGGCAAAAGAAGGCTATCCGACGATTTTCAGCAAGTTTGTCTGCAAATCGGTTTTTAATCAACGAATTGGTCTCATCGCAATAGACGAAGCACATTTTGTGCACCTTTATGGACTCGAGCATTACGGTATACACCCGTTCCGTCCTGCATATGGTGACCTTGGGGTATCAAGAATCTTTTTGGTCCAAACATTCCCTGGGCTGCTATGACAGCAAGTGCCACTCATCAAGTTCTGCGAACTCTTGAAAAACGAATTCTTTGCCCCAGCTACTGTACTCTGAGTGCGACGGCAAACTGGCCCAACATCATGTATGCTACTCACTGTGTACCCGGTCGCATCAGTGATCCGACGAATTACATTTGTTTCCTCTCCAATTCATTCAATTTCACAACTCAGAAACGCACGCTTATATTCTGTGATAACAAGGATGACGCAGCTGCTATTGCCTATTATCTGGACAGCTGTTGACCTTCGGAGTATCAGGGCCTTGGCATTGTGATGCACTATCACTCGCTGATGTCCGACACTTATCTTCGACGGGCTCATGAAGAGTTTACGAAGCTTAACGGCATATGCAAGATATTGGTTGCTACTGCTGGAGAGGGTACTGTAAGTATAACAATCTTTTGACATGTCCTTTTACTCACTATTCTTCAGGGAATTGACCATCCGGACGTAGAGATTGTTTGTATTGCTGGTCTTCCATCTGATGTGCATAATATTGCACAGTGGGGTGGAAGGGCAGTGAGACAGATATCTGCCAATGGACTTTGTGTTTTATTTCACGAGAAGTGGGCACTCAAGATTGATCTCTCTGACTACAGCTTTGAGTCGGATAGTTTCTCTCTCGACTCAATTGACTTCTCATCCTTCGATGTCAATAGACCGCGCAGGCTTGTGCTTACTGAATGGTCTCCACCAGCTGATCGTGCAAGCTTCGCCTGTGTTGTCCTTACCAGAAATTTGTTCTGTGTGTGCCGTTTCATCGCAAGATGCTTGAGAGATAATACTCCTGAATGTAAGTGATTAGTATCTCAATATTATGTCAATGCAGTTAACCCATTATTATAGCCATCAAGTTCTCTACACTGTTCTGTTGTTTCTTCCATAGTGCCAACTTTGACTTGCAGAACTTTCTGCAGGGCAAACTCTGGGATGGCATAGAGATGACACCTGACACTACTCCATCTACATTACCCAAGCCAAAATCTCGTTCAGGCAAGAAACAACGTCTACTTGAGAAGAAATTTGAAGCTTGGAGACTAGAAATGCATCAGGCACAACCTTGGCCTCCACGACCGGTATACTATATTCTTCCTGATTCTCACATCAAATTACTGGCAGCATCCCTTACACATTTGATTCGGAGCACACATGATCTTATAGGACTTACTGGGCAGTCGGTGGAGTGGGGTCAGCGCTGGGGTACATCTCTATGTAAGTTGGTGATGGAATTTGATTGCATGGAGGAGATGGTTAGATCACCAGAGTTTATTGAGGAGAGTGATTGCGATGAAGATCAGTGGGAGGATATATTTGCCCAAGACCAAAAGACACGAGAACGTACTGATAATTGTGCTCTCAAGGCCATGGGTACCGACAGATATGAGACTGATAAGCGCCGACGTAATGTATTTTTTGAGATTACAAATGAGTAGACTACTTTTCTGTAACATCTGCAAAATCTACTTGTGGTAACTCATCTGTCTTGAAACCAAATATAGCTGCTAAGTCTCCATCTTCAGAACTACGAGGTTTCCCGCTTTTCAAGTCCTTCAATGAGCTGTTGAATGTCTTGAGTCCAGTTGACCTGTACTTCTGCTGACCAGCTGCGTGAAGATCTGGAAATGCCATCGCTGTCTCATTGCCCTCTCTGTCCACGTCTTCTCGTAATAACTTCCATCTCTTCACTGCTTCGCATACCTTTCGCCCTAAAACCAATGTATCCGGTTTGGTGTGTCCAGTCTTTTGATAAGGCACATTGACGGAAGTCCGGACAGTTTTCTTTAGTGCCTCTAAATACTTGATAGCTGCTGAGATTTCTCGGTACTTATACCAGTCCAAGTAGACTCCTTTAGCAGCGAGAAGACCCTGACAATGATTACAATTTCAAAGGTAAGTTCCATCAAAAAATCGCAGAACTTACTTTGAGAACACCAATTAAATGTTCAATATTCATATCAATTCCCATGCCATGTCCTGGTAGCCCTGCAATGTTCACTATCATGTTATCGTGCATGATATTCCTGAATGCCAAATGTGTCAGATGTCTGGATAGAAGTGGAGATGCTAATTACTTACGCAAAACCTAGTGGCCAGACTTTCTTGAGATTGTGCACAAAATGCAATAATTGTGTGCTATAGTTGTTTGAGCCTGCACCACGGAAGATTCGAGCTAAATCCATCAGAATATCCTCAATATGACCAAAATCACAATCAGAAATAGCTTGAACAAGTTCTCGAACATAGAGAAGGTCTCGAAAAAGCTTGCACATGTTCTGGAAGATGATATCCTTTGGATTGCGCTCCTTGTCTCTTTTCTCAGATGGGGAAGGAGGAGGAGTAGGTTGATATTTCTGGAGTATAGACATTGCAATCTCAGTGAGTTTCTCTGGTGACAGATTTGTTCGTGCAAATGCAGAGAAAGACCTATGCCCACATTCGCACTCCCAAGCAGCAAGAATGATGCCATCAAAGATTTGCTGAAAAGCAGATAACAGAGTATGATAATCTGGCTTCTCATTTCCGAGTCTCTTCTTCTCGAGTAATGAGAAAAAGAAACTTAGTGTGCCGGGCTGCGATGCTTCTCCACGATGAACATGTAGAATCGCCCACACAAGGTTTAGGCACACATGAAAGAGTCCCAGACTAAATTGCAGAAATTCTTGACAATCCCATGGTGCAATTTCCACACGACGATGGCTTTGAATAGCCATGCTGCGGACAACGGTAAGGAGATCTGCGAACAAAGGCCATGCGTAGTCGTGTAACTGCTCTGGGGAAAAGCCAAGCTGATTGATGAAGATATCCTCTTGGACGCGTATGTTTCCAATGACCGAGGCCTCTTCAGTCAGGCAAATTTGAAGGGGAAAGCATTTCGTCTGATGATCAGAGGGTAGCTGTCTGCGGGGATGATGTTGGAGAAGAGGATGTTTCGAGTGGTATCTGGGGAATGAATCGGACATGTACTTTGTTAGAACACCAATGATATGAACCACAGATTGCAGGTAATAGGCTTCAGTCTCGATTTCAGTAGGCATGATATCAATGAGGGTGAGTCCTGTCGACTTGAGAAAGTTCTCCCATATTGGAGCGAGTTTCATATCCCTAAAGTCAGCTCTGAAAAGTTGATATGCTAATGGAAAAGTTGCAGTCTGGAATTTGAGAGCTGCACCAGGTCGTTGCTCTACAAAAGTAGACTGAGCTACATGGATATTGTCGTAGGTCATGCCAGATGGTTCACAGCGAACCATCAGCATTACTTCATCCATTGCGCGTTTACCGAGTTCTACAACAGTGCGAGCAACTGTATCTGTGGAGGGGATAAGACCAGACCGGTGGAGAACATCCATCATCTGTTCCGAAGTACCATTTGCCCAGGCATAGATGCCAAGTGCACTCTGGAACTTTGCAGAATTTCGTGACCATGTGAAATGGACTTGGGAGGTGATAATATGACAGCGCTAATGAAATCACTGTAAATAGCAATCCCTGTGTAAATTGGAGTTGAGCTTACTATTGCATTGAGCTCCTCCTGGAGTGGTTTGACTTCGTTCTTAGCGTCCATTGCAGCTGTGCGCAAAATCCTTGAGAAGGTTGGAGTCGGTGCAGATTTGGCAATTTTGGTAACATCCCAGTCTTGAAGATAAGACTGAGAAATATCGGATGACTTGGCTTGCAATAATGGTTTTGCAGCATCAAACTCATCGGATATCTTCTCTTCCACCAAAGCAATCGCTACATCACGAGTAGACAGCCAAGAGTTGATGCACAGCTTCCCCTCGTCACTGTCCCATAAAGTATCCAGAAGCCGTTCAACATTCTCGTACTTTTCCTTGAAAAAGGATGTACAATAACGATGAAGCTCAGCATTGGTAGAGTCACTCTTTAGAATGGAAATCAAAAGATTAGTGAGACTCGAGCAAGCCACACGAATATGTCCCAGTGCTTTCAGGAGATTCAGGCGCTCTCCACAAATCTCTCCACAAATCTCCCGTGTTTCCGAAGTCTCAACTGAAGCGGGAGACATTAGAGTCGAGGGATGAGGTCTAAAAAGTATATCGCAAGAGTCAAGATTCGAAGTATCTACTTAAAATACGGGACTCCATAAAAATCTTCTAACCATTGAAAAAGGTATCATCAACATCCATCAATCCACTAGTGAATACATCTTGTTGAGGGACCAGAGAATCCAACGTCAAACTACTGACCCGAAGGTCCAACGGAGAAAGAGATGCCAGATTATTAGGTGTCACAGGTGAAGGGTTTGGTATAGTATGAGGTGTTTCCGGCAGGGAGCTAAACGGAAACTGAGATGTCGATACAGTGGGGGAGACTGACGGAGATGCCTCCTGTTGTGGTACTCGGAATGTAGGACTTGTCTTGGGCTTTCACGCAGGCATTACTTTGCCCGATACACTATGCCAGACAGTGCTCGAAGTGCTGGTAGTAGGTAGAGCATTGTTGGGGCTCTCTGCTTGCAGTAGTGGTGGTGCAGATTCTGAGAATGACAGTGTGGACTGTCCAGGAAAGACTTGCTCTCGCTTCTTCTTTGTGGACATGGAGAGATGTTGGTATCACTAAGAGAAGTGGAAAATTTTTCTATTGGAGGTACATACATAAGCAGAGATTTGTAATCACCCAATTAGGCAGTGGCCCAAATCGAGACCTCACATGAGAGTCTAGCTACGTCATATGTAGTGTCTGCCAGAAAAATCACCTATGCGGCAGGCCCCTCTAGCGAGGAAAGGCTCTGCCTTTGATCAACTCCTCGCATATTAGAGGGGCCTAAGTCACAGGCCTAGGAAAATACAGGAGCTGGCAGTTTGAATAGTGTGATTTCCACTGCTAATCTGAAAGGGAGTCTAAATTCTGCTCTACATAAAGTTCAGACCTCACTAAGTGGTAACTGCCCTAAATGTGGACAACATGTACAGGTTAGACGTTTATTCAATATGTGTCCTGCAATTGTTGCAGTTGATTCCTCTCCAGATAAGGTAACTCTAACTAAATCAATAAAGGTTACGTGTTTGAGTCAGAAGACAGGAACACTACATTTAAGAGGTATAATATATTGGATTAACAAGAATCACTTCATGGTGCGAGTAATAAGAAAGGACAATACTGTGTGGGTTAACGATGGCATGGTCCAGGGCATCCACTCATTATTACAGGGAAATTTGGGTGACACAACAATGAAAAACTTGGCCAAATTTGAAGATCACCCTGCATGCTCATATATCTATGCTAAACATTGACAAAATTTGACATTGCTCTACTAGTAAAGTAAATCCAAAAGCTATGCACAAGGTAAATAAAATAGTAATTGTTCTTGCCAGCATTGCATGGCCTCTTCCCCCCAACTTGTATATAATTGGTTGTAGGCGCAACATTCTAGCTACTTGCCATACATACATGTACTTACTACTTGACTGTTTTCTACTTTTCAGCATCGTCAGAGACAGTGCACACTGAACCACTGCTCAGGAGTTCACTTCAGACCAGACACTGTGACGTGGGCATTGGGCAGGGAGTTGGACTTTGAGAGACTTGAACGTTTTTTTGGACTTGGGGACTTTAACATTTTTTTGTTTCAAGTTCCCAGTCAATTGGCAGCTGGCAGTCCAGAAGCGAAAGTCAACCTTTCTCCAACCACTGTCTCCCTCCATTCTCCCTCCATTCCCTGCCCAAAACAATTCATGTTTGTGATTCTTCAACGTGGTAAGTAAGTTGGTCTCTTCAACTTTGGGTTTCTCCTTGCTGTTTCGACTTCAACATTGCTTCTAGGTCAGACTCTTGAAGTTCTGGTGACACAGTAAGCTGTTTCCTCTGCTCTCGTACCCTCATTAGCTAATTCCTGCCTGTCTGGTTTGCAGCCTCACATAGTCACGACTTTTTCGTGATGTGGGATGTTTGCACGATGCCTCGGGAGTCAGAGTGAGATCAGTTGTTCATTCAATGTACTGGTTACGAAGCCTTTAGGCTGAGTTAACTTAGGTCAACTTTTGCAACTTTCCCATGTCTGCAAATTATGAGGCTGAAGAATGAGGATGAGTTCTTTACACTGTGTTTCTGCATGTGGCTATGTTGAGTTTGTCCTGATTTCCTCTGTCTGTCTTGATCAAATTTCTTTCCGATTTTCTCCAGTAATAGAGAATATGTGCCCCTATTCTTGTAAGTATTCCCTTTTCAAGAGCTCGAGGGCTGTATCTTCTTCTCATGTATATTGATTATAGCTCTGAGCCTCTGATTCTACACAATGATATACACTCTAGTACTTTTCTCAGAAATTGGACCAGCAATATCTGTTTTTTGTTGAATATCTTCACTGGAGTGTGGTCTAGCATCTTAAATTTGAATTCACCGGACTCGTTTCCACCACACTCAGTGCTGGCCCACACCCCTTCATTTCTATTGCTGGTCTCTACAATAGTCGACATCCGAATGATTAGTCTAGAACAGTCTTGAACTCAGCCCTGAGCGCCCACATCCTCAACGTCACCATCGCCCTTCTTCCCTCCTACTTCCACCTATGCCTCCCCTCCTCCGTTCTGCATGGCTCTCAAAATCTCGACAGGTCCGCCATAGTGCACAAATACCCTCAGGCTATCACTCTTAACCACCAACATCACCAAAAATTACCCAAACATGACAGCCCATCAACAGCCAACCACAACATGTGTATATGTGGCAGGCCAGTTCGCTGGATGGATTGTATGTGGTTAGGAAGGACAGGATACTCCAGGGCCCAAATCACATGCTGCTGCCAGTGCGTACTTCCTTTGACTTAGGATAGGGCTAACACTGACACTTAATTTTCAGCTTAAATCACAACAGGCCTTCGAAGTTGATGTGGTTTGTTCTGCATTTCACTCTGGTCTCTACTAAATAACTGATTTTGGCGTTAGGAATATGTAAAACTGGGTCTTGAGCGCAAGAACAATGTGTGATACATGCTCTTTTAGTGTTGTTGCAGCCATTCTTACTGTTCACTTTTCAACATTTCGCTGTTCAATGTATCCTCTTCTACTTTGTATTTAATAACCTTAGTGATAATTTTGGCTTCTGCTCAACTAAGACTTAGTGTCTAGCATAATATCAGGCTGCTAAATATCAGACTCATGCCCATTCTGACTGGCAGTACTTGCTCTACAAATAGTAAATGTTACTGTATGGTGAGATTACATGTTTTTGTAAACTAAGTAGAGTCTTTAAGTTGTGAGTTTTTAAAGATTGTTTCACCTGAGTTTTATTACAAAATCCAAGAAAGTTGGAAAATATTTCGAGCTCCAATCCCTCTGTTGGCTAATGGCGAGCTATTTGGTACTGTAGACTGTGTAGTTGTTACATTTGTTACATGTATCCATCTCTCTACTATGACACAAATACTACACTCCCTAGTGTCTCTGCTCTCTCTCCCAAAGACCATGATCCCCACACATTAACAGGATCTCCATCCTCTCTGGCAATCTTTGGAGACCTGGCAATCACAGCTCTCAAGGCTATGCTGATACCTAAACCAACGCAAGAAGGAGAACGAATTACAGAAGAGTGGTTGTTGGGCCTTGATGATGTAAACTGTCTTTATCAGTTCTGGTGTGTCCCTGTGTCCCTCCAAATCTGGCTGTTCTAATTTATGTCTAGATTTCTCGCTCCTGAGATTGTTGATCTTGCCCTCGTCCTTCAAATACCCAATCCCTTGATAATATACAGTCACAGTAGATTCTCAGCAGTGGAGGCCCTTGGTCTTCTTCTTGCCCAGTTCAGCACTGTGGGAGACTTATATGACCTAGTTGCCAAATATGACTGGTCTATTTGTGCCATTTCAGAAGTCATCAATGAGCTTGTTTGTTTCCTTGACAAGCAGTGGAGCCATCTGCTGGAACCAGGGGAGAGGAAAATTTTGGTCTCTCAGGAATGTCTGACAGAGTACACTGCTGCAATTCACAATGCAGGGGCACCTCTCTCAACAGTTTGGGGCTTTCTGGATTGCACCATTTGTTTCATAACTCGTCCTACCTGGTACCAGTGGCAAGCCTACAATGGCTACAAAGGTCATCATGCCCTCAAGTATCAGGCTATCAAACTCCCTAATGGACTCACTGGTTTCTTTCATGGGCCATTTGAAGGGCGAAGAAATGACAACCACCTTCTGGGAGAACCTCATGTCTTAGAATGGTGCCGAGAACATGTGTACTGTCCTGGAGCAGATGCTGGTACTCCCATTGAGCAGTGATACTTCCAGTTGTTTGGTGATCCAGCCTATGGGCTGAGTCCAGTCTTAATCAGCCCTTTTTCTGGTTCTGGGGAGCAACCAGAGGCAGAAAAGGAGTGGAATGCAGCAATGTCAAGTGTGCAGATATCAGTAGAGCATGGGTTTGGGGACATCATTCAAAGTTGGCAGTTCTTGAATGTCTGGTGGAGGCATAGGGTCTTTCAGTCTCCCATAGGACGATATTATCCTGTTGCCATCCTTTTGACAAATGCTCTGAATTGCCTCCGACCTAATCAGACTGTGCAGTATTTCCAGTGTATGCCTCCTACCCTTGAGGAGTACTTTGTATAAGGACACCTGAGTAGCAAATAATTAACTAGTTGGCTGCATGGCATAAAGTATTCAATTCACAGCTGAGTTATGTATACTACTTGTGAGCTAAAGCTAAGTATGACACAGTTACTGGCTGCACTCAAAGTGGGCATGGTCAAGATCATGCATACCCTCAATTGCAGAAGCAATATGTTCTCCATGTTCATCAGCTTTTTGCAAGTGAGTCTCAACCACCTCCTGATGCTCTTTCCTGTCCTCCTGATCCTGAGCCATGGTGTCAAGAATCTGCTTTGTGTCATTATGACGAGGAGCCACACAACAACAACACTTGGGTGCAGGCTCCTCTTCATCAGGCTCCTCATCTGTCTTGGTGTCATTAGCATGTCCATCAGTGTTGTTGGCATGACTGTTGGTGTCATCAGCATTACTGGAATTGGTACCATTCTGGACCTTGCCATGTTAGAGGTCGACAGTGCAGGGGCTGTCCAATTCACCAGTGCCAGTGAAGATGTAGCCTGTACCATGACTGGGCCCCTCAACCATCTGTAAGCCAGCATAAATGAATGGATGAACACATACTGCAGAGGTGACTGCAGGTACAGGTGGTTTCTCAGCAGTGGTAGTTTGAGAAGCATCTGTAGACACATTCGTGGCTGGGAAGGTAGAGGGTTCTTGCTTGGGCCCTGGGCTGGCAACATCACCACACATGGTTAGCATGGATTGCTCTCTGATTGCTCTCTGATTGCTCGACCTCCACAGTCGTTTTCTTCATTGTGCTGCAAAGTGATATGTGTTATGGTAAGAAGGAGCTCAATGGTGACGTACCTGCCAGAGCTCATCCTTGGCCTTATCATTCAATGCTTCAGCCTCCTTATGGGTGTTCTTGAGAATAGCAGCAATTTGAACACCCTCCTTAGTACTGTTGAGAGTGTTGTAAATGGCTCTGACGTTGGCCCTAGTACTGGTGCGGTTCTGTATGGCGATAGTTAGTTAAATTCATCAACCGGCAGACAACAACATACCCAATGATATGCAAGCAAGGTCTCAGCCTTAGAAGGAAAGAGCCCAGGAGAAATATAAGTCTTGCTGAAGCCTGGACTGCCGGTAAAGCAGTTGTAACAGTGGGCCCAAGCCTCATCGGTATGTCTGTAAGAAGCATAGAACGGTGGCTGCAGCTGAATCATCTTTGCAATCTGCAGAAGGACAGGAGCAGTTACGTGACTTCAACGACCTCCACAGCCCTGACCCTGACCCTGACCACAGCGCTTGCTGGGAGTATTGGAGACATCAATGAAGATGTCCGCCTTGTCATCTTTGTGGGAGGACAGGATACCTGCAGCAGTGGGAGAAGGGAAACCTGGGCTGTCTGGCAAGGGGGGGAGTGAAGATGGCAGGTTGTAGAGTGGTGTATTGTCCAGCAAGTAAGATATGTCACTGAACTGGAGTTCATCATTGAAGGAATGCATCATAGCTGCTGGACTAGGAAAACTGGGAAAAGCATAAGGCAAGTCAGTCAAAGGCTCGCCAAATGCATCATCAATACCCCAACAGGAGAGTTTGTCCAGATCCAAGCCAGGTGATTGTAGTATGTTTGAGAGGAGGCGATGTCGTACGGGTAACCAGTTACGGGTGGGACCTTGCCCATAGCCAGAATGTGGTTATGGGTGGAGGTTTTCCATTATGGGCAGCTCAGTGGGATAACCTGTTATGGGCTGGGTTTCTGGGCCCATTGGGTGGGTAGGGGGCTGGTTTGGCAATTTGGGGGATCGGCATGGCGCGGCAGACCATCGGCTTCTCTTCTGCACATTATAAATGCAGTAAATACATTACTATGGACCTCCTCGAGTATTAGCCCTGGTGTCTGCATGTCACAGTCACCCTCCCTCGCTTAAAAATACACTGACCAATGAAAATAAACTCCAATGTCTACTTGTACCACCACGACTTCAACCCTCGTCAAAACCTCAGCTGGGGAGCCCCAATCTTGCTTACCATTTTAGCTTGATCAACGACCACCGACACACTCCCGACACTTGCTTAACCTAGTTGTGTCATTCCCTCGGTTAAAATCCGTTCATCAAATACTGGCTGATCAACGCCCACAGATACACTCTCGACACTATGTCGGTGTTTCCATTTATGGCACTGAGGTCTCTTCCTCGTCTATGTTGTACACTTACTTAGTTACATATATGTTTTTATATGTATTTAACCCAATATATGTATTCCGTTTTGTAGCAATGCCCTTGTAGAGACATGTACCGATCCCTACACAGAGACTTGTACAATCTACGCAAAGATACATACATTTGCGGACACCCAAAAGGTTCATGAAGAAGCCGATCTATCTGGGCTATGGGCCAGGTCAAGAGGCATTGTTGTGATCATCGGAATAATTATGATGTAGAGAAACCAATGACCAAGAAGATTTCCGATCCATCGGAGGCATGGCTTAAGCGAGGCGTAGTGATGATTGGGACAAGTGTGTAGAGAGCTGTCCACAGTTGTTCTGTACCTAGCCAGAGACTTATGGATTCTAGGAATCCAGCCCCTGAGATGTAGATTTGTACTTGCATATGTAAATGCTTTCAGGGAAAATTTTGAGACACCTAAGCGAGGATCGGAATAAGTAATGCCCTATGTGCTCACCCATATCTAATTACGGGTGAGTGCAATCCGTCCACAATCTCTTCAAGTTTTTCATTCTGTGAACAATGTCTTAATTTTTCACTACCTCACATATAGGACTACTAAATAAAACAAAGAGATAGCCCAATACACATAGTTAAAAAGATACAAAACAAAGGAATACATATGTAGAGCAACTACTTCCTACTTTTTGCCCTTTTTCTTCCCAGTCCCTACAGACTTCGAGGTATTTGCCTTCGCCTTCTTCTGCGCTCGCGTCTCTCGGGAGGAGGATTCGACCGGCTCCTTTCGTTTGGTGGTACCAGTCTTGGTCTTGAAGTAGCTAAAACAATACCAATGGATCAGTTTTTCCTGCATTTGACCAGCTAATATGGTCATATCTGCCAATAGCTCTGCTTGATCAGGTGCCCGGGGCTGGCGAGTAAGGTCTGGGCTGACAGGCAGACCAGCACCTGTGAATGCCAAACTCATGAAGGTCCATATTGCCTGCCAGACACCGCCGTGTGAACCCGATATGCAGAGTATGTGAGGAGTTGGCTGGTCCTTGGGGTCGAAAGAGCTAAGGGTGTGCCACCACTCACGCATTTCCTCAGCCATCGCCTTATAGTGCTCCAGCTTCTGACCCTCGACAATCAGGCCTGCCCCAGAGCTCCAGTCATCGAACCATTCAGATATCCCTGGCCATTCTTCACTTCTTTCAAGGGCACCATTGTCTTCCTTGAACCCAAACGCTGCCTCGATGTCAATGAAGATGTGCAGGAGACTCTCGAATACCTCAATCCAGGTCTCGTCAGCAGCATACCTGCTGAAGAATAGTCTCCACTGGTCGAAGCACAGCTGCATGTGGGGCCAAAACTGAGGCTCATCCCGGTGGTCCCAACACACACCCTGCCGCAATCCTCCTTTAGTCCAAACCCCATCTTCTTCCTCCCCCTCATTCCTGTCTGAGTCCTCCTCGTTCTCCACATCCTCATTGTCAATGTCCTCATCGTCATGCTCCACTGCCCTCGCCTTTCCCTTTCCTTTGACTGATCTGATCCCCTCGGATAATGATCACACCGGGGATACGTCACTGGTAGGGGACTGGGGTGGAGATATTGGGGACAGTGGGGATAGATCTCGGCTAGGGGACAGAGGACCGGAAAATCGGAATTGGTCATGGCTAGGGGACTGTGGTGGTCGTGATGGTGATGGTATGTGAGCCAGTGGTCGCAATGGAGTCGGTGACAGTAGTTGAAGTCGTGGTGGCGACAGCACCAGACCCAGTGATGGCACTTTGGTCGAGGACTTGGAGTCTGAAGGAGCCGGTGTCCCAGGCAGGAACAACGGTGTCTTGGCTTTGCGAAATATCGACGACGACAAGAAGTCAGCCAGAATTTGAAGCGACTCTAAAGGAGGAAGTATGGCCCTGGTTGGAGTTGTGGGAGGAGGAGAAGCAGCAGCTGGAGTTGAGATGGGAGGAGGAGAAGCTGCAGGTGGAGTTGAGATGGGAGGAGGAGAACCTGGTGGTGGAGTTGAAATGGCAGGAGGAGAAGCTGCCGGTGGTGAATCTGGTGGTGGAGTTGAGTTGGCAGGAGGAGAAGCTGCCGGTGGTGCTGAGATGGGTTTGGGAATTGGACGTGGCTTGGGTTGAGAGGGCTTGCCATGGGAGAAGTCAGGTTTAGCGGTAGATTTTTTGTGGGGTGAAGGATGAGATAAGTCGGGTTTAGGAGTAGTCTTCTTCTGGGGTGAAGGCTTGGTGGCAGAAGAAAAGTTGGGTTTAGCTGTGGTTTTCTTCTTGACAGAGACCGGGTCTCTGGAATGCAGAGAATAACTCTTGCGAGGGGTCTCATCCTGCTCCTCAGCTTCATCTTCTTCTTCTGCACCACTCGCCTCTGCTTCTGACTCCGAACCCAAACCAGTCTTCCTTTTTGCCAACCTCCACTGCTTGGTCTTCTTCTTGTCTCCTTCTGGCCCCTGCTTCCATTTTCTCAGGCTGTCAGTCTCGTTAGCGTGATTTTGTCTGGAGGACAAACCAGCATGAGGTTGACGTTGTTTTGAGGACGAGGCACCAGTGGAGGTAGCTGTTTGGGTGTCCTTTCCACGTTGGGGCCAGACACCAATGCAAGGAACATCCTTTGGAAGTGCTCGCGACTTGCAGACAGAGGGCGCTAAAGGGGGTAGGTCAGCCTGTGTCATGTTATGGGTGGGATAGAATAGATATGACTTACTGTATGTAGCCTTTGCAAATTTGAGTAACGCTGCATTTGCTGCATTGAAGGCTACTGGTTCAGCGTCCTCAAAGTCTCTACCCAGATTGTCAACGCCATTGTGATTCCTGTTCCACCTGAAGATAAGTCAATCAGCCCATCCTCTTGAAAACATAAAAAAAGACCCACCAAAAAGTGTCTATGCTTCTGCCGTTCTCTGGATTTGGCCCAACGACTGCCGTGAACACCATTAATCCGGTCTCCTCTGCGACTAGTGAGTTGAAACGAGCCAATGCCGGTGCCCATTTCTGAATTGCACTGGTAAGGGACAAAGGGAAAGTTAGTAACCAGAAACCGAATAAAGTTGAAAACACGCACGCTCTCAGCTTCTCTGGATCTTCTCGGTCCGTCTTCTGTTTGTTCTTGGCAGCTTCCCACTTCACAATATGTTCCTCCCAATCCTCATCTGTCAACTTCTTGATTTCCACGTTCATGTCATTGTCTTGCTCCTCATAGACGTGTTTCGCCACCTGATACCGGATGTTAACCCCAGTTGGCTTTTTCACCTTCGCCTTTTCCTCACCCTCTGCTTGCGCAATGTTGGCCTTATACTTCTCCTGTTCCTCCTGTTCCTCCTTCTCACATATGGGTTTCAACAAGCTCTCGTAGTAGCGGTGCTCAAATATTTGGACCTCATCAGTATGGGTTGGCCTTCAAGTGCCGGGAAGTTTCTGGTTGATGGTGTCTCTCACCCCTTCAAGGAGGCTATTCCCACCGGTTGCATCGAGTTTTTTCTCGGTGTTCTTCAAGTATTTCCGAATTTTCTGTAAGAACGTTAAGTTAGCACAAAATTCGTCATGAGGAAGTGAAGAGCTCACATCCCGCACACTGGCATACCAGTTTCGCTTCTCCTCGTATTCCTCATCACTTAGCTTATCCCAGCCCAGCGCCTTGTTCACCTCTTCTTTACCCACAGCATCAAAGTTCAACTCCTCAAACTCATTTACCACCCTGGCCTTCTTCTTCCCCTTTTTCCGAGCTGATTGCAGTTTGACACCGGTATCTGGTTGCGGGTCGCCACCGGTATCTAGTTGCAGGGCGGGTGGATCCCAGATGGCAGTGGCCGTACTGAGGTTTTTGGCGATCTCTTCATGGAGAAGAGTGGGATCGTCATCAGGTTCCAGACCAGTGATTTTGCCGAGGATCGAGGACCAGTCCAGTGCATGGTACTTGTCACCCCAAAGGCCCTGAAGTGCGTCCTCCGCCAAAGGAAGGCTGTTATGAGGTGGCTGATTGTTGAGGTAGTCTGCCGCAATGAGCCAGGAACAATGCTGCACAGCAGCTTCAACCATTGGCATCAAGCTTTCTGGCCAGGTATCCCCACCCACAGAGACCTGCACTTTCTCCCTAGCTTCCGTGAGTGACCAGCCAGCTGAACCATTGGCAAATGATTTCAGCAGTGCACGGACATCAGCCGTCAACTTGGTGTTAGTTGAAATGTTGGAGACCCCAGGGTTGGTGGACTCGGCAGCGTTGGATGACGAAGGAACGGTAGAGCTGGCAGCCTTTGTAGGCTCAGTTGCATTGGAGGATGAGGGGATGGTAGAACCGGAATTTTGATTGGGTTGGGGAGAGGCAGGGCGAGAGGAGTTACGAGATAGTCCAGGAGCACTAGAGCTGGAGTTTTGCATGAGATGAGGAGAGGCAGGGTGAGACGAGACACCGGATGGGCCAGCCACAGCATTGGATGACGAGGCAGTAGAACCCGAATTTTGTTTGGGATGGGGAGAGGCGGGGTGAGACGAGACACCGGATGGGCCAGCCACAGCATCCTCACCCATCGGCAAAGCAAGCTGGAAGTCCTCCTCTCCTTCATCGGATGGAATGTCACGGCCTACACTCAGAAGGAGATACATATGTAAATCAATTGATGTCAACGTATACAACAAATCAACACACACCGAGGTTCAGACTGAATTTAATCAAAAATGTAGAACAAATCCAATTAAGAAATTTGCCCTTAGACTCCTGGCTTTTACAGGAGATCCATGAATTGACATAAGAGTTGAGAGATCGCTCCTGTTTGCCCGTTGGGTCAGCAAACGCGCTGGCAGGTCCTGGTTTGCGTTTTTCAGGTACCCTGCGCATCATGATACGGGGAGAGGTAGAAGTGAGAGTTGGAAAAAGGAGAAGAGCTGGAGCTGAGAGTTGGAAGTTGGGTTGGGCGTTGTAGTGGGTGATGGTAGAAGAAGAACTTAGCTGAAATAATCTGAGACACAACGAGACCACATGACTGGTCCATGCACGCAAACACGTCAAACGCATCAAGCGCGTCAAGGGAAAGCTCAACCCATTGTGACCACAAGCTTAAACGAAGATTCTTTGGGTCCCATGGCTGGTATTTGATATATCATTCAAGATCCAGTGCTTCTAATTAATAAATGCTACAATAGCTACAACAGAGAGATATACAATGTCTGTAACTACTTGTGAGTTCTCCAAAAATGTCTCCCTTAGTTCCTGACATTGAGGATAAAGCCTTAACATCCTTTCTAGTACTTCTTCCTTCTCTGAGACAGACTCTGCTCAACGTCGATCCGAAGCCAAAGTCATCAAGGTTTTCTCCAGGGATACCAGCTCCCTATGCATTTCACGTGCCACTGGCCAGATTTCCTCTCGTTGATCGACCAGCTGCATTGCACTAAACATTAGACTAGGACGCTCTTGGCCCGAGCTATATAGTACGGCTAAAAGAAAGGATAATTATTGTTAGTATGCAATTCAACCTGCCCGTATCAGGATATGGGTGGACCCACCCAGAGACCTGGCCCAACTCGCAAACTCTCGCCTGTCAGGAATTGGAGCTGAGGGGGTATTATCCCAGCAGAACAGCCCAGCAAGATTCTGACTGAATGACACTGCCCGTGCAATGGCGTCTGTGATTTCTGGAGGGAGAGCTACAGTGTAAGATCCCCAGACACCCCATGAACCAGGTATCTGCCTCAGAGCACCAGTCAGTAGCTCGTCAAGCCAGGTCCTAGCATCACCATGAGCCCATGGTATCTCTGGTATCCACCAGTCCTCTGGGGTTTCGGTATTCCTGTTAAAGTAACGAAAAGGCTGGTGAGAACTGGTGGGAATGAAATAGGTGGACACGTACCAGGGAATGGACTCAACTCAGACATCCTCCCAGAAATTCCCAGCTACATACTCCCCTCGTGTGAGCGATGCAGCACTACGCATCCACAGTTCCCAGTTTTCTGTGGTCTCCAAATCTGGAGGATTCAAATCTACAGGTTGAGGCTCTTCACGGGCTTCTATTGATGGGGGGGCTTCTGTGGACTGATAAGTGTATGTGAGACCCATGGTGGTTGGGAAGGAAAATTCTTTGGAGGGTGTTGGTTAGCCGAGCAGGCCTGATGGGTTCGGATACTCGGAGTCTTGAATAGGCACTTGACCGGCACTTGACCAGCACTCAGAATTGAGCTCATCGTCAGAAACGTTGAGCTCTGCTGCAGCCACAATAAAAAATGCCCTTAGCGAAATTGTCCAGAAGGGAGCATTAATATGGAAGATGAGTTTTGGAAAATCTGGCATCAACTGATGCTCATTTGAAAAAGTCCAATGAAACAGAAATCAAAACACTAAGATATTGTTCTTAGTGTGAACCTCCATGTCTCGTCCCAAACTCTATCACACTCAGGCTGAGCGCTGGGCTGCCAATCAACGCAAGCGTCTAAAATACCATCACAGGTACGCTTTCCTCACATTCTATGGCTTTTTATTGTCTAATTATTGTGTTGCAGTCATAAGGATTCCATTAATGAAGCTCGAAGAGAGAAATACAAGCTAGCACAGGCTGCTGAAAGCAAAGACAGGCAAGTACACTATATTCTCCCTTTCCCCCTCTGCTTTCTCCTTCATCAGCTGAGACTAGCATCCAGACTAAAGCGGCACTCACAGAAACGCGAGAAACATGATAGGGGAGAGAGGGTGAGAACTACAATGGCGTAAGTCACATTTCCCTTGTTTGTGATTAGGATTCTCAGTGTTTTGAGACTTCAGTCATGTCTCCCAGCTCTTGGAGAACATACGGGCCCAACACTCTAAGATGCAAGACCAGGTCCAACCCTCTCCTGCACTTTTCTTTGAAAAGGTATTCCAAAAGATTGTTCAACGTCTCACAGAAGGGAGCTCTTGTACTCTGCTCAACAAACTCTCAGAGAAGTTCTCAAAAATGCTTAATAGGATGGAGAAGTGGGGGTGCATCATATATGAGAAAGTGGGTGTAACAGCAGTACTCAAAGAGGCTGAGGAGCTCACAAGGGATGTGAGGCGCTATGTTCGATGGACTGAAGAAATGTTGTGTGCACAATTTGTTGGATTGGCAGAGCTGCAGAGGCTTCACAAAAGGAGGCAATTCGGATTTCAGAAAGAAGCTTAGCTATGTATGTATGTAAAAATGAGCTATACAGGTTAGGGGTAGACACATCATGACACCAACCAGTGAGCTCTCCAGCCACTTTTGGATCATCTCAGATCTAGATCATTAAGATTTTCAAGGTGGCCGGCCACAGATGATAAGGTTGATATTTAGTCCTTGATCCAGTACTGGTCAACCTTGGTTTGTCTTTGATCTAGATCATTAAAATTTTCAAGGCGGCCGGATAAATCATAAGGTCGATAGTTACTTGTTCTGATACTCCTATTATGACCATTAACTCCAATGACAAAGACAAGGTGTAATTTGGCAGCCAGCTTTAACTCATGTGAAGTACAGGACTCTCTCTTAGCCAGTTGAGGGCTATTAGACCACCTATAAATAGTTACCGGTTGTGCTGCATTGACAGATACTGTCATTCACTCGATACAATGTCCAAGCGGAAGCAACCAGGCTTTCGTCAACCGAAAGCTGCCGTAACCCACAAAATCAGGGTATCCGATCATCGTCAAAAGTTCAACCACTTTTCTTCAAGTCTTACACAACAAGAGATGGATGCACACTATGCCATCTCAGCAAGGGAGGGGGAGGAGAGGGAGATTGAGGATGATGATATGGGTGTTGCTTTTGATTTGCATGAGGACTACAACGACAATTATCCCTCATTTCCGGAGGCTGAGATGGATACTATGCCCATCTTCTGTGATCCGCAGCTGCAAGGGCTTATCACCATTGAATCTCCAGATTCTGCTGGAATTCAGGTGACTCAGAAGCGAAATATCCATTCGGTAAGTGGGGTGCTTCTATGTGGAATGATTATTCTAATCATTTGTCAGGACAACCCAGCCCATGCCTGGCTACCTCATCGAGATCAGTACCTGGATGAAATGCTGTGGCTAGAGGGCTGTCGGGGCAATAAGGAAAAATGTGCCACCTGTAAAGCTCCTGGGTTGTTCCGATGTGTAGAGGATGAATGTCAGGGTGGATTGCAGTACTGTGGTCTCTACATAGTGAGCATGCATGCAAGATTGCCTTTACATTGGATTGAGGTGAGTGTTGTACATATCTGAGATCAGTTCTCCCTAACATTTACAGCAGAAATGGAATGGCAAGTTTTTTGAAGGGACATGTCTCAAGAATCTAGGGCTAAGGGTCCAGTTGGGCCACTCTGGACCTGGTTCGCGCTGCATCCACCCAAAGCAGGCACGCCGTGGCAAGTTTACAGTGGTCCATGTCAATGGAATTCATCAAGTTGCACTGGACTTCTGCGGATGTTCAGACAACCATTCGCAGTCTAGTCAACTTCTTTGCTTCATGTGGTTTCCAGCTACACCAAAGGACCCTAACAGTGCCACCACTTTTTCATGTCTTCGATTGTTCCGACACCTTAATTGTCTGGGAAAGTTGCCTGTGTATGATTTTTACAAGGCATTAGAGATGATGACACATAATAGGCAAGGGTCTGTGCCTCTGGTATGTGCTCATTCAGTTTATGGCATCAGAAATTAATTATATGTGCCAGGATCGCTACCGTGCCGTGTTGCGAACCATGTATCAATGGAGAAACTTGAAGATGCTGAAGAGAGGAGGGCGTGGTCATTCAGAGTCAGGTATTGAGGGAACATCGCTTGGAGAGCTGGCACTTGAGTGCCCTGCTTGCCCACATCCTGAGAAGAATATTCCAGATAACTGGAAGGAGGTGGGGCCTGAGTCTGCGTGAGCGATCTTCTGTTGCCACCCCATAATGGGTTACAGGCTGTGTCCAACACCACCCATATCTTGCTATTGGATGGGCTGACATATATTTCAGATTTCTCTACACGTTGTTTCTAGCCCTTGATGCCAACTTTTGTCTGCGAAATCGAGTTGTCTCTAATGAGCATCATAGTCCACTTTTGGGAGATGGGCATGCATATCTCGTACCCAGCAGTCCTTAACGGGAACACATACTGCAACATGTTAATCAGGAAGATGTTAGTGTTTTCTAATGTTTGATATACACTTCTGATTCCGCATATAGATGAGCAGTTGCTCTGGTTTTCAGGCAATGCTATTGGCTAATCTTCGTAATGTGGCTGGCTTGTGGGTTAGTGGTATGGCTGGATGTTGTTGTGCACGGCACAGGGTCTGGAGAGCATGTGGGCTTGGTGATCTGCAAAAAGGCGAAAGGTGATATTTGTCTGCTTCATACTTCTGTTGAACATGTTGAAGGCTGACTTTATTGTCAAGATACTGCAACGTAGACTTCATCTTTTGGTGTACCATGAATGGAACAGAATATCTCTCCGTTGTCATGTCCTATGATATTTCCTGCCAGTGGAGCCGGAACTTCTGGAAGTGAATGGAGGAACTCAACCCCGAGTGGAAGTTTCGCTTTACGAGAACTGGTGTCAGGTTCATGGTTCCCAAATTCCACTTGAGGGCACACCAGCCTGAATGTCATACAGAGTTTAACTTTGATTATGCACCAGGTTGTGGTCAGACCCATGGGGAGGTTATTGAGGAGGGATGGGCCGAGTCTAACAAGGCAGCAGCACAGACTAAGGAGATGGGACCAGGAACAAGAGCCCAGACACTTAATGACATATTTGGTTTCCACAACTTTCGGAATATCGCCAATCTTGGTAAGTATCTTTCTCACATGAGCTGATCAGATGCTGATTTTGTCCAGACAAGGTTTTAGTGAAGCGTCTGATTGCGGCAATAAAGGAGTTTGATCACCATGAACATGATTTCAAACAATTTGATGATGGACTGGCAAGGTGCAAGGACGTTGGAAGGGAGACGTTGGACAAGTGGAAAGCACAGGTTATTGCGTGGGAGCAAGATCATGCAACATTTTGTCCCTATGAGGATGAAAATCAAGGCAAGTGTCAGGTCAATATGTTGGTATGTATTTGCTGATATCAAAATAGTTAATGAAAAGGACCAGTTCAAGGTCATACAAGCAGAGATGACACAAGAAGAATTAATCAACATGCAGAATGGACATGTTCAATATGCAAGCAGCCCTTCTATTTTTAGCCACTGGTATCGAGATACAGGAAGCTCAGTAAGTGGATGTACAGCTTAATTGGGGATCTTACTTAACATGATCTGTTCTTTCAAGGCATCAATTACAACTCTTCATTGCGACAAATAAATATATAACTCCCACACAGAATCTAGAGCTACAGAAGCGTTGAGCTACCCTGCTGAAGCAGATAACAACATTCCGGGCACTACAAAGACTTCTGATGCCTGGTATAGCCGATGTTCTCTCCCCTGAACTCATGAAAAAGATCAATGATCCCGACATCTCACATCCAGAAACAATGTTGTCATGGATATGGTATGATCCTCAAATTTCGGAAGAAGACCCGGAATTCCGCAATGGTAATTTCAAAATCAATCTTGGGAGCTTCACTGACATCATTTTCATTTGGGCTCCTGGTGGCTGCAGTTATACGTGTTGAATGGTGTAAGGCAAGGGCGAGGATGTTGTGTTGGCAGGAGGAGGTTTTGCTGCTGGGGGAAGAGATCAGACGTATGTCTGAATATATGAACTGGAAGGCAACATGGTGGGAGGCAAGGAGAGTTGGGCTACCAGGAATGCGAGTCAGCAATTTGGAGAATGCTGATGCTGACTCAGAGGGGGTTCCAAAGGACTTGGCAGAGGGGCTCAATGCTTATGCAAACCAGCAGGCTCATCTCACGAGGACTCGGGCGGCAGAAATTTTGGCCACATGTGAGTCACTCCTGAAGCATGCGGAAGCAGTGTTATCAGGCTGGCAGAACTTTGAGACTCTCACAATTGAGCTGGAGGATACCCCAGAGGCCACCGTTGATGAAGACATAGTTCGTAACGCAGAAAATGATCTATAGTGTACATGCATTTCCGGACTCTAGTCATCACCTTTGAGGATGAAAAAGCCCTTGACCCAAAGATTTTTGAGGACTGTATGCAATGGTGAGTAGATTCATTACATTTTGTGGCTAGGGCTCAAAAGACGCAGCCAGGAAGGTTGGCCAGCAGAGATGATTTTCTGCAATCTGCATGGCGTGTGGCCAAGGGTGAAGAGCGAACAGAATGAGGAGGTGTCAAAGTGAGTGGTCTATTGCGACTAATATGAGTGTTCTAATGTTGCTACCCTCCAGCGAATGGGTTTATAGCTACTTTCGAGTGCTGACCCAACACGTTAGGACTCTGGGAGAGGACTTATTTGACAAGGAGTTGGACAAGTGGCAGGAGAGGATAAATGCAAAAGAGGCTAAGGAGGAGGCAGAAAAAGTGAGAAGGGAGGAACAAAGGAAGAAGTGGCGGGCAGAGACTAGACTGGAGTTGTCAGATTTGGAGTAGCTCATTGTCAAAGGGTTGTAGACCACCCGTAACATGATTCCGGATGGCCTGTCTTGATTTTCAAACCACCCATATCTTGATGTGGGCTGGGTAACATGAAAGTAGATAAAACTAAACATTAAGACTCGCTGGCATCAGGCTGCTTTTTCCCCTTTTCCCTATGTAAACCTTCCAAGCATAAGTTTCGGCAGCTTCACACAAAATATGGAAGTAACTGTAGGTGCTGGAATAATCACACATTTTATTACAAGGGTGGTAAAGATTGGTGAATACTCACATAACGTTGAACTCTTCATCCAATTCCTGTTTTACCCGTCGCCAGAGACCACGGTCGTTACAAAAGATAAGGGTATTTCCCTTTGCTACAGAGCTGTGGGGGGAGTGGGGGATGAGAAGCTAAACCAAAAGACCATGCACTGCTCACCATTGCTCACAGTCCTCAATAGTGAGAGGATCACATGGAGGGTCCAGGGAAAAGGAAAAACAACGTGTTTCAAACTGGACTGCAGAACGAATTGGCAGGGACATGAGGGTGAGGTGCAAGGGTAGGTCAATAGATGCAAACAAAAAAAAAAATAGAACAAGGTAATTGGAAAGGGAAAAAAATAAGTGACACAAGAGGTTTGAACCTCTGACCTTTCAAGGGCTAGAGTACAATAAACTGTTGCACTACAGGGACGTTCAGTGTTTGAAGAAGTAAGTAAGTATGTACCGCCCTACTTTTTTCATTTTCCAGCAGTGGTCGGAGACCTGTGCCTTGACGAGAGGCAAGATGTAAACCTGAAGGGGACAACCACATGGAGGGGACAACCACATGGGAGGGTGGCAAAGGCTGGAAGAGAGGGCGGGAAGTGGCAGAGGGCAGGATGCAGTGGTGGGTGGGATGCTGCAGTGGGCGGGATGCAGCGGTAGGGGGGAAACGATGGAGGGTGGGAAATGGCAGTGGGGCACCTATCAATGACATTTGAATAGCCGAGCGCTGGTCAGGAAATAAGAATGATAACACCGGCTGCCAAGTACTGATGTTTATACTAGCGTGACAAAATTACCGGATTCAAAGAGCATGCTTGTGACAGAATATAGGTTACCCTATGAGGTGGATATTGGTATTTTTGTTGTGCCGTACCTGCCGATCCCCATAATCGTCAGAACAGCCCCCACCCACCCAATGCGCCCAGCGACCCACCCCATAACAAGCTACGCCACTGAGCTGGCCATAGTGGTAAACCTCCACCGATAACCAGATTCTGGGCCTGGGAAACCTCCACCCATGACTAGTCTCAGGTATGTCATAGGGTGTTGAGAGGTGTTCGTTCCAGTAGGATGCTGGAACAGCATTGGGACAAGGGTAGTCATCAGAATACATGTTGAGTGACAAGTCTCAACTCACCTGTCTCCCTTTTAAACCTCTTCCAGCTACATGTCTCTAGTTTCACAACACGCATAGTTGCTGACCATGTCCCCAGATCCAGATGTGCATAACATTGCTGGCCCCATTGCTGTCGCCACTTCCATATATGCTAGACCTGGCAGCTGATCTTGGCAATGGGGCTGCTGATGGGGCTGGTAGGGCTTGAGTAGGGCTTGGGTAGGGCTACCCTGTCAGTGCTTTTAGTAACAACAGACACAGGAAAGGATGTAAAAAGACATACCTCGACTACAGAAGTCTTCTCCATGTGAGAGCCAGTGTCTGCAGAGAGTAGCAAAAACACAGAGCGAGAGGAAGAGGGATAACCGATGATATGTGTAATGACTGAGTTCAGCCAAACCTATGAGGCTGTGTACTGGAAATCACAGGGAGAGTTCATCAGGAAAAAATAAATCACTATGGGAACGACTGCTTAAGATATCCGAATCTCTGTAAGTCACTGCCAAGACTCAGGAGCATCAGGAGTCCCACGTAGTACCAGTAGCACTAGTAATTGACCCCAGAGTACCAGTAGACCTGAGGCTTTAGATCCATAGGCAAGTATAGTCTCAGTTGAAGTATACTGTAGATAATGTATTATTTCAGCCTGGAATTTCATATAATATATCAATTCTATAGTGTAAGTATTAAGGAGACCTGTATATGTTAACAGGATGAGGTCAAAAAGGTAAAGCAACCACGGACGTTGTAGATAACCTAGGTACGGCACTGTTTCTTTCGTGGTCTGACATGGCTTCCTAAATAGTCTTTTTCTGCCTGCTCAGCTTGCCATTGGTCATAAAGATATGTGTGATACTGCAAAAGAACGAAATCGCAGTGTCAGAGATAGGGGTTAATGAAGAAAGATGAACACTTATCGAGAACATTTTTGGAACTCCAAGCCAGCTTATCTGTACTGTGACCAAAGTTTGGTATGAGGTGGCAAGTTTGCTGGATGGAACTGGCGAACATGATGCCTGAGTGCTGTTCTCCCTGTCGCTGAGTGTACGCCACTTGATACATGCCAAGAGATTTATTGTATTTGTTGAAAGGTGTGAACCAGTCAACAAATGCTAGTAACAGTGAGAAAGGGATAATCTCAGGTGGTAGCTTGAATAAAACACGAACACGAGCAACTTGAAGGCCTGAAAAGTAGGCATGAATGAGAAACCGCGAAACTTGACAAGAGGTCGAACTGTCCAAATTCAGAAATGAAATCTGACAGCTGATTTCATTTCTGAATCGGGACAGTTGGGCCTTTCACATGCACCACTTAGAGGGCCTTTCAGAGCATCAAGTTTCCCTACACGAACAATGACTGTGCTTGTCTTGGCTGGGGTCATTGGCTTTACACCATTCACTGTAATTGTTCTGGGGATTTCCATGGTTGCATAGACAGTGTCAGTTCTTTTCTTGTTTTTGGCCATGGCAATAGAAGGGAGTGATGCAACAAATTTCTTCCAGACCAAAATCTGGAGAGATGAAGGATCATCTAGGGCATGAGCAGGTATATTTTGATTCTCAAGAAATCTCCGCAGGTACCACTTCAGCCATGGTCCACAACAAAGGTCGTGTTCAATCTGGTTAATAGTCATATGTGGGAAAGGGGCCCTCTTGGTGTAAGCGACATGTGATTCGGAGTTTGGATCTGTTCCTGAATCATAATCGTCATTCCTATCATGCTCTTCTCCATCTTCTTCCTTCCCAACCATCAACTCCTCCTCAAGATTTGCATAATACTCTGGCATCACCCATCCCATGAACTGGTCCTGCCTATGAACTGCCTCTTGTTGAGAAAGCCACCTCACGATTTGTGGTTGAAATTTTCGTTTGTTGGAAGCCCTGTACGCCTTCTTTGCAAGGTCTATGTGCAGCCGCTCAGATGATTCTGTATTGTAACCATTGGTGGTACCCAGTAAGTGAATGCTTTCAGGATAGTGGGAGACATTGTGCAATTTGCTAATGTTAAAGTGTTTTCATAGCCCCAAATCCCAAAACACTTCCTTGTGCTCATGAAAAGCTACCCATGCGGTGTCCAATGCAGCTAGTGACTGGTCCGTATGGACCTCAAAATGTGAATAGTACATGAAGCCCTCCAAGGCTCGCACTGCCTCCACAACATCCTCATCAACCACGTCTGCCAGAAGCCCAGGGTAGACTTTGGACATTGCCCGGTATTCATTACCAGTCCATTGCGTCATGGAGGATACACCTTTAGAGAAATGTCGGAGAGTAGGATGGGGGGTCATGGTGCGGAACCGTGTGTCTATCTCCTTCTCCGCTAACTTTTTTTCACCTATAGCCCCCTGCACCCAGTTTGCAACATGGTCACCAAAGACACCTTTATGAAGTTGGTGGAGCAGGTCAGGGGTTATGCACCAAAAGATGTTGCAATGAGGCAAGTCCTTCCAGAATGGGTTAATGGGGTGTAGATTCTGACTGTTAAACTCTTCTGGCCTTTCTCCTCTTGACTCCGCAGCCAACGTATCAAGAGTGATGCCAGGTGACCGAAGAATACTGTATGTCAGCTCTCCCCACTCTTCTGGCTTTACTATGCATTGAGGGCATGAGTTTTCCTTGCAGCAGCAGACCAGACACTGCTCTGGGTAATCCGCAATATATGCAGCCAGCAATGGATACACTAACCACTCATATCCATCAGCACACAGCATCTTCACTCTGTTTTGGCTGGCTTTCTTGAGGGGTTCCAGGATTTTCTTCATGCAATCATGAAAGAGCTGGTGGGACATTTGTGAGCGGCGGCTCTTGGAGAAGCACTTGAGTTTAGAGATGGGAATATAGCCAAGGAGGAGAAATGCATGAGAAGAAGGTTTGCATCATATATTCTTTTCAATGTTCCCTATGCTCAAGTACACTGGCCAGGCTTTCTTATCACCACTAAATGTTGACAACTGGGTTTGATCAGAGGCTATGATGGCTGGCGCAATGGTACTGAGCTCGTTGGGAAGTTTTTTCTGAAGAGAAAACATTTTGAGTTTTCATTTATGAATTTAATAGCATCCTAGACTCACCTGCATATCCCACCACCAATCACAGGTCCACATCTCATTGTACTTGCAGTTTGTCATGTCTTCATTCATGTAATGCTTCACAGGTGCATACTGCTGATGTCCACAAAATTCTGTATTCCCCATTAACTCCTTGATAATGTCTACAGGATCCTGATGCCAGATCTCGAGTACCTCCATTTGAGGGCTGCTGTTAGAGTCTAGCACATCTCCTTCCACCTTCATTGGCGTGCATTGATAGGCTGGTCCATGTTCCAGAGAGTCAACAAGCTGGAGACAAGAATGACTGTTATGAAAGGACAGTCAGACATCCTCTCATACCTGTACGTATTAGTTTAGCAGCTTTAATACTATCAATACAGGATTCAGCCCACCGTTTCCAATTTGCAAAACTCATTGATCTTCTTTTGACTGACTCCTGAGTTCATCAACCACCAGACAAGGTTCCATTCCTTCTCGGACTGGAATGGACTCCAAGGCTGCAGATTTTCCTCCAGCTGTGTTCAGTGTTTCTTCTCGAAACAGGTGAGGACAGGCTGATCACTAATAGCCATGCCTGCTGGTCCAGGGTACTGCAGAGCGTAAACATAGCCGTCATTGTCATATATGGATTTGGGGTCATTTGAAGGGTCATCCTCTACTTCTTCAACACTAGCTCTGTTTGGGGTGCTGGGCATGGTTTCCATCTCGATAATTCCAAATTCAGCATCCATGGTGGTGGGGAATGAAGATGTTGAGAACGCGTCATCTGAGTCGAGTGCCTGGGTGGTGGGGATAACCTCAGAGTCGGGTTCGGTGAAGGCTTGGTCATCTTTCTGGCAGCAAAAGTCTGACTGTGTAATGTGTGCCTGTAGTGCCTTGTTGCTTTCTACAGTGTTGCTGCAATAGGGACACGATATCCACATGGTATGGTAGAAGGATGGCCGGAGGTAAAAAAAAATTTGTTTAGCTGAAATTGCCGCATAAAATACTTGACAACGCACAGGCTGCTTCATTTACAACCACTACCTTCAGCACACAGTTTTTGTACATGCCTCCCAAAAGGCTACAGTCTAATACTGTGGATGAAGATGACTCTGAGCTGGATATTCCCATGCCAAAGAGACTTCGTCCATGTGGAAAACAAAATACAAGCAACAACACCAGAGGCGGGGGGAGAAAGAATGGCGAGTACCCTTCCTTACAGCTTTATGTATGCCTTCTCAATTTTATACACTAGGAAAAGAAAGCAAGACCAACTCTACTGATACCAGGGCGGAGCTGGCTTGCCTAGAAAAGCAAGCAAAGGAACTTCAACAGAGAAAATTGGCGCTACAGAAGAAGGCTAACAGTGTGTTTCCATTTTGATTGTTTTCTCTCCATATTTTTTTACCTTCCGGCACAGGTGAAGCCAGCGAACACAGTCAAAATGGTGAGGATGAAGGAGAGTATGCGATGAAATGGGCCCAGAAGAGGAAGAAGAGTTTAGTTATGGTGACGACAACATGATTGAATTCGCACCTCCCTCAGCAGTAAGTCATATTGCATCTCACTTGTGCTAGACTCTTTTTTTACCTTCAAAATACATTATGGCCATGCAAACAATGGTCACCCCTACTCCACCTTGCCTGGAACTGACCCATATTCACTGTAAAACAGCAGCAACACCTACCACCTCAAGAACACCACAAAATGCATTCATGTCAACCCCACTCCAAGGTCAGGACTCAGAGCCAGAAGAGCTGACTACTCCAGCTCCTGCTGTCACAGCACCAGGTAATAATAAACAGTCTGGATCAATGGAGACCAGTCAGGTGCGACTCATTCCCACTGTCATTCCAAGTCATCTTAATAATTTCTTTACTTCATAGACGGCCAACCCTCCTAAACAAGTAATAGCAGCGGCACCTCCTCCACCTCCACCATCACCACCTCCTCCTCCTCCTCCAAATGTACCATCTACTGCAAACCCTTCAGACCCTCCCTTCTTGTCTTTTGCTGCCAATTACAGACCTAGTAATAAGCCAAAAGCTGATGACTATGACTCAGAGGGCAAGGCTATACTTTTACGTGCATGTGCATATTACAAAGCCAAGATTATTGGGGTACAGGGCTTTCCTGACCGTTCTACTCAGGTCAGTTGGGCTAAAAAGGCCTTCAATGGTGCTTGTCGAGTTGCGGGAAAACAGTACCAATCTGATAAAAGAGTCGAAGGGATAGTAAGTCATTTCAAACAGATATTATTTTCTTATCATGCACTCATTTGATATGTCAGATACACAACTGTGGTATTTGAGTCCGGGGTGACATGCTCAAGTACATTGAGGAAGCACTCATGTCTACCTTCAAGTTCAGTAAAAATACAGACAAGAAGATGAAGAAACACAACACTACCCTGTTTCATTGGAAACAATTGCATTATTCATGACGCAGGTAAGTATGGCTCCATTACTACATACATGTCTGGCATGGCTCTAAGCTTGATGATGTTCTAGATTACCTATGTTATGAGGCAATGGTCAAGTGGCATCTATATCAAGCATCTGAAGGGACACGCGTTCACTGAAGGCGGGAGTGCACAAGTTCATCAAGACCACCTCACTGAGCTTCGGAAATGGGAAGGTCTGAATAAAGAAGTTGTTGAAAGGATTCGGAAGTGGATGTATTTATGGGCAAGGTGAGGTTTCCATGCATTTCAGCTTTGGTCTAGATACTAAGGTAACTATCATATAGGGACAAATCTGGCCTCGATCCTCCTGGACGGAACAGGTCTGTTATCACAGGTGAGCTTGAGAAGTGCATGCAGTTAGAGTTAGCTGCATGGACTGGCGAAACAGATAGTGGGGAGGATAGTGACTCAGAGGGTGAAGATGAGACAGAGGGAGCAGCAGGTACACAAGTGGACAGGGAGCTGGAGCATGATGGACCTACAGTGGAGGGTGAAGTAGGGGAGGAGGGGGAGGAGTCGTCTCGGGAATAGTGGGATTAGTGAGGCAGCGGCCACAGGGCCACTGCAGGTGAATAATTGGTTCGGCTTTCTTGATACACTACGTAGTCTTTTTAATGTCACGCACTTTATCATTTATTTGAACGTGCTCTACACATTTGGGTGGCCTGGAAAGGAATGAAAATAGTGTGTGCTCTAACAACTACATATGTCTCTATAGCGTCTATTGGCACTATATCCTTTGGGGTCACCATAGGCTATGGAAGACAAAGGCATGGTTACTGGAGATACGGAGATATCAGTGATTGGTTATATAGAGTTATGGAGCTAATTGAGGACTGCTACAGCGTCTATGGAGCACTCAATAAATGGGGACATTCCTACCACGCTATCATTGCTACAGAAACCATAGAGCACTCTGTAGAGACCTCATTTTTTCCTGATGTTGACATGCATTGGAGATCCAGAAGACAAGCGAACCCGTCTTTGCAAGTAGCACTGAACCAAATTTGGATGCCAGCCAGGTGGAAAAGACTGTTGATCCAAGAGATAGCTCTCAGAGGGAGAAAAGGAAGACCAAAGTAAGACATACATGGAGAAAATGAGGGGACCAGTTGGCGGTCGCCTTTGTGTAGTCTGGAGCAGCACTTCAGAACAGCTGTTGTAAGAAAACAGCGCAGGACTACCTGCTAGTAAAGACGGTGGGACCGCTGGTCGCCATCTTGAAAGAAGGAACGACGCCCTCGCAATTGAGTCAGCAAACTCTGACGACAGCATATCACTCATGCTTTTGGAACGTTTTCGGTCGCCCACTCAGTCAAATGTTGGAGCCGACTGCAATTCTCAAGTTTTTCGAATGTGATCTGTTACGTATTTCTAGTTCTTTGAAAATTTTTTAAACCCCCAACTTAAAGACTCTAGTGTATGAAAAGGCCTCGTAACTTGCCACGCGAAGCGATGGCTCTTTACCCTAGTAGTGTATATATGTACGTATATGTAACTAGAATTAGAAAAAATATATGCTTTCTCCCCATTCATGATTCTTTCTACCCAAGCCGCAGCTGAGGATCGAGAGCCGACGAAGCGTCGGGATGTACATATGTATGTGTATACAATTCAGTTTTGTATTCAGTGAACAGTCATATTGGTCGGTTAACTGCGGTCAGGGCTCCTTGAAATGTGGGTAGCCCACGGTTTCAATATGTTTGAGCCATGGGTGTCTAGAGCTGTCTAGAGCGTCCTGGGTGATACATATGTGCACTCTGAGTTGTGAATACATATATCTAGATCTTCTCCATCGGGTTCGTTACATTGACGTAAATGAATGGGGAGCGAGCTTATAAATGGATTCTTATACCTAGGCTGACAGATTCTTTGGTTCATTCCCCTTCATCCATATTTATCTGTCTATCGAATACATATATCTAGATCTTCTCCATCGGGTTCGTTACATTGGCGTAAATGAATGGGGAGCGAGCTTATAAATGGATTCTTATACCTAGGCTGACAGGTTCTTTGGTTCATTCCCCTTCATCCATATTTATCTGTCTATCGAGTACTTGGTGTAAAGAACGCCATGAGCGTCCATGGTGTATACGACTTACTTGGGTGCGTCCAGGCCTTCGTCTCGTACATGGATCTCACCTTTCTGAACCATTCACAGATCACTTCTTATAGCGGCATGGTTGAGTTTAATGTTGTATGTGCTAGTAATTCATCAGGTAAAGTTTTCTTCGACTCTGCGCCTCAGCTTAGCTGATCCACTAAATAACATTCGCCACCTCTTTACTTCAGACAAACCATTACTTCAGATGTTATCCTGCTGACAAGGGGATCGTAAAGGCGGCAGTCTCAGGGGTGGTTGTATGCGATACACTGGCAACAGTGGCGGCATGTGGAAGTTGTTACTTGGTGAGTCGTGTAATTTGCGAGTTTTTCCTCATCCTTGATTCCTGGCAGTTTGCAGTTACTCGTCAAGGTAGCCCTTCAGTTACCGGGACCAAGCTGTCAAATTACTGATACATACGTGCGCAGGACAAATTTTACCTCTCAGCATACCTGACTGGCAAGTCTATGACCTTCAGGGAGTTCAATTCACTGAGACTTCCGACGCTTTTCAGGCCTACCCCATTATCTTTAATCGTCAATGGCATCTCAGCAGCGATCGTACAGTGTTTCATGTTGAACAGGTATTGGGTTTTGTATGTGCCAAATAGGATATTTCAGGCTTATTTCATGTCTGACTCCTAGTTTTGGCAGAACTAGTCGGAAATCTGTGATAGGAGCTATCGGTTTGACGATACTGTTGCATGTAAGTGCCTTTGCATTTATCCTTGCAATTTCCAATTGAGAAAGAGCTTGGATCACTTAGGTCGGAAGTGTTGCATATGTTACAGCGCTAATCATTGCCTTTTATAATGATCCCAGTCGGACCCGGATTCTAACTGGTGTCATGTAAGTCGAGTTACAGCTTGAATTTCGAGATAGTTGTGGCAGTCCAAGTATTCTGATTACCACTCACAGTTTATGGTTAACGTCTGGGGCTGTGGTAGACGTATCTATTGCAATACTTCTGGTCGTGTATTACATGTCTACAGACGTTGAGCTGAGGTCTTCGCGCAGGTAAGGATTAGCAATATCCTGCGATTCGATGTTTTAAACTTATCCTATTTTCAGGCTCATCCGTCGCCTGACGACTCTCGCGCTGAAAACAGGCTTATTCACTGCTGTCACTGCAATCCTCTCTCTTGCTATCTTTGTTAGCGATTATCAAACTAATGGTATGTTCATATTTGGTTCATATACGTGCGCGAAATGCTCTTCGTTCAAGTCCTCCTGATCTAATTTTTGAAATCAATGCGATAATTGACCGATACTCCGCAGTCGACCTGATATTCATCTACAATATCAGCCATGTTTATTCATTAACGCTCTTGTACAACCTCAACATACGGCGAAAGCTGATTGGAATAGGCCAGACAATCAATCTTGGGAGTGAGGTTGTGATGCCCAACTTCAGGAGCGGTGTGGATACCCGAGGACGTTCTAGTACTTCTGAAGCGAGAGCTGCCAGCGAGCATACGGAGAATCGTAAAATAACAGGGAAGGTCTTTGCCACGAGAGCAGCATAATAGAGATCCTTACAAATGTAAAAATAGTTTAAAAATGGATTAATCTTTGTTTTCAGTCACGTCACAATCCGAGTAATTTGAAGGAGCCTCAATCCTATGCTGAATAGCCTAAATCATGTGCATCTACAGCTGTAAGGCCAAACTTGTAAGATGAATGGGTATGCCTATTCAAGACCATGTATCGTAGAGGGTATAAATGCAATCGTGAAGGGAAACCGCTAGGTTTGAATGCATCAAAAAAATTGGGATGTACATAGGTAAGCGCACATGTTATATATGTTCTTAACCATATTATGGATATCGAGGTATCCACAGTGTCGGGTAAGTTCTGAATACATGTGGATTTAGCAGATCAGGTCCACGCCATGGAAAAAGTCCAATTCAAAGAAAACGCGGTACTAAACATCTCTAGCAAAAAATTAATAGTGAGTACTCTTTTGAGCATAGATCTGAAAATAGTCATTCTGTTTCCTCAGGTCGCCAGGACACTAGGGCTTTGCCAGACTCCTGAAAATTCCCACACGGTAAAATTGCCTACATACACTCTCACCAGTCGAGTTGACTGCAAATGATTGGGCTCAATAGCTTATCACTAGTACGAAGCAGTGCGAGGGCCTGACTGGCATCTGCCTCATCACAATAACTAACCACTGCCAAGGATTCAACTGACCAAAATTGGCGCCACACTCACAAGTCTAAAATTCAAAACCTTGACTGAACTCAGGACCCTGGCCAATCCTTACTATACATCCGGATCCCAAAATTCGGGAAAGTTGGAGCATTTGTCCGGACGAAAATTTCAAAATTTTGGTCGTTTTGCCGGGATTTGGATCTGGGTCCCAGAGGGCCTTTTTAGCTTCCAACCTCTAAAATGTGGTTATAAACTCGTTTAGGACGCAGGCAGTCCAACATCATCGAATGCTACTACATTTAGTAGGGAACAATGTAAATTTCTCAATGGCAATGATGTCAAAAACGGTTCTGTCAGCATCAAGCACGTGCAAAAACATTGTCGGAAAAGCAGCAGTTACATACTATCAGGGCAGCGATGGATATCTGCAGACGGGTTTTGGGTCAGCTTAAATTTCGTCAATTTTTAAAGATTCTTTACAATGGTCTAATCATCGCAGTAAGCGCGTCCGTAAATTTCTTATCACCTACTTACGATTCGCTCCGAGCGCAGGACCCCAGGGTTCTCCGTCAATCCTTTGTGTTTACACTTCCTACTTATCTATCTCCTTACAAATCTCTCGGGTATGCTATTTTTCTATTACTTCCTACTTATAATTTACTCACAAGTCTATTAGTCCAGTAGCACTTCATCTTCTCGCGCTGACCCTGAGTCGACGGTGTCCAAACAGCGGAGGCTTGTCTGAAGCGCATCTTTCTAGACGCCGCATCCCAAACCTGACCTGTGCCGTCAACACTAGCTACCTTCCAACCCTGCTTATGACTTCTACATTAAGGTCGAGACTAGGTGTATACGCCCCTTCTTCACGTTCTCTATTCATTCTACCCGATCCTGTCTTATCCTTCCTCTTTCTCTCTTTCCATCCCGTCCATGCTTACCCTCCCCCCTCTCAAACAAAGTCTTCCTCTGCGCATCCTCCCCCGACAAGAAGCTTTAGACTGGACTTTGGAGAGTACTATACAGAACGGAGACGAGTTTGTTGTGTTTAGAAACGTTGAGGATGTTTTGGGTGAGTTTGGGTTTCCCGACGCTCTCTTTCCCTCCGTCGCCATCTCATGTTTGCCCTTTCCTATCTCCCTCGCCCTTCGTATCCGGCCTATGGATCACCGTTTCGTCGCCGTATTTAAAATTGATTCTCCGGTCAGGATGTCGTCGATGGGTTGGAACGAAATGTCAATTGGTTCGTCGGTCTGAGTGTCTACACGTAGAACTCCTTCCTTCCTTTTTCATTCTTCCTATCTATGTCCCTCTACCCCCGCCCCTCGTCTCCCCGCTTCGCTATTCTGAACGCCACGAGCGTGTTCGTGGTACATACTCGTACCTACACTCTGTACACTCGACATCATGTATCATCAAGCAGGTACGTTCGACTACGTACACACTTAAACGGTACTGGAGTCAATGAGTGTACCATTGACTCTAGTACCCGTTCGACCGATTTCATATACTTATACACTCGAGTAGGTATGTACGAGTGTACAGTTCATAGCGGGCATCAGAAATCTGCGGGTACGCCATGCGGGTACACTGCGGGTACATGCGGGTACATGCGGGTCATGCGGGTACCCATTATCCTTTGCTTATTATGTAGAATCTTAGTTGATTAAGCCTTCTAATTGCTCTTTTATTGTGTAGATACTAAGATAGTCTTTTCACAATGCAGAGCCTGTTATGTAGCTATTTCACGAAGAATAGAACGCGCCGTCGGTATTAATTCACGTAAATCACTGGGGAAAGGTGCCACTGCTTCGCATGGCAAGTTACGAGGCCCTCCTCAACAAAACCTCACTCTTGTATTGACTACGTTGCAGCTACTTGCAAAGTAGTATGAGCGAAATAAGTTGGGAGTTTGAACCCGCGGAAAAGACTTTGAGGTCGCTACAGGTCGCTAAGAGTATGACATAAACATAAATTAATGACGATGAAGAGGCAAGAATTCTGAATTACGAGGGTGTCGAGGCTGAAGCCAAGCTTCAGAAGCGGAGGAAGTAGGGCGGCGAGTACTGGCAAACGTCGGATAACAATTACTATGGCCATACTTGCGGAGAGAAAGCCGTGGACGCGAGTAAGTATCCCATGAAGCACGACGCTGGCAATGAAGGTGCACTGGCATGACGTCATGATTGTCGACGTATGTAGACCCGGTCCAGACTCAGTCTGGATATTTCGGGTTGATCGGGAAAGTAGAGACCGGCGTGGTGTGGTGACGACACACAGTTGGGTTGAGTGGCAACGAAAAGGGGTGGGAGTTTGAGGTCGTGGTAAAATTTTCGAGGTCGACATAAGTTAACTCGGCCTTAAAGGGCCTCGTAATTCATACAAAAATGATGGGATTACGCGGTATATGTAAGGCTCAGCTTCACCTATTATTGACACTTTCTGACCCGCTCTGTGCTCACCTTTGCCCGTCTCTGCAAATGGGACTCCTTGTAAGCATAAGTATCCAATGTCATGTATCCTTAGTCACATAGAATATTCTTTTTGTAGAAATGGCTTGGTAAAAGCATCATACGCCCCGCTGTTGATGCTATTTTCCCTGAGAGTGATTCGGAAAGTGACGATAGTTTTGATTTCACATT
This sequence comes from Tetrapyrgos nigripes, assembly GCA_013368315.1. NCBI lineage: Eukaryota > Fungi > Basidiomycota > Agaricomycetes > Agaricales > Campanellaceae > Tetrapyrgos > Tetrapyrgos nigripes. The sequence continues at coordinate 44,274 of JAACJM010000018.1, forward strand.
CAGTAAGTCAGTCCATTGATAACAGGCTTATCATGCTACTCACAGCAAGATACACTTGTATTACATCAAGATGAAATTTCAAGAAGTGAGTCTTATGTATTCACCACATCTGAATATATCCTTACCACCATTTTGATTAAGATACAAATGTATCTACTTCTTTACCCCCTAACAATGACTGTGCTGTACACCGTGAGTGACATGAACACATTAAGTTGTAGGGACTAACCACAAATCCTCTATAGCACTTGAAGAATGCTTAAGAAATCCTGATTCAGGAGAAGAGAAAGATAATGGTGTGTACTGCCCATCGGTAGTAGATATATCTTTCATGAATTTGTCCAGGGAATGCCTCAGACATGGATATAGACAATGGAGAGCTGAGTTGTCCAGAAGTTAAAACAAGTAAGAGCACCACTGTTTTGAAATTAGTTCAGCAGGATCTTACATGATATCCTTGATTCCAGTGCCTCCCGTAAATGAATCATGCAAGGACAAGAGTGGTTAATTCTGATTTCTTTTCAAAATATCTATCTTTCTGACTTTCTTGTAACATAAGGCCTGCAACACCCACCTACACGTCGAGATGAAACCCAGGTCAGGTTGCCATGAGAGAATAGCATGCATATAGATTTTACAGCTACAAACACTGAGGTTGTTCAATTTCAAGTCTATCGTGAGGGCAAGTAGTCCACATATTTGGATTAGAGAGCTTGCGCAGAGCCACCAGAAGCCACGTGTGGCTTAGTAAGCGTGCGCAGAGCGGTTGGCTCAAAATCGTGTGTGCAAGTTGCAAAGTGTATATTAAGGTGCCTACAGCGGGTACATGAGAAAAAACTATAGGAAGTAATGGAGAGAGCATCCAGGAATAGTTTGAGCACAAAAAAACCAGGATATGATGCATAAAAACTGGCATAACAGAGATTTGACATATAAGAACTATGAGAGCTTGTGAGAGAAATGACAGGCTTTTCTCAACAGACAGGTGAACTGGAAAGGATGCTGGTGTCAGAAAGTATGTTTGATGGGAAGAGGAGGGCAACAGGTGAGGATATCTGGAGAGAAAGCACAGGGTGGTGAGGGAGAATGGATAACAGCATCATTGCTTGGAGCCAGCTCAGATATGCAGGGGAATGGACCATTTTAGACAGCCCTAAATCAAATTTAGACCCAAAAAATACGCAGAAAGCGGCATACGCACCTGTGTATCCTAATGAAAGCCAAATGTTCCTGCCATACTTCTGACATGTCCTACAGTACCATGGCACTTGGAGCTGCACAGTGAGTTCCCTGAGGCCTTGGTTGTGATGTGAAATGGGAATAGAAGAGAAGGAATGGCAGTTGTTGGCTGTGTTTGGGTTGCGCACACAACTTCGAGCCAACCACTCTGCGCAAGCTCTCTATTCTCTCCAACCAATTTAAATGCCTTTTATTCTGATACTTATAGGATACACATCCCAGATGCAATTCAATACACATGCACTACAAACATATCAAAATTCAGTCCCTTCCATCAGTATGAGACTATCTGTTTGTACCATTGAGTTATTTGCTAACTACCTCTACAGTGCAGCCTAGTACCATTTCCACAGATCCACCTACAGCTTCCACTGTGCAATCCAATGTGGTACCAATCAAATCTGCAGTTGTGCCCTCAGTGCAATCTACCAGTCACTCAGTTGGGAACTTACAAAAACCACTATGTCCACCAACCACAGTAGCTAGTCAAACTGTACCACCCTCTTCATCACTCCCTCCAGCAGTTGTTCGAACTGCACCACTACCACCTCCAGCAACTAATCGAGGTGCTTGCCCTGTAGATCTCACTGATCCTGCCTGACTTACTGCTTTTGTTCCTCTGGACCCTCAACATGAACCACAGTGCTGACATGGGCATGATGTTAATGTGCAATTTACTACTGCTGACAATTTGGAACGGGGTTTCTGGAATGGATGGCCAAATGGAAAATTTGCCATTGACCTCGATCATGCTATGTACATGAAGCATGGAATGCTAGCTGTTCAGTAGGCTACATGGAACTGCAAGGGAAACAATGGAGAGAAAAATCAAAAGGGTTCAATCCATGCCACTACAATAGCTGGGGGGAAGGAGAGCTACAAGAAGTGCCTTGGTGTCTTACGATGCACTAATCCTCAGTGTCAAGTCATTACTTGGCCAAAAGTTGAGAAAAAGCTTCTGGAAGCACAGTGCTTAAATGAGTGCTGTATATGTGGGTTCTCACTGGAACATTTTGACTGTGGAGCAATGTCTTTTCTTATTGAATATGCACAAGTGGGAGATGACATCACCACATGGCTTTATCGTTACATCCATGCCAGTTGCCACAATCATCCTCATATTCCATACACCAAACATCTCACTGCACAGGAGGCTAAAGACACTTGGCAGCATCTGGGGAACAACATGCACAAAAAGCCCTTGGAGTCATATGAAGGAGGAGAGACTCTAGATGGTCCAACTCCACCAGCACCACAGTTGGCACAGAAATTTGCAAACATTGATTCCTACCATTACCACACTAAAAAAATGATAGAAGGGGCTAGAGCAGAAGTTGGATGGTCATTCATCAACCAGTTTCACTCCTGGATCCAACAACATGAAGATGAAGTCCAAATCAGAATCAATACTGTAGGAAGGGAGCCTGAATGTGTCATATCATTTCACTCAAAGTGGATGCAGGACAAACTCTTGCCAAAAGCTGAGCTTGTTGAAGGCCCTTTGCCATTGGAGGGCATGCTGACTGATGGTGCACACAAGTATTGGGCAGATCCCAATGCTGTGTTGATTACTACCACTACATTCAATACTGTAATTGATAGATGGGTTCCCTCCATGTTCAGCTATGCAAATGGTGTTACAACTCAGCATTACCATTGGCATTTCACTGCTGTTATTGAGGCCATTGCTGAAGCTGCACATGAACATAATGAGAAAATCACTGATGAGTTGTTTGCACTTGTGAGGACACTAGATTTTCTATGGTTTTGAAAAAAGCTGATCTGTGTGATTAGGTTGTTGATCTCAGTGATGCTCAGCACTTGGGATTTATCTCTGCATTCACTGACTATTTCATCTGCCAAGAGGACAACACTTGGACACACACTGAACTAGAGAATGCTGCTCAGTCACTGATCAAGGGGTGCAGATATCACTTGTCGCTTGACTCAGTAACCATGTGCCACCTGACAGCAGAGCTGAGTTTGAAGAATTGTGCAGACAGATGGTTGCAACTGAGAATTCTGCTTTGTTTGATAGAGTTGTGAAGATCATGAAGGAAACATGGCCAGGGCTGGAGGCATGGCTGAATTGGTGGTTGGCTCCAGAACATGCAAGTATGATTTTTCATAGCCAATGAAAAATGGACAGCAAACTTGCCTCAAAGCTTCCTGATACAACCAATATGTTGAGGTTGTTGATACACTCAAATAACCACCCAAGTCACACAGTTTGAGGACAGATACAAAGCGGTCGATTGAGAGATAGAGATAGAGAAACAAGTAAGCTGACTATGCTCTACACTGCATAGTATGGTATGGAGCAGAGACGAAGTGAACGAACTAAAGGATTAGCTAGAATGTCTAGTGGTTTATATAGAAGAGCAATGAATAGGTGATAGGAAAAAGATAGGAGAAATAGGAGAAACATAGGAGAAAGTGGAGAAACGTAGGGGAAAGATAGGATCAATAGAATGGAAGATTGATTGACAGTTATTATAGAGTTTGACAGGTTCTACAAGGTTCAAAGTCAGTAATATAAGGTTTAAAAGGTTTATCAAGGAAATGCAATAGACAAATGATCAGAAAATGGGTTCAATAATGAAGTAGAAGAAGAAGGAGGACAAAGAACTGTAGCAGTTCATGACATTACCCCCTCTTTAAGTTGTACTTTCACCTGGAGCACATGCATACTTCTCCAAATATCTTCAAAACTAATTCCCATCGAGCGTACCGTGGATCCTTCACGTATCAGGTTTAGTGGGTGATATGTGTCTGGGTGTTCTTGATGGAAAGTTTCAATCATCTCCTTCAATTTCATCAAACCCGAAGCTGGTTCCCATGAATTTTCGGAGTCTGAGTAGTCTAGCCATTTGACCAAATACTGCACTCCTTGATGATTCCTAGTTGGCTTTGAATCTAGAATTGCTTCTACATCATGCTCGTTATCTTCTGGCAGTAACTCTGCTGGTTTCCCTGGATAGTTCACTCCATGAGCTTCAGTCTCCTTGTATGGTGATAGTAGTGAAGCATGGAATACTGGGTGAATTTGCCAGGTGTTTGGCAGTTTGAGACGATAGTTAACTTTGCCAATTACATCAGTGATTTTGAATGGTCCATGATGATGATTTGCCAACTTAGCTTTTGGCCTTGTTGTTTTCAGGTTTTTTCTGTCGAGTAGTACCTTGTCCCCAACCTTGAACTTCATTCCTTCTTTCACATGGTCCATGTTCTGTCTTTTCATCAACTCTGCCATCATTGTTAAACTGGCTTTCAATTCTTCCCATAACTCTTCTAAGTTTTGAAGGTGTTCTTCTACTTTTGGTATGTGTGAAGAAGGATTGATCGAAGGAAAGAGTCAAGGGAGATATCCATGAAGTAGTTTGAAAGGTGATTTCCCAGTGGCTGAATGTACTCAGGTGTTATGACAGAATTTGGCATACAGTAAATATTTGACCCAATCGTCCTGACGATGGTTCGTAAGTATTGTTTGAGTTCTTGATTGAGCCTTTTGGTCTTGCCATCTGTTTGGGGTTGATAAGCTGTACTAAGAGCTGAGGTGATACCTAACTTAGTGTATATCCCTCTCATAACCTGGCTCACAAATTGCGGTCCTCAATCCAATATCATTTTGTCCCACAGACCATACTGTTGCCAAGTGTTATTGAATAAAACATCAATAGTACTGTCACTATCAATATCTTTTCAGCAGGGAGAAATGACTACTGTCTTAGTCAACTGATCAACTGTTATGTGAATCGTGTTGAAGCCTTCACATTCTGGAAGATCTGTGATAAAATCGGTAGTAATAGTACCAAAGGGTCATTCTGGCACATTGGTTGGAATCAATGGTACATGTAATGGATGGTTTTGTGCCTTGGTCAATTGGCAAGTAGCGCATCCTTCGACATAATCATGAACAAATACTGACATACCAGGCCACCAAAATTCTCTACTAACTAGTTCATATGTTTTGAACTGGCTTGGGTGTCCCACAGTGAGACTATCGTGATGCATCTTGACTATGTCTCTACGTAATTGTTGGTTGCAGGGGACATAAACTTTTTCTCAGAACAAAATAATCCCATCTTCGTAATTCCATTCCTGTAAGTTCTTGACCAGTGAGCGTGGACCATTGTTTAAGATGACTTTGAGAGCACTCACAACTTCCTTGTCTTTCTTTGGACACTCTTTAATTCATATTCTCAGTTCAGCATCTCCAATCACAACCACTGACCCCAGTCTTGTAGCTCAAATTCTGAAGAACTTGGGATCTAGTAACACTCTGTCTTTATTATCATCTTCAACCCCCTCTTTATGATCTGGCCTTCAAGAAAGAGGATCACTTTGATCAAGACTTCTGGCTTTATGGATTGAAAAGCGGTCAAGCAACCTTAGATAAGTCATGTATAAAACGACAATAGAAGTTTCTGAACCCCAAGAACGATTGAATATCTTTAACGTTTCGTGGTGCTGGCCATTTGGTGATGCCTTTCCCTTTGACAGGATCCATCACCAATGTATTGTGAGAGATGATGAGACCTAGGAATTCTACTGAGCTAGCTTTGAAAGTACACTTCTCTGGTTTGGCATAAAGGTCATTTTCCTAAAGTCGTGCAAGTACTTGTTTGACCATTTGTTGATGTTCTTCCAAAGTTTCCATAAAGATCAAGATGTCATCCATATAAATAACCACTTTTCCTGAATCAATGAGGTCCTTGAAAAGAGTATTCATCATTGCCTGAAATGTTGCAGGAGAGCCCATAAGACCGAAGAACATCACCATTGGTTCCAAAAGTCCCCTGTTTGTCTTGAATGCTGCTTTCCACTCATCTCCTTCTTTTATTCACACATTATTATATCCCCATCAAAGATCAATTTTTGAAAAGACTCGTGCTCCTTTGAGTTTGTCTACCAGCTCTGATATGAGTGGTAAAGGGTATTTGTTCTTTATGGTCCCTTTGTTCAATGCTCAGTAATCCTGTACAGGGTGTAGCTTTCCATCTTTCTTTTTAATGAAGAAAAAGGGACTTGCCATAGGAGACTTCAACGGTCTTATGCATTCCTTTTCTAAGTTCTCACCTATGAAATTGTCAAGTTCTTGTTGTTCGTCAGGAGATAAGGGATAGGTTTTGCAAGGACAAGGTTCAAAGTCTGGCTTCAGTTTGATAGCATGATCCCATTCACCATGTTTCGGTAGTCATTCTGAAGTTTGTTTGTCAAAAACTGGTAAAAACTGATGATATTGGGACAGAATCTTATCTGTAAGTGATATGTCCTCTTTCATCTTCTGAGCTGCTTCTGTGAGTTCTTGAGCCTTGGTAAACCCCACCTGGATAGGTAGTTCCAAATCTGATGTCGGGTACTCTTCTTCTTTCCCAAACAGACTCTCTAACACTTCCTGTTCCCATTGGTTCAGAACATCCTTCTGATCAAAGTCTTCTTCAGTAAAAATAGCTGTAGATTCTGAAGAACGATGAAAGGATTGAATAGGAACCCAACGACGCTGACCTGCAACCTTTGGCTGTGCAATTGGTTTAAACTGTCTGATTGGTTCTGACCATTTCACTTGGTACTCCTTGTGGTTGGTTCGTGGGTCGATAACAGTTGATTTGGGTTGAGTGCATAGGTTAAGGACAGGAGGTTGTTTCAAAGTACATGTTTTGGGACATCTAACCATATCCATTTTAGAAAATGAGCAATCCACCTCTGGATTATGCTCCTCTAACCAATCAGTTCCAAGAATTGTATTGTGATCTCTGATGTCTGTAACATAGAATTCGGCTGTTTCTTCATGATATGATCTTCTGTATTGAGAATAGATACAGAGTTTTTGAATGGTGTAATGTCATACCCATCCCATGGTGTTTTCAGAACCATTGACATTGCGTACAGGGAAAGGGTTTTTGATAGAAAGGAGGGTTAAATGATTTTCTCGTGTGAAATGGCTGTTGATGATAATGCCTTCTGCACCACTGTCTATTAGAGCTTCTGTGTCGATTTTTCTGCTGGTAACTTTGCCAATAAGTTCAGTATTAAGTGTTATTGAGGGTACCTGTCAGTTACGAATGAATGCTGACATTCTTAATTCTGAAGGAAAGGTACGCTCGCAAAAGGGGCTTAACACATGATATTGATTGTTCATATACTGTCCAGTGTACTGTACAACTCCTCCTGATGACATAGCAGGGGAGCATTTCAAAAATCCATCATCTTCGCCATACACTAGCCTGTTCCTTTTCTTCTCCTTCCAAACCTTTGACCTTGTTTACCATATCCGAAATATCTTTAATTACATTACGAGAGGAAGATGATGATGATGTTTGAGCCACTGTTACTGGTGGCAGACTAGATGATGATGATGAGCTGTCCTAACAGCATGAGGAGGGAAGTTTTGAGTTATTCTGAGATGTTGATGACCTTGGAGTATTGTTTGGGAACGTCGGACATTTGTTGCTCATGTGCTCAGGTTGTCTACATGTGAAGCATGCTCCTAGTTTCTGGAGTCGGTCCCTTTCTTCAGGTGTCAGTTTAGGTAAAGGAGTAAAGGATGAGTTAGCACCTGGTCCCATATTCATAAGTGCATTTATGCTTGCTACTGTCCGTCCCTGAGAAGGACCCAAATTCATCCTTGGCATAGAGAATGGTTTTGAACGTCCTTCCTTCTCTCTCTCATTTAACCATTCCAAATGAAGATCCATTGCCCTATCTCTATACTTGTCAAAGTCCTTCCACTTCAGCCACGTTTGCCCCACTGACTTCTGAAGATCCTTTGGAAGACCTGCCTTATAGAAATCTAGAAGAGCCATTTCTCCGTAGTCCGACTCTTCTCTGTACATATTGAAAATACTATTATAGCTACTAATGTCCATCCCCTTCATCCTAGTGTTCTTGATTTTGGACTGTGCAACCTCATCAGCAGCGAGGGCTTTGAAATCCTTCTTGAATCTGTCCTTTATCCCTTTCAAAGTTGTCCATTGTCTGTCTTCTCGACTAACTCTCTCATTTTCCTCATCATCTTCTCGTTCTGTGATATGTTGGGTTGCCCAATCTCCTCCTTTTTCCCCTGTGACGAACGAGAGAAATAAGGACACCTTAGAGTCCTCAATGGAGTATTTGGCCTTTTTCTGACATAGGTAGTTGTTAAACGAGGCTAACGTTCTCCAGTGAATGCATTGGGTTTCCTTCCTCAGTTGGAAGTACTATTAGAGTCGTTAGGTGCTACATCGGACATGGCCGAGTCATCTGGATCTGATGGGTCTGGAGAGGGAGAAGGGTTTGGACAACAAGGGCCTACAGATGGTCCTTTAGTAGTTGGAATTGTAGGAGAGGAAGGGTCATTTGGTTCTGATGGATTGGGAGAAGGATCTTGGGGAGGGGTTGATGGGTTATTAGAAGATGGATCTGGTAATGGATCTGATGCAGAAGACAGATTAGGTGGTATGAAAGAAGAGGGTTCTGGATTCAGTTGAGTGTTTGTAGGGGTAGATGTCCCCTGATCTGGTTCAGTTTTGGAGTCGATGACAGGATGTGCCTTTTGAATCTCCTGTTCCTGATTATCTGTTATGACTTCGAATGGTGGATTAAGGGAAACATTGAGAGGAAGTCTCTGTTTGTTATATCTATTAAGACACGGTAGTTCGTTGCAGAAATTCCATGAGTTTTCTTCGTCGTCTGCACTTGTTTCAATCTGGGCCACTAGGCATGCAGACGGTCTGTGTAAGGGGACAGTTTCTGTCATGAATCGCTACCCGCCTATTCATTTCCTTTCTATTCCTTTTCCTTTACTACCTAGTTCCCACCTTATTTACTTTTAACCCCATAAAACATCAACCATTTCCCATCATCGTCTATAGTTACCATCTCTACAGATCTATGACTCACACTCTTATCTCCTCCACTTCCTATCTCCACGGATATTCTCACTGTCAATCATTCCTCATGATCCAGTACCTTCATCTATCCATATTTAACTCATTACTCTCTCGCTCTTGACATTTCCACATGATACCGTCTATTATCATTTAGTCTTTCCCATCTGTTCATATTTTACTTATATACCTGTGATTTTGTAACCTATTCCTTAGTTTGTTCACTTCGTCTCCGCTCCGTACTTTTACTACGCAGTGTAGAGCCTAGTCAGCTTACTTTCTCTACCTCTCTATCTCTCTATCTCTTTTGATCAATCTATTCTCTTGCAACCGGCTTTCTCATATTGTGTGACTTGGGTGGTTATTGAGTGTATCGACAATCTTGACACTTGAACGAACTCCCATACACCCACCTCACAAATCCTCCCATTGTATTGAACCTTCCTATTATCCTATCCTTCCCCCACGATGCTGCAGAAGCCCAGCAACTCTACCCTGTGTGAGGAGCCTCACAGGTTGGCAGGCGTGAACCGCTCAAGGAGCAGTTACACGAGGTCATCCCCTGTCTACACAGTCTCGAGACGTAATACCAGACTCGCTAAACCCGAGTAAGGTGGTCGACCAGTTCTGTAATTGAAATCCAAAAATCCTTTTCACTCTGTCTACCCCACATCCCCGAATTCGTTTCGAACCTGCTGTAACCCCTCGTGAATACGAACGGGTTCCATTTCCCCTTCCTTCTTACATCTTGCACACTGAATACTGGGTCTCCCACGGAAGAAACATATGAGCGAATCCTTGGAACTTCGACCGACATTTCGTCTGCACAAGACGTTGGGTGTGGAAACTTACCATAGGTGACGTAATCCTCTCAACATTTTCATACATAACAGTGAAAGAGGACTTCGATACAGGAGAAACTGTGGTTCAGATTAGGGGACCTCTATTCTTCAGAGAAAACATCGACTACTCTCCATCATCACCTTCCCCCGACTACGGTCTACCGTCCTCCTTTATCCTAGGACCCAATTACCTTTCTTAAAAAGGAACTAGTATATGACCAGTCGACGATCTGCATCTGCAGACCCAAACCTTCACTGTGCCGACTGACCACACGTATTCCATCCCGCATCATTCCGAGACGCCTCCTATATCCCTGAAAACAGTGACGATCCTTGGGTTCCGTGCACCACACAACCGTGTCTGAACAGATATAACACTCAACGACTTACTACCGAAGAACTCCCGAGTTGGTTACACGTTATAACCCAGCTCCAAGAACTTGCAATTCAAAAGGCACATCGAAAACCTAAAACCGAATCAGGCCAAGGAACCTCTACACCTACCAACCAACCCTCCGAATCTAACCCAGAACCAGACAACACCACTTCCCCCCCTTCATCTCCCACCATTCCATCCGCCGAAGGACCATCTGTAGCCCCTCGTCATCCTCCTACACCTCCTTCTCCAAATCCATCAGATCCAAACGACTCAGTCATGGCTGATACACCTCCTATCGGGTCAAACGGCACTTCCGAACGAGGGAGGAAACCAGACGCCTTCAATGGAGAACGTAGCGAGGCAAAATGATGGTTGGCCCTGTTTAACAACTATCTACGCATGAATAAAAACAAGTATCCTACTGAGGAGAGTCAGGTCTCGTTATTCCTGTCATTCTTTACAGGAGAAAAGGGAGGAGACTGGGCAACGCAGAGATTAATAGAACGAGATGAAGATGAGGAAAATGAGGACTTGGCGAGTACACCGGAGAAATGGAGATGGATAACTTTGAAACAGATATGTGATAGATTCAAAAAGGATTTCAAAGCTCTCACCTCGGAAGATGTGGCAAGGACGAAGATTAAGTTTGCTAGAATGAAAGGGACGGATATTAGCATCTACAACAGCATCTTCGATACATACAGAGAAGAGTCCGACTTCAGAGAAACAGCGTTGTTGGAATTTTATCAGGATGGGCTACCACCCAAACTCCGAGAAGCAGTTGGAAGAACATATCCAAAGTGGGATGACTTCGAGGAGTACAAGGAAAGAGCTGTGGAGCTTCATTTAGAATGGTTGAAGGAACGGGAAAGACAAGGATGCTGGAAAACTACTTCAATGTCGAAGAATAGTCCAGGCCCGTCTCAGGGAAGAACGGTAGCAAGCGTCAACACGCTCATGAATATGGGACCAGGTGCTAACTCGTCTTTCACTCTATTACCCAAACTGACACCTGATGAAAGGGACCGGCTCCGAAAATTAGGAGCATGCTTCGCATGCAGACAAACTGGACACATGAGCAACAAATGTCCGACATTCCCGAGGACGTCATCTCAAAACACTTCCCGAACCTTTTCTTCTTGTTTTGTTCGAACAGCCGAAACTGCATCTTCACCACCGGTAATGGTAGCTCAGACGTCTTCATCTCGAGATACAATCAAGGATATTTCCGACATGGTTAACAAGGTTAAAGGACTGGAGGGAGAAGAAAAGGAACAAGCGACCGTCTATTTAAAAGACATTATGTCTAAATTGGATTTTTGAATCACTCCTCTGCTACGTTGTCAGTAGGAGTAGAACAGTACACCGGACAGTTAAAGAACAATTGATACAGTGTGTTATACCCCTCTAGTGAGCGAGCCTTTCCTTCAGAATTAAGAATGTCGGCAATCACTCGTAACCGACAGATACCATCAATCACACTCAAAACTGAATTAATCGGCAAGGTTACTAGCAGAAAAATCGACGCAAACGCCCTAATAGACAGCGGTGCAGAAGGCATAATCATCAATAGCCGGTTCGCACAAGAAAATCAACTCACCCTTCTTCCTATCGAAAAACCGTTCCCAGTACGAAACGTTGACGGCTCCGAAAACACTATGGGATGGGTACAAGAATACACCATCCAAAATCTCCATATCTATTCTCGAGATAACAGGGCGTACCACGAGGAAAAAGCCGAGTTCTACATGACGGACATCGGGGATCACGATATAATCCTCGGTACCTGACTGGTTGGAGGAACACAACCCTGATATAGACTGGTCGGACTCGCGAATAGGCATGACCAGATGCCCAGAAACGTGTACCATAGCGAATCCCCCTATTCTCCATTTGAAAACTAAAACGAAACCTTTGAAATCTGCAGTCGTCGATCCAAGAACCCATCACAAAGATTACCAAGTCAAATGGTTGGAACCAATTGGACAAATCAAACCAGTTGCCCAGTCAAAAATCGCAGGGCGATGTCGTCAGATTCCTATTTGATCCTTCCATCGAAGTTCGGAGTTAACGGCGATCTTTACGGAAGACGATTGTGGGAAAGATACGATCCCAGAACAATGGGAACAAGACGCAATGGAAGAACTGTTGGGGAACGAGGAAAGAGTAGACGAGGAAACATCAGGAACACCAAACCTGAATATCCGTGCAGGGTTCACAAAGGCACAAGAACTTGCAGAGGCAGCCCAGAATGCTCAGATCAATATACCTCTTAAAGATAAGATTCCTTCACAATATCATCAGTTCTTACGAGTCTTTGACAAACAAACCTCAGAACGATTACCGAAACGTGGCGAATGGGATCATGCTATCGAACTAAAACCGGACTTTGAACCACGTCCCTGCAAAACGTACCCTTTATCCCCAAATGAACAAAAGGAACTCGACGAATTCATCAAGGAAAACTTAGAGAAGGGATATATAAGACCGTCGAAGTCTCCTATGGCAAGTCCTTTCTTCTTTGTAAAAAAGAAAGACAGAAAACTACGACCAGTACAGGACTATCGCGCCTTAAACAGAGGGACCATCAAAAACGAATATCCCCTACCGCTCATATCGGAACTCGTAGACAAACTAAAGGGAGCACGGATGTTTTCCAAAATCGACCTCAGATGGGGATATAACAACGTACGCATCAAAAAGGGAGATGAATGGAAAGCAGCGTTTAAAACCAATCGCGGTCTCTTCGAACCAACGGTGATGTTCTTCGGTCTTATGAATTCTCCAGCCACGTTCCAAGCAATGATGAACACTCTATTCAAGGACCTAATCGACTCCGGAAAAGTCGTGATTTATATGGACGATATTCTCATATTCATGGAATCACTAGAAGAACACCGATACATGGTAAAACAAGTACTCGCACAACTCCAAGATAACGATCTGTACGCTAAACTGGAAAAATGCACTTTCGAAACCGATTCAGTGGAGTTCCTCAGCCTTATCGTTTCACACAATACACTGGCCATGGACCCAGTCAAGGTGGAAGGCGTGACCAAATGGCCAACCCCATGCAACGTCAAAGACGTACAATCATTTCTTGGCTTCAGAAACTTTTACCGTCGTTTCATACGCGATTTCTCAAAAATCGCACGACCACTGTTCAATCTCACGAAAAAGGAGCACCCATGGGAATGGTCCGAGGAAGCTCAAAAGGCTTTCCAAGCACTCAAAGATACGTTTACGACTTCACCAGTCCTCCTCATGCCTGATCATTCTAAACCGTACCAAGTAAAAGTTGATGCGTCAGACTACACTACAGGAGGTATCCTGCAACAACAAGGACCGGATGATAAATGGCATCCGGTAGCCTACCTGTCAAAAGCTTTATCCGAAGCCGAACAGAATTACGACATTCACGATAAAGAATTGTTAGCGATCATACGCGGACTTGAAGCCTGGCGACACTACCTGGAGGGCGGACCACATACCATCGAAATGTTAACCGATCATGACAACCTTAGATACTTCACCACCACTCAGAAACTTAGCCGACAACAAGCAAGAATGGCCCTGTTTCTGACCAGATTCGATTTTACGCTCACCCACAAACCCGGGAACCTGAACCGAAGTGACCCACTCTCTCGGAGGTCAGACCATAAAGAGGGGGTCGAGAATGACAACAAAGATAGGGTCTTGCTTGACCCCAGGTTCTTCAGGATTCGAGCGACAAGGCCAGGAATGGTAACCGCAATAGGAGATACAGAATTGAAAAGGCGGATTAAGGAATGTCTGAAAAAGGATGCTGAAGTCGTAAGTGCGTTACAAACCATCTTTAACAACGGACCACGTGCGTTGGCAAAAAATCTACAGGAATGGAATTACGAAGACGGAATCGTCTTGTTCCGAGGGAAGATCTACATCCCAAACGACCAACAACTCAGACGAGACATTGTTAAAATGCATCACGATAGCCTTACTGCAGGACATCCAGGACGATTTAAAATGTATGAACTCGTCAGTAGAGAATTCTGGTGGCCTGGTATGTCAGTATTTGTTCATAACTACGTCGAAGGATGCGCTACCTGTCAGTTGACCAAGACAAATAACCACCCGACGCATGTACCACTGGTTCGAACGAGGTACCGGAACGACCCTTTGGCACAATTACAACCAACTTCATCACGGATCTGCCAGAATGTGACGGCTTTAATGCAATTCACATCACAGTTGATTGTTCAACAAAAACAGTTGTCATTTCTCCATGCAGAAAGGATATCGATAGTGACGGAACAATTGACCTATTATTCAACAACACCTGGCGACGATACAGCTTGTGGGACAAGATGATATCTGACCGCGGACCTCAATTCGCAAGCCAAGTGATGAAAGGGATATACGCTAAGTTAGGTATCACCTCGGCACTCAGTACAGCTTATCATCCACAAACAGATGGTGAGACAGAGAGGTTCAATCAAGAACTCGAACAGTATCTTCGAACCTTCTGTAACTATCGCCAAGACGATTGGGTTAAATACCTACCTTACGCCGAATTTTACCACAATACCCGAGTTCATTCAGCAACCGGGAAATCGCCATTCGAACTGCTCCATGGATATCTACCCCGACTCTTCCCTTCCATCAATCCGACTTCACACGTACCAAAGGTCGAAGAACGGCTCCAGAACTTGGATACTCTCCGAGAGGAACTAAAAGCAAGTCTGGCGACAGCGGCAGAACTGATGAAAGAACAAAACAAGGACTATACGAACGAAGGGATGAAGTTTAAAGTTGGGGACAAAGTGTTGCTAGACGGGAAAAATCTGAAGACAATGAGGCTGAAAGCTAAGTTGGCAAATCGTCGTCACAGACTGTTCGAAATCATTGACGTTATTAGTGAAGTCAATTACCGACTCAAATTACCGAATACTTGGCGCATTCATCCAGTGTTCCACGCTTCACTCCTATCGCTGTACAAAGAAACCGAAGCTCACAGAGTGAACTACCTGGGGGAACCAGCCGAATTACTTCCCGAAGACAATGAATACGACGTGGAAGCAATTCTAGATTCAAAACCAACAAGAAACCGTCGGGGAGTACAATACCTTGTCAAATGGTTAGACTATGCTGACTCAGAGAATTCATGGGAACCGGCATCAGGATTGACAAAGGTGAAAGAGATGATTGAAACCTTCCACCAACAGCATCCAAATGCGTATCGACCAACAAACCTGATACGCCCCGGAACAATGGTGTGTTCACTAGGAATCGCCATAGAAGATATATGGCGAAGTACTTGTGTGCTTCAAGCGAAAGCACAACTCCGAGGAGAAACACTGTTACGAACCGCTGGTATTCTATGCCCACCTTCCCACCCACTCGGCAATCGAACTCAGAATTTTGTCATCATTTGTCGATCGCATTCCCTCGTTAACGGCGTCTACTGTCAAACCCGTCTCCGAACGATAACCTGACCGTTCATTCAACCTCTACACCATACAAACCAACAACTATAAAAGATCCCTCTCCACAACGGAGAGCTACAGAACACCATCCATCGCTACCAGTCGAACAACAATCACCCACACCCTCATCATTGCAATGTCAACCACTTCCTCTACTGACACCATCGTCCATAACACCCACCCAACCAACAGGGGGTGTTGCACCTATGGGAAGCGCTCAGGACGTCAATGCCGACTCTCAAAACAACACCAAGGACCTCACAACGGGTGTCAACGTTGCACGTGGGGAGGAGAAGATGGACCAGGGCGATGTAGATTAGGGAGAGGACATAGAGCTAGATGTGTAGTTCAGTGGACATCCCTACGAGCAGAACACAGAGGGAACCTAGGATGGGGAGACAGTAGCGTATGGGGCGCACACATCACCCTACAATATGACAATGACGATGGATGGGATGGAGCGGGCTGGGGTTCTGCGACCAACATGACAGAATGGGGCGACTTAACAGACTATTGGCCAGAACAGGGAGAATTGGACAAACGACTACGTGAACAATGGGCGAGACACTGGAAAAGTAGCTTGCCGAGCTCCGGTGAAAGCTCGTCCTAAAAAGGGGGTAATGTCATGAATCGCTCCCCGCCTATTCATTTCCTTTCTATTCCTTTTCCTTTACTACCTAGTTCCCACCTTATTTACTTTTAACCCCATAAAACATCAACCATTTCCCATCATCGTCTATAGTTACCATCTCTACAGATCTATGACTCACACTCTTATCTCCTCCACTTCCTATCTCCACGGATATTCTCACTGTCAATCATTCCTCATGATCCAGTACCTTCATCTATCCATTTTAACTCATTACTCTCTCGCTCTTGACATTTCCACATGATACCGTCTATTATCATTTACTCTTTCCCACCTGTTCATATTTTACTTATATACCTGTGATTTTGTAACCTATTCCTTAGTTCGTTCACTTTGTCTCCGCTCCATACTTTTACTACGCAGTGTAGAGCCTAGTCAGCTTACTTTCTCTACCTCTCTATCTCTCTATCTCTTTTGATCAATCTATTCTCTTGCAACCGGCTTTCTCGTATTGTGTGACTTGGGTGGTTATTGAGTGTATCGACAATCTTGACAGTTTCCTTTTTCCTTCCCTTCTCCTTTAGGACTTGTTTGTTCTTGTTTTATCTGGACTTCATCAACTTGTTTATTCCTGTTTCACTGTTTCATCATCCATCATTCATCGTTCATCATTTGATCTCCCATCATTCCACCTTTCCATTACTTCGTTTCAACTGTACAGTTTTGTAGATCTTTTCCCAAGCCTTCATACAAGTATATATACCCCTTCCCTGCAGGCAAGTATCCTTGAGTTTTTCTCTTTGGATCCCCTCCTGCAGGTGCATAGTATGTCAGCCTTGTATCTTCTAGTTCTGATTTATATATCTTTGGATCTCCTCCTGCAGTTGTTGAGTGATTGCCTCACGTGTCAGGAGTCACCCTTACAGTAGAAAAACTCCTCATCAAGTGGACTAGTCATCTTTGGCAACCATTTCCTTCCGAGCTCCAGATACCAGTGAGAGCGACTCTGATAGCGCTCACACTGCTCTTGCTCCTCCTCCCACAGTTCCCCAAGACTCCTCCACTCCTCAGTTCTCTCCACCCTCTGTTTCTTCTGCCTCATTACCTGGGTCCCCCACGATGTCTGAAGCTTTTGATGCTCGTCTGGCCCATCTAGAGCAGACTTCTCAGAGTCAGAGCAAACAACTCGCTGAGATCCTCGCTGCCCTCCAGGGCCAAAATCTCCCTCCACCACCTCCTCAACTCCCATCACAACACCCCACTCGACCTCCATCCTCTGCTTCGTCTTCTACTCCTCCCTCTCATCATTCTTCCAGAGCTTCACATGCTAAGGCGTCCCCACCTGGCATCTTTGATGGTCAACATGATAACAGCCAAGTCTGGTGGACCAGTGCAATCATTTATGCTAGCACTGTTCATTTTGAAGATGATATCGCCAAGATTATGTGGGCGCTGTCCTACTTCCAAACAGGTTGTGCTGCCACCTACCGCCAAAGCCTCATTGACCATGGACACCTCTACAGCTCCTCCCGCTTTGATACCTGGCAAGAATTTGAAGCCGAGTTCATCAAGGAGTTCATGCCAGAAGATGAATGCACCCAGGCTAGTCTTACCCTAGAGGGTGTCTCCTACTTCCAGGGCACAGCTTCTGTTGACGAATATGTCGACAACTTCTGTGCTCTCATCACCATTAACGTTGAACCCGTCCTCTACTCCACGAACCCTAATGCACCTACCATCAAGGCCCGACTTGAGGACACAAAACATGTTGGTCAGACAGTGGTCCTCAAATTCCGACATGGACTGCAGCCTGCTTTAGAGAAGAAGGTTGCAGAGGCAGAGGCTCGTCCACAGGAATGGGACACCATGGCTTGGTATTTCCTGGCCAAGAGGTTTGATAAACATGAATGGGAAGATGCGATCTTCCGTGGTGCTCAGAGAAGTGTGCACCCTGGTCCACCCAAGCCTACTTTCCCTTCTCGTGCTCAACCTCAGGGTCATTCCCTTCTCCCAATCCAGTTCCCTACCCCTGCTGCCGCCCCCATTCCTGCCCCTTGTGCACCAGCCCCTGCCCAAGCTCCCCTTTCCAAAGGCATTCCCATGGAAGTCGATGCCTTGAGGCAGAGGTTCCTAGCCCACTGCACCTGCTACACATGTGGCAAAACTGGTCACTTCTCTGCAGCATGTCCAGACTGCCAACATGAACATGTTCGCATCGTGGATATGTCTGTTGATGACTGGCAGGAGATTGCAGAAGCATACGCAGCTTTCCAGGATTTCCAAGCTGCCCTGATGAATGAGCCCGCTCAGGAGGATTTTGCCAAGGACCAGGAGTGATGGACACGCCCTCATGGTCAAAAAATAATTACTTTGCATGTTTATCTACAGACTCTATCAATGATAACAATTGTATCTCTGCCCCTGAGTCCATGTGTGAAGTAATTGCCTCAGTCATGTCTCCCCCTGCCCCCTCTATTTCCCCTTCCATTCCTTCCGTTCACCGTCCAGTTCCTTGGTGCTGTCTAAACGTTGGGAACGCCGTCTACCTCACAAATTAGTAATCTCCTCCCACAGAAGCCGCTGCCTGACAGTCCCAATAGAGCTAGAGTCCACATCTAATGCCTCTTTGATCTCTGGCAGTGCGCTCATCGACAGTGGAGCCACTAATATGGGTTATGCCAACACTGAGTTTGTCACCAAGAACTCTATTCCTACCTGGAAACTCCAGAAGCCTATCCCCGTCTTCAATGTCGACGACACTCCTAACGAGGCTGGAGCCATAACCGAGATCTTGGACACTATCCTGCGTTTAAAAGATCACTCTGAACACATCCAGCTTGCGGTCACTCAGCTTGGCAGCCAGGATGTCATTCTTGGCTATGGATGGTTACGAGCCCATAACCCTGAGGTGGATTGGGACAATGGCAACATCAAGCTCAGCCGGTGCCCCAGGCAGTGCTCTACATGTCATGAAGAAGTACAACAGGAATGTCAACTATCTCTATCTGCTGCCCATCGTCAACGCCAAGCTCTGGAACGTTTTCGGGAAGGTCCATCTCCCCATGTTATTAAATTGGACCCTGGTGAAGATGAGATGAACAACCTCAGGACCTTTGGCTGTGATGACTTCCCTGACAATGTTTCTATTGAGGAAGGTGACCGCATATTTGTTACCTCAGTTCCTCCGGAGTCGGAGTTCATCAGTGCGACAAGCACCACTTCTCAACGTCTAGCAGAAGCACATGCCAAGGCTTCGAGGAACCCTCATGATGGCCTCCCTGATCACTTCTATGAGTACATAGA
Source organism: Tetrapyrgos nigripes (assembly GCA_013368315.1). Lineage (NCBI taxonomy): Eukaryota > Fungi > Basidiomycota > Agaricomycetes > Agaricales > Campanellaceae > Tetrapyrgos > Tetrapyrgos nigripes. The sequence continues at coordinate 63,959 of JAACJM010000018.1, forward strand.
TGTCTTCTCCAAAGACTCTTTCAATGTGCTGATCGCAAACCATGGGACCATGCAGTAGAGTTAGTCCCTGACGCTAAACCTGCCAATTGCAAGGTCTACCCACTCACTCCTAATGAACAAAAGGCCCTTGATGAGTTCCTCACAGAGAATCTGTCTACTGGTCGCATTCGTCCCTCCAAATCCCCTTTGTAAAGAAGAAGGATGGAAACCTCTGACTCGTCTAAGACTATCGTGTGCTAAATGAGATGACGATTAAGAACCGTTATCCATGGCCCTTGATTAACGAACTTGTTAATAACCTCAAGAGTGCACGATACTTCACTAAATTGGATGTATGCTGGGGTTTCAACAACATCCGGATTCATGAAGGCGACGAATGGAAGGCAGCTTTTCGCACCAACCGTGGTCTCTTCAAACCCCTTGTCATGTTCTTCAGTCTCACCAACAGCCCTGTGACCTCCCAGATGATGATGAATGACATTCTCCATGATCTCATCATGGAGGGTGTTGTATCTGTCTATTTTGACGACATCTTGATTTACACCAAGACTGTTGAGGAGCATTGTCGTGTGACTCGCCTAGTCCTGGACCAGTTGCGGCAACACAAACTGTACCTTAGAGCAGACAAATGTGAGTTTGAGAAGACTCACATTGAGTACCTTGGCATCATCATCTCCCATAATCATGTCGAAATGGACCCTGTCAAGGTATCTGGCGTTGCAGAGTGGCCTGTACCTGAAAGCAAGAGAGAGGTCTTCTCCTTCCTTGGATTCACCAACTTCTACTGTCGGTTTATCCAGGACTTCTCTCATCATGCACGACCGCTGTTCGAAATGACCTGAAAAGACATCAAGTTTGATTGGTCTAAGGATGCTCAGGACACCTTCAACATTATGAAGTCCCTAATCACCTCCTCCCCTGTCCTCACCATGCCTGATGACTCTCGACCATATCGCTTGGAGTCAGATAGCTCTGACTATGCTACAGGAGCAGTTTTATCCCAGCAGTCTCCAGATGATGACAAGTGGCACCCCATTGCCTTCTACTCCAAGAGTCTTAACACCGTTGAATGCAACTATGAGATCCACAATAAGGAAATGCTAGCCATCATCCGAGCCCTTGAGGAATGGAGACACTTCCTTGAAGGAGGACCTTTTCCCATGGAAATCTGGACAGACCATAAAAACTTGGAGTACTTCCGAACTGCAAAAAAGCTCAATCAATGTCAAGCCTGTTGGTCCCTGTACCTCTCTCGTTTTGATTTCCAGTTACACATTGCCCTGGCCGCACTATGGGCAAGCCTGATGCATTGTCCCGCTGACCTGATCATGGTACTGGTGCCGATGACAATTCAGACATTGTGCTACTCAAGCCAGAGATGTTCTCAATCGCTGCTGTCACTACTGCAATTGATTTGACTGGTGAAGAAGTCGAGATCATGAGAGACGTCCACTTCGCTGTTCTTGAAAACGAGCTAGAGGAACAAGTCATGCGTGCTGTGCAAGCCTTGCGCAAGTCCCACACTCGCTCTATTCACAGTGCAGAATGGGATAAACATGAAGGGCTGCTGTATTTCCAGGGCAAGATCTATGTTCCTCCTTCCCATGACCTCCACCACTGCATAGTCTCCCAACACCATGACACCAAGGTCGCTGGTCACCCTGGATGGTTCAAAACTGTAGAACTTGTCTCACAGAACTACTGGTGGCCCCAGATGTCTTGGTACATTGGGCTGTATACCAAGACTTGTGATCTATGTATGCAGACCAAGACCCGTCATCACCTCCCCATTGGAGAGCTCATCCCTTCTGAGACTCCCACTGAGCCATGGCAGTCAGTGTCAGTTGACTTCATTGTCGAACTACCAGAAGCTCATGGGTACAATGCAGTCATGGTGGTTGTAGACATGTTGGGCAAGAGAGGTCACTTCCTTCGGACTCATACAACAGTTACTGCTGAAGGAGCTGCACGTATCTACTTCAGGGAAGTATGGAAGCACCATGGAATGCCCAGATCAGCATGCTCCGGCTGTGGCCCACAGTTTGTCGTGGACTTCATGAAGGAACTCTGTAGGATGGCTGGTGTCAAACAGGAACTTTCTACAGCCTACCACCCACAGACAGACGAGCAGACTGAACATGTCAATCAAGAGCTAGAAGGTTACCTGTGTCAGTGGGTGAGTCAACGCCAGGACGACTGGGATGAGCTACTGCCCACTGCTGAGTTCTCCTACAACAATAAGGTCCATGCGTTGACTCAGCAAACTCCTTTCATGATTTACACTGGTCAAAACCCTCGTATGGGTTTTGAGCCTCACACATGGCAGTCAGAAATGGAGAATGTCAATGACTTTGTTGATCAACTCAAGTCAGGCTGGACAGAGGCACAGGCAGCACTCACAAAGGCCAAGTCAGAGTATGCCCAATACTATAACCGTCGCTGTACCCCTGCCCCTGTCTTTAAGCCTGGTGATCAGGTCTGGTTGGATGGCTCTGACATCAACACAACCCGTCCATCAAAGAAACTCAGTCACCGTTGGCTTGGGCCTTACACCGTTCTTCAAGAAGTTGGCAAGGGTGCCTACAAACTGAAACTTCCCCCATCCATGAAACGCCTCCATCCAGTCTTCCCTGTCATCAAACTCGACTGCTACACTGACAATCATATCCCTGGTCGCAGACCTGACCCACCTCCTGACCCTGAAATCATTGATGGCGAAGAAGAGTTCGAGGTTGAAGAGATTTTGGATAGTCGTCGTTATGGACGTTGGAAAAAGTTGCAATACCTTGTCTGATGGAAAGGCTATGGACCACAAGAGGACTCATGGGAGCATGCAGAGGATTTGGTACATGCTCCAAAAGCAGTGGCAGACTTCTATGCAAGGCATCCTGATGCTGTTAAAATGGTACGAGTGTCGCAATCTGATCATTCCAGGAACTGGTGTGCTGCATCGAGGTCACCACAGATCTAGTGAGGGGGTGATGTAAGGGGACAGTTTCCTTTTTCCTTCCCTTCTCCTTTAGGACTTGTTTGTTCTTGTTTTATCTGGACTTCATCAACTTGTTTATCCCTGTTTCACTGTTTCATCATCCATCATTCATTGTTCATCATTTGATCTCCCATCATTCCACCTTTCCATTACTTTGTTTCAACTGTACAGTTTTGTAGATCTTTTCCCAAGCCTTCATACGAGTATATATACCCCTTCCCTGCAGGTGAGTATCCTTGAGTTTTTCTCTTTGGATCCCCTCCTGCAGGTGCATAGTATGTCAGCCTTGTATCTTCTAGTTGTGATTGATATATCTTTGGATCTCCTCCTGCAGTTGTTGAGTGATTGCCTCACATGTCAGGAGTGCCCTTACAGTCGGCACAGGGAAGAATTGGGTCTGCAGATTCTATTTGTCAACTTGTCCTATACTGTTCTACAATCTCTTAGGGCCTTCTCTTCTGCCCTTTAAGTTAGAACAAAGATTCGAAGATGAAGGTGGGTAAGGACCAGAGGTCCTGTAGGTGTGTTGTATTCTTTGAAGAATAGAGGTCCTGTAATCCTAAGAACAGTTTCCTCAGTATTGAGGTCAAGGGTGACTCATATGTACAAGTAGACAGAGAGGATTACATCACCTGGTTCCAATTTCCAAACCCAACAATGTGTGCAGATGAAGTTTCGATCATAGCTCCAAGGATCTGCCCAGATGCCTTCTGCGTGGCTACACCAGTACTCGTGTGTGGTAGATCGAGTGGAAGGGGAAGAGGAGGTTGTTCGTAGTCAGGTGGGCTCTCAGGCAGTTTGAAGCGAATCTGAGAGAATGGGGTAGGCAGGATGAAGAGAATACACAAAAAGGAGGATGATTGTTGCTACACTGTTACTCGAAGTACACAGTGGGTTTGCAGCCTACTCGAAGTAGTGTCTGCTGGCAGTTGAAACATATTCAAATTGCAGGGGAGAAGTACAACCCTTGCAGTATAAATGAATGGAAATAGAAAGGGAAAAAGATATTGAAAGTAGGGACAAGTAGATAGACAGTAAAAGACTCAATATAGTGAGGTGGGTGTGAGGGAGTTCGTTCAAGTGTCAAGGTTGTTGATACACTCAAATAACCACCCAAGTCACACAGTTTGAGGACAGGTACAAAGCAGTTGATTGAGAGATAGAGATAGAGAAACGAGTAAGCTGACTATGCTCTACACTGTGTAGTATGGTATGGAGTGGAGACAAAGTGAATGAACTAAAGGATTAGCTAGAATGTCTAGTGGTTTATATAGAAGAGCAATGAATAGGTGCTAGGAGAAACATAAGAGAAAGTGGAGAAATGCAGGGGAAAGATAGGATTGATAGAATGGAAGATTGATTGACAGTTATTATAGAGTTTGACAGGTTCTATAAGGTTCAAAGTCAGTAATATAAGGTTTAAAAGGTTTATCGAGGAAATGCAATAGACAAATGATCAGAAGATGGGTTTAATAATGAAATAGAAGAAGAAGGACAAAGAACTGTAGCAGTTTGTGACACAATGCAGAGGAATCTGTCCACTTTGTCATATACCAAATAGCAGGTTTGCAGTCATTTCTATACTTACATTAACCATAATTCACTGATATTATTTGACAGGCAAAAACAAGGATATTATCCAAGGCTTTGATGGATTACTCAAGGTTATGCAACACTTTCAAAGAATGCATGACTCATACATTCGTAAGTTGCAGTGTCTAGGACTTACCTTTGATTAATCTGTGAGACAGATGGACAACCCATTTGATATGGTCGATCTCAATGCCAGTGTAAACTGGACCAGCTTGAGCGCCGTGAGGCAGAAACATTAACAGAAATTCCTCGACATAGAAGACAGAGTCATAGCCACACACCATCTCCCTGAAAACGTGATCGATCTGCTCTCAGAGAAGGTCAAGCTCCTGACACTCAGTCTACACTGAAACAGCCCTGAAAACAAGTCAAGATTACAGTCCCCAATAGCTCTGAATCAGAAGATGGATCACCTTCCCCACCAGACATAGTTGACAAGCAGTTAACTCAGAATCGTTACAAAGAGCTTTCTCCAGCAAAAACCAGACCAACCAATTCATTCACACCCATAATAGTTAACCTTGCTGCTGCAAAGGAATTTGCTAGCTATCCATGGGCAAATAACTCTTGTTGGCTTGATACATCATTGGAGATCATTTATGTGACTTTGGCATGTCATGGACATTGGAAGGACTTCTCAAGTTTTGCTGCAGACATAACCCATCCAATTTCACACCTGCACAAAACCCTTAGCAACCGCAGAGCTTGGCCTCTTTCCACTTTTCCAGGCTCTAAAGGTGGCAAATCAGTTATCCTTCAAAACATACATGATACATTCAAACATTTTGCTTGTCAATAGCAGAGAACTCATATGCTATGGTAAGTCAGTTTCACTCTGATCACATTACAAATCAGAGATATTGATTGCTTATGAACACAGGAGCATGAATATCATTCTGCACTAGTAAGTCAAGGACAGTGCAATTTATCAAGCATGACAACTGATTATTTACTGTATTGGCTGTATTATCTGATCTGCCCACAAGGTGGACCAGTCAATCCAGAAGCTGTTAAGTTCTTTCTTCCTGTGGTACAAAGGCTCTCAAGCTGTAGTGAAGGCCATTACCAAGTTGAGAGTCCTTGGACCACATCTTCCACCTGGCAGGAGCCAGCAGCAAGATATCTCCAACTGTTTGGGGGGAAGATTGAGAACTGGTTCCAGTCAATTTTCAACCTGTCCTGAATGGAGGTTCCACAGGAAATCAGATCACAGAGGACTGGTGTGGCAGGAAGCAAACAATGGGGTCTGGATGTTGGTCCTCCTGAGGATTTGTGGTGGCCTTATATGGTCCAGAGAAAAATGAACCAGATCTGCGTGTTGCTACAGAATCTGACCTTGAGGTGCAGTATTATCTTGGCGTTATTAAATATTGTTCTTGCTAACTGTAGTTTAGGAGAGTGAATTTTGTAAAGCTGAAAGAGAGAAGATGGAGCAGAAGGTAAGGGAGAAGGAGGCAGAGAAGCAGAGCCATGCACTTCTACAGCCAAAACCAAGGCCATTGACCAAGGAACAAGCAGCAGAACGTAGTAAAAAGGTTTTACAGGAAGCTGGACTTATAGCTGAAAGGCCTGACCCTGTTAAAGAGGAAGTAATTAACACATTGCAGACTGCACAGCTGCGTAGATCTAAGCGGGTGGCAGATCACACAAAAGAGACTGAGGAGACGGAGAATGATAAAAAAATCCAAGAAACAAAGGAAACAATAATTTAGAATACTGATCTGGGAGGCATACTAAGTAGTTCAGAGTCATAAATAAGTAGGAAGACTGTTGAATGTAGATACAGAGTCCTTGTTATCAGCCTGCTGAAATTTTGAATCATGAGATCCATGAGAATGATTCTGAAAATTACTATAGCAGGCAGGTTACTGTCCCAGCATGAAAGGAAGTTCAGTCACACATCACAGCCAAAAATTTCTAAGGCCAGATTTGACATTTTCTATTTTTTTTCAGATTTTCTCTGGATTTTCTTTTGGTCAGAAAGACTGAACTTTCATTCATGCCAGGACAGTAGTATATATGTGCAAATAGCCATTAGTTCTTTCCAACAGACTCTCATCATATATACAAAGGACATCCGTTTGTCCTGTTTGTCTCGAGACAAACCTGCAATCTGATTGGCTAGCAATAGCCGTCGGCTGAGAAGTGGTGCAGAATCATGGCCAACACGTTGCCGATAGCATGCGCGTCAACAGATTTGTCAGCCTTTCCGTCTTACTGCACTACGGCGATGAGCACCATCGGGTCTCGACAGGCATTCCTGGCTGCGCAAGGCGCTGGCTCTGCCAACTGAGATACCTTTCTGCTTTCCTTTCCTAGGATACGACTAGGTCGTAACCACAGCCTTGGCTTGGTCAAGGTTTTTCCACTGGCTTGGCCGGTCTCCATTCCACTTTGAGAAAGTTCCTTGCTTTTCCCATTGACGCGTCCTTTACTTCGAGCTCCACCGAGCATGCACAGTCAGACTAATCCTTCCGTTCCCTTGCCATTGTGAGTGTTCATTCGCGGTCTTCATGTTTGACTTCCCTCAGTCTTTTCAGACCCAGTGCCAACCTCTCTCTCAGCACTTTGAACAGCTCATTCGACGATCTGCCGATGTTGCTACTGTTTGAAAAGGACCAACATTTGCATTCAGAGCAGTCGAGGAACAGGGATACTCAGCGGTGTCCCATCGTCATGGTATGTTTGTCTTACTGTATTGTTTCTGTCGCAGCACTAATCTTCGATTCCTTTCAGAAGCGCGGTCTACCTCATCTTCATATCCCATGGTGGATGTTACCCCTCGCAAAGCTTTAAGTAGATCTGCTCTATCGTTGTCATTGCTAAATAAATTTTACTCTTCAAATTTCAAATATGTGTGAGGGTGAAACCATCCGGAAAGTTCTGAAAAATGGTCACGCATTTGGAAATATCGGCTGCAACTTCACGCGTACTGATGCAGCATTGTTTACCTTCCTATGACCGAACCTAGCAGTTCATGTAAGTAATTTCCAGCTCTACCCATCCTTATTTTTACCTTGCATGCGCAGCCCATTATCCAGATACACCCACCACGCCTCAGCGCTATCAATGACATATCCAGCACGTTTTTAGGCAAGCTCAACTTATTGAAGACGCTCAAATCAGTCCACGGAGAAGACGGACTCTTCGAGCTGGACAGAACGAAAATGGAAGCCGTATGGATGACGAGGATCCTTTCTGCTCTTCTGGTGACCGTAGAGGGCAATCTTTCATCTGAGATGACTTGGTATGCTTATAATTAAATGTTTTGATCCTGGTACACAAACTAATGGTCACTTCAGTCATTGTTGCATTCTCCAAACAGTCCTCCTTCGCCTACCCATTTGGTATGTGTCCAAATACACATCAAGGATATTCACTAACGCGATTTGGGAATTCCAGACCGGCTCAAGTCATACACGCCGACCATTCAACGATCTCAGCAACACTCCCCGCAGGCATCTCCCAGTCTTGCCATTTCACTTACCCACACCAGCATCAAGTCAAGTCTTGAATGCAAGCGGAAACACTCCCGATGCACAAATACGAAGGCGCATCAATGGTTCCTCCACGCCTACCCCCTCTCTCAGCGCCCGGCAGGTAGCTCAACGCATCCGTCGTCAAAGAGAACGGCAGGATTCGGAACTACGAGACTCCAGCGCTACACCTACTCTCAGCGCCTGTCAAATAGCCCAGCGTGCCCGTCGTCAAAGAGAACGAGGAGAGTTAGAGCAAGGTAAGTTGATGGCTACGTAGACGTCTGCAGCTCTCGAATTTAACTCACTCTTCAGAACCTTCGATGTCTGGTCTTGCCCGTCAACCCTTACTTGGTCCAATACCCAATCCGTTACCAATTCCCGCTGTGACAGTTGTTCAAGGAGAATATCGATCCCCTGTGCCCCTGACCAACCGTCAAATAGCTCAGTGTGCCCGTCGACAACGAGAATGAGACCAAAGAGAGCAGCAAGGTATGAACCTAAGTATTATATTGATCAGAAGTCTGTGTTGACCGCGTTCTTTTCTTGGGTCATGCAGCTGCACAACCGCCTTCAGCTAACCCCTTACCAACCCCAGCTGCTTCAGCTCCCCAGCAGAGAGGTAGGTTGATACAAAAAACCAAATTGACTATTTCTGCAAAATCTAAATAACTACATGGTGTGTTCAGGCCGCCATGCCCTACCCTTTCACCCCCGCCCATCAACACCAACTCCGTCTGAAGTGGGTGATGATTCTCAAGACCGCCATCAACAACCCAGTCCTTCCTCAAACCGCCACCAACAGCGCTCCCCTTCTCCAGTTGCTTCTGAAGATGACCATCGTCCAGAAGGTATTTTTTTTTTAGCAAAATTATCTGTTTGTCCACTTACTGATGATGCTTTAAAGTTCATGTGGGATTTGATCCTGATTATACAGCCTTTTTGGGGACGTCTGGCCTTTTCTGTGCTGCTCGCCACCCGTATGTTGAACCTGTCCCATGTCACGACCTTGGTAGAATGGAATACGTTTGCATCCACTGCCGCGCTCTACACTGGCTAGACGAGAAGCTGGCAAAATCCTCTGCTGCTTCTCCAGACTTTGGCATGTGTTGCAAACATGGCGAAGTTCAGATACCGTTGCCTGAGCCTCCGGCGCGGTACCTGTACAACCTCTACACGGGTAGCGATAACCAGGCAAAGGAATTCCGGGAGAACATCGCTCAGTACAATGCTGCTCTTGCGTTCACATCAGTTGGAGTTTCTGTCGACGACAGCGTCAATCACTGCAGTCATGGTCCCCCTGTTTTCCGCATACATGGAGAACTAAAACACTTTTCTGGTTCTCTCCTACCCCGTCAAGGCCATGCTCCGTCGTATGCTCAGCTCTACATCATTGATCCCCACGCCGCCCTTCAGTATCATATGCATCGCAATGGGAATCTTCACCGAGACACCATGGAGGGTCTGCAAACGTTGCTCAAGAGCGAAAATCCCTACTCTCAGATCTATCAGCATGCATATGAGGTTCTTCAGGAGCACCGCGATGCTCCTGACTATAGCATTGCCCTCCGGGTCATGCCAGGCCAGGATCGACACTGTTACAATCTTCCAACTGCTGATGAAGTTGCAGCTGTGGTGCCTGATGGGAACCAAGGGATGGATCACCGAGACATCATTCTGTGTCTGCGTCCTTCACATAGGCGTAACAGTAACAATGTAGACCAGCATGATGAGGAGGGTGGTGGTCTGCACAGGGTCAGTGACGGACATGCTGCTTATGCTCCTCTTCACTATGTGCTACTGTTTCCTCACAGCAAGTCAGGGTGGCATTGGGAAATGCGATTAACTCAACCAGATGACGACAATCCGAAACGACTCACTCAGACCCACTACGCCTCATTTCGACTTCATCCTCGCCAAGATGAGTTTTCGACCATTCTCCATGGTGGTCGGCTCATGCAGCGTTATGCTGTTGACCTTTGGGCCAGTGCAGACCAGAACCGCTTCAATTACCTCAGCAACAACCAAGACAAGTTGCGCACTGCTCTTTATCAGGGGTTAGAGGATGCATTAGACAGAGATGCAGATTTGAATAGCATTGGACAACGAGTCATCCTTCCTTCATCATATATTGGTGGACCGAGGCACATGCATCTCCGCTATCAGGATGAGATGGCAATTGCGCGGTACTTCAAGAAGGTGGACCTTTTTATAACAATGACTGCAGATCTGACATGGCCAGAGATCAAAAGGGAGCTTTACCCAGGACAGACACCGTCGGACCGCCCTGATCTGGTTACCCGCATATTCAAGCTCAAGAGGGACTCACTACTGCGAGACATAAAGCAGGTTTTTGGACCCATATCAGCCTATATCTACACCATCGAATTCCAAAAGCGTGGCCTACCCCATATGCATCTCCTCATATTTCTGCAGCATGACTACAAGCTGCTCAGTCCTCGTGATATTGATACAGCCATCTGGGCTCGGTGGCCTGATCCTGAAAAGGAGCCACAGCTATTCAACGTCGTGAAGAAGTGCATGGTCCATGGTCCATGTGGTGCCTTGAATCCACTCGCTCCGTGCATGGAAAATGGCAAATGCACCAAGGGATTTCCAAAACCTTTCCAATCACATACAAGCATGGATGAGGAAGGCTATCCTCTCCACTACAGACCAGACGATGGACGGGAGTATGAGGTTGGACTGCACAAGTTGGATAATCGCTGGATCGTCCCCTACAACCCTTACCTCTCAGTGAAGTACAGTTGCCATATCAATGTCGAGTGTGCGACGTCTTTCAAGACGGTCAAATACACAGTCAAGTACATTAACAAGGGGCCTGACCGTGGTACATTGGCACTTCAAATTGTCAATGAGATTGAGCAGTACAAGGAAGGTCGCTACTTCTCTGCATCCGAGGCAATTTGGCGTACCTTTCACTTTGACATCCACGACCAAGAACCGAATGTGGTGCGCCTTGCGATCCATTGTCCAGGTCAACATTTTGTCCGTTTCAACCCTGATGAGGACCCCGACATTCTTCGACACCGCATCCATGAAGAGAAGATCCAGCTTACAGCTTTCTTCAAAGCTAATGCAAATCCAGCTCTCCAAGAAACAGCACGTCAGTATACGTACCAGGAGTTCCCTCAGCATTTTGTGTGGAAGGAGAGCGGTAAACACTGGAAGTTGCAGGAGAGAGGTTGGGCATTAGGACGAATGTATTATGTCCCTCCAAATGCTGGAGAGCGATTCTACTTGCGGACACTTCTGACTATGGTCAAAGGTCCAAAGTCATGGGAGGATGTTCGGACTTATCGTGGACGCACATACGACACATTCAGAGATGCATGTTTGGCTCGGGGTCTACTGGAGGATGATGGTGAATGGCGGCATGCCTTGGAGGAGGCGTCTGAGATGCAAACAGGTCGTAGCCTTCGCCAAATGTTTGCAACCATTTTGCTGTTCTGCAGTCCCCAGCAGCCTGGTCAACTCTGGGCTGAATTTCGGGAACATATTTGTGATGACTTGCAATATCGACTCCGTGTTATGGGCCGCATTAATCCATCTGATGAAGATGTCTATGACTATGGTCTCTTTCTTTTGGATCGTATTCTACAGGAGTCAGGACACTTCCTCCACGAATTCACAACCATGCCCTTACCCCAGCAAGATTGGGCTGTTCAGACAGACAACCCCTTCATTGCAGAGCAGCTTGACTATGACTGGGAGGCTGAGCAGCAGAAGGCAGAGCATAATCTATGTCTCATGCAGGGTAACCCAGAGCAGCGCAATGCTTTCGAGCGGGTGATGAAGTCGGTAGAGGATCAAGACGGCCAGATGTTTTTCCTCAATGGCCCGGGTGGGACTGGAAAGACCTTTGTCTACAAGACACTCTGCCATGCAGTGCGCGCCTGGAGATGGATTGCTTTATGTGTTGCATCAACAGGTATTGCTGCTCTTCTACTACCTGGTGGCCGCACTGCCCATTCCATGTTCAAGATCCCCATAGATGGCCTTACCGAAGAGTCTCTCTGCAATATCAACAAGCAGAGTGCATGTGCTGATTTGCTCCGTCAGACCCGCCTTATTATATGGGATGAGAGTCCCATGCAGAATTGTTTCGCTTTTGAAGCTCTCAATCGCACATGTCAAGACATCCGAGACGACGAGAGATCGTTTGGGGGAATAACCGTGGTTTTTGGTGGTGACTTTCAGCAAATCTTACCCGTTATTGTCAAAGGTTCTCAAGAGGACATTGTATCCGCTTGCTTGAAGCGATCCCGACTATGGTCTCTTATCACTCCTCTTACCCTCACATGGAATATGCGGCTACAAAACTCAGATGAGGAAGCGACATTTGCATCATGGTTATTGGATGTTGGCCATGGGCGAGGTCTTTCACCTAATGATAATCACGTCAGGTTGCGCAACACTATGCGCATTGATTCAGAACAGTCGCTCATTGATTCTATCTACCCCGACCTCTCATCGTTACCCACTGTGCCTCCTCCAGAATACTTTGTGGAGCGTGCTATTCTAGCACCTCGCAACTCTGACGTCAACCGCACAAATCGGAAGCTTCTTGACTGTCTACCTGGGGAAGAACGCGTATTTTTGAGTGCTGATTCTGTCGTCAAGGAAGCAGGGGCAGATGACAGCAGTGATCCAATTCCTCCTGAAGTTCTTCGTTCATTTGATGCTTCTGGACTTCCGCCAGGTGAGCTTCATTTGAAGCCGGGCTGTCCACTCATCCTTTTGCGAAACCTTGCCCCTGCGCGTGGCCTTTGCAATGGCACTCAGATGATTCTAATACAGTGCTCCGACCATGTTCTTGAGGTCAAGATTCTCGGAGGTGACCATCATGGCGAAATCGCACTCATTCCTCACATATCGCTCATTCCATCTGCCACCAATGCTGACTTTACCTTCATGTTGAAGCGCCGCCAATTCCCTGTCCGCCTTGCTTTTGCCATGACAATCAATAAGTCACAAGGGCAGTCGCTCAAGTATGTTGGGGTAGATCTCAGGGTACTGGTCTTTATGCATGGGCAATTGTACGTCGCTTTTTCGAGATGTACTTCAGGGCAACACATCAAAGTTCTGCTTCCCGATGATGAGCCTTTGTGTCGGACACCCAATATAGTATTTCCAGAAGTATTGGTAGATTAGAGACTCTAGAATATGTAGTACATATACTTGCCAATCTCATGAATTCGCTGTCCATTGATCTCAAGCTGCGTTGTTTGATGATGTCATATTTCGAGATGTTTCGTTTTCTATGTTTTTCCAGCATTTTCGACAATCCTCTCCTGTTACGCGATCACTTGATGGCAAACAGAGCTATAAGAACGTATTTCCTTTGGATCTTCATCCCTTCACTCCATTTCGCGTTTTTCAACTCAACATGCCTATCGGTTCTGTCACTTTGTCAGGTATTGCTGTTCTCGAGTATCCTCGAGTACTCACTGGAAAGACAATTCTACTTGATGCACATTTCTTCATGTATGACCCGGATGGTCAGGATTTTGTAGGGATCTCCCTCCTTCACTACTTTAACCACAATGACCGGAAGTTTGGAGAGACAGAGAAGTACTTTGTTATCGCTGAGGTGAGTAATTGAACACGTCCATGTCCATTATCTTTGACTGAAGACCGTCTACCAGGTTGCATTGATGGATGACAAGTGCCCTCTTGAGTACCTTGGAGATTGCAAAAGAGAGGACTACTTTCTGGTGGGAGATATTATACAGGTGCGTTGCTCTTTTGCTATGTCCTCCTGACTACCTAACTCAACTATCTCAATAGCTCATTCCTGCCGATCGCAATCCCGAATACAAAGAGGACACCAAACACACTCCCTTCATTGATGTCGGTGCTGTTGTTGATGACGTCGACGACAATTGGAAGGACGCACGTTCGTACAACCTTCGAGTCAATCCTGACGTTTACATCCACCTTCTTCAACCATCTAAACCCAAACCATCCACTTCCAATATTCAGAATCAGTCCTCTACGTCCACTCCCCAAGTGAAGGACTCAAAGCAGGAGAAAGTGTATGGCCATCTGCCACTCATCTGCTCAATTCCCAACTCACCTCGATGGCCTGTGCCTCCCACTATTAAAGTTGGTAACTATGTTTCCCTGGGAGGCTATCTCCAGAGTGTCAACAGAGATGAGGAGAGCAAAGTCACTGGTTTTAATGTTGAGCTGGAGCGTGTAACATACATGGGTATGAGCAGGACTACGAATACTGGAACCCCTCCGGTGTTCACAAAGAGGGTAGCTGGAGAAAATGGTATATTCCTTTCCATGCATTCCTCCATTCAAGCTATCACTCACAGATACATGTGTATTTCAGATTCAACGACACCACGCAAGCGTATGAGGTTCAGCTACGCTGATTCTCCCACTCCAGCTCCGCGAAAGTCCACTACCAACCAATCTTTGCCCCACCGTTCTTCATCTTCATCTTCGTCTTCTCTTTCACAGTAGTTTCACGCACTATTCTTATTCACTATTCTTATTCGCTACATAGTCTTTGTCGAAAACCAAAAAATTACTCTGTTGGCTACCTACTACACCATTGAGAGAGTCTAGACATGTCACGTCACTACGAAGCCCATATGCGTAGCACGGGTCACTGCTAGTACAACATAAAGGCGAGAATTATAGTACCCGCATAGGTACCCGCATCCACACAACATCTAAATCACTTCTAATGGTTTGAAAACAAGAAATGCTGTAGCTCCTGTACTAATAGCCAGTACCTTGACATACTCAATGTGTAGAAGTGAATTTCTATCATAAATTCTACTAAATCTTAGGCTAAATTCACATTGATCTTGACTTTTCTAGGAATTGGATCTACAAATTGCCTTAGTAAACACTTGAACATTGGCTCAGTGATGTATTACAATGAGTAGGTTGCATTTACAATCAGAATTATGATGAGTTTTATTCATGTGCAGGGTAATTTTGCTAAATAATTCATAGAATATTGGCATGCAGAGAATGAAAATAGTCTCTACTGCATGCAATAGGCTTTTGGCAATAATATCCAGGCTGTTTTGTAGAGAAATACTTGAGTTATCAATGAGACTCTACTGGATGGGAGTAAGTGGCTGTGCTTATCCATGTACATTTGAATTTCACTACACTTCGTTGAAGTCCATTTACAAGCTCTATGTGCACTTTTACACCTCTCTACTATGTTACAAATGCTTGTATGTATGTCATACATTGTTGAACTCAAATATTTACTGGTTCCCGCAGATTTACCTATACCGCAGTTCATAGTATACCTGTGCACACTTACCTTGAGTATCGCGTGTACAAAAACAGTGGCTGAATTGATACACGAACTTTCCAACTATCTGTGACATGAAGAGAAGTAGATATCAACCCAAGCTCAATTTTATGATTAAGTTAGGATACCCGCTAACAATTCAAACTCTGATTTGGAGTAAGAAGACAGTGGGGAGTATGACTTCAGAACCAGTGAAGTGGGCATACGGGTGTTTTGCCATCTGCGGCAATTGCCGGCTTGGCCACATGGCGAAGCCCCTCTGAGGTATTGGTATTGCCATATTCTTGTCGGATCTGAGTCCGGTCAGATTAAGAGGACCAGCAAGAGAATTCTGATTTTCTACGTACTTTTACAGGCCTTTTATACTACTCTGAGCCTATCTATCTTGGTAAGCTATTCTCGATCGCTCTGTAAGCTACGATGGCGGATAGTACAGCAATCTACCATAAAAGTGACTGTCTATGATACAGTCTGACTTGTCTCTGCTATCCGAGAGGATTGATAAGTACAAGTAGCTACTTTGTAAGATAAGTATGAGTCAAAAGACCTCGGAAGATGAGTAAAGTAGTAAGGAAGTATTTTCCTAAATCAAATCCCAATTCTCGACGATAAGCTGGTCCTTTGCCGAGTGCCGATGGTGTGAAGCTATAGGCCTTCGGTAATACCAAGTACAACCCGAGGTTTGTACGTATAGCCACAACACCTCTTCAGGCCTTCAGGCGTAGTCCGTCTTTCTACTGTTATACTTTTATGCAGTATACTCCAGAGGCTTTATATTATATAAATGGATGTTAGCGTGTATGAGTGTCTGGATTGCATGTAAAAATCAAAGATATTCCAAAATCAATGAAAATGCGAAGCTTTTACATTAACACTCTGCTTAATATGGTCCCTGGATGTTTGAGTTGGGATACTGTAGTACTGAGGTCAAGGACTCCTTCTTCCATCACAGGATGCAGATGAAACGGGCGAGACGAGATATGTAGAAATTTTGCAGCTAGATGATATCGATAATAAATTTTTAACACTGATTGCACGAAAAACGGTGTAAAACAGGACACGTCTATGTACTCTCCTGCATTCCAGCTATCTCCTCCGCAAAAATGACCAGAAATATTGCACTCCCCGCTCTTTGCGCACTCTACGAGCCCAATAGCCTTTCGCCATGTGACGTCAGTAGCCGTGTCCTGGTCCGAGCGTTACCCGTATGCGGCGCAGGAGAAAAGTGCACTTACGAAACCTATTTTACACATTTTGACCCAACAATGCCTCCTCTCCCTACGAGAGTCGGGAAGAGAGTCGGGGATGGCACATTATTTGTTCCGTGCGGCGTGGCAGCGGTTTTTGATGTAAGTATTGTAGAACATTGAACAATATTTGATTATACAGGGCAAGGGAGTGCCCGGGGTCCAAACCTTCGCCAATCAAAAGCTGATTGCTTAACGAGCGAGGCCTTCCGGGTTTCCATACTCATCGTCTTGTAGTCCTGCTTTAAATGACTGACTCCATTTCTCAAGCGACATCCTTTCCTTCTACAAAGAAGAGAAAGCAGGGGAAGATGTGAACTACATATCTCTCTTGGCCAGATCTCAGGGAATTTCGAAGATAGACTCGCTGCGACTGGCGGTGGAGAAAGTCATCGTCGCTCACGAAAACATCATCAGGGTTTTGGGTTGTAATCAGGAAGCGTTGGATTGTTATAGGAGCTTTAGTCAAGGGTACATGGCGTACCATGTCTATGGAGAGAGGTATAAGTTGAATGAGCTCGGATTTTGAACAGGATTCAGGAAATGGTTCCATAGTCTAGAACTACAACGCACCAAAATAATAGTCTTGTGGCAATCTCATCGTACCCTAGAAGTGAGAGGAAAAATTTCAATGAATCAAAACTCGCTCAAATCTTTACCGTTGTCCGGAAAATTTGCACACCTCAAGTCTATATGTGATATAGACTTTCGATACGATACAGACTGTCAGATAATTATAGGGGTCAGAACGTCGGTAAACACTTCCGAAAGGTAGAATGGACTTACTTAGATAGAAAAAGACTATCATAAGCAACATGGAAAATCTCTGTAACAGAGGAATGAACCGAATGAAGAGAGAAACATGAATGAGCGCAAATGCAATTGCTAGGCAATTGTAGCAGTCACTAAGTCATAATATCCTATGTTCTTGGCGTAGTTGAAGTGGTCGGAAGACATTGCATAGCGGCGTGTGGCAATGGATGTTCTGATGTGACGTTATTGAGCTGCTTGAGACCGCGCTCAAGATGGAAGAAGAGTTCTGCTTGACATCGTGCTAAGACAGCTCCCTTTATACTTCTTGAGCGAGGCATGCCAGCAGCAAGCTGGGGTCTATTCTTAGCCTCTCACTACGCCCTCATCTGAAATAATTTGCTCTCCATCGGAATAGTGGTGGATAAGTAGTAGTACTCCTAAAAGAAAATCTGTCAGTGCATCACTTCGTCTTCAAATGCCATTCTTGATACCAAGATTTCAATTACGAGGCCAAAGAATGAGGTTGAGTTCTTAACACTGGATTTCTGCATGTGGCAGTGCTGAGAGCCTCCCGATTCCTGCGTCCGTCCATTTACACAAGCTTTGACACCAACTATTCTAGATAATCTCGCCGATGTTTCGAATGCCGAAAGACTTCTTCAGGTACTAAACAAAGCGCCGAACGCTTGGGTAGACTCCGTCTTGAAAGAGAAAGACAGTAAGACATATCTGATGCCACTGCGACTAGAGCCTCACCCAGAAGGCTACGGATATGTTAAGAAAACTAGGTGCCTACGACAATATCTGATAGATATCCGCAATGTGCGCCATAGAAAAGTGCTCACAAAGCTTCTATGTGGTGACGTTCCACTTCCAATTGAACGACTGCGCTGGTCGGACAATCATCATCGCTCTGTTGTCAATAGGGCCACCAGTTTTTCAAGCTCACAGTCAAGCTCACAGTCAAGCCTTTGTACTGGCTGTGGGCAGGCTTTTGGGTGCGTTTTGGTGGGGTGGGGCACTTCCTTTTTTGGACAGAGGCCCCAAATACTCGAAAATTCAGATTTTTATTACTAGTGCTGTTGGCAGTGAGTGGAGGCTGTTGGGGTTGGGTGGGGTTTTCCCACAGGCCAAAATTTGATGGGAGGGTGGGTACAGTCAATAGGACCTCAAATCCCTATTTGGAATGGAAATAGGGGCTGTGGCTGACCCAGAAAACACAAAATGCATTCCCAGAGCCAGCAATGAAAAATCATCTGAATAGTAAGGTGTATTTTGGTACACTGAATCCAAATATTTAAGTAGATTTGCAGTATCTGTAGTGGTTATGGAGATACAGTAGACTCTGTCATAATGCATACCCCAAGGTTACAGGCCCAAGGTATGCACTATGGGGGAGTATGCACTAAGAGGGAGTCCGATAAAATTGGACCCAAATCGGCTAATGGTAACAAGGGTACTATTTTATCAAAAGTTACATAGCTGTAGTACCTACGCAGAAGAGAAGAAATCAGTAATCTGCGTGTCTACCATGTTTTGAGTCTCCTCCAAACAAGTGTGACGTCCGAAAGAAGTAAGGATGGCCTCCATTTTCCGAGCATATGGATCCTCCATGCTACGAACAAATTCCTGAATGACAGACATAGCCTGTAGAGCCTCACGATGACTAGGGCGAGGCTGTACAGGAGCATCGTTGTCGACATCATTGTCACCGCCATTAATCTCGGCCAACAGCTGGGCATCCCTAGACTTTATTATGGCGTTGTGGATCCCCTCCAAATCACTGTCCTTGTTCATGTAATTGACCTCCTTGTCTGGGTTCAAAAGAGACTTGATTGTCATCCTGTTTCGCCTCTGGAGAGCCCCAGTGGCCTGGAGAGCATCTAAAGTCTCGTTGAGCTCAACTTCAACATCAGAAGAAGTGTTGAGAAGAGAAGTGATGGGAAGCGAGACTGGCTCAGAGACAGCAGCAGTGTTGGAGGAATCTGGAAGGATACCGGCCTTACGAAAGCAGTTGGCTATTGTTGTACAATCAACTGCCTTCCAGGCCTCGTCAGCAATGCGCATTGCTTCGAGCTGGTTGATATTGTAGATTTGGGAAGGGGTAGTGCCAGAGTCATATAGGTCAATAGCCTGTTGGAAGTAACGACGACAGTAGTGAGCCTTAAAAGTGCGAATGATGCCTTGGTCACAAGGTTAGACATGAGCTGTTAAGTTAGGTTCAAAGTTGATGACTCAGATGCATTCGAGGTCTTCGGGAGGAATATGACCAGAGAAGTTGTCCTGAAGGAGAAGAATCTTTCAATTCTTCTCCTTCAGTTTGTGATCCCACTCCCTAATCCATTCCTGATAAAGGACAGTGGTCATCCATGCCTTGGCATTGTTACGATACCTAAAACCAAGCTGGGTACCACTTTTGTTTTCAAAAGCATGAGGCTTAGCCTTCCCAATGATGAAAGCCTCCAACTTTTCTGAGCCATCCGCGTTCGCTGTGAGAGCATATGTCAAACGAACTTTGCTCCCTTTTACACCAGATTGGCTTTGATCAGCCAGCCCAGAGTCAGGAGGCATGCTAAAACTGGGTTAAACTTCTTCTCTTCTCTGCAAAAAGCAGATATGCACACATAGAAAAGCCCAGTCTCATCCATATTGAAGATGTCCTTCAACCTATACCCATACTGCTTGATGAGCTGCTGGATCTGTTTCTGCTCAGCATCAACAACTTCTGAAGAGGCTGACACTGCCTCTCCATGCCTTCTGAAGTTTTTTAGGCTGTACCAGTCCTTCAAACTTGTCGGCCAACCGTCACTCAAGTTCAGCCTATCTTCCTGCACTATCCCACATAGGTCTGCAAATGCTGTCCACTTTTGATGAAGAACCTCGCTGGTCAAGTTGATTTTGTTGCCCATAGCTTTCGAAACCCATAGGTCCATCATCTCCATCACATCTGGATACTGAGTCTGATGTGCGCACTTTGTTTTGGATGAAGCACTAGTGTCCTCCACATAACGGTCGTGCCATTTTTGCTCCTCCTTCAACCATTTCGAGATTCTATGCTGCTTCAACTTCAAGTTCAGGTATTTCTTGTTAAAGTGTTGGGCAGTTTTTGTCTGGTTTTTACTACTGTGCTCATGGAACCAGTCAAGAATCTCAATACGCTGGGCGAGGGTAGCAATTTCCTTGTGTTCAAATTCTGGTGCCTTCTCCTTAGCGCGCTTCTTCAAGCTGGTTCCCTGGTTTGTTTTCATCTCAGCAGGACCTGTCGACAGCATGTCAAAACTGGAAATTAATTGAAAGGTTGGTTGACGTACACTTTCTTTTTTTTTGACACATTGTCACCACTTATGATGCCAGCGAGGTCTTTCAAATGCATAACAATGGCCTTCTCCTTCATGTCCAGCTGCTCAAGAGCACCCTCATAATCTGAGGCTCTCTCTAACTTTTCAACAACCAGTGTCTCATCCACAACATTTCCATCACTGTCAAGCCATTCCTCTTCTTCATCCGTAATCTTCTCCTTGCGTGCCAGCCTAGTGGTGAGATCCTTTCTTTTTGCATCAACGCGTTTCTCCAGTTCAGATAGACCTTTTTTCAAGGCTGCCAGAGGTTCAAGAGGCATGTGGGAGGTGACGAGGGAGGACTCAGGGTCAGGCAGAGTACAATAAATTATGGTAAAATAGATTCTTTACAGTCAGTTGAGTCCTAGTAAGTGTAAAATTTTCTTTCGAGACCCTGAACACCCCAAACCTGCTCCAAGTAAGAGGTCCGTGCACCTTCCATATAAGGAAGTTATGCCCTATGGTCTGGCCAAATGGGTATGCACTATGCCTTATGGCCGAGGTATGTGTTACACCATAGTAACCAAGGAGGTTACATCCAAAAGGTATGCACTACTACAGAGTATGCATTATGACAGCTATGCGTTATGACAGAGTCTACTGTATAGCCAAAATACCATCTAAATATAGCAAAAGAGCAGGATGGGTACTAGTCATTGTGTCAAATCAGGTCTGATAATCACGTGGGTTGGTAGGGTATTGCATTAAAACTCCCTAGACTTAGGAATATAGTTTTTTCTGCGATATTATTAAATCTTGAGGAGCTATGTGCAAAATACTGTCTCAAAATGGCAAAACTTAGGATGGCCATGGACACTGCAAGCTATAGCATCCAGTATTGATGTGGATATGCCTACTATGGTATTATGGGTGAATTAATCTGAATATCCCCTTAGATAGTCCTTATCTATGGTAGTTCTGACATTATTTATTACTAACCCCTAAACATAGGTGTCTGTGGCATAAGTAAGTGAATGTAGTGTAAGTGCAAGTATATGAACTGATGTAAGGGATGCCTACTCCTTCAGGTTGATGCAAAGCTACATTCAAGCTCTCACCCAAGCTCACACTTAAGCTCACTCAAGCTCACACTCAAGCTCACACCCAAGCTCTCACTCAAGCTCACATCTAAGCTCACTCAAGAACTCAATAGAGGATAAGTGCTGCTTATACACCTTTCGGAAATAAGTGAGCCATTTAATGCAAGTATCTTGTTATGAAATGAAGTGTAGTAAAGTTGGGTAGGCTGGGATGGACACAGCCACACCCAAAAGGGGAGTCAAGCAAACCATTTAATGCAAGTATCTTGTTATGAAATGAAGTGTAGTAAAGTTGGGTAGGCTGGGATAGACACAGCCACACCCAAAAGGGGAGTCAAGCAAACCATTTAATGCAAGTATCTTGTTATGAAATGAAGTGTAGTGAAATTGGGGGATAAGCACAGCCACACCCAAAATGGAAGTCAAGCAAGCCATTTAATGCAAGTATCTTGTTAAATGAAGTGAAGTGAAGTTGTTGGGATGAGCATAGCCACACCCAAAATGGAAGTCAAGTAAGCCATTTATGCAAATATTTGTTATGAAATGAAGTGTAGTAAAGTTGGGTAGGGATAAGCACAGCCACATCCAAAATGGAAGTTAAGTGAGCCATTTAA
The DNA here is from genome assembly GCA_013368315.1 of Tetrapyrgos nigripes. NCBI lineage: Eukaryota > Fungi > Basidiomycota > Agaricomycetes > Agaricales > Campanellaceae > Tetrapyrgos > Tetrapyrgos nigripes. Next base: position 86,321 of record JAACJM010000018.1, read on the forward strand.
TGCAAGTGTAGTGAAGTTGGGTATGATAAGCACAGCCACACCCAAAATGGAATTCAAGCTCACATTCAAGCTCACTCAAGCTCACTGTGGCTTGAGTGGCTTGACTGTGAGCTTGAAAAACCAGGTGCCCGTTGTCGATAGCTCGCTTCGACTCTGTCGCTTCTGCAGATTAACGGCCGAGACTGCAGAACACGCTCTACTCAAATGTCTACATGACCCTCTCGTCCCACTCAAAAATGAGCTCCCTACTCAATACAACTCTCAAAATGCAAGCAGTCGCCTCTTTGATCTCCGGCGCCAGCCAACAGAATATCTAGCGTCATTGATCTCATTTCAACCAATGTATGCCATGCTGTTGTGGCGAAGTTTGTGCACACAGTGTTCAAAAGTTTTGACAATGCACCCTTGTATATACCACCACAGTATAGATGTTAGTAAATAGAATATAATTATCACTGTATTGGTGGTCATCATAACTGGTATAGATCTACAGCTTGTCCATATTGGGAGTGACTGACCCCAGAACTCAATGATGTACTTAGATAGTCATTGGGATACCTTCCAGAAACCCGGCATTCAGTTCTTGGACCTGATCCAGGTAATACACTCCTCCTCCTCCACTCCTTCAACTCGCAGTAATTGTGTCCCTATTCTTGTATGGTACTCCATTTCTTTTCCAAGTTCATAGAAAGCTCTAAAGCGCTGTCTAATTCTTCTCATGTATATTGATCACAGCTCCAAGTCAATGCTACAAAATGATCATCACTCTACAATACTTTTCTCAGAAATTGAACCAGTATTACACACACCCATTTTTCATTGACTATCTTTACTGGACTGGTGTGTAGTCTAGCATCCTTGAGCTCACCAGACTCGTTTTCACCACACTTCAGTGCTGGCCCACACCCCCTTCATCTTCCTTTTCCTCTTGGTTTCTTTCTTATCTCATCCTCGTATATGTGTATCCTTCTATTATAAGGCCCTTTAGAGGCTCGTTCTTATAATCTGACGCTGCTGCATGTGGCTATGCTCGTTAGGTCCTCCATTCAGTCAGCAAATCCCTTACTGTGCCAGTATGCTGTTCCCTCATATTTTTGGGCCTTGTTATCGTGCCATGCGCAATGATGGCCCACATTTCCCTCATTCTGGAACATGATCATCAATCTCGTTGAGCAATAACCAGCAAAGCGCCAGCCCCTGTGGGGCAGCAGAGCCTGCTACAACTCACTGGTTCATCACTATGCTTTACACCAATGCAAGAAGAGGAAACAGTTTGAAGTCTACAGGACGATATGTAACAAGGAATGCCTGAAGGCCATAGTACACTCAGCCTTCACCCCCAACTCTCCAAAATATATGTTACCTCGTGCCAACTCCATCTCTGTCAATTCCTCCTCAAACTTTATTTCAACCACTCTGCAATCCCCACCATTCTCAGCTCGCTCAGTCACGGTGGATACCTGCGTTAACAAAAGAGAGAATAAATGACCATTAATTTATGCAGTGACAATCTGTATAGGAACACACTGTCACATTGATCTTGCGGCACTTGAGCGTTCTGGCAAGAGCTAACAGAACATCAAACCAGAACCTAGATGGACGCAACGCCATGTCCTTCCTGGACAATCCATCCATCATTGCCATTGCTATGTCTGTGCAATGGGTAGGGGCTTCACCCCACATGTTCAGATTGACATCAGAAGCCAAAGATGGGGAGCTGCAGACCGCTGATAGAAAGGTTGAGGGAAGCTAGTCTCTCGTAGACAGACAGTAATAACGATCATTAGAAATGATGTATTAGCAGTCTGTTAATAACTCAAGTGCTTTTTGGGACTCGCTTTTTTCAATAGATTTGATTAATTGCATAATCTTCGCACGGACCTTTTTGGGAAGTTAATGCAGTTTTTGCTCAACTGTCCCGACAACACTGCTGCTTCATTCTGTTATATTTCGTTGTCTAAAAGCTACATACACGGTATTGCAAGCATTCTCAGTATTCTAGAGTCCTCAGGACCACCGAAAATGACCCACGTATGAGGGAAATTGAACGCGGAAAGATTACAAAAGAATAAATCTTTGTAATCCAAATCCCAGCAGTGTTGGAAATTAAGGGCTTATTAAGGGTGATTTCTGAAGCTAAGCCCTTAACTCTTAATAACCCTTAACTTAAGTGCGCATATTAAGTCTTAATTTTCAAGCAAGACTACATAGAATTATCCTCAAGGGGCTCTGAAAAAAAAAAGTTACATACCGGGGGTCAGAAAAAAAATTAAGGACCTGGTGGAGGGTACCTACCTAACCTTCCATATATAGTAATTTCACACGTACTTGCTTGCCTAATATAGTATCTTCACATGACCTCTGTCATGTGCACTTTCCCAAGCGGTGAGAACCTTTGGTCAATCCTGACTGGCTTGTGCTTAGAGCCTAAAATTATTATGGTCACAGTTGGAAAACCTTCAATAAGTCTGCTGAGGTGTGGTTTTCAGAACAAAATTGCTTCTGGAAAGGGTTTGAAGCATGTTGTAGAGGGGGTCAAGAAAAATACTTTTAGACCCCCAGTCCAGGATTTCTCGGTCTGGGCACCCTTGATTATCCTTCAAAGTCATCACCTGAACCCTCAAGTTCCCTGTCATCTGGTGGCTCATCTGAATACTCAGCTGCCAAAGGTTCCATTATACGCACCTCATCGCTATAAACTCGACACTGGGGACATATAAAATCATTCAGCGGCTTCTTCACAGTACCTCTGAATAACTTTTCGAGGGTGATGGGCAACCAGCTGCAGTTGCTACTCTCCATCTCTGAGCACCAATCTGTCTGACACTAGGAATATTTTGCAGAGCTAATTTTGTGTTAGAAATGAACTTGGATTGAGGGATATAGCTACGCACCTGTTCTGGACCATTCATCATTCAAATCCAGCACCTCTTTTCCATTGTCATCCAACTGTATTGCCATTCTTTCAGGTCTGTGTTGCTGAATGCAGCCAAGACACCATGCTTGGAAGTGAGATGAGTTGCACACTACTAGGACAACAACAGTCCTTTCCCCTTACTATCTCTGATCTCGAAATTATCAAGGAATGGATGCTACAAATATCCATATCATGAATGCTTTGTGGTATTAATGTCATACTTGTGCTAACAATTTTTTATGCTATTTTGTAAGTCTTTATCCACTCATATATGTCTTGTGGCACACCAGTGATGAATGTATGTATCATCAGATTACAACAAAAGCGCTGTTCAAAACCACAGCTCATCCTTTTTGTGCTCGTTGCCTTGATGTTCATCATCACAATTGGAGATGCAGTGCTTAATACACAATTTATGCTGGTCGACATTCCAACAAGTGGTTACAACGTCCCTAACATTGCGGAGATAGAACAACAGATATCAGAATTGGCAATTGCAATAACAATACTTGAGAGATTAAATGTCAGTAGTCTTCTCAAGATTTATTGGTTTAATTTATATACTTATACCTTACATTTCCTGCACACCCAGTTTATCATTGGAGATGGAATTGTAATTTGGAGAGCATGGATCCTATTCCCTGGTAATAGAAGTGTCAAGGGTATTTTGACCATGGCTATCATTGCATCTTTTGGTGAGCCAAGAGCTTATTTTTCAAGGTTTGAGTCTATAATCTCACTTTCACCAATTATACCAGTTGGTGCAGGTACAGCTGCAGGATTTGCGATTACTGATTTCCTACAGGGATCTCTTGATAGCGACAGATATGTTAGTAATGATTGTGCCTTTGCTGGTCACAAATATCATTGCTACAAGTCTTATAGGATACAAACCTTGGTAGGTTTTCTACTATACTGGTAACTCTTTTTCTACTAAGATTCAAATTTTAAATATGCCAAGGCTTTACAATCAGGATATCAGAAAGAACCTCAGCCAGTGTGGAAACACAGTTTCACAAGTTCAAAAAGTTCTATTGCTGCTGGTAGAATCTGGTATTGTTTATTGTGTGCTTTTTGTAAGTGATCTGGCTGCATCTCCAGCTTTGCAACTGCTGGAATATATCATCACAGATCACATACATGGTAATCTCACTGTCAAATAGTAGTGAAACAGCGGCATTCCAGACTTTTTCTATTGCTATGCCTTCTTTAGCAGTAGGTGTTTTTAAGACTCAACTCCTGAATGTATACTTCACTGACCGGGTCTTTGAATTAAGCTCTTTATCCTATCTTTATCATTCTGGCTGTAGCTGTTGAAAGGGGCAAAGAAAGGAACAAACCTGCCAATGAGATGTCTCTTTCTCAATCTATCAGGTTTGCCTCAACAAAAGCTGTTGCATTACAAGTGGAGGAGAGTCAGGCAGAAAGTTGGATTGAGGAGGCATCTGCCCAAGAAGAGATCCAAGAGGTGCACATTCAGGAGATGTAATCAACCCTGTGGTTTCTGTTTCCTTCAGTATTCATTTAGTTATTCATTTTCTGGAGTTTTGCACGCAGTCTGAGTCCTTTTCCTTTTTTATCCCACACATACTTTTTCATGCCTTAATGCTTGACACTTTTCCGTGTTTCCTTTGTACTTGCTACATGGCTGATCAGTCACCATTTTATTGTAGCACTGCCCAAGGAGGTGGTGGAACAGATATCTGGCACATCACCTAGGGGGGGAGGGAGAATACCAGGTCCTGCTAAATTTTTTGAACCCTCTCCAGGTGGGCACCTAAACAAATTCCTGAAGCTGAGGGTGACATGATACCAAATTTTTCAGAGATCTTGAAGTGTTCCATGCTATTTCAGAACAAGTTACCAATCAATCAGTTTGAAGTTGGTTTGTACAATGAAAAAGTGCTTCATCAATATCGAACATATGTCTAATCATATTCTGAGTTTTTAGCTAAAGCATCCAGGATATCAGTCTTTATCTCCCTCAGATCCCCTATTCTCCTTCATTGAGTAATTGACAACTACAGTGGCAGCCGTTGAAAATGCACTGTTTGAAGAAGGCAATGTTTGCCATCTGTGTATCTGAGGGAGGACAAAGAACTGTAACAGTTCATGACATAGATATTCTTTGGACCAGAATCTTCCAGACCCTCAGGTATCATGTCAACATTTCCAGGCAACACACCAGCATCATCAACAGTGTCCACAAGAATGATGAATGGCATCATGGTGACCTCAGAATGTGTGGGATCTGTCAAGGTTGTCAATACACTCAAATAACCACCTAAGTCATATGAGATAGAGACAAATACAAGACAATAGATTGAGATAGAGATAGAAATAAGAGAGAATGAGCAGGTTGACTAGGCTCAACACTGTGTAGACAGTTGTACAGAATGGAGACAAAGTGAATGAACTGGGGAATGAGTTACAAAGAGTCCAAGTATATATGAGAAGATAGAAGGCTATGAAAAAAAGAAGTTAAGAAGTTAATGAAAATAGAAGAGTGACCATATGATGTATCATAGACAAGAACTATCAATCAAATATGGATAGTTATAGGTACAAAGAAGTAGAAGCCTGATGGACAGTTATTATAGAGTTTGTTTATAAGGTTCAAAGTCAGTGTTATAAGGTTTAATGTTGGTAAACACTTCCGAAAGGAAGAATGGACTTAGACAGAAAAGGACCATCATAAGCAACATGGAAGATCTCTGTAACAGAGGAATGAACCAAATGAAGAGAGGAACATAAATGTGCAAAGGTAATTGCAGCAGCAACTGAGTCATAGTGTCCTATGTTCTGGGCGTAGTTGAAGTGGTCGGAAGACATCGCATAGTGGCATGGGGCAATGGATGTTCTGATGTGACATTATTGTATGGAAACCTGGAAGGCCTCACTCATTAAGTGATCTGCTTTTGATTGGTGATACTTTGGACCCTGAGCACTCCCTCACCCTTGATATGCCCATATTCTATATTAATCTGTATTTTGTACTCAGATCCAAGAGTTTTTTCATGAGACAGTGAAACCAAGCTGGATGTTAGACTGGGGAAAAGACTTAACCACCTGATATCACCAAGTAACCAGGGATATAAGCCCACTTGGATAAACCAGGGTACCCAGACAGACTTCAAGGTCATTGGTATAGTGGCCCGTAAGCTGGGCAGAAATGAGTTACTTTAGCTATATAAGGAATATGACGGTGACAGCGCACACGTCGGGATTCTGCTTCGCATCGCACCTTTCAGTGTGCAGCACGACATTGTAAATTATATCATTAATACTTGAATGTCATGCTACTGTGGAATATCTCTCTGACCTGTGCCACGCAATTTTACAAACCAATGGCAGACAGCAGCACATATTTCTTGAATATAGTCGTAAGTAGAGTGAGACATTCAACTTCAAGAGGATGCACTGAGGCTTATATATCACTAGAAAAGAGTATATATATTGAAGGATCAGTATTAACCAGTCGCAGGAAGTGCACCACCATTTTGTGCTGATGGAATCTCTGCCCGCCGCTTTGGCTTTGCGACGACGACGAGCTCATGTCTAGGGGTATATGTAATGTACTTCTTGCGTTAAATAGCTTCTGTATGCCATAGGATGGGTTATATATAGTTTTATGCCTATCGGAAACGATGAAGGGTTCTGAACTAGAAAGTTACTGTTTCATGTAAGATTTCCTATGTACTTCATAGGACCAAAGTGCTTTAAGAGTGTGCCAAACGCACATAGTTGTAAACTAATGGGATAGCTTCAGGTTTCATTATATACAGCACTGCCTACCTTCTGAGCACTCTTTTGGCATTTTAAAGCCCCATATAAGTGCTCTCTTCAAGTATGAATGCTGCAAAATGGTGAAATTTCGAGTCTTCTACTAACACCATTGTAAGGAATACAGAGCTTATCATTGTATAAAAATTTATGAGGACACTTATACATGTCCTGCACATATCCTGACTCAAAGCAGGAGATAGCAATGAGGCAGCAGGAGGATGGGAACTCATGTCAGGTGTGGTGAGTAGCAGTTCCTGACTGAGATGGAGATATGAGAGGAATAAAATGAGCAATAACCAAGATCTGAAAGAAGATGCACATACCAAAAGACTCAGGACTTAAAGGAAAGGAGGATGAGTGTGTGAGAGTGATTTGAGTCAGCATGGAACCATGTAGTAAGTACAGTTGAAGTAGCATGTGTGAATACTTGAAAGATGTAAGATTATTAGAGACTACAAGATAAAACCAAGGGAAGGGATCATAGACACGTATAAAAGGAGATGCATTAGTGTATGTCCTGAAGAGAACAATAGTTACATGCATGAAAGAGGACGGACATAAGCAGTGAAGCACATGTTCCAATGCTTGAGTCTCTGGTTGCGGAAGATTGAATCTGGCTCAAAGGGGACTGTAGCTGGCAATCCCTGTTATTTGAATGTAATTCAAAGCAGCAATAGTTGAAATTCAATGCTTTCAACTGATCCTCTGGGTTAGATCATCACTAGTACTTAGATGCAAGAATTGATATTTGACATGTGTGTTCAGCTGCATTTGCCATAATTTGCAACTTATTATTATGAAAATTTGCTTGAGAATAAATAAAGGGACACTGTTCAAGTCACTGATGCTGCTTAGTATTATGCAGAAGGTTTATGAAGCTGAATACTGTAATACTGATTTCAGTATGTGTCCAGCTTGATTAATCCCTATACGCATGGTTTAGCCACAATCACCCCCACACCAACGACCTCATTAATTCCTTGCATCCTAGATAAGCTGCTTTTTCTGGCTTAGCTCCATACGATTCCCATTCTTTCTCTACATTTATTATGTCTACATTCTACAGGTTTCGTATTTCTTATGCGTTTTCTCCTTCATTATGTCTTTTTGTGATTACTATACCCTTTATGTCTTTTTCTTATGAGTTTCTGTCTTCCTCGCACTCGTTTCAGTCTCAATTTACCTCCCATGACCTGCCCAAACTGCCTCAACTCATACTTACTCAGTATTGTATATAAACCAAGTATAAGTACAAAATATATCAAGGTGTTCATCCCCCAACTTCACAGCCTAAGTTCCTTTCCTAATCAGCCCTATCCAAGCCCACTCAGCCCTATCACAACTATCCAGCTTCTTCTTATAAAGTCCTTTGCCCTCTACTCCTCACACCCTTGCTGTTTCAATTATATTGGCCAGTATCTGCCATGGTCGATAGATCAGTACCACAATACCCCTCTAAACAGTTTCTTGGACTTACTGGGGTTCGAGGAGTTTTCTCTTTAGGTTTATTTCTCTCGTGTCAATACAAGCCATAAAGTTGGTACAGGTTGAAAATTGAAATGGAATGCAAAGGTAACCTACAGTTTATGTACTGGTTCGTCGACTCGGATTAAGCCAAAAATTCTCACATAAGGTAATAAAGGACTCTTAATCATGAATAAGTTATAGATCTAGGGAAATATCAAGGCCATACTACTACATAGCATGGATTGCGCAAGGTAAGCGGTCTCTTCTGGCAGGTACTGTTTGTGAGAATAAATACGATTATTGCCGGTCGGGACGCCATCAACATAGGGGTGCTTATATGGCTCCTACAAGGACCTTTAACTACTTACTCTTTGAGCTCATATGTATAATGATTAGCGAGTTTTGAAAGTCGTTCGTGAACAACACAAAACCATAGAACTTCATGCCTAGTGTCCCAGGGTCATTTTGGATTATGCAGTCTTTGCGGGTCAAGGTGCATACTATGGTGCAACACGCTTAGTCACCGCTACTTTTGTACAAGGGGTCCGGCCCACTCAAATTTCAAGATTTTTCTTATTGGTCTTACAGATCGCTTTCTTTTAAGAAGAGGAACAAGACTATCAGACAGATTTTTGGTAGAGTCTGTATTTACGAAGTTCAATTTCTGAAATTTGCACTCCTTCTTTATATGGAAGGTCCTTCTATATATAGTAACTAGCTATGTATCAAATTGCCTTGCCAGAGTCTCTGGGACTCGTCTATGCGATTTATACTTCCTCGAACTGAACTGGCGCACACATAACTGTGCATCCTTTGCTCCCAACCCATCCCTGTATGCTGAAATCCAACGTTTGGTGCGGAGTTCCCATTTTTGAATGGTCTTGATGTCAACTGACTTCATTGACAAGGGAAGATTTGCCTTCAGTGTATCGAAGGTGTAATCACAGTTGTCATGAAGAAATTTCTTTGAAGCGCCCCAAAAATACTCAATAAAATTGAGTTCGCAGTGATACTTCGGAAGAAAGAGGCAGTAATGACCAGCGTTGTCAATGGTCTCCTGCACGAGAGACTTCTGTTCCTTGAAGTCAGGCTGATGATCAAGAATCTGCTTCGCACAGCAGTCAGTCTTTTTTGGTTCACAGCCATTCTTACACTGCATTTTGAGACCTGGAACCCAAAGACCTCGTTCTTCCAATACAACCTTCATACCCTTTGCCTGATTCTTATACTCTTCATACTTCTTCGGAGGATTGGAGCCAAATACCATGGACTGAGAGACCCTTTCACCATTCTTCACGAACCATCCATCACGAAGCCGAGCTTGTTTGCCTGCTGGATTAAAGTTCATTCGGCTGGTCAGAAGTGCATCTGTGCCATAAGCGGAATGTCCTTGCGAGTTGTCGATGAGAAATAAAGCCTTCTTTCCTGGATGAAGCTCTTCAAATGCAGGAATAATCTTTTCCTTGAGCTATAGAGTGTAACAGATTGTTATTGGACATTAAAGACTATTAACAATGAAAAGAATCATACTTGTTTAATGAAGAGTTCTCCGTTCCAATAGCCATTGTAATTCTTCCCATATTCCAAAATCTCTCCCGCTGCCTCGATATGACCCACAGTTGAGCAAATGACACCACTATAGTGAAGGCCACACCCAGGGCCTTTTTTCCGAATTGGTTGTTCTCCTTCCAAAACCCAGCCCTTCTTTTTCCCATCATTGGCCTGTACTGTCATCTCATCATGAGCCACAACAACGACTTCACCTCCACCTGGAAAGAGCTTGGGAATAGGGATGTCGAGGTTATCCGGACTGTATTCAACCAATCGATCATGGTAAGAATCATATTCTGGGATAAAACGAGATTGTCGGTCATCCACCACATCCAGCCTCTCGTGCCCATCATAATAAAGCACCTTTGAGTGCTCCGTAAACTTGAATCCCTCAACCATCATGAGACGGCGACATGTCTCTGTACTGATGCCCCGCTTCAACTTCAACTGGATCCACGGAAATAATGTCTGCTCAATATACTTTTTGAGCCCCTGAGCCATTTCCGACTCAACATCCTTCATATATTCCCTCCCTGCAGCGTTCGGTATCATTTCCTCATTACGAGGCCTCTTAAAGGCCGAGTTAACTTAGGTCGACTTTCGCAATCTTCCCACGCCTGCAGATTTGTATTGCGGTCTCTACGACAACTGAATTGCGGTCTGGACCGGGTCCAAGGACTATGTAATGACGTTGACAACCACGACGTCATGCCAGCGTCGTGCTTCACGGGATATACGATGCATCCACGGCTTTCTCTCCGGAAGTATAGTCATAGGCTCGGTTCCATCCGTTCGGTTCGAACTCTGCCGGTCGTTCGGTGATCACGCCCCATTCAAACTCCGCCAGGGCGCTTTTCTACCAACCGGCTGGGAACGAGTCTAGTATAGTCATACTATCCCCTGTTTGCCTGCACTCACCGCCCTACTTCCTCAGCCTCAACGCCCTCGTAATTCTTGCCTCTCCATTGTCCATTTAATTTACCTTAGAAATTGTTTTCATGGTTTCAAACTCCGAGTCCCACCCCTATTAGCTGGCGCTCATCAAGCGCTCATTCGGAGTCATCTGGCATGATGGTCGAGAATCTGATGACATCGTAAACGGTTTTCTTGGACCAGCTGTAACCAACGCGTCCTTGTCTTCTCCCCGTTCCTCACCGCGCCCAGCTTCACCAGTGTTCTGCTCATGATTCCTGCACTTTTCAACCTACACAATACCAGGGTTGGTCATAGACTAACTAATACCCGTCAGTTTAAACCAAAGTCTGGACTCTGTCGATGCTGGTCTATACCGCGGTCGACAGATAACCGAGGAAAGATTCCTACAGGGTGTTTGCCGCCCAGAATGGCAAGGCTGGAAACAGCCAACTGCAGCCAGATGCCATCAGGCAAGGCCTGATCTACTTATCGATCGACCAGTGTCAATCCGCTAAACCCAAAATATATAGTCCAGACCGTAGTCAATAGTTGAGCATTGACTCTCTCTCTTTGCTTTGCCCTCCTTCTCCCCATCTTGTATGCATGTTGCTGGAGCCAGACCCAGTTTTACCAACATTCCCTCCAGTTGGTTGCCAGTGGGTAATCATAGACTATATACCTGAGGGAAGCCAAAATGTGTCTCAAAAAAATATTACCACACAATGATTGTGCACAGATAAGTGCAGTCTGTTTAAACTGCAATCAGTGTTCACTGCTCTTCATCCACTGTTATGTTTAATACCATACTTATTTTTCTGATAATACTCTGACAGTAGCAATTACATACTTAATGTAAGAATATTGTGATATTAGTAAACTTTATTGAGGGAAAGAGGCCTTGTGATTTGCCATGCGAAGCAGTGGTCCCTTTCCTCAGTTCAGAAACTTGGCCAGCTTCTCTGGATTCACGGACCATTTATTTGAGCGAAGGTATGAGCGTATTTCGGCGCAAAGCGTGGGATCACTGAATAGCGAAAAGACTTTTGCATGACAGCCACGGTCTGATGTTGGTAACTCTCTCTTCTCAACCCACACGCGCACCCAGACCCTGACCATCCTCCCTCCCCATCCTCGAGAAAACCCATGAGCAGCAGCTGCAGCACTTGACGCGGGAACGAATCTCTCATTACGCTTGACGACCATTGTCAGGGTGCTCTCGATAGCACGAGCACGATAGTCTTGGAGTGAGTGCCGGCCAGCATGAAAGGTCGTCTTTTTTGACCGGTTCAGCTTTTGGATTGCGGTAAGGGCAGCACTCCACTCGTTACGCCTCGCCTCTCGTTTTTTCACTCGCATCTCCAACACAGAGACATCAAGCTTTCGACGTTTCGGAGCAGGAAGGTTGCGGACACCAAAATCTTGGGGAATCGGAGCATGAGGTGTGTCTGGTTGTGAAGAGGAACCCGCAGTGGACTCGGAAGGAAGTGGTACGTCGTTTTCATCATTTTCGTCATCCTCTGACTCGTACCCATCATCTGAGACCAAGTCTGACAGATATCCCGTAAATATTTCTTCTGACTCGGTCACTCTGGATTCGGAATTTGACAGTGGAGGCTGAGAAGGACTTGTTGAAGGGTTGGGAGCAGCAGGAGGGGCAGGAGCCGGATTTTTGATGAAGAAAAAGTTGCGCATCATATCGGCACCAGCACTGGGATTTTGGTGAGTAATGTCCAGTATGAATGAAAGAGCTCAACGTACCTTTTTCTCAGAGAGGCATCCTCCTTACTCTTTTCCAGTGCCTTGGCCTTGTGGAGGTACTGTGTCCGCTTCGCAGTCCCAGTATAAACTCCTGACTTTAACTGGGTTTCTGCCTTCTTCCACTCCTTGTTCGACATCTTTCCAGCCTGCCCATTGACCTTTTCATAAAGTGTTTGCAAAGATTCCAGCACTGCAGCCTCCTCTTCCACTTCAGTCTGCAACAAAGCCCTCGTCTCCTCTGCCGAGCCATCAGCATCCTCAAATTCCGAGTCTGTCCCATCATCTGTAGTATTCCAAACATAATCCGAGTCTTCACTGCTGTCAGATTCTGGGATATGGTTAACTGTCCCATCCCAATCACAGATTTCGTCGTCGTCATCAGTCTCCTCGTCTGAGTCAGGAGTGTTCGAAGCTTCTTGTTTCTTTGCTTTGGCAGCTCGGGCCCACGCCGCTCGTTCTTTGAGCTGTTTTTGACGTTTTGTTGGCATTCGAGTGTAGATATGCAAGTAGATTTGTTTTCGAGGAGTAGAAGGAGTCTAGGAATAGATATGTACGCTACCCAATGTCCCGCTCAGCGTAGGCTCTATGATTAGCCTGTCGCCGCTCTATGGCTTAAAAAATTTTCCGCTGTCCGGCCAAATTTGCACTTGTACATAAGTAGTGGTGACTAAGCGTGCTGCACCATAGGCACCTGTTGTTCATATTCCTGTACATTGCACAATTCCTTTCCTTTAAGTGAACCGACCAGTCGCATGTACCTACAATATTTTACTACATAATTCCCTGCAACGTGCGTACACGGGTGTCGGGGGTCCAATTTCCATATCAGTGCTGCCGACTGACCGGCAGAACCGCTTAAAGTGAGCGAGGCTCTCCGGGGCAAGCGAGGCCTTCTGGGTTTCCATATTATTGAGCTGCTTGAGACCGTGCTCAAGGTGGAAGAAGAGTTCTGTTTGACATTGTGCTAAGATAGCTCCCTTTATACTTCTTTTGCCCTCCATCGGAATAGTGTTGGATAAGTAGTAGTACTCCTAAAAAAAAATCTGTCAGTGCATCACTTCGTCTTCAAATCCCATTCTGATACCAAGATTTTATGACTGGTTTCAAGATGAACCCCATGTATGGCTTCCTTAATCAAGAGGAGTCCTGCCCCGAGCTTCCCAAGACACAGAAATAAGGTCGAAGGCACTCTATTTGGAGTTACGAGGCCTCTTAAAGGCCCAGTTAACTTATGTCGACCTCGAAATCATCTTGCAGCATCGTTTAAGAGGAATTTCGAACAGCGAATGATAGGCGGATCACGGGGAGCCCTGAAACAGCGACCCCCCTGGGTATATTTCGACGAGATGAGGCTCAGCAGCTCTCTACTAATATGTACATGTAAATATGGGAGTGGAGGGCGGGTGACGCAAAAAACTACGTTGGATACTTATAGACTCGTGAGGAGAAATGAAAGTAAGGAGAAGGTGGGGGCGAGACTCTCGGGTTTAAGTACAAACTACAGAAAGGAGTAGAAGAGGGAACTGATCTAGAGTATCATAGGAATAAATCCCGATATATTAAGGTAATTAAGGAACGAATGGAAGAAATCGAGAGACGGTGGCATATAAAGAACACGTTAGGATGGTTTTGGACCGTCTTCGCGATGCCTCATTATACGCTAATCCTCGCAAATGTGAATTTGACCGCTCCGAGGTTGAATTCCTTGGATATATCGTTAGCGCTGCAGGTCTGGAGATGAATCCGAAGAAGCTATCAACAATCGTCGATTGGCCCGAGCCCAAAACCCTTAAGGAGTTACAATCATTCCTAGGGTTTACCAATTTTTATTGCCGATTCATAGATCATTATTCCAAAATAGCTCTCCCTCTGACAGATCTCACTCGAAAATCTCCCTCCTTTCATTTCAATGACTCTGCGAGATCAGCATTTCAGGAACTTCAGAAACGTTTTACAACTGCCCCTGTCTTATCACACTTCCAACCATCATCTCCTATTACCCTCGCTACCGACGCCTCTGACTTCGCCATCTCCGTACTTCAACAATCTGACTCTTCAGGTCATCTCCATCCCATCGCATTCTTTTCTCGCAAGCTATCCCCATCCGAAATCAACTATGATATTCATGATAAAGAACTCCTCGCCATCATCGAATCCTTTAAAGAATTCCGCCACTGGCTCTCAGGTTCACCGTTTCCCATTCGGATCACTTGTGATCACAAGAACCTCGAGTATTTCATGCGGTCGCAACTACTTAATCGTCAACAGGCTCGTTGGGCCATGTTCCTTTCGGAATTCGATTTTCAACTTCACTGGGCACCTGGTCATGAAAATGTAGCAGATGCAGCTTTGAGACGGGCGGATTATGTGCCTCAGAAGGAGGATGAAGTCAAGCAGATGCAGCTACACACTGTTCTTTCCACCTACAACACTTCTCCCCTATTCCACAATACTTCCCTTCCACCATCTTCACACTCTCTCAATCTTCTTTCCACAATCGATGCCTTCTCTACCATCACTCTTGACAACTCACACTTACTCGACCAATTCCTTACCGCATATAGAGAAGATCCGGATTGGAGAATGGCTATTGCAGCCAGAGATTCTTCATTCAAACTTCACAATGACCTCGTCTTTCACAATAACTGACTTTACGTTCCTCCATCACTCCGTTCCACCATCGTAGCTTCGAGACACGACAGCGTCATCTCTGGTCACCCAGGCCGTGTTCGTATCTTAAGTTTAGTCTCTCTCGATTATTCTTGGCCGGGTATGACTACATACATCAGACGTTATGTTGAGGCATGCGACACTTGTTCCCGCATCAAGGCTCCGCACCACAAACCCTATGGTCTACTACAACCTCTTTCCATCCCCCATCGGCCCTGGCAAGCCATCACCATGGATTTCATCGTGAAATTACCAGAATCACATGGTTACGACTCTATTCTAGTTGTATGCGACAGACTCACCCATGCAGCTCATTTTATTCCGTGTTGTGAATCCATGACCACCTCCGAACTCGCTTGGATTTTTCTTGATCGTGTATTTCGACTGCACAGTCTTCCACAATCTATCATTGAGGATTGAGGATCACTCTTCGTCTCTAATTTTTGGAGCGCATTACTCAGCCATCTTTCCATTGATACGAAAACTTCCACTGCCTATCACGCTCAAACGGACGGTCTCACCAAACGAACAAATCAGACATTGGAAACGTACTTACGGGCTTACGTCTCGTACCAACAGGAGGATTGGATCGACTATCTCCCCTTAGCAGAATTCGCTTTCAACAATCACGAAAAATCTCTCTACCAAACACACTCCCTTCTTCGCAAATCTTGGATATCATCCCACTTTCCAACCAACTCTTACCACTCTTTCCACTGTTCCCGCTGCCAACGATCTCGCCAAATGACTGGAAATCATTCATTCGGAATTAAAGGCCGAACTTGCACACGCTCAGGAGCACCAAGCAAAATATTACGACAAACGCCACACGCCACAACCAACATTCAAGGAAGGGCAACTCGTATGGCTCCTTCGTCGTAACATACGCTCCACGAGACCATCAGAAAAACTTGATCACCGTCGTCTCGGACCTTTCCCTATCGTAAAAGCAATTCACGAGCGCGCATTCTTACTCAAACTTCCTACCTATCTTTCTCGACTTTATCCCGTTTTCAACGTCTCACTTCTCGAACCCTATATGATCCCTCCGAATTTCACCCTCATGCCGATCCCATTCCTATCACATTACCTGACGACTTCCCTATCATTTACTCCATTCTCGATGTCAGAAAAGTTGGGCATCGCTTCAATTACTTGTGCCATTTCAAAGACTCTTCTGATGACGATGACACTTGGCTCTCATTTTACGATATTCCCTCCACATATAACCATATCATTGAACGATTCCACCGTACTCATACACGTGCCCCACGACCTCACGACCTCATGCTACATAAATCTTACGACTCTAATACGATACTTAACGACTCTCCACTTCCAACTGACTCCAACATTCCTTCTACATCGATTCCTAACTTTGTTCCTCATCCCCCTACTCCGAAACTACCTTCTCTCAACCCGAAAACCAACTACACACCTCCCGCTCACGCCGTCTCACGCACTGGCCGGAAAATCAAGCCACCGGAACGCTACGATCCACCGTTAAAGTAGTCCTTTCTTTCTCGAGTAGTGGCAAACTTTTCCTGCGAGAGTGGTTCTGTCCCAAAGGGTTCTCCTCCCAGGTTTTTGATGTTACCCTACCATGGCCTTTGGTAGTACTTAACTTACAAAATTTTTCTTTCTGTGAACTTAGAAGGAGGATAATGTAACGATCGCCTTGGTCGGTAATCTGTAGTACTTACATGTTTCATACTTCATACTTCCTTTCATTGATACTTCATACTTCCTTTCATTGATACTTCATACTTCCTTTCATTGATACTTCCTAGTATTTCATATGCTCATTACTTCCAAGTTCTCTTACTTGTTTCTTATGATACTTGTCTCATATGATCCGGATTTATAGTACTTAAGCTTGTATTCTAGTAGTACTTTAGTCAAATCAACTCTAGTTTTCTCTCTTATTTCCTTCCTTAGTTGTCAGCTTTAAGGGTCTTGGCTTACATACAGCCTACATAAAAACCTGGATTTTTACCATAATGGGCTGGTAGCACCTTCTAGCATGATTCTACTATTTTCTGAAGAAATATTCGCCCTATGGGATGAAAATACGGAGTGTTGGCAGTCAACATGTTGACTGCCACCGTGAGAACCCAAGATAGATAGATAGATAGAAATACACGGCACGGTCCTCTACGAACATGCCGGATGTAGACGTGGTATAGCCCGCCACGGCCTACGTCTACTCTAAGCTCTTACCAATGAAATCGAGCATGTCAACATCATGATGGTAGTCCCACAGCAGGTGATTAGATCAGGAGCTTGCACAGCTAAATCAGAATTGTCGACTCGTGTTTGATGATGCACTGAAAATTGAGATGGAAGGAGAAAAAGTGTACAATTGTCTGGCATAGAACCTGGATTACTTAACTGGCTCAAACCACACTAGAAATGAGAGACTTTGGTGAAATATGAGAGTGAGCTGAGAGTGATTCTGAGTGAAGTTATGATTTTGAGTGCAGATTGCGAGGATTTAGGAGATTGTTTTGATAGAATACGGGGTTGAGGTGAGCTGAGAGTGAAGTGGAAAAAGATATGACTCTGAGTGCAGAATGCAAGGTATTAGGAGAGGGTTTAATACTGAGTACAGGGTTGGGGTGAAAGCAGGGTAGATTAAAGATATTGACCTTGAATGTGGATTCAAGTTGCAAGGCTGGAGAGAAGGGAATGCTTGTAATGGGAAGTGGAATTTGTGATGATGCTGTGAGTGAGGTAGAGCAAAGATATTGATTCTGGGTGTAGATTGTGAAGGACGAAAAGAAGGTAGAGTTAGGGTAATGCAAAGGACAGTGATAGTGGGATGGCAGATTATGAAAGCTTGATGAAGAGAAGAAATTGATTTTGAGTAGATTGACTTCATAGCGAGAGTCAAGGCAGAATGGATTTGATGATATTAGATTTATGGTGTAAGATGGAGTGAGGGCCAATAGTATTGGATCAGTGATGTGAAGCTGAGTTTTGTGACTTGGGATGGAGGATATAAAGCATTGGTGGTGTTTACAACTGAAATGCAATGGCACAGTGGATACAGTCTCTCAATAGGATGTACAGAAGGCAGCGCATAGCAAGGGTGATTCAACGATTTTGAAATGGCAGAATTGCAAGCTCCGTGAACTGAGGTGCCAGAAATGGGCCTCTGTGGCAGATTGTGGATGGAGACGAGCAGGAATGTAGGGCTGCGTCAAACAAAGAATGATCCCACCATAGGTGTATAGATCTGTATGTTTTCAAGGCTCTTCTGATATATGAAGAGAACTGAGTTCTTGTGTTTCACAGTTCTTAGCAGGTCATCCGCATGCTATGTGCAGTAGCATGGATAGTGATCTTTTCCAAGGAGAGGAAGGTATAGCAGAAGTGGACTAAGAAGCTCAATGCCCAGTGCTCAGGGATATGACTGAGTATTTGGACAGAGATCTCATCCTGAACCTGTCAGAATGCATGGCCAGGTGGGTAAGGATGGTTGTTGTTTAATCAAACATTAATAGAAGTGACTAGATTGCAAGTTCGAAAGGATTGCAAAATACATGCAGGGCATACAGGGCTGGCATGGTGTCCGGAGTGACAATATCATGAAAGATGGTTACGGGATTTGAAGTTTGTGTTGAAATAACCCCCTAATTACTTTGTTGGTGCATTCACCAAGATTTCATGCGTGAAATGATTAGGAGGATGTACAAGTGCGTGAGCAACAGGAGAAGGGTGAGAGTTAATATAGGCAGGGTTCCAGCTGGCAGTGACAGGTAGGCAGAGATTTGGTAGCTATATGTGTGGTATAAATGGGTGCATGTCAGGGATACCATGCAGCTGTAAAAGAGAGCGTGCGCAAGCCTGCAAAGAGGGCTAAGAAACGGCATATGCAAAAGATGTCAAGGCATGGTTAGTTTTGTAAATGGCGATGAGTAAGACTGAGTGCCATTGGATTGAGGTCAAACATTAGGTAGCGGTAGAAGTAGAGCTGGAGACGTCGAACAGGGTGTGTGTTGCCCCCAGCATATTGAGCAGAGTACACAATTACAGAGTAGAAGCTAATGCATTATTGATGCTCCTGATGTAAGAGAAAATAAGGTATACATTCTGATGTTAAAGTATGTGAGGTATGGGCAGAAGGTGTACGAGATTATAGAGTGAGAGAGCTAGAGAGTATGTAAAGCGAGAGCTAGAGGGTAAAGAAGTCATCCTTCAGTGGAGACCTGTGCAAGACGTCATCATGCTGTAAGATCTATGCACTTTCCTGTACTTTCCTATGGCTTTCCGGTACCCTTTTACTTTCCTGTACTTTCCTATGACTTTCCGGTACAGTCTTACTTTCCAGTACTTTCCTATGACTTTCCAGTACAGTCTTAGTTTCCATTACTTTCCTATCGCTTTCCGATCTTTTCCCTTTTCCTTATTCACACATTCATTTCCGATTTCATATCCGAGCTCCACTATTAATCTCCACAATGGATCCCATCCGGGAACCCGTGATTCATTTCGGATAACTACCGGACAACTCGTATCTAATCTCCAAACCTACTCCACTTTGTTTCCACTTCGTTCTGCAGTACTCCATCCATCTCCAATAGCACCATGTGCTTTTCCTTCATTTCCAAACCATCCCTATCTTACTCCTCTTCATTCCGATATTTTCCGAAGTAGTACTTAAGCTAGCAACTTTGTAGTAGATAGCTTAAGTGCAAAATCGACAAAGCTGGTCTCCTATCCTTCCTCGATGGTTCCTTAGAGCTTCCCAGTCTTTCCGACTGAAATCCCTATTTATCTTTATAAGCTCTTTCCTATCTGGATCCACTCAGAATCTCCATCCAATCCACTCAAGACTTCCATCCGGGTCCTTGATGTTTCCTAGCATTGGGTATCCACATGGACTTGACACATGCCCATCGTGGGGTCACTGAAGGGGCAGAGGCCGAGGGATTGAGAGTCCCGCAAGAACCGCGCTTTGTAGAGGGCAAGCAGGGGCTTGCTTATTGAGGTGGGGCCGAAGGATCAAGAGTGCTGCGAGAACCACTTTGTGGAGGAGGGCGAGTAGGGGCTTGCTTATTGAAGGACAGTGTGGTCTGTTTCGTAATAGGCTTCTTTGTGGAGGAGGTAGAGACTGTTGGGAATAGAGGCATTAGAGCCTAAATGAGCGAGTAGTAGGGATATGGCACGGTTCTAGGGACGCGTCCAAGCATTAGAGCTTAGAGGCACTAGAGCCTAGTGGGAGGATGATGTTCGTCTGTGTGTTCTTTTTATTTCATTTATTTTTCAAGCGTTAGAGCTTGGAGGCATTAGAGCCTAGTTTTTTTTTGTTTTGGAGTGCGTGTGGAATGTGTGTGTATTGGATGAGAGAAGTGTATGTAGAGGGTGTGCAGGTAGCAAGAAACAACTTACATGCAGTAGGGAATGCAGATGAGGTGTTGAGACCGCCTGTAGCAAGAATCCAAGCGTCATGATTGGATGGAAGTCACGTTCTTGTGGCTGTGTAATGCGGGAGGAGCAGCAAAAAGCGACTGCTTGACGTCCTCGACAGTGTAGACTCGAAAGGAGTGCTTTTCCCGCTATAAGACTTGATAGAAAGCCTTGAGGAGACCAAAAGAGTGTATATGCGAAGTTTCAGAGAGAACGGACGGCAGGAGGAGGCTGGATTCGTTTTTTTGGAATGGATGATGATGGGAGAGTGCGTGCTAATTTGAATGGTGCATAAACCCTTTTAAGGGACTCGTTCGTACAGCCTGACGTTCCAGCGTGTGGCTGTGCTCGATAGCAACTCCATTCAGTCGGCCAATTCCATACTGTGCCGATATACCGTTCCCTTATGTTGGGCCTCGTCGTCCCACGCGCAGCGATGGCACACATTTCCCTCGTGTGATAGATCATCAGCTTTAAAAGGATCCTCCATCGCATCAGTTTCTTCTTGATACTTAGCTCCCATGAAGACTGTCTCAGAGCTCCTGGAGTCCTCTTCTTTCACCAGCGCAACCGTGCTGGCCGTATTGGCAGTCGTGGCTTCAACTATCCTTCGCAGGGCTCGTTCTTCAAGGCTCCCGTATCCTCCTGGTCCTACAGGTTACTGGCTCGTTGGCCTGCTCAACATCCCATTGAAGAAGAATTGGCAGCACTACGTGGAGTTGGGCAAAATATACGGTGCGTTTGTGATCACGATAGCAGTGTAGCGAGCTATCCCATTACTGACCTATTTCCAACTCGTCTTCAAGGGGATTTGATACACTATACTCGCTTTGGAAAGCACTATCTAGTTGTGAACTCTGTAGAAGCAGCAAATGATATCCTAGAGAAGCAAGCTAGGATATCATCTGACAGACCTCACACGCCCCTAGACAAGTTGTAAGATCACGCTTCCATGAGACTTGTCAAATGCTGACATTCCCTTCTTCCTTGTAATACTCTATACCTCTAGAGCTGCATGGGGAACCGTCTTGTGTATGTAAACTATCCACTCATTGTCAGTCCCATTCTTATATAAGGAGTACAGCCATGGCCCCGTACTCAGACTATTGGAGAAAGACACGCAAGATATTTCATCAAACCTTTCGTGCAGATGTTTCACCGAAATATCATCAGATTGAGATACAACAAGTCCAACGATTTATGACTGAAATTACTTCAGCCAACCCTGGTGTCCTTTTGGATCAGATTGCGACGTGAATACATTTTTTCTTTTCAATGGCACTCGCGTTTCTGAATAGTGCAATTAATCCTATTTCTCCCTGGGCCGATTGCTACAGTCTTTCACAAAAAATCATGTTCAACACGCTATATGATCTGGATCTCGCCTCCAGCAAGGAAGACATGCCTCGTCACGCTCGGGAAGTTCTAGATTCTAACGATTTGCTCTTCGTTCCAGGCTGGGACGCCATCAAATACATACCTTTCATTCACCGCTTTCCGTCTTGGTTTCCCGGCGGTCATCTCAAGGTTCTGCATAAACAGATTGCGCAAGTATTAGGAGAGCTTGGAGCGGCTCCTTTCAATGCCACGTTGGGCTTAATGGTACGTATATCTTCGATAATCTCTGAAGCACTGATGGAAGCTATTCAATTTTGAATAACCTTGTAGAAATCAAACGAGAAACACTCATCAATTGTTGGAGATTTGGTGATCTCAGCTCGAGAAAGGGAAGATTATGCAGAGGAGTTGGTCAGGATACAGAATATGGGGTTACAATCAGTTATCGGTGCGTCGATATCCAATCGAATTCGAAGCTTTGAGGACTCCCTTCTCATTCAAAGGCACTTCTATGATATAGCTGCTGCCGATACCGTAAGTGACCATACTACTCACTTATGTATGCACTTACCTACCCATTAATATCTCAGACCATGTCCGCCATAGCCACGTTCTTCCTCGCCATGAGTCTTTATCCCGACGTCCAACGTAAAGCTCAACAAGAACTTGACAGTGTCCTTGGACCTGGTAAACTTCCTACTTTTGCTGATCGTGATTTTTTGCCGTACATAGAGGCGATTTATCGAGAGGTAATGCGGTGGCATCCTGCAATTCCAATGGGTAAGTACCATGTTAGTGTCGACCTACCATCCTGTTGATGTTTCGGCACCGGTACCGTTTGCAGGGCTTCCGCATGAGACCACTGCACCAATTATATATCGAGGATACTATATTCCTGAAGGTGGGTGATTCTCAACACCCTCAGTCCCGAATGCTCCTTACCTACCTGTATACTATCCGATTTTCAGGGACTGCCATCTACGGAAATATCTGGTAAGCCTCCTTCCCATGTTTGGAAAATCGCTGAATGCACTAAGAATGCAACCATTCAAGGGCAATGAACCGCAATTCATCGGTGTGGCAAAATCCTGATGAATTCATACCGGAAAGACACCTGCGTCAGGATGGTCAATTCGATCATATTAGTAGTATATTAGCGTATGGGTTTGGTCGAAGGTACTTGGATCTTCCTTTCCTCAAGTCATCGATACGAAATCATCAAGTTTTTCTGACTACTGGGATATTACTATACAGAATCTGCGTCGGGCGCTGGATGGCTAATGATACTTTGTTCATTTCCATCGCCATAATATTGGCAACGGTGAACATATCCGCCAGACCTAGTACAGAGAGTGCGAAGATAGACGTGGAAGACTTGTATTCGGATCATTGTTTCTGGTACACATCTATGCAATCTCCCCTGTTCTATGGCTGATATGTTTCTTGTTAGCTCGCCGAAGCTTTTGGACTGCATTGTTACCAAGAGATTTGAGAGAACAGATGTTTAGGTTGTGTTTACGATGGGAAAGGAAAGTATTCAAGACGGGCAGTTTGGGGACTCATCATGACAGCACTAATTTATATAGTCAACTATGAAAAGTAATCACTGGAAAAGAATAGAGTCTTATCCAGGAATTTCGAGCGCAAGTAAGTGTGCGTCTAAGAGTCTGGAATAGCGGAGTTTGAAACCACTCTAAATTCTGTCTGAACTAGTCAACCAAACGCGAGTTGAAGGAAAACCTCAACCTCTTCATCTCTTCAAGACCCCTCAAGACTCGAAATGGTGTGTATGGCCTCTAAGACGCCCCGGATTGGCCCCGGAGCTCTTTTATCTCTCTTTCAGCGTCTGCAAAGACCGCTAAATGAGATGGATCGTGCGTGTTTGACTTGGATGACGTTTTGAGTACTGAACCGTTTCATAGGTCGAACAATCTGTTAAAGATTGATATATGTACCATTCTCCTTCTGTTGCTGAGCCTCCTATTATACGGATGGCGATGAAGCGACAAAGTGTCATGTATGCTGGGCTGCTTCCTAGCAGCGTTAGAGCTCCGGGGCGCATATGTCATTTTTGTGATGACAGACGCTGACCTCGTCTCAATGACCAGCCTAAAGCCGACAAATCTGGATCTGCCAAAAAGCCTGCTGCGGCTCCGTTTGCCTCCAAGGCTAGCAAGACGAAGAAGAATCCTCTTTTTGAGGCCAATCCCAGAAACTTTGGCATAGGTGCGTCCACGAAAGACTGATAGTTTACTTGGTCTCTCAATTGGTTTGTATTACGGGTGGCGACATCCAGCCTCAAACTGACCTTACTCGTTTGGTCAAATGGCCCGAACATGTCCGTCTCCAACGCCAAAAGGTCATTCTCAACCAACGTCTCAAGGTTCCTCCTTCAATCGCCCAGTTTTCACATACGCTCGACAAAAACACTGCTACGCAGCTTTTCAAGCTTCTTAACAAGTATCGCCCCGAGACGAAGACGGAGAAGAAGGAACGTTTGACCGCTACTGCAGAGGGTAATGGTAAGAAGCTTCCCAGTACGCCCCTCTTCCTGAGTCACGTGCATGTTCGCGCGCCTCCTGAAACAAGCGAAGGTTGGGTTCCAGACGCGCGGTTGACGCTGAAATGCACTAAGTCCCTGGTCTGTATTGTGTAAATCTCGAGAACGGGCTACCAGTACAGCGAAATACATGTGTAGAATAACTTCTAATGAATACTATATAGAATCAATTATGAGGCCTTTAGGCTGAGTTAATTTGTGTCGTAGTGACCTCCCAGATCTTTTCCACAGGTTCAAACTCCCACCCCTGTTTGTTGGCGCTCATCTGGAATCATGGTTGAGACCCATCAAAGACCCATGATGTTGTTCACAGCTTCCTTGGACCAACGCAAGGCCTTTCTGTCAACAACCACAATATCATGCTGTAAGATGTTGTACCTACAGATTGAGTATGTAGTGTAGAACGTCTATTCGAATGATAGAACCGTTATGCAGGATGACTACACGAAGGAGGTAAGTCGGAGTGCTGGGGATGGAGTTTCAGCCACAAGGGGATGTTTTGAGGATAAGTGCTGGATGTGGACTGAGGAAAAATAGGGGATGGTTGCTAGAAGATGCTTGAGGGTTTCTGTGAGGCAGACAAAGCAGGGGAAGCTTGGGAAAGAAGTAGATTGCCAGAAGAAAGTAGGTAAGGCTACAAAATAACTGGACTACCCGTAAAGAATGGTACTTAGTGGTTTATACATTAGTAAGAAGAGTCAGGATGAGTCAAATGTAGTCTATGTGACTAGTAGATATCGGTTCCCAAGCCTTATGAGTCAGATGAGAGAGTGAGTCAGTAAGTATGCTTGAAAATGAGGGAGTTGTGAGAAGATGAGATACATGGGAAAAAGTATTGGGTATGTCCATGTGGCTGTTGGCCAAGCCACTATTGGCTATATCTGTGTGGCTGTAGTCTAGCTGCGATTTATGCCATGCAATGAAACCCTATTGTAGGTGGAAGATACAACTCCTGACACATGCAAATGTCATGCCAGCTGGCAGCATGCTGACTCTCTTATTTTCACTGCCAGCATTGACAATGTCCACTGCCCTATTCCTCTGCTCCTCAAGCTTGCATTCACCCCGAGTACAAACCTTGTCAAGTCCTCCTTTCTTGGAAGGATTTCTCAACAAACTGCAACTGTCACGAACTGCTACAGTTCTTTGCCCTCCTTCCTCCTCTACTTCATTATTGAACCCATTTTCTGATCATTCATCTATTGCATTTCCTCAATAAACCTTTTAAACCTTATATTACTGACTTCAAACCTTATAAAACCTGTCAAACTCTATAATAACTATCAATCAATCTTCCATTTGATCAATCTTATCTTTCTCCTACATTTCTCCACTTTCTCCTATGTTTCTTCTATTTCTCCAAGCTTAATCCTATCTTTCCCCTATCACTTATTCATTGTTCTTCTATATAAACCATCAGACATTCTAGTTAATCTTTTAGTTCGTTTACTTCGTCTCTGCTCCGTACTAGTACTACACAGTGTAGAGCATAGTCAGCTTACTCTTGCTCTCTATCTATCTCTCTATTCTCAATTGATCTTGTCTTTGTGTGACTTGGGTGGTTTGTCATTAAGTGTACCAATGTCCTTGACAGCAACACCATATTGTCTCTTGTTGATCATATGAAGGGTGTGGGCCAGCACTGAGCGTGGCAGAAATGAGTCCAGTGAGTTCAAATTTAAGACACTAGACCACACTCCAGTGAAGATATTCAACAAAAAACAGATATTGCTGGTTCAATTTCTGAGAAAAGTACTAGTGTAGATCATTGTGTAGAATCAGAGGCTCAGAGCTATAATCAATATACATGAGAAGAAGATACAGCCCTTGAGCTCTTGAAAAGGGAATACTTACAAGAATAGGGGTGCATATTCTCTATTACTGGAGAAAATTACAAAGAAATTTGATCGAGACAGACAGAGGAAATTGGGACAAACTCAACATAGCCACACGTGGAAACACAGTTTAAAGAACTCATCCTCATTCTTCAGTCTCATAATAGAGCAGCTTTTACCAATTAGATTTTGGCCTGCTTGGGCAAATATGTTGCATTGAGTAAGTGCAACCCATGAACTTGCTCATATGAAGTACTGTCAAAGTGGTCCATTTATGTCAATCCACATTGATGAATGGCTTCAAAAACTTTTACCTGACATGATTTCATTGTAAAAGTGTTATATTTTGATCAGCCAAGCTGTTTGGGACCTTAAAAATTTCAAGTCCAAAAATTTATTAACAGCCCTCCCAAGGACCCCACCCACCCTTCGGAGTGTACCAGATCGCAATTCTGGTACCCCCTTGCCTTTGTAAGTACTTGATTGAAGGATTTACAACCCGGAGCAAGTCAATGCATGTGATAAATCCAATTGAACAATTGCAGAGCGCATCAATGCAGAGCGTGTTGATGACTCACTAAGACTTTCAGCAAGTAAGCACAAAGGGCAGTTCAATGTAGATAGAATGATAGATTATGGGGCCAAAGAATGAGGACGAGTTCTTAACCCTGCGTTTCCGCATGTGGCTATGTTGAGTTTGTCCTGATTTCCCTGTCTGTCTCGATTGTCCTGTCTAAAGATTTTTCCAATTTTCTCCGGTTTCCACTCCATTCCTTTTCCAAGTTCATAGAGAGCTGTAAAGTGCTGTCTCTTCTTCTCATGTATATTGATCATAGCTCCGGGTCAATGCTACAAAGTGATCTACACTCTACAGTACTTTTCTCAGAAGTTGAACCAGTATTAAGTATACACACCCATTTTTCATTGACTACCTTTACTGGACAGGTGTGTAGTTTAGCATCTTTGAGCTCACCGGACTCATTCTCGCCATGCTTCAGTGCTGGCCCACACCCGCTTCATACACAAACTTTCCAACTATCTGTGACATGAAGAGAAGTAGATATCAACCCAAGATCAATTTTATGATCAAGTTAGGATACCCACTAACAATTCAAACTCTGATTTGGAGTAAGAAGAGAGTGGAGAGTATGACTTCAGGACCGGTGAAGTGGGCATACCCATCTGCGGCAATTGCTGGCTTGGCCACATGGCCAAGCCCCTCTTCAGGCCTTCAGGCGTAGTCTGTCTTTCTACTGTTATACTTTTATGCAGTATACTCCAGAGGCTTTATATTATATAAATGGATGTTAGCGTGTATGAGTGTCTGGATTGCATGTAAAAATCAAAGATATTCCAAAATCCATGAAAATGCGAAGCTTTTACATTAACACTCTGCTTAATATGGTCCCTGGATGTTCGAATTGGGATACTGTAGTACTGAGGTCAAGGACTCCTTCTTCCATCACAGGATGCGGATGAGACGGGCGAGACGGGAGATGTAGAAATTTTGCAGCTAGATGATATCAATAATAAATTTTTAACACTGATTGTATGAAAAACAGTGTAAAACAGGACACGTCTATATACTCTCCTGCATTCCAACTATCTCCTCCGCAAAATGACCAGAAATATTGCACTCCCCGCTCTTTGCGCACTCTACGAGCCCAATAGCCTTTCACCATGTGACGTCAGTAGCCGTGTCCTGGTCCGACCGTTACTCGTATATAGCGCAGGAGAAAAGTGCACTTACGAAGCCTATTTTACACATTTTGACCAAACAATGCCTCCTCTTCCTACGAGAGTCGGGAAGAGAGTCGGGGATGGCACATTATTTGTTCTGTGCGGCGTGGCAGCGGTTTTTGATGTAAGTATTGTAGAACAATATTTGATTATACAGGGCAAGGGAGTGCCCGGGGTCCAAACCTTCGCCAATCAAAAGCTGATTGCTTAACGAGCGAGGCCTTCCGGGTTTCCATACTCATCGTCTTGTAGCCCTGCTTTAAATGACTGACTCCCTTTCTCAAGCGACATCCTTTCCTTCTACAAAGAAGAGAAAGCAGGGAAAGATGTGAACTACATATCTCTCTTGGCCAAATCTCAGGGAATTTCGAAGATAGACTCACTGCGACTGGCGGTGGAGAAAGTCATCGTCGCTCACGAAAATATCATCAGGGTTTTGGGTTGTAATCAGGAAGCGTTGGATTGTTATAGGAGCTTTAGTCAAGGATACATGGCGTACCATGTCTATGGAGAGAGGTATAAGTTGAATGAGCTCGGATTTTGAACAGGATTCAGGAAATGGTTCCATAGTCTAGAACTACAACGCACCAAAATAATAGTCTTGTGGCAATCTCATCGTACCCTAGAAGTGAGAGGAAAAATGTCAATGAATCAAAACTCGCTCAAATCTTTACCGTTGTCCGGAAAATTTGCACACCTCAAGTCTATAATATAGACTTTCGATACAATACAGACTGCCAGATAATTATAGGGGCCAGAACGTCGGTAAACACTTCCGAAAGGAAAGATGGACTTAGACAGAAAAGGACCATCATAAGCAACATGGAAGATCTCTGTAACAGAGGAATGAACCGAATGAAGAGAGGAACATAAATGAGCGCAAAGGTAATTGCAGCAGCGACTGAGTCATAGTGTCCTATGTTCGGAGCGTAGTTGAAGTGGTCGGAAGACATCGCACAGCGGCGTGGGGCAATGGATGTTCTGATGTGACGTTATTGAGCCAGTGCTTGAGACCGTGCTCAAGGTGGAAGAAGAGTTCTGTTGACATCGTGCTAAGACAGCTCCCTTTATACTTCTTGAGCGAGGCACGCCAGCAGCAAGCCAGGGTCTATTCTTAGCCTCTCACTACGCCCTCATTTGAAATAATTTGTCCTCCATCGGAATAGTGGTGGATAAGTAGTAGTACTCCTAAAAGAAAATCTGTCAGTGCATCACTTCGTCTTCAAATCCCATTCTTGATACCAAGATTTTATGACTGGTTTCGAGATGAACCCCATGTATGGCTTCCTTAATCAAGAGGAGTCCTCCTCCGAGCTTCCCAAGACACAGAAATAAGGTCGAAGGCACTCTATTTGGAGTAACGAAGACCTTACGCCTTCTCAATTTAGATCCGTACCTCAAAGGGGACGATCTCAGCAAAGACTTCCACCTGTACATGGCACGCGGCTTCTGAGGCGTTCAGAAGACAGGTGTGCTCAATGGCCATTCTTGCTTTCAAGTTTCAATTATAGCGCTGATATATACCCACAGCCTTTGCGCACAGCCTTATTTCTCGTCGCCCATCATCGAGACTTCGATGATCATCGACTCTATTTGGAAAGGGAGAATTGACCGTGTCCGGTACAAGATTTTGAAGGTTAGCTATGGTACTGTACTAACCATAGCCATGACCCATCGTACGTCAGGATTAGTCTAAGACAAGCGTATTCGGAACCTTTGATAGTACGTTGAAAGTGCGGGTAGGGTACTGGCGCCGATCATGACATGAATCCTAGTATTTTCTGGACAGCCTGTTTTCGTCCTTCCTCATCACTATGGCCTTCCGCAAGTTCTTTCGCCTTCACGGTAAACTCCTTTACACCAATAACCTTTATCAGTGCATGACCAAACTCTTCTGCATCTGCTCCCGGCGCACTCTTTACGTTCCCATACACGCCTATTCCGAAGTATTCAGCTCTTCGAGCGTAGTCATACGTATCATACCATATGGGTAGAACAACCTGAGGTACGCCAGCTCTGGGGTCATAGCGTAAGCCAAAGCCGAGCAATGGTAGTTAAGAAATACAACAAGACTCACGACACGGCTTCAAAAAATGAGTTTGCTCCGCCATGATGAACCGAGCATATCACATTAGGATGGCGTAGAATAGCACCCGGTTCTGCCTCTAGCCAACTGACGATTTTAATCTTTTCTGGATCTACCACCTGCGCCAGCACGTCTTGGATCTCACCATCCTCCATGACCTTCCATAACACCTGTACATCGTTGAACTTGGAGAGCAAAATGCGTAGACCTCCTCCTAATTCACGAATGTGCTCGATATTCGAGAGGACGTGCGAGCCGAGGTTGACCAAGACGGTCTTCATCCCTGGTCTATTCAACCAACGCGAAGTCTCCGGATCACAAACCTCCACTGGAGCCGAGGGAAGAACTATAGGCCCGCACAGGAGAACGTTGGGAGGGAAAACAAAACCGGGAAACTCCGTTTCAGGGAAAGCGGGAAAAATGAAAGGTATGTCGCGAGAGGGCTGGCCGATTAATGCCTGCGTCAGTCCATGTACGTCTTTGCGCATCTTGTTGTAGGATTTTACAGTGGAAGAGGTGACATATTGTAGGATCAATCGGAGGTTCAAGTAAATGTTGGCAGGAATACGAGTGAATGGGACTGGATAAGGAAAACCAGAGCTTGATCTAGAGAGCAGGATACGTAAATCGCAAGGAGAAGAACATATGAACGTACACTGGGTACTTCCAAAATCCCTTCAAGAAAGGCTGAGTCATTCCAAAGAAATCCTTGGGAGAATTGGGAGTCAAAACGACGCATCGCTGGCCCAGCTTCTTGCAAACGTCGAAAGGGCCCTTGAACGACGATTCTAGAATCACCATTCCAGGACTAACTCTCTCCACAATCCCCTGAATGACGAGCAACTGCTGATGATACTCCTCTGCCGTCCAAGGAAAAAGGAGATTTTCTAGGTAACGGTAGCTCTGAAGAGCGCCACGCACACCAGGAGGATGATATAATTCCGTTACACTGATTCTTCCCATACGACCAAAAGCGTCCTCAACGCTGGCTCCGGCGATGGGGTGGAAAGTAACCTTTTCAAACTCGGGAAGACGTTGTCCGAGTTGAGTCAGGCGTTTCTGAAGAGGAGGAAATGATGCAAGATGCACATCAACGTTTCGAAGAACGAGTTCGTAGGCCACAGCGAGAAACACGTTGGCTTGGCCGTGTTCTGCGTTTGTAAAGAGCAGCATTTTTAGAGGCGAGGTCATGGTCAAGGAAAGGAAAGGAAAGGGAAGGGAAGGAACTTCATAAACGGGTTCGTCGTAGTATAAGTAGCAAACATAACGATTTATGTAATAATGAAAGCTTGCTGTCGTCCTGGAGCTTCTCTTCTGATTGACGAAGCGAACAGTAAACCACGAGCATTAATGAAGGTGGAACACTTCCTTATCAACCTTATCAACCGAAGCTGGCTAAGTGCTCACTAAAGCCTGTGACGTGAGCTAAGGAAAAAAGAAGATATCATTAATCTCGTGAAATATCCAACGGTGAAGCATACTTTGACGCCGAGGCAGACACTTATGTAGATACAAGTAGCAATAGTCACGACTTCATCAACTTCATCACTTCTTTCCACCACCCAAATTTAACTTCTTCAGCATATCTCCCCAAGTCCCACCTGTGTCTCCTCCACCACTTCCCGATCCCGATTCCTCCATATCAAACGATCCAGGCATCGACTTTATTTTCTTATCGGTCTCGTCGTCTTCATCATTCACAACAGACTCGGGTTCCTCTGCTAGTGGAGTTGAGGAAGAGAGGATAGATTTGGATTGAGAGTCGGATTTGGGGTTGGAAGATGTCGCCGGAGTTTCCTTCTGTTGCCTCTGCCTCTGCCTCTCCACCTCATCCGGACTAGTAATCGTCACATTATCATTCTCCCCAGGATGAACACCACCTCCCAACTTGGAAACCTTATCCTGGTCGTTATTCCCAGCTGTCTTACTACCCCCGGCCGAACCCGAACCAGGATGCCAATCCCCATCGTCATCTTCATCGTCCTCATTTTTTGTTGTCTTCCTAGACAGCTCTCCACCCCATCCTCCTGAACTACCAGAAGTGGTGCTATGGATCGAGCTGCTCCTACTAACGCCGAGACTTTCTTGATTTTGTCCCAAACTGGCTTCAGCTCCAGCGGAGTCGTTATCCTTCGCAGCTGCAGCTGCAGCCTTGGCAAAACTTCCCAATCGGTGCATCGCTCGCGCACCAGCGATAGCCGAACGCCATCTTGCGCGTGGGTCAAAGTTGTCACGAAGACCAGAGGAAAGGTCGTGTTCGGTTGAGGGAGTATGGGTTGTTAACCACTGAAAAGTTGGGGTGGTGTTAGACGGGGTAGAAATAGAGTGAACCGGCGACGGAAAGAGAGAGGGATAGAGAGGAACTCAGACTCACAGTATGGTTTAGCGCCTCCGCTGCCGTTGGCCTTTTCACAGGATCTGGGTTCAGGAGAGATTTGATAAAGTCCTTGGCTAAAAACGAGCAAAGAGAGTTTGTCAGCATCGTAGAGTAACGGGAGGTAGAGTATCGCTGAGCGCAAAACAAGATAGTAGAATAATAAAGGAAAGAACAATAAAAAGAAGCGACGGAATGAGTGAGAGCAGCTCTTGCTCATAAGCAAGTGATGAAGCAGCAAACTGAGGGGATAGTCACTGCTATACTTGAGAGCCAACACAAACCAGGTCGTCAAATGCCACGTCCAGACGCTGCACGACCACTGGTACATCCGACAGTTGCGCACGATGAAAGGCAGAAAAGGGACAACAACAAAGCGAGGAAGACGACGAACGAAAAAAGGAACGACACAGCAAGGCCGAGGAAGAGGGAGAGCAAGGAGAGTTGAAAGGAGAAGGAGAGAAAAATGGTCCAAAGGGACGCAAAAGGGTCAAAAAGGGCAGGGGGAGCCAGAGAGAGAACACGAAAGCAAAGGAACAAAAAACCAAGGAAGATATCCCATAGAAGCTCAATATAGAGAAAGAGACTCGGCCACCCACCTTCACTCCCAACATTCTTCCAATACCTCTCATGAAACTCAATCTTCGCTTCTGTAGTCTCTTTAATGAGAGTCTTGACGTCTTCAGACCGGAAGGGAGAGTATCCGCAGAGGAGAACGTAGGTTATTATCCTGGTGAGGGAGAGTGATGTGTGATGTTAGTATACGCCGTATCTTCTTTCTATTATGCAGAAAACGCGAAACGCGAACACGAAACAGGTAGAAAGATAAAGGTGGACAGGAGCGATAGGATGAAGGGGTGACGAGGTGATGACGAAGACGAAGACGAAGCACTAAAAGGTCAAAGGTCCGGTCCCAAGCCTCCAACAACTAAAACCCAACCAAACTAAACTGCCCAAACCCAAACCCAAACCCGCCCAAACCACCAACGACCAACGCCGACGCCGACAGCGAAACACGACCAGCAAAAACAAAAGCAACCAGCCATCCCATCAAAAATACAAATCCAGCATTTCCGTCATTCCATCATCCCCACCACCTCAACCACAACCACACCACAAAGTAGGAAAACCAAACTCAAGAAAGAAGAAAAAAAAACTCACCCAGTACTCCACATATCAACCCCCTTTCCATGTCCTTCGTTTGTCAAGACTTCGGGGGCGACGTACCCGATGGAGCCAGCGAGGGAGTGGAGTTGTTCTTCGGGAGAGTGGAGGTGTTTGGCGCTGTGGAAGGGATAAAGGAGATATGGAGACATGGAAACATGGAGAACGGTGAAAGAAAAAGGAAAAAAGAGGACAGATAGAGGAAACAGTCAATCAATAACCATACAACTCGAAAAACAAACGAAACAACGTACATGCCAAAATCAGCAATAACAATATCAGAATCCTCTGCTTTGGTACGGTAGAGGATGTTTTCGGGTCTAGATTTGGGATTTTAGATTGACGGTGACGTTGGGTTGACGAGGAATATTTGAGGAGAGTTGTGATAGCCGATGGAAGATGAGTCGAGTCGAGGACAGTGACACAGCAGAGTCGTCAGTCGTCCACGTCAAGCCGTCAGGATCATTGGCAATGGCAGTGGTTGGAATTTTTGGGACGTTTTCGATGTTTGCGGTGGTAGACCAAAACCAGTCCAAGCCAGCAGTCCGAAAGTCGTCATCATCATTAATATCGTCATGCCACGTCGACGTCGAGTTGATAGAGGGTTGGTAGAGGTCGGTAGGCATTTGTCCGGATGAGAGTAGATGTAGAAAACGACGATGGTGATGGTGATGGTGATGGTGATGGTAATTTTCCGGAGACCAACGGCCGAGGTTGGTTTTTTTAATTTTTTGGTTTAGGTTTGGGTTTAGAGCGAAATTGGAACGAAGATTGAGACAAGGGAACGGTGACGGGTTACGGATTATGGGGTGATAGCGTGAATGAAGGGTGGACAGCGGGAATGGATCGCGGAACGTTCCCAAATGAATAATGACAAGTCGGAGTTGAGGCGAAGAGTTGAGGCGAAGAGTGATAGTGTGACGAAGATAGAGGGTAGAAGGTAGAAGGTGCGATGAGTAAAACGAGAGAGTTGTCAAGGAATGGAAAGGATACGCACTTGAGATCTCGATGGACGATATCGTGGTCATGGAGGTATTGCACGCCAGAGAGGACAGACCTGGTGGAGGAATTGGGTTAGCAACGAGTCTAGCGGTCTAGTATAAGGACGGCACCGACAAATGGGACCGACATCTCACCTTACAACAACCACCGCATCCTTCTCTGTAAACTTTCCCTTCTTCAAAATTCTCGCAAACAGCTCTCCACCCACAGCAAGCTCAAAGGAGAGGTAGTACTTGGAGCGGGACTCGAACCATTCATAGAATTTGACCTGATAAGATAGCAGGGTTAGTATTGGGAAGCGTTTAGTGTAATTGAGAAGATAGGGAAGCGTTTAACCGTCGGATATGAAAGAAGAGGATAGAAGCGGCAACTCACAATATTCGGATGATCCAACCCCTTCAACACATCCATCTCACCCCACACAGTCGCTTCATTCCCCTTCACCTTCTTCTTCGGAATAATCTTCAACGCTACATCCTTCCTCAGGCCTTCCTCCGCCTCATCTCCCGCGCCTGCACCCGCACCACCCTTCTTCTTCTCCTTAGCGTCTTTTGCGTCTTTGGAAATGGAAAACTTGGACTTGTGTGACATGAATGACGATGACGTCGAGGAAGGTGTGGGTGAAGACGACCTCGAAGATTTACCAGAGGCAGAGACGTTGAGGTTAGATTTCGAAGGCGAAGGGATAGAGTCGTCTTGGTCTGCAGAAGCTCCATGTTCTGCGATAGCAATTTGTTCTGGTGGGACATGCCATGTTGCTCGCTGTTTAGGACAAGGTTAGTTACAACACAGAAGAGTCGGTCAGACAACGACAAACGACACACCAAAACCTGCCCAAAAGTCCCCTCACCCAAGATTTCGTGGACTTGGTAGTTTTTCTTCTTGACGAAACTAGGAGGTTGGGGTAGAATTGCGTCCTTGATCGAGAGATGCATGATTTAGGCTTGGCGTTGGCGTGTTTGAAATATCCGGGGTGTTGAAGGGTGGTATACGTGATCCGGGTCCGTAGAAGTCGTCCAGTAGACAAAATGAAGGGAAGATGGAGTAGTCTTTTAGGAGAGGGTATTCGTCAAATTTCCGGTATAGAGTCTTAGGAAAAGGTATGTTTGTACGTAGTGATGATCATTTCAATGCAATCTCTACAGCTTGGAGTACTAAAGGGGATAACCAAGGCCCGCGACGTCATTGCAATTGGCCCGTACAATGTTACTGTACATGGACTTCTTTACAGTGTATGCACATAGATTCCTCAATTTCGGCGACAAAAACTCCGGCAAGGTCAACTTCGATGGTCATATAGACTCATATACACGTATGCATCCGAGTCCGCTCCGAGTCCACATTGGTCCTGTTACCGGTCATCTTCGGTGATGCGAGACCAGTAACCATCTGGTTGCAATGGACCATAGTTATCATTTCAACTGAATCTTGCCAAGGCCGTGTCCACAGGAACCAGCTATGGCCGATGACGAGCCTGTGAATAGTACATTGGCATCGGAGAGAACGAATTGCTTGGTTCTTTCTGGAAGCAGGTGTAGCACTTAAAACGCTGAAAGACAGAGCACTCATTCAAACAGAGTCAAAACCAACAGCACTCACAAAGCGTACGAATACAACCACTGATGATACGCTTGTATGCTTTTCCCCTTTCAAATTCTTATGCAACGATCCGTCCATATTCTCCTTCTCTTTCCCTTGCGGCCACCTAGGCCTTGCTCGCGAATCCGTCTGCACACTTTGGTAGTATAGCAAAGTGAATATTAATCCGTTTTCTGGGTTTTCTGCATGCTGATCCCGATGACCAGAGCAAATAGAGACTGAGTATAAATGGTTCTAACTTGGAAGTGATGGAAAGACGTTTTCCAGGTTACTCATGAGTTGTTCTAGGATTCATGTCATGATCACCAATACGCACTCTCAACCTACTACCAAAGGTTCCAAATATATTTGTTTCGGAGAAGTCACAGCAGGCGATGGGTCATGGCTATGATCACTACCATAGGTAACCTCCAAACCCTTGTACCGGACACGGTCAATTTTCCCCATGGGCGAGGAAAAATAAAATTGTGCGCAAAGCCTGTGGTATGTTATCAGCGCTATAGTGAAGGGAAAGAATGGAAATTGAGCATACCTGTCTTCTGACCGGACGAAATACGGCTTGTGGAGGTACTTGTGGAAGTCATTGATGACCTCCTCCCCTTTGAGGTACGGATCTAAATTTGCGAGGCGTAAAATCTTCGTCGCTCCAAACAGAGTGCCTTCGACCTTATTTCTGTGCCTTGGGAAGTTCGGAGCAGGACTCCTCTTGACTAAGGAAGCATACATAGGGTTCACCTCGGAACCAGTCATAAAATCTTGGTATGCAGGACGAGATTTGAAAATGAAGTACTGGTATACCTGAATGATCAGACCGAATTAATGCTCGAGAATGAGGTTTGACTGACCCCTGTTGATATACCATTTTTGTCCTTCTGAATAAAGTGTTCATCGACATTGCCTTCCCAGAGTGCGGGTAGTGCGTCGGGGCTCCATTCGCCGTTTGGGGTTTTGCCGCCCTTGCTGAAAAAGGCCCTTCTGAAGATGAATCCAACGTCTACCTCGGTGGCTGGCCAAGTGATTGCTACCGTCATGGGCTCGTCCCTGAAAAGAAACTCGTCACACCGGTCATTCACCCGACGGATTCCAACGGCAGGATTGATCATTCGGGCTTTTGTGATTGAATGAGAAGCATAAGCGAACGAAAGTCCAGAGTGTGTCAATATGGTCAGTTTTTGAAATGTAACGGACGAACTCACAATATCTGCTTTACTAACAGACATGTAATGGACGACCGCAGACTTGTTTTTCTCGTCAACTTCCAATTTCTCCACATTCCCAAACTTGGGTAACAGTTGCATCAACCATTTCTTGTCCATGTGAGGTTCATGATGGGTCTAGTGCGAGACTGAGTGTGGATGGTTCTAGGGAAGTGATGGAAGACGTTTTCAAGGTTACTCATGAGTTGTTCTAGGATTCATGTCATGACCACCAATACGCACTTTCAACGTACTACCAAAGGTTCTAAATACGCGTGTTTCGGAGTAGTCAAAACGGGCGATGGGTTATGGCTATGATCACTACCATAGGTAACCTCCAAACCCTTGTACCGGACACGGTCAATTTTCCCTTTCCATATAGCGTCAATGACCATTGAAGGGAGCATGGGCGAGGGAAAATAAAAGTGTGCGCAAGACCTGTGGTGTGTTATCAGCGCTATAGTTGAAGGGAAGAATGGAAATTGAGCAGACCTGTCTTCTGTCCGGACGAAAAACGGCGTGGTGGAGAACTTGTGGAAGTCTTTGACGAGATCCTCCCCTTTAAGGTACGGATCTAAATTTGCGAGGCGTAAGGTCTTCGTTGCTCCAAACAGAGTGCCTTCGACCTTATTCTTGTGCTTTGAGAAGTTCGGAGCAGGACTCCTCTTGATTAAGGATGCATGCATGGGGTTTACCTCGAAATTAGTCATAAAATCTTGGTATGCAGGGTGAGATTTGAAGACGAAGTACTGGTACATCTGAATGATCAGACCGAATTAATGCTTGAGAATGAGGCTTGACTGACCCCGGTTACTGTATTTTTGTCCTGCCGAATAAAGTGCTCCTCCACATTGCTTTCCCAGTATGAGGGAGGTAGGTTGTGGCTCAAATCGTGGTTTAGAGTTTTGTGGAGAAAGCCCCTTCTGAAGATAGCTCCAACATTTAGCGAGCCGACTGGCCAAGTGATCGCTACCGTCATGGGCTCGTCCCTGAAAAGAAACTCGTCACACCGGTCATCCACCCGACGAACTCGAACGATAGGATTGATCATTCGGGCTTTTGTGATTGAACGAGAAGCCTAAGCGAACAAAAGTCCAGAGTGTGTCAATACTCAGTTCTTGGAATGTAATGGGCGGACTCACAAGATCTGCTTCACTAACAGACATGTAATGGACGACCGCAGACTTGTTTTTCTCGTCGATCTCCAATTTCTCCACAGTCCCAAACTTGGGTAACAGTTGCATCAACCATTTCTTGTCCATGTGAGGTTCCAGAGGCTTAAGTTCCAGCGCTCTTGTCGCATTTCGGTAAATTAGTCGTGCCAATAACTCTACTGGAAGCTTGGACGGTTCTCCGGTCATAAACTTGAGTGATTCATATGCGTGAGGATATTTTGCTTTTTCGAGGAACACCTCGAGACACAAGGCATGATACATGGTTATATCGAGCGAGCGGGATTTGCGATTCGGGACAATGCTCTGGATAGGACCCATGATTCGGAACTCGTCAAGAAAGCCAGATATGATAGGGCTATGAGCAGACGGAAGCCCGAAAACGCGGAGAGTGCGAAGCAAAGGGTTCTGTGCCCTCACCATTTCCTAACGGTTGATGGTGGAAGTTCGGGATCAAGAGCAGTTGCGTGGCAATTTGCCTGACGCGGTCATGTGTTCAACTCTCATCTTTCTCACCCCTGACTTAACCAACCGTTACACGCGTCTTTCAGCAAGTCGGTTCATTCGCAGTCAAAAATATTGATTCTGAGAGAACGGGTCGTCCCTAGTTTACATATTAAAACCAATCTAAACGAAAAAAAAAAAAAAGATCTAGAAAATCTCGCCACCTCAGGCCTCAGCGCTCAGCGTTCAACAACGGTTGAAAGGAAACAAATTGCTAGCAAGTACACCAAGTGGATCTACCATTCATCAAAATTCCTTCAATTCTCGAAGTTTCGCACTGAAAATCCCCTCCTATTCTCAGGGTTGAAAATGATTTCCTCGTCGAAATATGAAATCTTCAACTTTCCACCCTCATCAGAGTTGGACGCATTTGGGAAAAGTAAGTCGAGTCTAGCCTTTGTCCCGGATGTTACCACTGTCTCAGACAGTTCCTCCTTCGCCTCCCCCTTTCCCTCTCCCAAACAATTCCGGTTCCCATTCTCCTCCCTTCCCGAAGCCTTGCTCCTATCTGATGACGCCTCCGAATCCGTGTCCGAGTCAAACCAAGTCATCGGAGCTCGAACCCGGACTTTCTCAATACTTGGGATGCGGACAATGCAGGCCAACAATTCGTCGAGGATGTGAAAGTCGGATTCTGTGTGTGATTTGAGGTTCTTCAACATGGACGTCCACTGAGCGGGGTAACCGGTCATAAAGACGGTCAGCTCGGTGATACGAGGATTTGAAAGCTTTGTCAAGTCCCGCAAGAGCTCGTTGATGGCGATTTGTGATCCTAACCGGGAATCGATGTCGTAGTTGAGAGCGAGGCGATTAAGAGAAGCGAGCACGTTCGAAATACGGGTAAGATGGACTGTATGAGATGGGGAAAGTAAGATGATTAGTTCAGAGAATCGGAATATCGAAGTATAAATAACTTACATGGCTTGGAGCTTTGCAAGCACTCCATCTCTAACCACTGGACGTGCGGACACTCGGAATAGTCCAGGAATCCACAAAGGATCTCAGTCTGGCACGATGGCAGAGCAACCAATCGTTTGAGCCCTGAAACATTCAAAGCCATTTCTGGATGGAAGAAATACTTCCAAATATCCTCGTGAGGCTTTATTGAACCGATTTCTAATTCCTCCAGCCGAGTCTGAGTTGTTTGAGCACGGCCTGTAGAAACAGACTCTGAACGCCATGTATCGCTTGACCACAACTCGTTGGTATCGTGAAGGGAGTAACAGAAGCGCATATTCGCTAACGAAAGCGAACGGAGATTTGAGAGGCATGGTTTACGGAGGATACGGTCAAGCTCCTCGATATTAAGGAGCACCATGTCGCATAAGACCAATGTCGTAAGGTTAGTGGTACCAGACGGAAGAGGGAGTGCAAACCCAGCAGGTAAGCCGGTAAACAAGCTATATCTGATGAGCTTGATACCCTGAAGTGAGAGATACTCGAGGCTGGGGAACGCGAAGAAAAGGAGTAAGAATTCGCCGAGTTGAGGAGTAGATTGGAGCTTGAGACCGGGTGCACTGGCGTACTGAAAGGATACTTCAGAGACGAGAGGATTTAAGTGAGGGGTAGATTGGATGTTTCGGATGTGAGCATGGAATTTGAGAATGTTGGTAGTCATGAATGACGCTTTGAGTAAGCGGAAGAGATGGCATCGACTTTTGGGTAACCACGACCGCGAGACCAGGGCACACGACTGGAGGTCGGTCTTCGAGTCCCAAAGATAGTCGATGAGTGCGTCAAAAAGCTCTTGCGGAAAACTAGGACTGTCTATTTCAGGCAGCTTTGGGGTCATGTTGTCGCCTATGGGCCGGTGTTTAGTACGGTATCTTCCAAAAGACCGTTGGGCGCTCACCCTATATCTGATAACAATGGAGGTGGTCCAGCAAAGACTCAGTCCAAGGTGATGGAGATAAGGAGAGTCGACTGTTGTACCTCGGTCTCTCAGCCTTTTACTTGGGTCTGAGTGTTGATAAATCACCGGTCCCGGCAAGCCAGCAGAGTCGGGCTTCTTCAGTGACTCGGAGGATCAATTGGTGGATATCCCGGTGATAATGGGAGGATAGAGAGTTGCCGAGGGGTAAAGGGGTACGTGGACGCATGAGTGAGACTCGGACTCGGATGACGCCATAAGTGAAATGCCGGACCGGCGGTAACTATCCGGCAAATAAACTTCTCCTTTCACAACTACGACCATGTCACCGTGACCAGTTTATGGGCAGCCTCGAGGCGCGCAGGAGACAAAGGCCTTTGACATTTACACTTCAGGTGAGTGCGTCGTGTTTTTTCAACGTTTTAACCACTGACCATTTGCTTTATCCCTCCCCAAATGGGGTCTACGGTTGCCAGAAAACATGCAAAGTCGAAAGAGTTCGGGATAAACAGAGAAACTTGCGACTGGATATGGGGGACAATGAGCAAAATCCCTTATAATCCTAGATTGTGTACTTCTCGTTCCCCAGGTTCACATCCTTTCACCAGTCCTTCTCAGCTTCTTCGAACTTAATGGATTACTACCAACGGGACCGCAAGCAATCTTACGCTGATTTCATGGCGCGCCTCAACCGCCGACGATCTTCTGACGAACAAGGCTTAGCCTTTACTTCTTCTCTCCATGACCATTTCAATCTCTTCGCGGATGAACCTGTGCAAAAGGACTTCGTCTTGCCCAACCCAGTCGTCCCGAATGATGGTCCTAGTCCTTTCACGAGCGAGTCTTCGTCCTTCAGCGATGACGAGCCAGAGCCTAATCAAGACGACGACTCTGATGATGAACCCGACCCTGCTGAGCAGTTTTTGCTGGGAGCACAAGAGCAG
Source organism: Tetrapyrgos nigripes (assembly GCA_013368315.1). Classification (NCBI taxonomy): domain Eukaryota; kingdom Fungi; phylum Basidiomycota; class Agaricomycetes; order Agaricales; family Campanellaceae; genus Tetrapyrgos; species Tetrapyrgos nigripes. Next base: position 128,181 of record JAACJM010000018.1, read on the forward strand.
CACGTCATAGTTGACGGTAGATCTTACCCTAAGAGCCTTTTGTAAGTCATCGTTTATCTCAACTTCCTTCTTACTTATTCGTTTCCAGACCCCCAGGACAAATCCCTATGCCGTATGTTCCTTCAGAGGCACCTAAATTCACCTTCACCGATGACCAGCACAAGTATGATTGGACCCTCGACCCTTCCATTCCCCCAGCTCCCGTTATCGAGGTCGAGCCTGAGAGTTTTCCATTCATCAACCCTTTCGCCCAACCCTCCAGCGTCAAAGCGATTCCGACACCCTCTCCGCCCTCTCCTACTTCTCCAATCTCCCCAATCTCTCCCATACCTGTCCCATCGTTCTCTTCTTCTACCAAACGTCCTCGGAGAGCCGTCTCCTACTCACCTAGCGAGAGCGAGGACAATTCTGGTGAACACGCGACCGAAGACGAATATCGTCCTTCTCCTTCTCCTCCTCCTACCCATTACGCCAAACGTCGTCGTGTAGCCGTACATTCCAACTCTGCTTCTACATCCTCTGCCACTAAACACCGCTCCGTCCCCAATCGTACTCCCTCAAACAAACGCTCCTACACCTCTTCATCAGACCGAGAAGGCTCCTCCCAAGCGCCCTCTCGCAACAAACAATCCTCCAACCCCATGATCAAACGTCTCGCCACCGGCGACCCTGAAGCCATCCTCTGGCTCGAATCCCTCGATTTCGCCTGTTCCGAATGTAGTTGGGTTCAAATCAGTCGACGTATGCCTGACTTTCAACGACACATGAACACTCACAACCGTCCAGACAAGTGGTGTTGTAAAGGTGTTTTGGTGAGGGATAGGGATATGTATCCGCATATTCCGAGTGATGCAAAGGCGTATGAGTTTGGTGGGCAGTGGAGAGTGGGAGGGTGTTTGAAGACGTTTAGTAGGAGGGATGCGTTGACGAGGCATTTGTATAATGTAAATGTAGGGTGTTTTGGGAAGGCGTGTAAGGTTGATGAGGAGTAGAGGATGGGGACGTGTGGAGTGGATGTGGGTAGGGAGGATGGGCATTCGAAGATGCTTTACGAATTGTGGGTCGATTCTGGTCCATTTTTGGTGATTCGTTTCTAACGTCTAGTAGTTGATGTAGATGTATACACGAGTTCATCTTTCGTTGGCCGAGAGTTTAGCTTTGCATTGAGCAAGTGGTCTCGACCTTACTACATTTTTCCTTTTGTCCTTTGTACTCAGTGTTATCTGCGTGTATTTCTAGCACTGTTCCATTTCTTTTTCTTCGTAGTACCCAAGTTTCTCTTGATATTTTTTCTGCAATGCTCGCTATAGTCCAATTCGGCAAGAAAGTGAAAGGCAGTATGATGGTGGCTGCTTTGACCACGATGCGGTAGTGGAGTAGCTACCTTAAGTCAATCCAACTACCATCTGCGAGGTCTAGGCTTGGACTACGCTTGCGGCCGAGTAACTAGAAGCTTACCTACCACATGCCCAACCGCGTCAAGTAGACTGAGGATCAACTGAAGGACTCGAGTCAACGAAATTGCTAGTACCTATTACTTAGTAGTACGACCCCAAATACACGGTGAATTTGGATAGGAGCATTATGAGGACCCACGTTGAGAGGCTTTTTTGCAGAGGGTGCCCACGAAAGGAAAGTGGTACCAAACGCCACCGTATTTCATACTTTGATCGACCGGAACTTCAACGCCATCTCCTCCGTTCCTCGCCTCCACGTCGACCCTTCCCAAAGATCCCGTCCCCGAGTATTCACTAAACGTCTCTGTCTACGTGTCTCGCTATTTTCTAACACCTTTAAGTACACTTCGTCTCACAGGAGCGGTCGGCAGAGGTCGGCTTGGGAGCCCAGAACCTGAATCAGAAACTCTTCTGATGGTTCAGCTTTCAGAAGATGCGCCAAGACTTGGTCGGCTTGAAAGGAAAAAAAAGGTCCCCGAGGAGGAGGGGGAGTTATGAAGCAGGTCAGTCCAAAGGCCATTAGATGCGTCAGTACTAATGCGCAAAGCCTTCCTCTTCGTCTCGATCCGCTGCAGTTCTTGCAAATTTCGGGGTCTAGTACACGGACTTCTAGTGTTATATGGCCCTGGGTAATGATCTTACCGCCCGTATGCGCTTCCTATAGACGTATGTAATTCGCATCGATGAGCGCACACAGAAACTGACGAGGAGGGTCAAAAACTTTGTTTGCAACGCCCAAAAAGGAAGGTGGAGCGCGGGACGGAGATGCCTTCACGTGGAGCGCTCCACAGCCCCTAATTCCACGCCTCTGCCGAACCCCGGCTGGGAACGTATTTATAGAGACGCGTTCCTGCGACAACTACTCAACAAAGTTCTCCGCAACTTTCACCTACACTTCGTCGTCCTCGTGTTTTCTTCTTTCTCGTCTACCTCGACTATAATGTCTTCTAACATGAGACTCGCTCAGAACGCTCTCAACGTTCTCCAGAAGGCTCAGGTTCCTTCTGCATCGTCGTCAAACCTTGCGGCCAAGTCTCTTGCTACGAGGAGGGGTTCAGCGAACCGAGGCGCGAGTGGTAGTCTGCGAGCATCTCTGTCAATGACCTCTTCGAGGACATATGGCACGGTGACCGACTATAGGCCTCGCAGCGGTACGTCGTCAATGCCCTTCACTTTTAGAACACGTATTCATTTTCATTTTTCACAGATGACCCCAACCGTCCTCTCACTCGTGACGATTTCATCTCCCCAATGACGCTAGACCTCGCTACCAATCTTCCTGTCATGTATGTCCTTAATGATGGAGCCGAGGGCTTGTCAAAGGTTCCGACGCCAACCAGCATTAGGGACAGTGGCAAGATCCCCGAGGGTTACACAATCGGTGGGTTCTACACTTTTTCGTACCCTTCTGTTCCCCGTATGCTCATCCCCGCATTCATCCCCGCATTCTATCGCAGATTTCACTCTCGACCCCTCAAGAATCATTGCATCATTGCGCACGGCTGGAGTCACTACCATTGGGTACGTATTCCATCTATCTCCGCTTCATTTTTTACTCATGACGTATGCGCATATTATTTTTGAACACAGCCAATGCCCTGAAGACACGCTTTATGAAATTCGTGCTATGGTCAACTCGCCGCAGAACCTCAGTATCGTGCCTACTTCTGTGTACGAGGCGAGGCGTCGCCGTGAGTTTGAGCAGATGCTGGGTGAATCGAGTTCTTCTGCTCCCCAGCAGCAGCAGCAGCAGAAATCGTCTTCGAGCCAACCCAAGAATATGTTCCTGTAATCGAGTACCTCTCCCATCCTGTTTAATACCCACCCCATTCTCCCATATTCTATCCTCCATCATTGCCTACACGGCTAGCTCGTGTTTATGGATTGGATCCTATGTCCTAGTAGTATTTGCTTTCTAGTCGAAGCCTCGTACCTCGTATGCTACATACTTATCATCCCTGTACATATTATCCGTGTACTATATCCACCTCATCGCAGACCAATGGCATTTGCATTGTTTTTGCATCATTCTTCCTATCGTACTCGACGCATAACTTTGTCCCCCCAGATTCGGAAGATTCGGAAGGATAACCGGTTCCGTATAATCACATTGTAAAGGTTACTGTATCTTTGTATTGCCACAGTATCTTCCCGCCCCACACCATTGTAGGAACCAGGTCCAGATCCCCATCATACTACTACTTATAACCCTTTGGTGTGATTTATGCTTCACGATTCATCTATCCATTATGCTTTTGCACCTTAACAGAGTGGGGACCCCGTCATGGTATAGCTTAGGTACTACCACCCACTACCACCCGAGTCAGAGTGATTTTTGCTAGTAGCCCAACTCCAAGCTCAGCTTCCGACCCTTCCGCCGCACCTGACGGATTTCCGAACTGAAGGATCTGCAAATAGCTCCACAGATCCGCTCCAAACGGCATGATTTCGAGATGTGGTCAAGGGTGTTTACAGAGTTTGCCAGAATAGCTATAGCTTACAGGCGAGTGAGTATAAATCCTTAGTAGGTCCTAGGGTACATGTATAGCATACGATATCCATCACATAATGTCTGTCGCACAGGTGGAGTGGGAGCGAGTGCTTCGAATTCGATTCGAAGGTGGTGATGTATGATGTATGGGCTAACGTAGGCTAACGTCGACAGAAAAAATGTTTTTCTAAGGAGGAGATGGGGAAGGTGTAGTGACGTAGTGACGGCGAGACTGGAATGTACTCACGCCGAAAATACAAAAATATTGCTCGGCAGAAAGGCGTACAGAAACACACTTTTTTACAGATATATCTTATATCAGTAGTAGTGATGTGATCTATCCGTCGAGTGGATATTTTTGTCTTTTCGGCGTGACTATGGCCGGTCAATGGTAGCAGGAGATAAAAGTATCTGAGTGTAACCTGAGGACATTAGTGAGACTGAACTGTTGGTAGGACGTACCTTCATCGCTCTACCTTAACCCTAAGCCTCTAGTCCTCCAGGCTGCAGCGCGTGCCAGGTAATTGTGTAGGCCAACTCCAGCAGTTCCTTGCAGTAAAACATGTCATGCTTTTTGAAGAACCAATCAAGTCAGCTGTACACTGAGACGACTTGTAACGAAGATAGACATGAAGGGCGAGTGCGACCTGTAGGGCCAGTCTAGGGGAGGCTGGTACCTTGACGGTGTTACAGGAACGGTGTTGACCTGCGCGTGTAGGATCCATGGAACGGAAGGTTAGTAGTCTAAGTAGAGTATAAGAAGATTATTGAAGCAATAAGAAATACCTGTTGACGAAGTTCGCTCAGGGAGAAGCAATTCGGATTGACGGGTCAAGGGTGGGTCAAGGGACGTTCCTTTGCGACTTTATGCCACGTCAATTCTACCCAGTTTGTATCAGCTGCAGCGGGTACTAAGAAGCCCCTTGACTGTGCTCATACGAATAAGATATTCCTGGGGTCCAGTAGACGATTGGAAAGCACAAATCTGACACCAAGCCGAGGGCAGACCAGTAAGAGAACAGAGACAGCGATTTTGGAACGAGAGATAGGTTGAAAAGGATATCTTCGACAAGAAAGACGAATATCGACAGAGATAGATATACAACTACGTAGGTGCTCAGGCAGGCAGAGGTTACTGAGGATGTCGCCAGCGTGTCGAGGACGTCGAAGGTGAAGTTGAAGTCGGAGTTTGAAAAATTTACGTCAACGACGCGTCGCGTCATCCAAATTGGGAAGGCGCCGGGTTGACTCTGAACGCGTTGTGCAAATGCTTGAGGTATGAGAGAATGATGCTGCTCTTCAATAAGGTCAAAACTCGGTGATAACGGATGAGCAGTATATGGCCCAGGTTTTATCAGTATCAGTACTCATATCGCAAATATCTGATGATTATTTCAGAACACGTTGGATTTTTTTTTGCTTTCCGGTGCGAATCGGGTGTCACATCAAAGTTAAAGAATCGTTGACAAATACTTAGCAGTGCTTTGTGAGTTCTCCAATTTGGTTTATCAAGTTGATGCTTTGGCGTGATGGAAAAATGTAACCAGGGATGCGAAGAACTGTCGACTGCGATCGCCACGAGCTTCGGGAGAATATCAAAAAGTTACGGATTTTCCTCTTTGAAGATGTACATATCTCATCAATCTACAGTATTTCAAGCTGCTACAACAGGCAGTGGGAGGTAGATCATAATTGAAAGTACCAAAGAAAAAGAGTGAAAATTAGTATCAGTTCATAGGGCTACTTACATTGCCACCATACGTTTCTGGGGTAGTATCGCTTCCTCAGAGTGCTTATGCCAGCTTGACGGCTTATTACTTACATGCATCGGGACATGCAGTTTAGGGAATGGCCGAGAAGGCCCAAAATAATGAACGGAACTGCATGATGGTCTCGGGCAACTCGGCGGAATGGACGGGAGCCAATGCAGGTCCAATGATGAGCTTTGGATGATTGGAAGCCCAGGCAGCGTAGACCTCGGCTCTTCATGGGACACCGCTCTTCCGAAAACTTCCTTTGGGAGGTCTTCCTCTTTCTTTGTATGTGTCTGCTTTGTACGGCTGATCGTACTATTTTCTACCTCAATCCTCTCGACCTATGTAGTTCAATGTTCCGCAATCTGTGAATCATCCAAGTAACTTTGAATAAATCAAGGTCATGTATCAGTATTGAAGATGGATAGACGAAGCTATAATCGGGCTGTAAATATCAATCAAAGTATGATGGTGATGGGTGGATAGAAGGACGGGATAACCGGTACATAAATAGATGCGCGCCAATTTGCCCCTTCAGGACCCGTTGGGCTTCAAGGTTGATGGTTGTTGGGATAGAGGATCTAATAGAATTGTATATACAGCACTTGCGTATATATGCTCTGCGCAAAAAGTCGCAACTTGCTCGGAGCATTGTCCACAATCTGCATTACATAATACACCAGCACTTAGCACACAATGTCTGAACCTGATGGCATCCCTTCAACTTCCATTCCATTTGGAATAGACATTTCTAGCATTTACAATCTGTTCTTTGCTGGCATCATTCTCTCTTGCATGTAAGTAGGTCAGGAACAGGTGGTCTTCATGCAATTTTTTGATAATCTATTTACTAGTGCAGATGCCTTGGAATAATTCTTGCCCAGATTTGGAGATACTGTAGCAAACGGGGAAGCGAAAGATTCTGCTAAAATTGCACAATATAGGTGGTAAATAAGCAAATTGGGTCAATATTTTTTATTGGCAGATAGTATACCTTTCATAGTTGTGTAAATTTTCTTGGAATATTTGAGGAAGGTTTAGACACCATCCATGTCGATGTAAGCTGGGCACTCAGAAAATGGCAAAAAACCAGGTAACGAAATAGTTACGCGTGTGATTGAGACACATAGAAACCACTGCTTACAATTTCATTTTTCACCTTTACACTATCCTATGAGCAATCTTCGTGTATATTCAAGGGGTACCCAGAACCTTAATAATACCTGATATCACCTTGGGGGGAGGGGGGGTGTAGAGGTCCTTATGACCCAAAATGACATACCATGTAATAAGTATCTGGATGGCCTGTAAAAGCCTCCCTTTCAGTCCAATACTCGCTAGAAATGTGAAATGAAGACAAAAGCGGCGTCCAGGCACATTCTGTCAGCCGAGAAACCAAATTTGGAAGGAGGCTAGACTGTTCTATTGTCAACATGTGACTTGTTACACTGCATGACGTCGACTTCAGAAAATTTTCTTGTTTTCGCAACTCAACAGCTCAGTTGGTTTATGCACCATTTTCTTGGGTATCTCGGCCCGAAAATTCCTGGGAAAGAAAGAAAAAAAAAGGGAAAAGAGAGATTTCAATAGAATCTCCGCGCGCTTAGAACTTGAATGTTAGATACTTAGTTTGCACTCACTGTGAGGCTCTCAAGAACGTACATAGCATGTAGAGAATATTAATTAGCATTCTGAAAGAGCTCATTTTCCAAATCTTGTACTACAATAGCTTTGTGAAAATTCATTGTAATTCTTCAGGAAATTTTAGGCATATGTATACACTACTAGTATGTTCCTTTAACATCTACACAGGCGGATCTACGGCCACCATCAACAGCACAGCACCCCTCTGTCCTTCCACAATGTCTACAAGGAACAGTGCAAGACTGCGGACAGCATCTGATATCACTAGAACCAGGACATTCATTTTTCTTACACCTTCGACAGCTTGCACTTTTCCGTTGTCTCTGTTCTTCAGGAATAACTCTACGCCGTTTGTTGCTACTGGGCTGCACAATATCTGGTGCAAATGCAGCAATTGTTTCTGGCATAGGTGCAGCTGACATTGAGGAGTCAGCTATCTGTATCTGGTGAATTCCTGTGGTCAGAGATATGGAATCACTGTACTGGTCTGCTTGTGAATTAGAAGAAGACTGCTGCTCTATCCCTGACATAGAGGACTGTAAAAATGGTTCCATGGAATAATCCTCTTCATGTATGAACCTGGCTGAATTTTTTTGGGTCTTCCTCTTGGAGGTGCATTTGGCCCTCTTGGACCATCTTTGCTACCTTTTGGTCGGCCTTATTGTGTGTTATACTTAGGTACAAGCAAGTTCTATGATACTAGAATATACTTACCTCTTTGCATTGCTCAATTCTTAAATTGCTGTAATCACAACGGTTTACTGAAGGTGAAGGCGCGAAAGACACAAAAAGTGTCATCTGCACGTGCAGTGGTCTTGAAACGTGCAAATGATGGGTTTCTGCATATTTCCGGCCCGTAGTGAACTGCACGAGTATCCCGCAGGTACTTTTGAGCATACCCATACCCGTACCTGTGAAAACCCATACCCTTCTGACAGGTACGGATTTTCTGCAGGTCTGGCGGGTAAGGGTACGGATTAGTACCTGTGGCGGGTTACCCGTCTGTTCCAAGGTATTTAGATAGTCTCTACATAACTAAAAGTACTAGCTCGAGATAATAAAGTATTTTATGAATCAGTGTTTCATTGCTTTTTCAACTTTCGAAGTTTTCAGCCACAATTTGGCGTGTGAACGGCTACCATATTTAGCTATCGCACACGGTCAGGCGCGTTGTTGGCCATGAAATTACCGAATACAAGCTAGTATATATACTACAAGAACACTACTTACATGTACACTACAGTTGCGGACACTTAAAGACAACAAATTTAGTCAATGGTTTCCCAGGGTCCTAGAGACATGCAGGATCGACAGATCTCATACAGAAGGTCCTCCAGTAATTTTTTGAAGCAAAACCCTCGAGCCGTTACTGAGATATAAGCCATTTAAGGTTGTAGGAACCCTAAAAATTTGGCGGTACGCGAAAAAAAAGAGCTAAAATGTCGGAAAAATGCGCAATCGACAGCTTTTGATTAGCTGAGTATGATTCTGAAAAAAGAAGAGAAATCCCACGAGTCGTTCCCCCTAAAAATATTGATCGATAAAGATGTCATCGATCAAAACCTGCTTTCAACCAGTATGTCTCGTCGCGGAGGACGCAGTCATAAGAAACATGGCGGTCGCAACATATCCGGACTGAGAAACCAAAAGAACACTGTACCTACCTTGAGCCAGCCAGTTGCTGGCCCTTCCAGTTCTCCAAAGGAGCCGGAAAACACAGGCACACGCATTCATATGGCACTGGATAGTAACACTCGAGTAATTTGGGATGCTGAAGATGCTGTGGGGTCAGATATTGAGTCAGATATTGATGAGGAAGCAGAGTTAGAAGATCTGAACGATAAATTGTTAGTGGTGGAGTTGGTCCGGCAAGCGAGTAGAGAGTCTGATGGAGGTGAATGGATACCGAGACGATACAGGCGACAGCGTAAAAAAGGTACAAAAAAAACGTTCGTGAATCCTCATATTTGATTACTGTTTAGGCATTTACACATTTACAGCTCGACCAACAGAATATGTAAATTGAAGTATGTATGTATATAAAAAATTTCCATGGAGATAGCCTGAAAGGGGTATACAACGTTCATGAAAATTGCCCAAAAATTTGGCGGTACGCAATTCTCTCGTGGGAAAAATCTGGAAAAATCTGTTTTCAATGTATTTCGATGAGCTGAGTATGATTCCGAAATTATTTTGGGCGGAAACGCTTTATTTCACATGTTATAAATTTTGTTGTCTTTAAGTGTCCGCAACTGTAGTAGTAGAATTTTTAGTAGGCGGGTACAGCGGGTATGCCTGTACGGGTACGGGTTCCAAATCTGTACCTGTGACTCGTGGCAACCCGTCCGATCCGTGCTTTGCGCTATTTCCGAGGAAAAACCGCGCCTTTATGTCATCAGAATCACGCACTGGCAGTCAACATGGCAGTCAACGCACCGTGAGAGCGTACCTGGCAGTCAACATGCCGTGAGAGCGTACCTGGCAGTCAACATGTTGACTGCCACCGTGAGAACCCAAGTCAATGGTGCATAAACCGCTCAGTTTGCCTTTTGTATTGGATGTCAAAGAAAAGAAGGCTACTAGCTCCGTGTGTTTGCCGTGTGTTCTATATATTCTTCTCCAGCAATTCATAATGCTGATCTCTTCCCCCAGCCCGAGTTCACGGCAGACTGGATGGTTTTGCAACAACGAATGTAGGAAAAATCTGGGTCAGCGTGTGTACAAGAAACGAAAATGGTACACTGACCTTAGCGTATACGTACATAGCCATAACTTTTGCGTTGGCGGGTGTACATTGCAAGTAGGAGCAAAAACAGCATGTATACATGATATGTGTATCACATAAATACTATCAATGCAGTAGAATATGAATGAAAACCATAGGAGACCATGGATGGGGAGAGGGCAATGCATTGGCAATGCGGTGATGTGGCAGTCATGTGATATAATTTAATTATTGCTTACATGATCTCCTTCCCTTTATGGCAGGGAGGGGGGAGGGGGTCAGGCCTTATGACTGAAAATGAAGAAAGTGGGTACCCCTTGTGTATATTAGGGCTGTTCAAAGTTGATGCCAACAGCTGTTGGTTTCTGCAGTGGTTGCATAGTCACAAGTAGTCACAAGTAGTCACAATTAGTCACAATAAGACGTGTGTCGCTTTTCTCAATTATTCTTTTCTTTTTCCTCGCATCCTACGAGTTTTTGGCCCTATCATGGTGTCTTCAGGTCGCTGGACCCCAGAGCAAACATGGGGTCTCATCACTGAGATTGGAAAGAAGGAGAATAGCATTCAGCTGGACTTTCCATATTTCCTGACTCTGTGGAAGCTGTGGTCAACCAAACCCAACCTGGTGCCTATCTGTGTCACGACTGGAGTTTCCCCACACAGTTCCCACACTGTTTTCATGCAGGCTTCAGCTCCAGCTTTGACTTCTTTATCCTGGTAGTCAACCCTCTCTTTCTTCTGGTCTGGGAAGTTAATCCCTCCCTTCTTCTGGTGCTTCCACCACTCCTGGGGATGATGATGATGATGATGCAGACTTTAGGCCAACTGTATCAGATTCTGTTATTGACCCAGTACTTTGAGCACTTCCTAGACCTACTGCTCCTCCAGCAACACCTCCCTCCTAGATTCAGTCACCAGCATCTGAAAAGGAGAATGTTCCACCATCTAGTCATTGTCAAGCTCCTCATCTGTCTTCACTCACAGCCTCTGGGTCTGCAGAGAAGCTTGCATTGGTACCTCGGAAGCGTGCTGGTATGTCTCAGTATGTGTTTACATGTTTACTGTTCTTTTTAACTGCCATTAACAAGGTGCTTTCATCTAGGGATATGATGAGTAAACTTGATCGTCATGGAGAAGAGGTTCATCAGGCAAAAAGGCGCAAGTATGACTGATTGCAATGGCAGCAGTACTTGGAAGAGAAAAAGCTTCTTCTACAGGAATTTCAGGCAGGAGCTTGTACCCAGAAGACATACAAGAAGAGGGTCTCTCGAGTCAATGCATGGATTGCAGACCTCAATGGTGAAGAAGTACTTCATTCTTCATCTCCTGAATGGGATGAGGACATGCTTGAGAAGGACCTCGAAGGACTGGAACTCTAGGTTTTATGTTTTTACTCATTCACATTCCTTAACTTTACACCGTTTTAATCATTATCAGCTCTTAGGAATACTTTTTATCACTCGTTAATGCTACTTTGTAGATACTTGTCCACACTCATTTACTTATTCTACATATGTCTAATGTGAATGGCTTCGCATTCCTGTGTATTGATTTATCTCCCAGACCAAGTGCCTTCACTTTGCCTCTCCAGCCTCATCATTGCCATCAACAGCATCCATATCAATTGGATCATACTCCTCTCCATCTACTCCTTTTGCACCACTGCTAGATGTGCCTTCAAGGTCAATCACCAAGTTGTGAAGAATGATTGCAATGGTAATCCATTGACAAGCTCACACATGATCTGCCTTGGAATTGATGTTGACCAGCAAACCTTGTAGACTCTGCCATTGCCCTTTGAGTGCACCCATGCAATGCTCTGAACGCACACACAACTTTGAGAGTGCCTTATCAAAGACTTGATTCTGTGGTTCATCAGCTGTTGGACATTTATAAACAGACTGCATGTACTCAGTCACTGGATAGGCAGAGTCTCCCCATGTGAACTCTCGACCATGGAACATAAATCATGGATACTTGTATGCACAAGTATACTCAAATGCTGAGGCATCATGAGCTGATCCAGTGGGCCCATGTGAGTAGTCGATGATGTGAAGATTGGATGGGACATTGCTGATCTTGTGGAAAGCTCAGAGAAAACATAAGCATAGACAAAGAATACTCACTTGAGTGTTGAGACCATAGTTACATTTCCATGTATAGTATGTAGCACCATTCAAGCCAGGTTTTGAGTGCAGAGGGATAATAGTACCATCATACATCACATAGCCATCACGCCAGGATCCCCAAAAACCAAGATGCTCATCAATCCAAGCCTTTTCTACTTCTTTTTCCTCATCTGTCAGGGGACAGACAAAAATTCCATGCAAAGACTCAATGGCGTCAAAGCAGTGCCCATGTAAAGCTCCACACACCTTTCTGACATCCCTGCCATGCAAGTAATATCACTGACTGAACCACCATTGCCATACCAATCCATCCGGTACAGAGTGACTGCCAAGGGGGAGGCAGGATAAAAATAAAAATATTGGGTCAAAAAAAATTTTGGCACCACCCAGAGTACCCCCTCCCCCCCTCACCTGCCTTATATGGTATATCTATGGTCACATGATACATAGATAATATACCAGAAGCCCTAACCCTAAAATTGATACTACCAAAAAGAGAAGAGATAAGATACCTCAACTCTACCTGAGACAAGTATTTGTTGCGCATTTGCAGCTTCTAGCAATAGAAAGCCACAAGAAGGTAGGAAAGTCTTGAGAATTGTACAACTCTAGGTAATTAACAAAAAACAAGCTCAAGATACCCTGTCCTAGGTGCTGTCCAAAAATTTTTTGGCCAGACCTGACCCCCCCCCCTTCCCCCCTACCCTATGTGCCAAATTTTTGGCCAGACCTGACCCCCCCCTTCCCCCATACCCTATGTGCCAGATATGCGGTCCACCTCCCCCTTGTCATGGATCATTCTCAAGTCACCAAATTTTGGCAAGTTCAGGTAGTTTTTGTACCATAGTAGGCCATTTTGGTAGGTCAGATTTGCTCAGAATCAAGAAATGGGCAGATTTCTAGGACCCATAGTCTGTTATCGGCATCCACTAGACTTCCGGCCTGGTTCGGAGCATTCCAAATTAGGAAAGCGGCAAACTTAAGGGCAGCTGAAATATATATCTCTGCCAGTTCTACCGATACGGACTATCCCTCTTGTAGAAATGTTCCTTTCCTCAAATAGAGCGTTTTTACAAGAGGAATAAAAAATCGGTGCAGGTGGCGGTGCTCCCCATCCGTTGTTCAAAAGTAGCGGTGACTTACTGTCCCGTACCATAAATAACTTCTGGCCACGGGATATTTGTTAGTGCTGGGTGTGAGAGAAAAACTACTATACTTTGATTTGTACCTGACATAGTGCATCATGTCAAGAATACAAAACGAGGGTGAAGGCAGATGTTTGGCTCGTGTTCTTCTGTGAAACATCTGTCAGTCATCCTCGTTGAAGTTTTCTATCAGAGTATCTGATGTAAGTTATTGATCAATACACCAGGCTCATGGACGCTTCAAGACATAGACATGCCTCGGTGTCATAAGTAGCACTGTTTCCCCCTCCCCCAAATTTGTTTCTTCACTAACACCCGCTATGCTCATTTTGTATGCATTGGCTCGTCCTCTTCTCCCGCCGGATACCGCTGTCCTCGTCAACGACACTTTCGCAACCACTGATGGGTCAGGGTTTGACCGTTGCAGCGATATTCAACGCAACTGTAGGACGACGGAGGAGATCATTTACAGCTGCATCGCAGTGGTTTTCACCTGTACCTGGATTGCGATTCATCCAAACATTCCGAGAAAATTCGACAACGACGGAATTGTCAGAAACTCCGGGTACCCTGGCATTCACAGCTTGTTCATGCTTCTCGCACTCATCGTACCGGAACTGATTATCATGTGGGCTATGCCACAATGGTTCGCAGCTCGAGCAATCGCAAAGAAGTACACCGGTGCGTGATTATATTAAGTACCAAGTTCTCCGGCATTGGTCTAAAGATTTTTAACTTTGAAGAGAAATATAACTGGACGACGACCCACGGATTTTTCGTCGTCATGGGGGGGTTTGCGTTATATGACCGGAAGAAGTATCTTTGTACACTCGAGGATAAGGAGTGGTTCACAAAGAAGGATAGAGCGGCGGCAATCAACATAGATGGAAAGCTGGAGGATGTATTCATCAAAGGGCATCTGAAGGGTGATGAAGATCAACTGGAATTCGAAGAGGAGCGGCAGGCTGGGGAAGAAGGGAAGCAGGCCGTTGAAGGGCAGGTTGTTAAACAGGGTAAGGAAGCTGTTAAAGAGCAGGCCGATGAAGAGCAGGCCGATGAAACGGAGAAACTGGTTATTGAGGAGCAGGCGGGGGAAGAGCAGGTTGTCGAGGAGGAAGAATCTGTGAGCTCTCACTTTCCGCCTGACGCCAAACTGTGATTGCTTACACACTGGCAGGTTGGTTCGACAGTATACCGTCTGCCTGACGGATCGGCGTCATGTCTACTCGAACTTCTTCTGCAGAGAGAGCTCATCTCAGTCACAGAGGACGAGATCAAGGATAGAGGAAAAAGTGACGCTCTGTCCAAATTCCTCGCCATAGGACAGACCGCCTGGTTCATTGTCCAATGTATTGCTCGTGGTGTGGCAGGAATCTCTATCACGAACCTTGAGATACTCACACTCGCTTTCGCATTGCTCAACTTTGGGACATATTTCTTTTGGTTAGATAAACCCCAGAGAGTCCGTTTTCCGATCAAAATTAATTATCAAAATCAAAGCTCGAAGAAAGCAGATACAGCGGGACCCCACTGGTGGGAACTGTTGTTTTATATTATTTCAGGTTTGCAAGTTATATGGGATTGGTTCCAAGCTAACGGTTTGGAGATAGAATCCAATTGGAAAATTTTATTATATATTCCCCTCCTAGTCATTATCTCCTCACTCCTAGTCATTATTTCCCCACTCCTAGTCATTACCATACTATGGGTCCAGAGTGCCTACTTGGTACACGTCGGAGGATCCCATTTTCAAAGCGTCCTCAAAAAGGACCCCTGGCACTTATATGTTTCAGTCATATCCATCGCAGTCATATTTG
This sequence comes from Tetrapyrgos nigripes, assembly GCA_013368315.1. Lineage (NCBI taxonomy): Eukaryota > Fungi > Basidiomycota > Agaricomycetes > Agaricales > Campanellaceae > Tetrapyrgos > Tetrapyrgos nigripes. The sequence goes on from JAACJM010000018.1 coordinate 143,344, forward strand.
GGGCCATCCACTGCATCCCATGGGCTTTCACATTCCCATCCCACACAGAGCAAATTATGTGGCGTGTATGTGCTCTTGGAGTAACCTGTTTTCCCGTCTTGGGAATAGTTCTACTGTTCATCAATGACTTGGGGGAGTCGATATGGGGCAGATGCCTTCTCACAGTTGGAGGGGTCATTGGGCCAATTTTCTATGGCATTGCTCGGATAACCCTCATTATCCTCGCTCTGATGGAGTTGCGCGCACTTCCGACCAGCGCCTATCAAACCGTAGAATGGACGACCCTCATTCCTCATATCTGATTCAAATCCCATCGTATATCCTCTCACATTGGGTCTCTTCATTGGTACGTTGCAATCCTTTCCTCTCTTACGTTCTCTGATATTTATTTTTTGGTTTTGAATTAGATACTCTCGACGATGAGACTCGAGTCATTCACAATCTATGCAGCTGGTTCTCTCTCAAATTTCTTTATCTACTTTGTGTAATTAGATATTGAATTAAACATTTTATTGCCCAAATGATTCGAAGTCCGAGTCCTAGAGTAATGCAGGTATGCTTTTGTCATTGTACACCGGCATTCGCGGAAGTCGGCACTCTCGCTTTAAAGTGCATATTCGTGTCCGCAGTATCTACTACGGAGTCTTACGAATTGTAGGACTAGCGCGCACAGGAGTACTAGGCCAGAATTTGAGATGTTTAAAGCAAGAACTTAGAAACTTGTACGTACTTCTACATTCCTTCCATTCATATAAGAATCATAAGTAGTACTGTAAATTAAGAAATCAGTACATTTTCGCCGTTTGGTCGCAGGCTTATCATGATTCCACTGATACTTACAATACTCGTGATACTCACCTGCAATGTACGACCAGGCGTAAAGCAGCCTTATATGTACTTTATATATTTTTTGATTATAACGAGTCAGATTCGAGTCAACTCCTACTATCCTGCGTGGTCACTGGTACACCTGATACTGGTTAGAAGGGACTATACCGAAGCACTAGAGACATGTACAATTCCACTAGTACTAAGACTACGAGAAATTTAAAAGGCAACTTGAACCAGAAAAATCCCTAGGATTAGGTGATGGTCCCATTTAAGATTGTCTTGCTCTTTCGTGGGGTGAAAGACTTGGGGTGGTGCGTACTAGATTCGAATCACTATTTCTGCAAAGGTTTGATGAAAAGTGAATCAAAGCAGTTTTCGAATGATTGACCTTTCATCAGACTTTTGCAGAAGTGACTGGCTCGAATCTAGGTACATACATGCACATAGAATTTATATGACGTTCATACGACGCCCCCACACTCTTGAGTCATCTCATAGACCCTAATGTTATTCTATCAGGATTCCAGTGGTAATTTTGGGTAAACTTGTCCAGGACAGAGACACTGTGACGATGGTCACCAAGGCATGACCAGAAGTCGTGTTCTTGTGAATTGGTAGGCGAGCAAACGACGAGTGGACAAATAAACAAGTTTAAGTAGGCTAAGGAACTGTTAGTGAGATAACAGACTTGGAGGAGGAGCAGAGGAGAGAAAGAGAAAGGAGATCTGGGGCAGGACTCAGACTCGGACTTGGGCTCTTTTGTAGTAGGTGGATATGTATAAGAGAAGGTAACGCAATTTCCATCAACGACAAGGGTGATGTAGAAGAGCTCAAACCCAAAGAGAGAAGAGAAGGAAAGGCAAAGAAGGAAAGGGTGTTGAAAGGAGTGAGTGTATGGTAACACCATATTGTTCATTTATATTGTGCACAAAGTAAAGCCCAAATGAAAAACGTGAACTCAAGACAGAATCCAGCTAGGGTGTCAGAACTGAGCCGAAGATGTTTAGGCGAGGTGATGATAACACTAAAGAATGAGTAGAATAAGGCAAGGTCCGTATGATAAGACCAGACTAGAGTAGAGATACAGGATGAGTATCCTACTCTATATATACTACTTTACAAATAATGTCCGTGTTTCTAGAGGAATTAATTGAGAAGATAAATTAAGGTCTTATGACAATATGCTCACAATCTAAGGGGATCCGCAGACAACTATGGAGCGACAAATGACCTAGCTCGGAAGAAGTTGATCTCATTAGGGGAAAGTGGGTAGCAGCAATTGGAGAGATAAAGAAGGATCGAGAATCCTTCTAAGGGTTTTTGGAATGAGGAATGAGAGGTTCATGACATTACCTCCCTCTTAAAGGTCTTCACCCTGAAGACACTTGAGAGATTCCATAGACCCATGCTTGGGATTTCTTTGGCCCCGAAGTGTAAAACTCGCAAGGAATGAAAGAAAGGATTGTCTTGATATTCCGAGGTGCCGCTGGATTCTTTGTGTGGAACTTGGTTATTAGTTCCTGACACTTCTTTTCCAACTCCACTGCTGGTTCCCAAGTATTCTTCACTGTTGAATACCCCAACCACTTCACCAAATACTTCAAAAACAATCTCTTCTTCTTCTGGTTATGACGCATACAGGAATCTAGGATTTCTTTGACATCGTAGACTGGTGAGCCATCTTCAATAGTAGTAGGTTCTCAACTAACGTTGTCTTGTTGATGTTTCACAACTGAAGAATAATGAGGATGAAGAAATGATGTGTGGAAGACAGGGTGAATACTCTTCCAGGTTTTGGAATATCCACTTGGTATGAGGAACTCCCTACCTTTTCCTTAATAGGAAAAGGTCCATATCATTTGTCCACAAGTTTTGCACTTGGTCGTTCCGTAGTGATATTCTTTCCTTCAATATACACCTTATCTCCCTTCTTGTACTCTGGAACCTCATTTCTTCCTTTGTCATAGTATTTCTTCATCAACTCCGTGCTCCTCATAAGACATGCTTTAGCATCTGTTCTGGCTTTTTCAATCTGATCAAAGAAATCTGTTGCAGTTTTGTTGGTGATGTTGACGAAGGGTTCAGTAGCTTTGCGAGGATGAAAGCCACTAGTCATATAGAAGGGAGTGTAGCCTGTAGAACTATGTTCTCAATTGTTATAGCAGAATTCTGCCATAGGTAACCATTCATCCCAGTTGTCTTGTTGCAAGTATTGTTTGATTTCTTGGTTGACACGTTCTGTTTGTCCATCAGTTTGAGGGTGATACACTGTTGAAATGTTCATTTTGATGCCCAAAATCTCATAGAGGGATTTTAGAAATTTGCTAACGAAGACTGATCCTCGATCGCTAATAACCCATTTGGGTAATCCAAAATCCCTCCAGATATGGTCCAGAAATAACTGTGTTATGCCTTTGCTAGTAACTTCGTTGTAAGTTGCTAGTGCTCTCATCCTTTTACTGAGTCAGTCTACGATGACAAGGATAGCAGTATACCCATGTGATGGAGGAAGATGCGTGATTAAATCACAAGGGATAATCTGCCAAATTTGTTCTGGGATCTTGTTAGGACTTAGTAGTCCTCTTGGTTTCCCTGGAAAGGTTTTTGTTCATTGACATGTAGGAATAGTGTTGAGTAAGTAGTTTGACTGTTTTGGCTTGGCCCAGGTGTCCTGCGAAGTACGTATCATGATGGAATCAGATGATTTCATTACAGAGCTTAAGGTCGTTGGGAACGTATAAGAGATTATCTTTAGTAATACAATCTCCATGGTTCTGGAATGAATGATTGTGCTCAATGTTTTTCACGACTGAGGGTTCCCATTTGCGTCTTGAATTTCATACTTGTGCAAGGAAAATATCTCCCAGGGTATCTTGAGCTTGGGCTGTCTCCATGGCTCACAGGAATTCAGCTTTAAGAAGGGTGACATTTTTGTTATCATCTGCCCCCTCCTCATGACCCTCTTGTCTCGAAAGTAGGTCAGGCTTCAAATGACTCTTTCCTGGTTTGTGAACCAGCTGAAAGTCATAATCAGCCAATTCCAATGACCAACAAGCCTGTCTCCTGTTGAGGGTTTTTGCCGTCATAAAGTATTGGAGATTACGACGGTCTGTCCAGATTTCAAATCTTGGTCCCCTCATCAAGTAATGCCTCCAATCCTTTAGAGCTCTCATGATAGCCAACATCTCTTTATTGTGAATTTTGTAGTTTTGTTCTGGTTCACTAAGGCCTTTTGATAAAAAGGCAGTAGGTACCCATTCACCGTCTTGGAGTTGGGAAAACACAGCACCTGTGGTGAAATTTGAACTGTCCGCTTTGACTTGATAAGGAAAATTATCCAGGGGAAAATGGAGGACTGGTTCTGATGTGACAGTGTTTTTCAATTTCTGAAAGCCCTTTTCTTGGTCTGGTGTCCATTGCCAGGGTACATCTTTTTGTGTCAAATCATTTAATGGACAAGTCATCTTTGCATAGTCTTTAATGAACCTTTGATAAAAGTTCGTAAATCCTAAGAAGCTCTGAATGTCTTTGATACAAGTTGGTATTTCCCACTGGCAGACTCCCTTGACCTTGACAGGGTCCATCCTCATCTTCCCATTGCCCACTATAAGTCCCAAATATTCCACTTTGTCCTTGTGGAAATCATACTTCTCCAGTTTTAAGTAGAGATTATGTGTTTTTGGAATTCATAAAACCTCTTGAATGGTTTTCATGTGTTTGTCCATATCCTTCAAGAATATCAAGATATTGTCCATGTAAATGATAACCTTCCCTACTTAGATAAGATCTGCAAAGATTTTGTTCATCATGGTTTGGAATGTCGCTGGTGAATTTGTGAGGCCAAAAAACAATACGAGATTGGTGATGAATAAGGCTTTATGTTTGTCCCCTTCCTTGATTCGAATGTTGTTGTATCCCCATCTTACATCAAGTTTTGTAAAGATTTTTGTATGCCTTAGTTTATATAGCACATCTGAAATCAATGGGATAGGGTATCGATTTTTGATGGTCAAGGAATTGAGTTTTCGATAATCTTGAACTAAAAGTCTGTTAGCGAGTTCTACCTATTTCCTTGTAAGTAAAGACTTGCTTATTAGGGTATACAGAAACTGTTCAATATTATCTAAATATTTGTAGGAACTTTCTTCAGTCCTCTTTGTAAGCCATCTGGTGTTTTCGTGTACTGTCCTGGTTAGCGAGCATCACATCTCTGACTCAGAATGCTCCACTTATGACTGCTAGGTCCCTCATACACGTCCTTACACTAGGGGCATAGGGTTTTCTCGTAGTTTCTTTATTCCGTTCGGTTTTCCTTTCCCTTTTCTCTGATCTTGTATTGCCAACAGTCTATTACTGAGTCCTACATACGAGCCCAGCTCTTCTGCAGTCCCATTTGCATACTTATTCATCCTTCAATGCTTTCAACACCTAGCTAGATGATTACTGACAGATTTATCCTTATCCAGAAATACTGTTACCTGTTTGGGTTGTATTCCAATCATTTGGATGTACTGCGACTTAGCAATTCTGTCCCTTATATCACTGTGTAGAGACATCCATTCACTATCCCCTCTGTACCAATGGATAGCTGAACTCTCTGGGATCCCATACATATATACTTTGTCCTACTTTTGTCCACATGTACCTTTTACAGATACTTAAGATTCCCTCGAAGCCGTCTTAGTACTACAGGATTTACCAATACATAGATCTAGACCTAGTGTGCTTGTCCACATGTCCAATCTTAGTGCTGTCTTCTCTGATCAACCTTTCAGCTGAGAATTGTGCTGCTTATGCATTCCTATGCCCGCAAATAGGGGCTACCTCACACTTCACTGTCCCTTTGGATCACACTAGCAGTACTAGCCATCATAATAGGATTTGAAAGCCTTTGTAGGCTATCTTTATTATTTGGTGGGTCTGCTATCATAACTCCAACTTGTACATATCTATCATAGTACTTAGAATGTAAGCACTTAATATTATTGTACCATTGTTTTCTAGTCCTACTAGGTATTAACTAGCAGTTCAGGGCTCACCCTAGTCCTCTTATTCCCTTAAAGAACGTCAAAGACTGATATTATGGACCAAAATCAAAGTATGTGTACAGTGATTTTGTATGGTGTATCACCATGGCCCCACAATCAAGAAGAGCATCGGTAACTTGGCCTTTATGTGAATCCAAAGCCTCAATTGTGACTGGGAGCAAGATAGATTCCCCACTAATTTTCCAAATCCATTTTGCTGGAATCTGGAGGTCCCTGAGTACAGCAAGAGCCACATCAGGTCACATTGAAGCTAGATTGAACCTTAGTTCATCATCTATTTCATGTGCCCTTGATATGTGGACCCATTGTCATAACAAACAAGGTGCTCTAGGTGTTTGAGCAATCATGTTCCAGTACACCCAATAGGTCCTACTTTCTTTTTGGGTTTTGGTGGAGTACAAGAGGGAGGCACAAAGGAGCTCAAGTACAGTGCTTGCATCAGAAAGGGTTGAGAGTTAGTTGAGAATCTTTACGAGAATCCTCCAGGGGATTTTCAGATACATCTTCAGTTTCAGTCAAGTTGCTTTCATTTGTGAGGACACTAAATTGATTATATGAAGCAAACTTGTTATGAAACACTGATTGTTCCATAGGTAGTGTATCATTCTGCCTATGGGTCCTTAAAAACCCGCATCCTTGCTAAGCTTCCAGAACTCTTCCTTTGCTTTGTCTGTCTTCAAGACTTCCTGCATGCTTCATATAAGGTGCGAGACTCGGTTCAGGCAATTCCTAGAGATATGTCCTTCTCCACACCCATAACACTTGCAAACCCCATCCCACGTTCCTTTGTTTGCTTTAGTACAATCAATCTCCATGGGTTTCCCCTGTCCACCAAAGGTAACTCCTGTTCCAGTATGAGTCGTTGGTGCCTCTGATGGAGCCCCAACACTTGTAGTGGCATTTTGGGTAGTGGTTGTTGGGGTTTGGGTAGTGGTAAACCATGTTCCCACAGAGGTATTTCCACTAGCAGGAATCCTGCTGGAGTCATTTTGAAGAGTTCGAACACTCTAATTGCCACAGCTTTCCAGGCTGCATAGGTAATAGGAACAGGATCCATTTGATAGATCCTTTGAAGAATTCCAAACTGGAGGTTCTGCTTCAATAGCATGATGAGTCCCTCCTTGTTCAGCTTTGCATTTTCCTTCCATTCTTTGAAGGAGAGGAAAAACTGTGTAGCCAATGCAGTGCCTTGCTTGATACTTTGTAGCTTTTGATGTGCAATGTCTGTCTGATCTCCTCCTGCAAATTCCCTTTGAATCGCACTATGGAGATCCATATAACTTTTGTTATTTCAAATTTTATTGCTTGCCCACCAAGCAGCATTGCCTTCCATCATGAAAGCAAGTGTCTCCAAGGCTTGAGAAGCGTCATCAGCAAATTTACGAGGGTTTCTGAGAAACCAGAGATACATTTGCAAAAGAAAAGGGTCAACTGCATTGGAAGTCCCATTGAAAGGTTTCAGTTTAGCACCAGAGCAGCTGCTACCATCCCTTTCATCAGTCCTAGCCTGTTGGGTGCCCATAGTTTGTCGCAAAAGTTCCATCTGATTATTCTGGAGTCCAGCAATGGTCTGGAGGAGTAGCTGATTATAGTCTTCTCCAGGAACATAGTTGGTCTGAGTGTAATATCCCTGAGGGTTATTATAGGTTTGGTGAGAGGGAGATGGATTAGCTTGCAGGGGCGGCACATGCATAGATTCTCCAACTCCATCAGAGGGGTTTTGAGTAGGAATCCCTCTGAAGGCCATAGGATTTGGAGTAGTACCCATAGAATAGTCTGAGGGGCCACCAGAGGTAGGTACATTTGGAGTAGTCATCTAGGGGGTTCTTCAAGTGTATGAGAATAGCGAGAAGAAGAAGAGAGTGTGGTTGACATCAGGTCACCTTTAAGGGTACTCTAGTCTAATATCAGAACCAAGCTGAAGATGTTTAGGTGAGGTGACAATGACACTAAAGAACAAGTAGAATAAGGCAAGGTCTGAATGATAAGACCAGACTAGAGTAGAGATACAGGATGAGTATCCTACTCTATATATACTACTTTACAAATAACTTCTGTGTTTCTAGAGGAATTAATTGAGAAGATAAATTAAGGTCTTATGATGATATGCTCACAGACAACTATGGAGCAATAAATGACTCAGCTCAGAAGAAGTCAATCTCATTAGGGGAAAGTGGGTAGCAGCAATTGGAGAGATAAAGAAGGATCAAGAATCCTTCTAAGGGTTTTTGGAATGAGGAATGAGAGGTTCATGACATAGGGTATATACATCCCGAGTCAAAAGAAAGAGGAAAAACCCATTTAAAAAAAAGGAGCAAGGAAAGAAAAAGTTAATTTATGGATGAAAAGGCAGAGGTGAGCAAGCTTTGTGTATGGCAAAGTGTGACACTACAGGCAAAGGTGCAACACTGGACAATGAACACAGGACAACAACTATGTAGACCAAGAGAGGAAGGGAATGTGGACCAAATGCAAAATCGGAACGAGAAGACAACAGCAATAACAGAAAGGAATGGGATACTGAAACGAGAGGGGCTAAGGAACTAAAGAACATGAATCAAGCCAGAGCCAGAACTAAATGAGAGAATGGAACTGGAACCAGAATGGTAGTAGTCTGTATAAAGGCATTGTCTTGCATATAGCTTGACTCCTGGGTTGTTGTTGTGGTGGTCCACCATCCCAAATCTCCAGTGCCCACTGCCCCATTCTATCACTTCATGAAATTGATGTCAAGAGTCAAGGTGATGATTGTAGCATGAATTCCAACACAAATCCCCAACTCCCAGCACCTGCACCACCATCACCATCGCACCAACAGCAGCTCCAATGCCAACAAAACGAGAGGCTGGTGTAAGCACCAAACAACAAATGCAGAGCCAGTGATGGTGGAAGGGACAGCATATTAACCATAGACATAGTACCCAGAACCAGTCCCAATCCCAGGACGCCCACCACATCAAGATTCATCACTAATGTCCCACTACCAAATCCTGAACCCACTTCTAGCCTCATTTCCCAACCCATGAACAAGATGCCAAAGATGTTCCCTCTCTCCCCAGTCCCCACAAATCCTTCCTTCTCTCTGTGCTGCCATGCCTCTATGTCTCATCTACCACACAAACCAGCCAATGACAACAACCACTAACCTTTGCCCTGAGTTGGATAGCACCACTGCTATTTTGCAAAGAGACAGTTCCTCTTGAAGCCATAGAGTTGTCAACAAACCCTTCTCCACAAACCCCCTCCACAACTGCATCCGCATATGTCTTTTTGAGTCCTATCAAGAGTGAGGTGTTGGATGGGTTGAGAGTTGGATCATTGTCATTGTCTTCATGGGGGTCCAAAGTAGAGGCATCTACATTGCCATAAGAATGAGAACTATTAGGAAAAAAGAAAAAGAATAATGTACAGATGCTGACTGTGTGCCTGTGAGAACAACAGGAGTGGGAACAGGGATGGGTATGGGTATGGGTATGGCAGTGGGAAAGGGGGAAATTGGAGTTGTCACTTACCCAATGAAGCAGAAGCAGAACCCATAGAATCCAACCACCCCTCATGTCTTCAACAAATCTCTCTCACAAGGTCCACAGCTTGGTTTTGCACTATTGGGGAATCTGGCCCCTAGAGGAAGGCTGTATAAATAAATGTTGGATGTGGTGGCGGCACCTTGAGCAATAGAGAAGACATAGCAGTACATGTTTGTATTGGATAGTGGGAGGCAGGATTTGGAGAGGAGGGGATAGGCAAGGAGAGCTGCATAGATAATGAAGGGTCAGGAACATGTCATGTAATGCAAAGAAGAAATAAAGAAAGAAAAAGGACAGAAGAGATAGAGAAATAGAAAGAAAAAAACATGAAAGAAAAAAAACACTCACCAACCCTAGTCTGCACAACAATCTCATTCCTCTTCCAAATCCCTCAAAATATTCATACACTTGTCCTTTGTGCCCTCATCATTTGACCCATCCAGCCCAGGTGGGTTACATGTTCCCCACAGCACCTCATTTAGCAGAGTAAGATTGGTCTGCACATCAACAGGCAAGTCAGAAAAAGTCTGAGTTGGTCATGTTGAGAAAGAAGTTGTAACATCCTTGCATAGCAAAATTTAACAGGCTTGGGGGAAAGATGTCGGTAGTGTGCATGGAGAAATGGAGAAGTAGAGGAGGGGATTGTGGGGATGGGTTGGTTTGATAGGGAAGACGAAGAAGGATTTGATGCAGATGAAGTGGAAAGGAAATGGCTACAACTAAATCCAACACAGCCAGATGGTGTACCCACCTTGTCCTTATTGTTATGAGGGCTACAAGACGAAGACAATGTTTGAGCTACTGTTACAGGTGGTGAACTAGACAAGGACAATGAAGAAGCTGGAGTGGAAGTGTCAGCTGTCCTGACAGCATGAGGAGGAAAGGGACGAGGGGTACTTTGAGACATAGATGATCTCGGGGTATTGTTCAGAAAGACAAGACATTCAGTACTCATATGACCTGGTTGTCTACATGCAAAACATGCTCCTAGTTTGTGAAGTTGATCCCTTTCCTCAGGTGTCAGCTTGGGCAAAGGAGTAAAGGATGATTGAGCACCTGATCCTGTGTTCATAAGCACATTAACACTAGCTACTATTCGTCCCTGAGAAGGGCCTGGACTAGAAGTCAATCAGGAAGAGGAAGAGGGGTTCCAACATCTCGATCTCACATGTTCTTTTATATACTCCAAATGAATGTCCATCGTTCTAGCCTTGTACTCTTTAAAGTCTTTGGCTTTGGCCAAGTCTTCCCAACATCTTTCATCAACTTTTCTGGAAGGCTGTCTTTGTAATACTCCAACAACATGGTGTTGTTGAAGTCTGAGTCACTTCCATAAGTGTTGAAAAGAATGTTATATTTGTCCAAATCTGTCCCTTGCATTCTCATATTCTCAATCTTTCCCTGAGCTTCTTCGTCTGCAGCAATAGCCTTAAAACCTTCCTTGAACTGATCCTTGATCATCTTCAATGTAGTCCACTGCACTTGTGCTTCTGTTACTTCATTGTTCTCCAGGTCATCATCATACTCTGTCAAGCATGCAGTTGCCCAATCTCCAGCAAGACTGTCTTTGAAGAATGACAGGAACAAAGGTACTTTTTTGAGTTCCTTAGGATACCATTCAATGTTCAACTGCAGATAGCTATTGAACAAGGTGAGCCATTGCTTGGCATCCTTTCATTCTCCAGAAAAGTCAAGGAGTTTGCTACCTTGTTCTCCTGTTCCTTTCAGAGATCAAAACTATTATTGCCCTTAGAAGGGGCAGATTAATCCTGATCCTTAAATGCATCAAAGTTGTATTGGATATAATAGCTAGGTACAAGCTTAAAAGTTATTTCAGACATTATACCTTACAGAATTATTTTGAGCACTTATAAGGGCATATAAGCCTCAGAAGAAACTTGATACTCACAAGTGCGTAGGAGATACCAAAAGAATTCTGTAAGGTCTATCTAATATTTAGTATTTACAATGATGCAAGCTAACAGAAGGCTCAAATTGAACCTTGATTGGACCTGGAGCATTCAAGCATTGACTCAACATTGACTGATATTCACACCATAATGTACAGCATCAAAATGAAATCAACAGCAATGACTTCATAATAAACAATCAGATTTAAAGTTGGTAGACTACAATGTATTATACAAGTGAACGGTATGAAATTCTATGTACTCTATACTAAGCATCTGTGGTGGCAGCAGCATTAAGGAGTACATAAATGACCACAGAACAAACAAAAGTCCACTGAAAGCCCCTAACCATGCCTCCAGCAGTGACTGTCAAGGAGATGTGTGGATAATTGTGATGGAGAGGACATACATGTATCCTTATGCTCTCCCATTCCCAAGCCACCACTGGTTAGTGGTAACGTCAACCTCAGCTACATGCATCTTGATTACCCTAGAGTGGCTACAGCCTGCCCACCAACTCAATCAATACATATTTGTGCATGGGAGCATAACTGAGTACTGCCTTGATGTGTAAGTGGACAGATAGTTGCGTGGTCATAGAGGCAGGGGTGAGTGGACGAAGAGGTTGAGTAAAAGCCCCAGGCCTTATATACCCTCTGGATGAGGGCACAGATTGAGCACATTCCTATTAAATAAGGGAAGATGATGGAGGTCATCTATCCATAATGGAGAAGTGCACAGCATTACTTGATTGGGTGAGGTCCATGACTTGAGCAGTATCAGGTGTCTTGCAAGTAGCTCCTTGGCCATATGTTTTGATGGGTTCAGTCTGGGGCACAATGTAAGCTTGCCATAAAACTAAGCAAAACAGAAGACTCACTAAAGTTGACACTTGGTTGGGATTATCACTCAGAAAAGTCCCGATACATCTAAAAATCAAGGAAATCCTCTCGCCTACCTCTGCTTGCTCAGCCACAATTTTGTCTGAAACAGATGGTTATCATGCAGAATTCCATGAAGCCATTGCTCATTTGTCTCAAGACCCATGACAAAGATGGATGCATGAGGTAAAGGAATACAAGCATCAGTCTGAGTATATAAGGAAGGGCAGAAATAACGAGAGAAAGGAGAGCAAGAGAGCAAAGAAGTGGGTTGATAGGACATTGACAAGCAACTGACGTGTCAACATGATGTGTCAACCAATGTACCATGTGTACATTGAGTCTCGAGTCTTGATGTGTTTGTGCAGTTTTGAGCAGAAATGATGAATGTACCTTTCTTAGGTTTAGCCTTTTCAGCAGCCTTGACTGCTCTTCAGAACTTGGACTAATGCCCAGCATTGCAGCAATCAAGATCTACATAATACTTGAGAATAGATGGCTTGTGATCTTTCTGAAGGAGGAGGAAGGAACACATGCACTTTGTTGAATGTAACTATAACATCCTTGTGCTCCTCCTTATGAAGGAAGACACACGCAAACCCTTTTGCATGTGTCTCCTTCCTCTTTTTGGGCCACCTTTGCATTAGTCCATATCCTTCACACCTTGAATAATGTCAACAGTATAAAGGGCACCCAGACAGTCACACCAGCCCTCAGGTTCCAGTTGGAAGGTGATAGACTCATCAGGTAAGTAAGGTCATAAGCAAGGCATGGAGGTATGAGTGGCATGAGTGGTTCTGTTTCCAGGCTTTGCTCAATATTCATCTTAATTTCTGAAAGTGGCTGAGGGAAATGGACTGTGAGTAATTGTTAGCTGATAATTAAAAATGGAAGAATATTAGTGCCCAGGCCAGTTTGTACTACCTTAGTATTCTGAAAATTTCATTTGCCTTCTTGCAACCGTTCATAAGAGCCTAATAGAAACCTGGAATGATATAAGGAGTACAATAATTTCCAACTCTTATAAGTAACAAAATGATTCTAAGTAATCTAAGAATCCTTATCCTTATACATCCTTATAATGTCCAAGAATATAATGGGACATTTTAAGAGCTTACCAGGACACCCCCTGTTATTATCAGGGCTTGTAACAACTCAAAATTATTTTGGCCTTCTTACATCTGCCTACAATCCTCCCTCTTAATTCCCATACTTCCAATGCCACATAATTTTGGCCCAGTACATTATATTGCCTAATAGTTTTCAGACATTTTTGTGATGAATGGAGCTGAGGGTTTGTGGAGGAAGATGGTTCAGGAACAGGGTTAGGTGCAGGTGCAGGTGTGTTAGAAGGGAGATTCAATTAAGTATTCATTGGGGTAGAGGTGCCCTGATCTTGTTCTGAGTCAACATAGATGGATGAGTGATATTGTCAGGAAGTCTTTGTGTGTTATACCTGTTAATACAGGGTTGATTGTCACAGTATACCCAAGGATTCTTAGAGCTACCACTATAGAAGACATCGAGATTTTTACTGGTAAAAAAAAAATAGGGACAGTCTGTGCAAGAGAGAGTTGGATCTGCAGATGCAGTTCTTTGGGATGTCATATACTGATTTCTGGGAAAAGGGACTAATTGTATTCCAAGGTGAGAAGGACAATAGGAAGACATGGTTCAGTGTGATCTCAATAGAAGAAGGGACCTTTGGTTTGGATGGTGAATTCCTTGGTATCAACATCAAATATGGTCTGCAAGTAGAAGTATTTTGATAAGACTACTTCACCTGGTACCAGTTTCCAAATCCAATGTTCAACACAAATAAAAGCCCTGTCAAACTTCCAAGGATTGGCTCTGATAGCTGGGAGATGATTTGTATGGGGAAAGTGGAAATGGGGGTTGAGTACGATCATGAGCAAAGTCCAGAGGTATGAAGTGAATAGTAGCCAGGGTTTAAAAGGAAGATGAGTGAGAATCAGGAACAAATGGTTACAGCAAATTTGACCCCAAGTCAACACAAAAGACACCAAGTCTTTGTGAGCCATGACACCTAGTCGTTAACCAATGGATACTGGGGCAAAGGGCCATCGCTTCACATGGCAAATTACAAGGCCCTTTCACGTAGTCTAACTCAGGTTATGCAGAAGGGAGGGAGAATCAGTGAAAAGCGAGAGGGAAGAAGGGCGTTAAGCAGACTGATTTGACAAGCTAGCATGATGTCATGGTTATTGACACCAACGGTCCTTGGATCTGGTCCAGACTGAGTCTGGACATTCTAGTTGTTTGGAAGGGCAAAGACTAGCTGTGGCAATGAAAAGGGGTGAGAGTTTGAGGTTGTGGTAAAATTTTTGAGGTTGACATAAGTTAACTTGGCCTTTAAGAGGCCTCATAATAGGGATGAGGGAGGAAAGGAATAGTGAGGAAAGGAAAGGAGGGGATTGTCAAGATGCCAAATAGTGAGGTGGGTGTAAGGGAGTTCATTCAAGTGTCAAGGACGTTGCTACACTCAATGACAAAAACCACCCAAGTCACTCAGAGACAAGATTGATGAGAATAGAGGAATAGATTGAGAAAGATGAGTAGGCTGACTAGGCTCTACACTGTGTAGTAATGGTATGGAGTGGAGATAAAGTGAACAAACTAGGGAATCAGTTACAAAGAGTTACAGGTATATATGAGAAAACCTAAGGCTACAGGAAAGGGTTTATGAAAATAGAATAATGGCCATATGATGTATCAGGGACAAGAACTATAGATCAAATATGGATAGATATAGGCACCAAGATATAGAAATTTGATGGACAGATTTTATAGAGTTTGACAGATTTTTATAGGGTTCACTGAGTATGAATCTGAGTTTGAATTAATGAGAAAAAGTGTCAATGAGGGAATGCAATAGATGAATGATGAAGGAACAAGTTCAATGATGAAGTGAAAGAGGAAGGACAGCAAAGAACTGTAGCAGTTCGTGACATACAGCCTGATTACAGTGGGATTACAGGTATATTATACTCTAGTTACACTGGATTACAGGTCTGTGGGCCAAGGGCCCTTGTAATCACATTATAATCTATGTATAATCTGACCTCCCACCTCATAATCTTGCTGTAATTGGCATATAACTAAGGCCTTCAATTATAATTATTATAACTAGCCTATAAGGAGGCGTACTTTTTGCTGATGCAAGTAGTACTAGTGTTGGAAATCTCCAAATCCGGCATTACAGCCCATTATTGAAAAGAGGAAATAATGATAAGATGGTGGCTTGACGGCATTATGCCCCATTATAATTTGGAGCCAAGCTGATGGGCGTCGGGTAGCATATTGACATAGCAAAAGAAAAACATATACCAACTGCTCTATGTACTAGACTTGTGTGTTTGCATATTATCATGAGCAACTCATGAGAATTGAACCAGCGACCTCACCAAGTGTTAGGAATGAATGAATGAATGAATTACGCTGTGTAATGAGTAGTAGCTCTACATGGACCCAACTACTGGATACTGCAGGGCAGGGTAGGGCATCTACAACACTGAAGCACTATAGTATGACACAGAGATGGTATGACATACTCTCAATGTGAAGTTGTGGAGACAGTGTAACGAGGTCTCGACGCAAGGGAGGATATGATGGAGTATGAGGCAAGTGGCAATGGCAGTCAGCTAAGGTTAGTAGGGGAAAAGAGAGTTGGCTAAGTACATACAATATAAACTACAGAGAAACAGAGATAAACAAGGCTAAGTACGTAGTATAAAAATACAAAGAAACAGAGAGAAACGAGACTGTGAGAAGAAGAAAAGAAAAGATGTGAGAAAGGAAACAAAGAATTTCCATGAAACACATGCTATAGACTTCTAGGCCAAGCTGCCAATATAAGTGTAGAGCCCTAGCTCATTTCGACCATCTATTGGAGGCACGGAGTACATGGTTACCCTGCTTGTTGGTGTCTCTATGACTCACTTTCTGCAGTCATTCATTCCAAAACCAAGTATGTGTATATACAAATGAATCAATTTCAATGAGTAAAAACGTCAGGTAAATGCAAGTAAATGTATATATTCATACCCGATTATTTCCAAGCACTGTGTGCTTGTGACCTGGTGGCACAGAAAGGCCGAGCAGCTTCAGGTGCGTCAATTGTCGGTGTCTGCACGGGTTCAGGTACCCCCACAGGTGTTGGCTGTACCCATGGCATACTGACAGCAGCTGGGATTACATCACCTGGACCAGAAGGGTGACATGAGGGTGTATTTGGCACCAGCACATGTGCATGTGCAGATGTAGAAGGAGGGGGAAGCAACAATTGATTAGTGGAAGATGTTCCAGGTGTGCTGATACAAAGCATCAGTCCCTGGAGCATACAAGCAATCCATCATTTCCATTATCTCCTCCAACTCATCCAGCCCAGTAAAGTGCTCCCCATCTCCATCTGATTGAAACACACGCTTGTTGTAGTAGTCAAATAGGAGCGTTGTATACTCTGCTTTCTCAATTTGACCTTTGATAATGAGAGCATGATACATGTAGAATGCTTTGCGATTAGGGATTTTGGACACTGCACCAATTTCTTGAAGAATAGTGTCTGGGGAAATTAAAAAGTGAAGCTGTGAACAGAAAATGAATCTTATCAGCAAATGTATAAACAAAGCTGAGAGATTGGAGACGCACAACCATGGCAGACCAGGCGATAAGAGATGCATTTACTTGTGTGACTCCCCACATACTGCTGAGTGAGGATCTGGATGGTGGAGAATGACTGGGTACATGTAATGCAGTTTTGATAATCTAGACTTGCTGATACTCATTCATGAATAGTTGATTTGAGGTGTCACCGGAAAGTTGCTGTTTTCAAGGGTTTTACGAGGAGAAATGGAAAGGGATTTGAAGACGTTTGATGCTGCTCGTTTGCCTCCAGCTGGTGCCTTCCAGATTGTATTTGAAAGATGAAGATCTGTGAAGATGAAAATAGCATTGTCACGAAGGGTCTTGAGTGAGACCAATTGTTCATTATTGACCTGCTTCACAAACTGACGATCATTTAATTAGAAGAATGCTGGTTAAAAATAGATGGCATGCACCTTGTCTCAAAAAGCAGGAAGACTCATCACGGCATCAACTAGATCTGGTGCAGTCTCCAGATACCTGTATAACTCTGCTGCATCCCCATTCTTGTAGACCTCAAATGTTTGATACTGATCAAGGGAATTGGGATCTAGAGCATCCAATGATGGAGGCTGCAGGAAAATTGCAGTATCAATCCAAGGTTGAACAATGAGTGTGTAGCATTTTCTGAATAGATGAGTGCGGGCCTGGAATCACCTTGCTTCTTGGCTCAGCCACTGCGTGTTGTGGTTTGTACCTGTGACTGAAGTTCTGTGACCTGTCATCAAAGATCAGTGCAGTGTTTCCTAAGCTCCTGGTTTTGAATTTGAGATTTTTGTAGACTCTGGAAGAACTGTGTAAGCAAAAAAACCACAGAGAAAAGTGAAAGGAAATTTTCAGGAACAGCACATATGTCAAGAAGGACCACTGGCGATGCATTCACAGCAGGAAGCTCAATGGGGGTCAGGTCATCGTCATTCTCCCTAATATTTGCAGTTGAATTCATTGTTGAGGCAGACATGATGAAAGGTAAGCTTGGATGAGTGACTCAGGATGGACGTCGACATGGTTCTGGTACAAGTTGTGGAGAATAAGCTTTGCCTCAAGGTTGAATTTATCTTCCATCACGCTAATGACTCAAAGAGTTACATGATTCAGACTGTAAGTCGTATGTACATATTGTGCAGCCCCCAAGATGTGATTAATGTACATTGGTATATCTCAGAAATATGTCTTTCATTTGTAAAAAGAGATCTCCATCAAGCAAGTCGAAAATGAATTTCTCTAGGATGAGTGACTCATCGTCAGCATCAACAGCAACAACTCCTCAAATAATGGAAGTGACGGGGATGAGCTCACTGTCATCTTCTTTACGAATTTGAATTAAACCTAATGCCCTGTTGATTTCACTTCTTCGATTCTGAGCTACCACTTTATAAGGTTGAACAAGAGCAATTGCATAAAGTTTCTCTTCACATGCCAAACTGTGGCTGAAACCCTCGAAAGTAGAAAAAGCAATGGTAGACTGTTTCAAAAAATACTGTATTATGTCTAGCTACTCATTTCTGCTATGCTGAATCACTGTCATCTTCTTTACGAATTCGAATTAAACCTAATGCCCTGTTGATTTCACTTCTTCGATTCTGAGCTACCACTTTATAAGGTTGAACAAGAGAAATTGCATAAAGTTTCTCTTCACATGCCAAACTGTGGCTGAAACCCTTGAAAGTAGAAATGTCAAGGTTGCCGGTACACTCAATAACCACCCAAGTCACACAATACGAGAAAGCCAATTACAAGAGAATAGATTGATCAAGAGAGATAAAGAGGTAGAGAGATAGAGAGAAAGTAAGCTGACTAGGCTCTACACTGCGTAGTAAAAGTACAGAGCGGACGAAGTGAACGAACTAAGGAATAGGTTACAAAGATCACAGGTATATAAGTAGAATATGAACAGATGGGAAAGAGTAAGTAATAATAGACAGTATCATGTGGAGACGTCAAGGGCGAGAGAATAATGAGTCAAATATGGATAGATGAAGGTACTGGATCATATGGAGTGATTGACAGTGAGAATGTCCATGGAGATAGGAATTGGAGGAGATAAGAGTGTGAGTCATAGATCTGTAGAGATGGTAACTATAGACGATGATGAGAAATGGTTGACGTTTATGGGGTTAAAGTGGGAAATAGGTAGTGAAGGGAAAAGAATAGAAAGGAAATGAATAAGCGGGGGACGATTCATGACATTACCCCTTCTTTAGGACGAGCTTTCACCGGAGCTCGGCAAGCCGCTTTTCCAGTGTTTCGCCTATCCACGTCTCCCTGACTCGGCAAGTACTTCACTAAGTCGTCCCATCCCGTTGTGTAGTTTGTAGCATTCCACCTAGGATCGTTCCAGTCTGTTAAGTCCCCCCATCCCGTCGTATCGGTCGCTGTTCCCCAACCTGCTCCATTCCCTCCATCGTCATTATTATATTGTAGGGTGATGTGTGCGCCCCATATACTGCCGTCTCCCCATCCCAGGTTCCCTCTGTGTTCTGCTCGTAGGGATGTCCACTGAACAACACATCTAGCTTGATGTCCTCTGCCCAATCTACATCGCCCTGGTCCATCCTCTCCTCCCCACGTGCAGCGTTGACATCCGTTGTGAGGTCCTTCGTGCTGTTTTGAGAGCTGACATTGACGTCCTGAGCGTTTTCTGTAGGTGCAACGTCCCCTGTTGGTTGGGTGTGCGGTATGAGAGATAGTGTCAGTGGAGGAAGTGGTAGACATTGTTATGACGAGAGTGTGGGTGATTATTGTTGGACTGGTAGTGGTGGATGATGTTCTGCCGCTCTTCGTTGTGGAGTTGGTTTGTATGACGTAAATGTTGAACGAACGGTCAGGTTATCGTTCGGAGACGGGTTTGACAGTAGACGCCGTTAACAAGGGAATGCGATCGATGAATGATGACAAAAGTCTGAGTTCAATTGCCGAGTGAGGTGGGAAGGAGGGCATAGAATACCAGCGACTCGTAGTAGTGTTTCTCCTCGGAGTTGTGCTTTCGCTTGAAGTACACAGGTACTTCGCCAGATATCTTCTATGGCGATTCCTAGTGAACACACTGTTGTTCCGGGGCATATCAGGTTTTTGGGTCGATACGCATTTGGGTGCTGTTGATGGAAGGTTTCGATCATCTCCTTCACCTTCGTCAATCCTGACGCCGGTTCCCATGAATTCTCTGAATCAACATAGTCCAACCATTTGACAAGGTACTGTACTCCCCGACGGTTTCTCGTTGGTTTCGAATCTAGAATTGCTTCCACATCATATTCATTGTCTTCCGGAAGTAACTCTGCTGGTTCTCCCGGGTAGTTCACTCCATGAGCTTCGGTTTCTTTGTATGGCGATAGGAGTGAGGCATGGAATACTGGGTGAATGCGCCAACTATTCGGTAATTTGAGTCGGTAATTGACTTCACTGATAACGTCAGTGATTTCGAACGGTCCGTGACAACGATTTGCCAACTTAGCTTTCGGCCTTGTTGTCTTCAGATTCTTTCCGTCTAGCAACACTTTGTCCCCAACTTTAAACTTTGTCCCTTCAGTAGCATAGTCCTTGTTCTGTTCCTTCATCTGTTCTGCCGCTGTCATCAGACTTGCTTTTAGTTCTTCTCGGAGAGTGTCCAAGTTTTGAAGGTGTTCTTCGACTTTTGGTACGTGTGAAGTCGGATTGATGGACGGAAAGAGTCGAGGTAGATATCCATGGAGTAGTTCGAACGGCGACTTCCCGGTTGCTGAATGAATTCGGGTGTTATGGCAAAATTCGGTGTAAGGCAGGTATTTAACCCAAACGTCTTGGTGATAGTTACAGAAGGTTCGAAGGTACTGTTCGAGTTCTTGATTGAACCTTTCTGTCTCACCATCTGTTTGTGGATGATAAGCTGTACTGAGCGCCGAAGTGATACCTAACTTAGCATATATCCCTTTCATTACTTGGCTTGCGAACTGAGGTCCGCGGTCAGATATCATTTTGTCCCACAAGCCGTATCGTCACCAAGTGTTGTTGAACAGTAGGTCAATAGTTCCGTCGCTATCGATATCCTTTCTGCATGGGGAAATAACAACTGTTTTTGTTGAACGATCAACTGTGACGTGAATTGCATTAAAGCCATCACATTCTGGCAGATCCGTGATGAAGTCGGTTGTAATTGTACCAAAGGGTCGTTCCGGTATCTCGTTCGGAATTAATGATACATGCGCTGGGCGATTATTTGCCTTGGTCAACTGACAGGTAGTGCATCCTTCAACATAGTTACGAACGAATACTGACATACCAGGCCACCAGAATTCTCTACTGACGAGTTCATACGTTTTGAATCGTCCCGGATGTCCTGCAGTGAGGCTGTCGTGATACATTTTAACAATGTCTCGTCTGAGTTGTTGGTCGTTTGGGATGTAGATCTTTCCTCGGAACAGGATGATTCCGTCTTCGTAATTCCATTCCTGTAGATTTTTTGCCAGCGCGCATGGTCCGTTGTTAAAGATCGTTTGTAACACACTTACGACTTCAGCATCCTTTTTCGGACATTCCTTAATACACCATGGGATGGGTACGAGAATACACCATCCAAAATCTCCGTATCTATTCCCGAGACAACAAAGCGTACCACGAAGAGAAGGCCGAGTTCTACGTGACGGACATCGGGGATCACGATATAATCCTCGGTACCGACTGGTTGGAAGAACATAATCCAAACATAGACTGGTCGGACTCGCGAATAGACATGACCAGATGCCCAGAAATGTGTATCATAGCGAATCCCCCCATTCTCCATTTGAAAACTAAAACAAAACCTTTGAAATCTGCAGTTGTCGACCCAAGAACCCACCACAAAGATTACCAAGTCAAATGGTTGGAACCAATTGGACAATTCAAACCAGTTGCCCAATCAAAAATTGCAGGGCGACGCTGTCGGATTCCTATTTGATCCTTTCATCGAAGTTCGGAAGTAACAGCGATCTTTACTGAAGATAACTGGGGAAGAGATACGATCCCAGAACAATGGGAACGAGACGTAATGGAAGAACTGTTGGGGGACGAGGAAAAAACAGACGAGGAGATATCAGGAACACCAAACCTGAACATCCGTGCAGGGTTCACAAAGGCACAAGAACTGGCAGAGGCAGCCCAGAACGTCCAGATCGATATACCTCTTAAAGATAAGATTCCTTCGCAATATCATCAGTTCTTACGAGTCTTTGACAAACAAACCTCAGAACAATTACCAAAACGTGGCGAATGGGATCATGCTATCGAATTAAAACCGGACTTTGAACCACGCCCCTGCAAAACGTATCCTTTATCCCCGAATGAACAAAAGGAACTCGACGAATTCATCAAGGAAAACTTAGAGAAAGGATACATAAGACTGTCGAAATCTCCTATGGCAAGTCCTTTCTTCTTTGTGAAAAAGAAAGACGGAAAACTACGACCAGTACAGGATTATCGCGCCTTAAACAGAGGAACCGTCAAAAACGAATACCCCCTACCGCTCATATCGGAACTCGTAGACAAACTGAAGGGGGCACGGATGTTCTCCAAAATCGACCTCAGATGGGGATATAACAGCGTACGCATCAAGAAGGGAGATGAATGGAAAGCGGCATTTAAAACCAACCGCGGTCTCTTCGAACCAACGGTGATGTTCTTCGGTCTTATGAACTCTCCAGCTACATTCCAAGCGATGATGAACACTCTATTCAAGGACCTGATCGACTCTGGAAAAGTCGTGATTTATATGGACAATATTCTCATATTCACGGAGTCACTAGAAGAACACCGATACATGGTAAAACAAGTACTTGCACGACTCCAGGATAACGATCTGTATGCTAAACCGGAAAAGTGCACTTTTGAAACTGATTCAGTGGAGCTCCTCAGCCTTATCGTCTCACACAATACGCTGGCGATGGACCCAGTCAAGGTTGAAGGCGTGACCAAATGGCCAATCCCACGCAACGTCAAGGACGTACAATTATTCCTCGGCTTCGGAAACTTTTACCGTCGTTTTATACGTGATTTCTCAAAAATCGCACAACCACTGTTCGATCTCACGAAAAAGGATCACCCATGGAAATGGTCCGATGAAGCTAACGAAGCTTTTCAAACACTCAAAGATACGTTTACGACTTCACCAGTCCTCCTCATGCCTGATCATTCTAAACCATATCAAGTAGAAGTTGATGCGTCAGACTACGCTACAGGAGGTATCTTACAACAACAAGGACCGGATGATAAATGGCATCCGGTAGCCTACCTGTCAAAAGCTCTGTCCGAAACCGAACGGAATTACGACATCCACGATAAAGAATTGTTAGCGATCATACGCAGACTTGAAGCCTGGCGACACTACCTGGAGGGCGGACCACATACCATCAAAATTTTGACCGATCACGACAACCTTAGATATTTCACCACTGCTCAGAAACTTAGCCGACGACAAGCAAGAATGGCCTTGTTCCTGACCAGATTCGATTTTACGCTCATTCATAAGCCTGGGAACCTTAACCAAAGTGACCCACTCTCTCGAGGATCAGATCATAAAGAGGGGGTCGAGAACGACAACAAAGATAGGATCTTACTTGACCCCAGGTTCTTTAGGATTCGAACGACGAGGCCAGGAACAGTAACCGCAATGGGAGATACAGAGTTGAAAAGGCAGATTAAAGAATGCCCGAAAAGGGATGCCAAAGTCGCAAGTGCGTTACAAACCATCTTTAACAACAGACCACGCGCGTTGGCAAAAAATCTACAGGAATGGAATTATGAAGACGGAATCATCTTGTTCCGAGGGAAGATCTACATCCCAAATGACCAACAACTTAGATGAGACATTGTTAAAATGCATCACAACAGCCTTACCACAGGACATCTGGGACAATTCAAAACGTACGAACTCGTCAGTAGAGAATTCTGGTGGCCTGGTATGTCAGTATTCGTTCGTAACTACGTCGAAGGATGTGCTACCTGTCAGTTAACCAAGGCAAATAATCACCCGGCGCATGTATCACTGATTCCGAACGAGATACCGGAATGACCCTTTGGCACAATTACGACCGACTTCATCACGGATCTGCCAGAATGTGACAGCTTTAATGCAATTCATGTCACAGTTGATCGTTCAACAAAAACGGTTGTCATCTCTCTATGCAGAAAGGATATCGATAGCGACGGGACAATTGACCTATTATTCAACAACACTTGGCGATGATATGGCCTGTGGGACAAGATGATATCTGACCATGGACCTCAATTCGCAAGCCAAGTAATGAAAGGAATATACGCTAAGTTAGGTATCACTTCGGCACTCAGTACAGCTTATCATCCACAAACAGATGGCAAGACAGAAAGGTTCAATCAAGAACTCGAACAGTACCTTCGAATCTTCTGCAACTATCCCCAAGACGATTGGGTTACATACCTACCTTACGCCAAATTTTGCCACAATACACGAGTTCATTCAACAACTGGGAAATCGCCGTTCGAACTGCTCCATGGTTATCTACCCCAACTCTTCCCTTCCATCAATCTGACTTCACATGTACCGAAAGTCAAAGAACACCTTCAAAACTTGGATACTCTCCGAGAGGAACTAAAAGCAAGTCTGGCGACAGCGGCAGAATTGATGAAGGAACAAAACAAGGACTATACGAACGAAGGAAGGAAGTTTAAAGTTGGGGACAAAGTGTTGCTAGACGGAAAGAATCTGAAGACAACGAGGCCGAAAGCTAAGTTGGCAAATCGTCGTCACAGACTGTTCGAAATCACTGACGTTATCAGTGAAGTCAACTACCGACTCAAATTACCAAATACCTGGCGCATTCATCCAGTGTTCCACGCCTCACTCCTATCGCTGTACAAAGAAACCGAAGCTCACGGAGTGAACTACCCGGGAGAACCAGCTGAGTTACTTCCCGAAGACAATGAATACGATGTGGAAGCAATTCTAGATTCGAAACCAACGAGGAACCGCCGGGGAGTACAATACCTTGTCAAATGGTTAGACTATGCTGACTCAGAGAATTCATGGGAACCAGCAACAGGATTGACAAAGGTGAAAGAGATGATCGAAACCTTCCACCAACAGCACCCAAATGCATATCGACCAAAAAACCTGATACGCCCAGGAACAACAGTGTGTTCACTGGGAATCGCCATAGGAGATATATGGCGAAGTACTCGTGTGCTTCAAGCAAAAGCACAACTCCGAGGAGAAATATTGTCACGAATTGCTGGTATTCTATGTCCTCCTTCCCACCCCACTCGGCAACCGAATTCAGAATTCCATCATCATTCATCAATCGCATTCCCTCGTTAACAACGCCTCACCTTACTGACACTAGTAGACGGCGTCTACTGTCAAACTCGTCTCCAAACAATAACCTGACTGCTCACCCAATACTTACGTCACATAAGCCAATAACGATAAAGGATCCCTCTCCATAACAGAGAACAACAGAACACCATCCATCGCTACCATTCGAACAACAATCACTGATACTACCGCTATCGCAATGTCAACTACCTCCTCTACCGACACCATCGTTCATAATGCACACCCAACCAACAGGGGACGTTGCATCTACGGGAAATGCTCAGGACGTCAATGTCGACTCTCAAAACAGCACCAAGGACCCACAACGGGTGTCAACGCTGCACGTGGGGAGGAGAGGATGGACCAGGGCGATGTATATTGGGCAGAGGACATAGAGCTGCATGTGTAGTTCATCAGACATCCCTACAAGCAGAACACAGAGGGAACCTAGGATGGGGAAACGGTAGCATATGGGGTGCGCACATCACCCTACAATACGATGAGAACGATGGATGGGATGGAGTGGGCTGGGGTTCTGCGACCAACACAACGGAATGGGGCGACTTAACGGACTATTGGCCAGAACAGGGAGAATTGGACAAACGACTTTGTGAACAATGGGCAAAACACTGGACAAACAACTTGCCAAGCTCCGGTGAAAGCTCGTCCTAAAGAGGGGGTAATGTCATGAACCGCTCCCCGCCTATTCATTTCATTTCTATTCTTTTCCCTTTACTACCTATTTCTCACGTTATTTACTTTTAACCCCGTAAACATCAACCATTTCCCATCATCGTCTATAGTTACCATCTCTACAGATCTATGACTCACTCTTATCTCCTCCGATTCTTATCTCCACGGATATTCTCACTGTCAATCATTTCTTATGATCCAGTACCTTCATCTATCCATATTTAACTCATTACTCTCTCGCCCTTGACGTTTCCACATGATGCCATCTATTATTACTTACTATTTCCCATCTGTTCATATTTTACTTATATACCTGTGATCTTTGTAACCTATTCCTTAGTTCGTTCACTTCGTCTCTGCTCCGTACTATTACTACGCAGTGTAGAGCCTAGTCAGCTTACTACCTCATCTCTCTATCTCTCTTTCTCTCTCTATATCTCTCTATCTCTTTGATCAATCTATTCTCTTGTAACCGGCTTTCTCGTATTGTGTGACTTGGGTGGTTATTAAGTGTACAGACAACTTTGACATCATCGGTGAGAATGACCGCAGCTCAAAGCGATAAGATATGGTCTCACTGGCCATCATGACAGGCAACAGTGATGAAAACTCACCAGGCTGAACCATTGGAAAAGAAAAAAGCTTCATCAACGATGAACTGTAATGTGGTAATACACCCTGAGACACAGTAATTATATAAAATCGTAGGATGAACCTTACGAGCTTGTTTATATAAATCGTAGGATAATCTTAAGGTTAGCTTTTTATAAAACCACTGCCAATTAACCTACCGCTACGACGCACATTCAGCTGACTAGACCTCTGGGCTGAGGTCCATAGCTCTTGAGGCTCCTCAGCTCGGCTTTGGACAGTAATTCAGCTTGGACAGCCACTTTCCAAATCGAGCACCCATATTACAGTATTGGGCCATCGTACTGTTGTCAACTCATAGTGACGCTTGCGTCAGGGCTGGTCAGGGTCGGGCACAGATATTATTATTCGTTATGTATGTATAATACCGGTACCAGTCCTCAGCAGCCTCCAGTCTCTTCATCCTCTTCATTGTCAAAACACTGTGGGAGAGTCGGCTCATGTTCCTCCTCACTACTCGCATGAGGCCAGGGACATGGTGGGGATTGTTGCTGTAGTGCGCTGTGTCATATGTATGCTTTGAAGATGTTGTATGCTGGATGCTAAGCATTAGAAAGTCAGCAAAGTAAATGCAGAGAGAAAATTAATGAAAAGACGCACCCATGACCATTATGCCTCACAGGGCCCGCATACATCCATAGCCCGGGTTTGCTGGGTCTGTGTTTGATGAGGGAAAGGCTGTGAGAGGTCTATATGGCAAAAAAGTCAGTATAAAAAGCCAAGAGAGAAAAGGGAAGCAACTCGAAGAAAAGAGAAGAAAAAGACAGAGAAAGGATTCACCACCACTCCCCTTTGCCTCAACACACTCCCTCCCTACATCTATGACAGGTTTAGACCCACTCCCATTGTTAACCCCGTGCTCTGGGTGCTCCTTCGCCCATTTAATCAACTCCCCTTCTCCAGGATTACTTCCCCCAAACAGGATGATTCCATCATACGAGGGGCGGCAATGGCTGGTAGAAAAGAGTGTTGTTTGGGACAAAGATGCCATAAGTGTTACAAAGAGATTTGCAACAGGAGAATGCCGGTGGAGGTATGGAGGTACACATGAGTGGTGTGATGTAAAAGTTGACGTTTATGCAAGGCCAAGCACGCTGGAGGCGGTATCTTGAATGAGAGAGGTCCTCTATACATATGGATCTCCATTGTTGTCCTTCATGGAAGCAGGAGAAGTGTGGCAGGGAGGCCCAAGGGATGCGCTGGCGGTTCAACGATGATGACGCGTCGTCGAATTAACGTCGAATTAGCGTCGAACAGTTCCTCCCACGCACTTCGTGGGCACTTGGCATGCCATCTCGAGCTTTACTTCGACTCATGTGGTACCTACAGAGCGTTTTAAGCCTCGGAGAAACATGGGATAGGGCCAAAGTATGTATGAGCACTGCCAGAATATTTCTTGAAGCTATCGGTTGAGTAATGTGCAATATACTTGCCAATTAATGTAAAACAGTCATAAAATGGTTAATAACAGACATTCGTCTTGAATTAGGGGTATGATGTAGTAATCTTAAAATCACCAAAAAATGGGGAAATGCTGTGAATAACATATAAAAGAGTGATTGGAAGGTATCCAGCCATATTATGGACATCTGAGATTGACAGAGCCTTGAAAGCACTTTGGGATGCAAAAACTGCAAAAAAGTGATAATCCAAAGACTCGAAAGCATACATTACTTGCCCGACTCATCTGCATATATTGACACTTGATACCAAGACCCAGAGCTGAGTCCATATACATGTAAAATCTTTATTTTGGAGCTCTGGGTGTGATCTAACCGGTTTATCCAAGTCAGAATGATCATACACTGTGAATGATTATTGATTTAACGTCAAACTATGCATGTGGCAACCTTGGCTCGAGTTTTACGGACACCATTTAGAGTGCAGCAGGCACCACGCATTCACCCATATGCATATATTTGGGGAGAATACGCGACAATGGCGCACGGAGCGAAAAAGGGACCATGCCCCACCCGACCCCGATTGCCATGGGAACCGACGCTAGCTACGGATGTCCGATAATTATAAATCCGAGTGGGTACTTTTAATCATATCCTCTTTCGCTGGGTACGACCAAGGTACGACGATAACCTCTGGAGGCCCAGTAATGTTATTATCTAGGCGGGTCCCAAGCAGGGTGGAAATTTCCAGGGTGTGGTGCTCCCTGCCGACAGCATCCTTTCGCCAAACCTTCTCTGTTTGCTTATGTACCATTTACAGATTGTACGTATGTAATTGATTTCAATAATACAGAAGCGGGGCAATATATATAGTAGCAATGGCGGGCGCGCAAGGAGGGCGGAAATATTCCCACGCAGGGATCATCCCGAGCCCAAGCGCTTTCCAAATATCCCAGACCAGCATGCTTACGGTAGACCTAAAAGCAAGCTCAGTCGAGCTCATGTACCATTACTGACTTATGTACTAATGCAATTTGCAGGTAGTATGGCAATATATATAGCAAAAATGGTGCCGTGGCAGGCGCAAGCAGGGCGGAAATGTTCCCACGCACGGAATAGCCCGAGCCCAAGCGTATCCCGAATAACCCGAGCCAGCCCAGGGATTTCCGAAAAATCCGATGGCAGCCTGGTGCCGAGCTACGCCTAAGATGGCATTTTCCGAGAGGCAGGATGCTGGTTACGAGGCCTTTAGGACTCGTTAACTTAGGTCGACCTCGAAAACTTTTCCACGGGTTCAAACTCCCACGAATATTGGCTAGCGCTCGTCAAGCGTTCATTCGGATAGGCATCCGGTCGAGACCACCTGATGACGTTGTAAACGGCTTTCTCGGACCATGCCAGCGCATCGACCTTCAGCGCTTCAGCGCTCTCTACCTTTCGCATTTCACGACTGGGTATGGCCTCGTCCAGGCAAAGATGGATGGGGACCTGGGACCCCTACATCCCAACCCTTTCACCATATCTCAATTATTCGTATCTTCAGTGTCCAGCACGTATGCCGAGGACGCGGACTAACACGTACCATATGGAGTCCGGCAAAAATTTAACGGCACGGCTACGGCAATACGGCAGTGAGCTACGGCCTCGCCAACATGGTCAAGCCGCGTTGTTACGAGGTTCAAACTCCCACCCCTGTTTTTTGGCGCTCATCTGCAGTCATAGTCCACCACGTTCACGGCCTCCTCGGACCTAACTAAGACACTTCCTCCTCCGTTCCTCCCCCTGCCTGGGTCCCTCCACCAGTGGTCAAGGTGCTCGTACTCATTTTGTCCGCTGTTATAACAGCATTTATTTACATGTACTATGTAAACTGTAAATATGCTGAAATCCCGAGGGCCTCGTAGCTTGCCACGCGAAGCGATGGCCCTTTACCCCAGTCCATGAGTTAGACCGCTGAAAAAGGCAGGTCGTTTACAAAGGCGCTCTAGTCACGTGTGGCCAAGGTTCAACCGTCACTTTTTATAAAGGAGCTTCTAAGGTTATAACCCCGATATTTTGTAAAACTTTTATTAAAAAACTGTGTCCTGGCTTGGGTAATATTGCTATTGCTGAGATGCGCTGAACCGCCAGTGTCTGACTAGCACACCGAAACCCTGTCTATGGAGATAGAAGTTAGAAGGACGACTCAAAGGATGAAGTAAAAATCACGGCTACATGAGTTCTGCGCAGTCGGCTGGGTGTCTAGAGATGTGTGCGTTCGCCGCTAGCCTCTTGAGGAGCAAAGACCAAAACCCAGCTACCCGGTGAAATGATCGCTTTCACAAATATCTGTTTGGAGAATGGTCAGAGTTTGAAGGGGCGTTACGAGGCCCTTTAGGGACATAATCTGGGGCTTCCGCGCGTGGCTATGCAATTTGGATACCTCGGCATCTGGTCTTTTTTCACCCGAAGCCGATACCGGCGTTTGTCCTGACTCCTCACGCCTACGCTGCGTCCTCAGGCTTGACAGCCGTTCTTGTGCTCAGCCATCATCATCCTCGCACCGATGAAGCTCAACGAAGATGTCCCAATCAATTAACGGCCTCGTTATTTCCACGCGAAGCGGTGGCCCACAAAGCCTTCATTTCGCATGAGCAGGTTCTTCGAGTTGAGTAGCTAAGCAATCTTAGACTCAGAGTAAGTAATCTTGAGGAAACGATAGAGGAGGACCGTTGGTCGAGCTCGACGAGATTGATGGTGTTTAACCATTTCATTGCCATTTCAGTCAGGGGATTTCTCAAAAAGAAAGCCTTGAAGCGCTTTCGCCCGAAAAGGAGTCGAGACCAAAGCATGACCGGAATATGCCGTGTTGCCAGCTCACCAGAGCGCTAATCTCATATTGACGACATCTCGCGTCAATCCCCCTGTCCTACTTATAAATCTCAGAGACAAGTACATGTCCCTATAGACGTCTCTTCTTCTTTCTCATCCTCACAGGACGACGACGACGATGCAAACCTCAATCCCCGTCCGTCCCAAACGAATCCTGGTCATCGGTGGAGGACCCGCTGGTCTCGTTACGCTTCGCAACTTTATCGATCTGGCGATTTTTGAGAGGGTAGAATTGGTCGAGAGAAGGGACGATGTTGGGGGAGTTTGGTACCTGGATAATCCCAAAAACAATCCAAAGAGTGCACGTTTTCCCTCCCCAGCCTACCCAGGCCTCATCGGAAACGTCCTACCCGAACACCTCTCCTACCACGGGTTCCCATTTCCACCTCCAGCCGAATACGATAAGGAGAACAGAGAACACCAGCCATTCCCTACATTAACTGAGACACACGAGTATCTACGCGCGTTTGCGAAGCCGTATTTGGAGGATGGAAGGATTAGGTTGGGAAGGGAGGTGGTGAGGGTTGAGGAGCGCGTTGTTGGTGTCGAGGTCCCCGAGGATGCAACTGAAGCAGAGACGGAACACCTAGGGTATCTCTTGACCAAGAACAAATGGCGCGTTCTCGTACGTGATTGGTCGGATCCTACACACCCAGGGAGGGAATTGGAGGAATTTTGGGACGCAGTAGCGATTTGTACGGGATGGTATGATAATTTGGCGTGGCCTAATACAGAGGGCTTAGAGGAGTTGAAGGAGAAGGGTCTGGCGAAACATGCGAAATGGTGGAGAGGGCCCGAGGGGTGGGAGGGGAAGGTGGGCTTCTGTTTTCTTCTTTGGTTGTTTCTGTATCTCACTCATCTCGCAGCGCACCCTAATAATAGGCAACGCCAACTCATCCAACGACATCGCCGCTCAACTCGCTCCCTTCGGCTCTTCTTCCAGACCTGTCTATCGCTCAATTCGACGGCCGAACCTCAGTACGTTTGTGAGTTTACCGGATGATAGAATCGAGGACGTGGCTTGCGTGAAGAGGTATGAGGTTTATGATGTTCCTGACGAGGAGAATACGAGTGCAGGGACGGGGTCCAAGGGCATGGAAGGCTCTAAAGAGACGCAGAAACGCCAGAAAATTCGCGCCCATCTCGAATCAGGTCGTGTCCTCTCCGACATCGACATTGTTTGGGTAGGAACGGGGTATGTGCCCTCGGTTCCTTTCGTGTATGTTTTGCCGCCTCCGTTCCCTGATTTGTTCAAGTCAGGGACAGGCGTAGACCCCAGGGAGGTGGTACCCTTGATGTCGTTGGTCAAGTTTAATCTTCCGCAGATATCTATTGAGGAAGGTACATCGTCGTCCTCTACCAACTCTACCAATATAAACGGTGTAGCCTCGTCCTACTCTTCCAACACCAATGCTATCGACTCTGGAAACGGTCAAGCTCAATATAGACTCGACGGCGTCTCCCCATCTCCACATACCTCACCCGACTCTTTACCAATATCCTCTTCATCCCTTGCCCGTATCCCCCTCCTCCACCGCCACGTCCACTACGCCCCTTCCCCTTCTCTAGCATTTATTCTGAGCACGATGGCGTTTACACCTTTTACGATTGCGGATTTGGCGAGTTGTTGGCTTGGGTTGAGTTGGATTGAGGGTGGTGGGGTGGAGTATCCAAAGACGTTGGAAGAGAGGTTGGTGTTCGAGAGGAAGAGGATTGAAGAGGTGGAGAGGAGTAGGTGGGAGGTTGAGCATACGTCAACCATCTCTTCTACAGAGTCCACAACTCCCGTTCTCGCAACGTCGCCTAACCCCAACTCGATCTCGACAACTTCTAACCAGACAAAGACGTCCACGAAAACAAACGGTACCGCCGGTCCCTCCAAAACTAACGACATCGACTCTGCGCGCTTCTTCGGCACCAACGGTCACACACCTTCCTCCCTAACCTCGTACTCGGTCTTGGGATACTTTGAAGAAACGTACGCTCGGTCTCTAAGAGACGAGGTGGTCCGAGCGAGACGGGAGTTAGGTGGGAGATGGGTTGGATGGGGGGAAGCTAGTGCGAGCGGGGGTAAGGAAGAGGTGAGTTTTTTACATTAGGGTTTTTGTAGATTTTTGTTTCTGTGGGACTTTTGGTTGGACGTTGGCGTTTTCGGTTTCTCTCTTTTTCTCCATTTTCTTTTTGGATTTTTGGTTATGTTGCTTTTTGAGGCCTTGGGCTGGACCGTCTACACTACACTTTTGGTCGGCTTTTCTCTATCTTCAGTATTCCTCTTTCCTTTCGTTTGCTCTCATTGTGAAACACAAGTTCAGATGCAGAGCTAAAACTTATGCTTTCTGCTTCTGCTTCTTTCTTCTGCCTTGCGTCGGTGGCTTGGGCCAGCTGGAAAAGCCGGATTTGATCAGGGTGAAGACGAAAGCAAAAGGGCAACTTGCGATGTTCGATTGCGTCTTTCGTTTTGTTTTCGCTTCTCTCCTTTTCTTTCTTTCGTCCGGCTTCCTTGGATCTCTATCTTTTGCTTCGTTCCTTATATCTCTCGATCCTTCTCTTCTGCATACATTAGCTCTTTGAGCCTTGGTCCTTGGGTCTTTCTTCTGTCTCTTCTATCTCTTCTACCTGTCTCTCTCCCTCTATGCATTCCTTGTCTTATATATACTTTGATTACTGATTACTGACTGTTCTTTCCATTCTCTTATCCAGGACAACACTCCCACCTTGAAATCCTCAATATACCGCACCTGCAACTCCGGCCTTCCCATCTGGTCCCCCGAACGCACCAAAAAGAGGGAAGCGATGTATCCGCTCAAGTATGCTAGTTTGAAGTGGGCGAGTGAATATGGGGGGAGGGGGTGGACGAATCGGGAATGAGGTGTTTCTGGAACATGTGGAAGAGGCGGAGGCAGGAACGGGGGACAGGTAGTTAGAAGACGAAAGAGAGAAAGAAAGAAACGAAGAGTCAAAGAAGTAAAAGATGAATGAAGTAGTAATAATATGATCTTCTGTATGTTTTATCCTTGTACTAGACGTATCACGTAGGCTAGTGGCTAGTCTATAGAGAGCCTATAGAGTTAGACAAATACTAACACAGGGACAGGCTCGGAGAGCACTAAGGACTCAGCTGCAGATTGCTGACTGACTGTTTTTCAGTTTCTCCGTATCCGAAAAGGATAGACGCACAAGCAGAGAAAGTATGTACTCGAATTAAAAGGGGGTGAGAAGGTGGTTACATGAGTGGGTCAGGAAAAAATTGCCAGTGCTACACGCTCTTGATCACAAACTTCTACTACGCCAATGACTAGTGCCGCCAAGGAGACTTCTAAACCGCACACTCCGCGTTTTTAGCCTTCCAGATTATCGTGAACCTGTTCTGACTTTGGATGATATACACGACGATCCATTCGGATGTGTGTATATATATTGGAAATGACAGTGTCGCTGGCTGATTGATGATTATTTTGTTTTCAGCGTCACGGCGCCACCTGTGCCCTGAACAAATACTCGCCTTTCATCCCGGTCCTGCTCTTCAACAGATGATACGAGAGTGCCACCGTGATATACGCATCGCAAGCTACGGTGATAACCATCCAGCTGTCTGCAACAGGGATCCGTTTAACATTGGCTTCTACACTCGGTTCAAGCAATCGGCCGATAGTCGCTGCAAAACCTAATCGTCCTTGAACCAGGGAAAGCATGCAGATGACGACGAAGAGGACCAATTATTTATAGAAAATACGAATACGCCAGGCGAGGAAGAATTGTAATTGTACTGGGGCGGAAATACTGGCGGCAGACGCGAACAGTGCTGAGTCGGCTTTTCTATATGAATTGCCAGTGTCTGGAATACTTGCAGCGTGGTATAGATAGCTATCGTGTTGTACTGCCAAGGTGTCGAAAGGAGACCAATTTTGTTCGCAAAACTATCTACGGCGTAGTGCCACAACAAGTACGGGGACGTACAAGAAGAGAACGTGTCGGCAACTGCGGCGATCCATATGACGAGGCAGCTGCAGGACGGATTTGAGCCATTCAACTGAATCGGACAAACTTGGAGTACGCACGTAATGGTAGGTCCATCTTGGATTCTGGAATCATAGTACTCGAAGAACTGGATCATACAGATCCCACTGAGAAGAGCGTTGACCAAAGTAGCAATGAGGCTGACATTGATGGGAGGATTTTCTGCCATGTTGGGTATGGAAGCAATATGGAAGGGACCCGAACAAGTTGGAGGGTGACTTAGAGTTTCTAGGTTTTAAATCAAGGCCGAATATTGAGTCGCCATTAATCACGATTCATTCGGCCCGGGTACGTTGCTGGCTAGACTGCTCCCTGCGAAGATATCATGCCCATACTGGGCTTTAGCCACGTTCTACGTCTGCCGTGATTCTGGTTGACCCATGGATCAACCAGAGATGCATTGGCCCATCAGGAGTGGAGATCAAATTCCGAGCCTGAAGATAATCTATCCTCTAGTACGTTTACTCGTTCAAATATTCATCGCCTTTCTCTCTTCATTAATTTCAAAGGATTTCACTATACAGTGCGTCGCAAGCGCGAGGTGAGATTTCCCTAGTGCAGGAGTGTATCACCCGACCAAGGACTGACACACCAGGGTCCTGCGAGTGGCGTGCAGCCGCTCTCATGGGCCCGATCCGTAGCCCACGGCATACTTCACATTGAATCAATGATTGGTATACTGCCACCCGAGGAAGGTAAACTTTTATATACTGCCCGTGTCGACCCTCACCTTATCTATGGTTGCGAGGTCACCACTGAACGTTGCTCTGGGCATTACTGGCACAAGCATGAAAGAGATTGAGAGAGGGATCCTTGGGATCAACTTGGGGTACAAGTATGTGTAGGTTTGTGCTCAACTTCTGTTATGTTTTCTCAAGTTTGATCTGACCTTAACATGTGGACAATACCTTTCTGGTCCTTATTGAACGCTGGTCGGAAGGATTGTGAGGTAGAATTCATCATGGGGCGGCGGACTCCAAATGCTCTC
Organism: Tetrapyrgos nigripes; assembly: GCA_013368315.1. NCBI lineage: Eukaryota > Fungi > Basidiomycota > Agaricomycetes > Agaricales > Campanellaceae > Tetrapyrgos > Tetrapyrgos nigripes. The sequence goes on from JAACJM010000018.1 coordinate 179,122, forward strand.
TCCAAGTTATTCACCTGCACCTCAATAGCTACTGGCTTTATGGCAACTTCTTCATTAAAATTCCTATATAATAGAAGTCAAGTTTTGAATCTCTGAATCACGTCAACTCGGTTTTTCTCTCTCTTTCGAATGAGAGACCTCCATTTCTTGTTTATTTGTTCGGTGGTTAGGGTCACAGAGTCTCAAGATCGCCTCTTGAATTCTGCCAGTACGACTCTTGTTCACTATGCGAATCTGTTATATCACTCCGCGATCTTTTGACCCTTTTTCCTTCAACATTCAAATCGTCCAACATAGTGCCAGTCGAGATCACGTCAACTTGGATAGTTGGAGGCTGCCACAGATTGGACTGGGTGGCATCGTGGCGATCCCCCTGCCAGTGCTAATGCATCAATTGCAAATCGTCACGGTGTTGACGAACCCGAAAGTGATCCGGACAAGGTTGCACCGTTGGGAGGGATCATATGAGAAGAGGTCATGCAATCAAGTAAGTCGGCCACGAATTATTGAGGGATGCGACCAGTGTGACTCACCGAACTGCAGTTATTCTGCCCTGGCGCACTGAACAGATTTCCAAGGGTCGGTAGAGTCCTAGGCCCCATTTGTCGACGAAGGACGGAACGAGTGTTGAGAGTCTGTGCGTACAACTTCTCAGATGCCTCTAATCGTAAACATCAGTGAATTGATGATTACCGTCATGAGGGTGTTTCTGTCGGAAATGAAGAGATTGTCACCAGAAGTAATCATTATTGAGGACCTACGTGTACAATCGGGCCATGGGCAATGTAAAAATCAATTCCAGGTTTGTCCTGGGAAAGATGGTCTACAACGACTTGGGTGAGCTCAAGCGCAGTGGTTTCGTGATATCGATTAATGACACTGACCATTAAAGCCGTACCACAAATGCAGAAGACGGTCGCAGGCAATGCAGTTTCCACTGATGTGCGAATGAGTTTGGAAATGACAGTATCGCTGGCTAATTGATGATTATTGATTTTCAGTGTCACGGTGCCACCGGTACCGTCAGTCTTCAGCTAGAGGATCTCACCACTGGACGAAACCTCAAGTACTCACCTTTCATCCCGGTCCTGCTCTTCCACAGATAATACGAGAGCGACGCCGTGATAGAAGTATCGCAAGCTACGGTGATAGCCATCCAGCTGTCTGCAACAGGGATCCGTGTAGGATTGGATTCTACATTTGGTGTCAACAATCCACTGATACTTGTTGCAAAGGCTAATCCTCCTTGAGCCAGGGAAAGAGTGCAGATGACAATGAAGAGGAAAAGTGATTTGGAGAACATACGAATACGCCAGGCGAGGAAGAATTGTACTGGGACGGAAATGCTGGTGCAGACGCGTACAGTGCTGAGTTGGCTTTTCCATGTGAATTGGCAGTGTCTGGAATACTCACAGCGTGGTGGTGATAGCTATCGTGTTGTAATGCCAAGGAGTCGAAAGGAGACCAATTTTGTCCTCAAAACCATCTACGGCGTAGTGCCACAACAAGTACGAGGACGTACAAGAAGAGAACGTGTCGACTACGACGACCCATATGACGAGCCCGCTGCAGGACGATTTTCAGTCGCTTAATTGATTCGCACAAACTTGGAGTACGCACGTAATGGTAGGTCCATCCTTGATTCTGGAATCATAGTACTCGAAGAACTGGACCATACAGATCCCAGCGAGAAGAGCGTTGACCAAAGTAGCAATGACCACAGGTCCGAAAACGAGGCTGATGTTGATGGGAGGAATTTCTGCCATGCTGGGTATGGAGGGGACCCGAACAAGTTAGAGGGCGACTTAGGTTTTAAATCAAGGCCGAATATTGAGTCGCCATTAATCGCGATCTATTGAGCGGTATGTTTCGGCTAGATTACTACTCCCTTGTCCTTATGGAGCTCCCATCCGAAGATGCCCATACATACCTAGTCTTGTTTTTTGTGAGGGTGAGCCGCGCCAGCAGAAGTTATGTAAGCTAACTTCGGCTACTTACATTCTTTCTGGCCTCGGATCAGTCTTGCCGCGGTCCGGGTAGGTCCGGTCTTTAGCGAAGTCTTATGAACCGCGGGCGGAGTTTGACTCCAGTGTGAACCGCTTTGGGCTGTCAGGGAGACATTAAAAAAAACCCTTCGAGCATGAAAACCACTTTGGGAAAAACCCACATCGTAAGGGAAAAGTTACCACTGTCGGAAAAAGAATACAATAGAGGGCGGGAACGGGAGGGTAAATGAAAAAAGGAGGTAAAAGGAGTCCAAGCTAAAACAGACCCAACCCTTGGAACTGCGACCCCCGCGTCGCGGCGGCGGCGTTATTACATAAGAATGTGCACATACATACCGCATGACACATCGAAACTCGCGTTGCACAGCGGGGCGCGGACCATATTTGCCTGCCATTTTTGCGGACTCTTAGTTCACACCATTTTGAGCGAGATTAAAATCAAGCGTATTTGCTGCCGAAAACTGGGTCACAAATGCTCAAATCATGTGCTTAAGTTTTTCCATGCTAAATCTTTATTCATTTGTGATCAAAAAAGGGAAGCACATAGTACTGGAATTTTCTTTTGTGAGAAAATGTGCCAAAAGGGACGATCAGTATTTGTGTGCCGGATTCCGATGAGTAAAAGGAAGTTCTTTTGTGAGAAAATGTGCCAAAAGGTATGATCAGTATTTGTGTGCCGGATTCAATGCTGTGTCCGAACTACTTTTCCTTTTACTCACCGGAATCCGGCACACAAATACTGATCATACTTTTTGGTGCATTTTTTCACAGTACTTCCTTTTACTCGCCAGAATCCGGCACACAAATACTGATCGTACCTTTTGGCACATTTTCTCACAAAAGAAAATTCTAATACTATGTTGCTTCCCTTTTTTGGTCACAAATGAATAAAGGTTTAGCACAGAAAAACTTAAGCATATAATTTGAGCATTTGTGACCCAGTTTTCAGCAGCAAATATGCTTGATTTTATCTCGCTCAAAATGGTGTGAACTATCCGTCATTTAAGAGTCTGCAAAAATGGCAGGCAAATATGGTCCACACCCTGCTGTGTTGGTTTAGGACAAATTAAGGTATTTATAAGAGGTAGAAGGAATCTGAGAGGCATATCTGAGGCTTTTTGGTAGCTCAAGGACTTTGAGATACTGCTACGAGCTGTGTGCTCTGAGCTAGAGTCACACTTGTCACACTTATGTGACTACTTGGTGACTACAATTCCTGAGAGGGCTTTCTTCCTTGTTTCAACCAGTCTTACATCCCAATTTTCTATGGGAACTCAATGATGGTGTATATTATGCTCATTTGCTAATATTTGCAGTCCTTCGTAGTGTTCACTTTGCCAGCAGCATGCTGATACATTCTTATGTAATAATGCTGCAGTGGTGCAAGAAGGGCATGTATACTCTCAGACTAGCTGATGACCTTGGAATGAGTGAAGGATAGAGAGTATAGGCAAGTGTATAAATAGCGGATGAGGGAAACAGGGCAAGGCTGAAGGCTGAATCAGGATGGATAGTGGGAGGATCAAGTTCTCACTGGGATTGCCAGTTCATTGAAACATGATCGAGGAGACCCGACCTCCCTGACATAGTTAGATCATAGGTGTATGGGTAGGGCAGGTAGGACTCAAGTTTACACTCCAGCTAGCCATTAGACTTGTGTAAATTATAAATCTTGTCAAGGTTGCTGATACACTCGATAGCAAATCACCCAAGTCACACAAAACGAGATCGATTGAGAGTTAAGAGAGATAAAGAAACAAGAGTAAGCTGACTAGGCTCTACACTGCGTAGTATAGTACGGAACAGAGACAAAGTGAACAAACTAAAGGACTAACTAGAATGTCAAGTGGTTTATATAGAAGAACAATGAATAAGTGATAGGAACAAGATAGGAGAAATAGGAGAAACATAGGAGAAAGTGGAGAAATGTGGGGAAAAGATAAGATTGATTGATGGTTATTATAAGGTTTGACAGGTTTTATAAGGTTCAAAGTCAGTAACACAAGGTTTATAAGGTTAAAAAGGTTTATTGAGGAAATGCAATAGATGAGTGATCAGAAAATGGGTTCAATAATGAAGTAGAAGAAGGAGGGCAAAGAACTGTAGCAGTTCATGACAAATCTAAACACATCTAATTGCTTACGCCTTTGCTCTGCTCGAGTAGAAGAGAGATTGTTTTGTGTATAGCCAAACATGGTGACCACAAATGGAGCCACCTGAGAGAGAGATTGAATTGAATGATGTCAAAGTGCTAAATAGGTAGATGAAAATGGAGGGATGGGAGGGAGGATAGAAAAGAAATAAAGAAAAAGGGCATGGTGCACTTGTCTACCTGAGTAGGGTCAAACTACTGATTTAAACCAGTGAGACATGATGATTGTCCAATATATACAACAACACCCAAGTGCAAAGGCCATAATACAACCAAACAAAACCAGGAGCAATGCACACAGTTGTCCACTAGCCTGTGGAGCTAGTGGGGTCATGAATCTGAATAAATCAGTCATAACATGGTTATGTCTGTTAAACATGATGAAACCCAACATGTGCATAGAAAGAAACAAGTAATATAGTAGGGGTAAAAAATCACAAGAAAAAAGAGGTCAAGACAGAACAATAAACCATTTGAGAGATTTAAGTAGCTGATAGTAGATGCAAGAAGAATGAGATGAGGCAAATGAAAACAAATCAACATACAACTCAGAGATAGCACAGGGAAATTAGATGGCTGTGGCACTGTGTGAGAGGATGGAGGAATGAAGGAAGAAATCAAGCAGAAAGAGTGGAGTTTTTGAATGAGTTCAAGTTGGTGGTGGGAAAGAGCGTCAGCAATGGAGTTTTCATGTCCTGGGATATGCAATACTCGTAGCTGAATGTTATCTTCCATCAAAATGTTCATGGAGGAGATGAGAATGGGATTGTATCAAGACTTAGTGTGAAGTGAGTTGAACATGTGAACAGTGTTTGTATTATCAGTGAATATGACACAATAGCTTCTAGCATGAGGATACTGTCAGAATGTTCTAAGTGTTCAGCAATCCACAATAGCTCTTGACAGAGGGCTATGCTGACCCAGATCAGCTGAAAAGGCTCAGTTTTACCAATCATCTTTTCATATAGAGTGCAGAGTCCAAGATGAAAGAGGGGTGTGACATTGAATGACCACTGTATCCAACTGCCCTTGTGTTCAAAATCCTGAAGGGGAAATTGTCTGCCAGTGTGAGTGAAAATGTGTATGTGGATTGTGTGGGGAGTGAGATGGTCATGGTGTTAGGGTCAAAAAGAAAACTGATGATGACGAGCTGAAGTCCACATTCTTGTTTCAGTTCTTTGTGTGGAATGCCCAAGGTGTCAAAGAGGAGAAGGAGTTGGGTTTGCTTTTTTGGAAAGGATTTCTTGTATGGCTTGTACCACATCATGTTCCCCTCAAACTCCCAAGAGAAACAGTTGTCAATGTAGTGATAAATATCAGCAAGAAACCAGACAAAGGTCGCTATCCAGATGACAAGGGCAAAGAAATTGCAGCAAATATGTCCTGCCACACAGTTCCCAAAGTTGTTGCAGTGATCAACATGTCTCTGACCATCAATAGTGATTATCTGGTGTAGTTGCCACAACGGGTGCATAGGTAGTCTTCAGTACACTTGGGAGACGTCAGATTTGAACACCATGAAGTGAGTGCTAGGCCCATATTTCTTCCTGGCATCAATGAGTGATTTTCTGAGGTGTCTAAGGGTGTTGAGTTGCACCCTAGTGTCTGATTTTGAGATAAGGGAATTAGGGGAGAATTCCCCTGCTGTGTGATCAACTACCAAGTGAGGTTTAGGTACTACCCCAATAGGAACTGCAGTCATTCCAGGGAGCAGATCAGGACCAAACGAAGGCGAGAAACATCCCAGTGAGATCTCCAAGTCATGTTACTCTTATACAAAGTTAATGTGGGATTTATCTTTGAGAGGATGGTGGGAGTTATCAACATGGAGTGGAAAAGAGACATCATCAGTATGTGCCCATGGCCAGCAGCCATGATGCAGAGACCAACAAATGGATTTGATGAAGGATTGATTGGGATGGAGGGATAGAAGAGATTGGAAAGTGTCAACATGTATAGGAGTAGTGATTCAGAAGAGATGGCTGTGTTGCTGAATGGTAGACCACGCCATTGAGTTGTTCATTTTGTTGATAGGAGGGTGAGGTACTGGAGGTAGGGATTCAGTAGATTTAGCTGAAGATAGTGGAATAGCATACTCATCTTCAGTCCAGAGGAATTCTCTAGTTTATTTGGGTCTCAAGCCAAGTACATTGTAAGATGAAGTGATATCGTTTGATAGTTGATTATCCGAGCAACTGGTAAGGTTTCCCGTGGCATTGGATTTCGAATGCTGATGGATGTGTCTCGCACAACAGTGACAGGGTGATCTGCGTGTTTTTACAACATTAACAATTCCCATACATATACAGGAGGGGTAAAATGATGGAAGAGATGGTTTGTCGGAGACAAAGGAGCAGTAAATGAAAAAAGGAGGTAAAAGGAGTCCAAGGCTGATGACCTTGGAACGAAGGATAGAGAGTATAGGCGAGCATATAAATAGCGGATGAGGGAAAGGAGGCAAGGGTGAAGGCTGAATCCGGATGGATAGTGGGAGGATCAAGTTCTCATTGGGATCACCAGTTCATCGAAACATGATCAAGGAGACCCGACCTCCCTGACGTAGTCAGATCATAGGTGTACGGATAGGGCAGGTAGGACTTGAGTTTACACTCCAGCTAGCCATTAGACTTATGTAAATTATAAATCTAAAAACGTTCAATTGGCAGGCGTGCCTGCCAAAATCCCGCATCTGACTAAGCTTTCCCGTGCGTCGACTCGATTCACACTTTTGAGGCCCTCGATTCACAGTTTCAAGGTGCAGATTCACAATACAATTCACAACTTCTCACAGGTGCTTGGACTTCTCTGGCGCGAAGTGTCATGTGGCCTCTCGACTTCTCTTCCCTCTACCCTCCACCTTCCACCCATCGTCTCGCCTCTTTGATTCGTTTACCATCCCCCCAAGGTGTAGTAATTATATATTATCTTAATATTAAGACTGGTGTGCATTCTCTGCCTCAAAAATGAAAGAGAAATAGGTTGTGGCCCATAGGTGTAAGTCTCAAGAAGTTGGTTTGTCCTGCAGCTTACTGCTTTTGATGGTGGTGATAGAATAGTATCTGAAAAAATTCCTTGAGAGACCCAAACTCCCAGGTCTGAAGCAAAGTATTCATGTATTCAAAAAGACATTCTTGCTTTGCCTGTGCAGCCGAGACCGAGGGGATAGCCATAGACACATAGACGATAGATGGAATATTTAAAGAAGAGGGATTGACAATGACGAGTGGGAGACAGATACATGGGAAGGGGAAATTGAGAATATAGTACAGGATTAGATGTGGTTGTGTGGAGAAAAACAAGAAATGTAAGTAAAATTATTAGGAGAGTGAGTGATTATTCCCAAGTGAAAGAGCAACATTGAAAATGGGGGATGCGATCCATCCCTCCGCTGCTGCAATAAATCTGAGGGAGAATATTGAGAACGAAAACACCTTCAAATGAGCAAAAACGGCCATTTCATGGCATTTTCTTTTTCGACGTTCTCTCTCAAATTTTCTCTGAACGCTGGAAATGGATCACATCCCCCATTTTCGATGTCACTCTTTCTCCTGGGAATGGTCGCTTTCCAAAAAAGAAATTGTGTGCCGAGCTAGAAATCTGGGGGTGTCACAAATGCTCATTTGCGGCACTCCCCCCTCAAATGTACACCCTCAGATAGTTGTCAAAAGCTTGCATTTTTATTAACGAAGAAGTCTACAACTGAGTTGAAGTAAAAATATTCAGCCGTTCTCGAGATATACTGAAAAAACAGGGGGACTGTTACTTTTTATGACAATGAGTATATCGCTATGTATTATATGATCTGAGAGAAAAGGAAAGAAGGAAATGGGGCTGAGAATCAAGGAACAGAAAGAAAACATCCTAGATCAGACAACGTCAATGACAGTGGGATTGAAAGGAACTGAAACCCGAGGGATAGACAGAGAGAGAATGAAAAGGGTAGCGCATAATCAACGTATGAGAAACTGTGTCCGAGAGGAACGCAATTTGATAGAGACAAGATATCCAAGAAATATATAGATTCTTCACCAAACCACGAGGTTAGATCACTTCCCTCCAACCCCTCTAAACCTCAAACCTCCGCACTCACTCCCCAACACTCACTCCAAATCCATCAAACACACAAACACCAACCACATGGAATCTTCGACCAGATTTCGTCCAGGGAACTGTCTCCTCCCCAACCCAAATACCCAGGTGTTGATTGATGAGGGTTTCTTTGGCTGCTTTACGTTTCGCGTCTTGGTCTGCATCGTCACCACCGTTATAGGATAAAATCACCTTCTCCTCCTCAGTCTCGGGCCAAAACTCGTCTGGACACTCAAACAACTCTTCGTTACGCATCACGGCCCAGATGTTCCAAATACGATGGAACCTTTGAGAAGTTATTGAGAAGGACGACGGGTGTATATCGTCTTGCGTTAAGCGGTGGGGACGTCTGAGGAAGTGGGAACGAACAACGGAAACGGGAAAAAGGAAACAGAAAAAGAGAGAAAAAGAAAAAGAACAAGGCCAGCAAGCGTCCCAGGGAGACAGATAGACAGCAACGCAAAAACGACGTCACGTAAAAGTAGAAGAAGAAACTGAAATCGCAAAAACACAAAAAACAAAGACAAAAAACTCACTTAACGGAACACGGTATAGGTAAATCTGCAGACACCCCGTGCAGACACCCTGCAGGGCTGCAGACACCCTTCGGATAATGTTGTAAATTACTGTATAAGACTGTATGTACCATGCCATATATATATTTAAGCTTCCAGATGCTTTCCAAGTTGTGTATCTGCTGTACACGAAGTGTAAAAATCTTCAAAAAAGGAGTATAAGCACAGCCACAGATTTTTTCCTGATACATTCCTACAGATTTTCTCTATTCAGGATATCAGGGGAAGAGTTCTACATTCTCATGAGTGTATCTCAGTGTGAAATTGTACAGCAAGGACACTCAAAAGGTCTCACAGTGCCTTGAAATGCTTGCTGCCAGCATTTGCACTACTCATCTTTGAATATCAAACAATTGTTAGTATTTGGCTCATGTCTTAGCATGTTTCTACAAGATAATACATTGTAATAGCTTCAAGATAATTTGTACTCATTTGTAATTTCTGGGAAGGGTGTCTGCAGGGTGTCTGCATGTGGCTGTGCATGTGCAGACACCCTGCAGACACCCTGCAGACACCCTACAGACACCCATGCAGACACCCTAAGAAAGCAAAATGGGAGTGTCAGATACAAGACTTCTGCCTAGAATTGGACATTAACGGATTTGATTCAAAGATTAACTAGCAATAGCCAATTTCTGTAAAGAGACTATTTTCTCTGCCTGCGTGTTTTCTTATACTACTTTCCATCCTCTGTCTCTTCACTTCTCTTTTCTGCATGACATCTGCGCTTAGACCCAGCTGAATGCTGTGGCTGGCGAGTTTCTGCTTGATTGGTAGTGATTTCTTCCTTTAGAAGCCCAGCTTCATGAACAGCCATGGTTGACCTGTTTAAGCCTTTCTCTTTGGTAAATGGCTTTGGTCTGGGTCTGGGAGGCCTATTATTCTCCTTCTCTACTTGCTTTCCTGTTTCTTTTGCTTCCATCTTTTCCTGTATAGCCTTACAAAGGTCACTCTCCAAAAAAACTAGTCAGAAAAAAAAATTGTAATTCATATGTCCAAGCTTATGTACATGCATGAACAGCCATCATTCCTATTATTCATACTAGATAGTAGAACTTAAAAAAAACAATGATTTTAACAATGAATGAGTTAGTGGTGGTGATAGGGATGTCTGCAGGGTGTCTGCAGGGTGTCTGCACTGGGTGTCTGCAGATTTCTCATACCCGAACGGAACAACACCTCCTCACCTCCCCACCTGACTGGACAGGACCTGGTAGATGGGGAGAAAAAGGGAAAGGGGGGTCAGATGTCAGCCAATCATGGGAAGAGCCTATAACGGGAAAGCGAAACGAGATGAAACGAGAATGTATGGAAGAATGAAAAGGGTACTAAGGAAAAAGTCGAGTCACAGGCGGAAAAAGCAAAAGAGGAAAGGAAGAAAAGCAAAGCCACAGAGCCAGAAGGACAAAAACGACGGACGTGAGTATGACTTCCTCCAATTCCATTCATTGCAAGAAGGAAGACGACACCTAGACCGCACGAGGAGTCGTGTCGCCCAGTCACGGAGTCAAAGGATGAATGAAAGCGCCAAGTAATCGTGGGCCGTGGCGAGGAGAAGGGCGAAGCTAGAGAAGAAAGGGATACGGAAGAAGGCAACGAAGCCAAAAAGCCAAAGCAGAAGAGACGGATGTGACAAGAAGACACGAGGAGTCGAGTCACCCACCCGACTGAGTCATAAGCAAATGAAAGTCAAAACGAAAAAGCAACAAGGAACGAGACAAGTAACGAGTAACCGTGGCGAGGAAGGCGTCCAGGCATAAGATAAAGAAAGCAAAGGCGTGAAGCAAAGCCAAATAGACCTAGAAAGAGGAAGGATGCGTGTGAGTATGAACTCGGAAAGAAGGCAGCAGTCAGGTAGGGTTGGGTAACGAAGGCATACACGTAGACGGAGACGGGGATAACGAAATTTACTGAGTAAAAGGTAAAAACGCAAAGAATACCAACGGGCTAGCGGAAGAAGATCAAACGCGTAGCAGTAACGCAAAAACGCCAAATGCAAAGCACGAAACCAAAACACGTACCATGTAACTTCTCAAACTAGGAAGGGAACTCCCTCGGGATGTAACAACATCGTCATGAAAGTGTTGTAGAGACGTCGTTATAGTCGTATCTCCTGATGCGGAATACATACTATTCGCCGTCCATTTCAAGTCAAATTCAAGTTCAGAGGCGGAGGATGATGAGGGTATTGAGGCAGGTTTGGGTGTTGAGGTAGATTTGAGGTAGTCAGCAGTAGGCGAGGCAGGTGGAGAGGTGAAGGAAGAGAAGGAAGCAGCAGCGGGATTAAACTCAAATTTCGGTCTTCGAGTAACGTGGAGCAGAATAATGGTTGGTGGGTATTGTGTTTCTGAAACCAACGTTGTGAGGAAAGAGGCCATAAACGACGCGTCACAAGACATACCATTCCTTAACCCACTCAAACGGCTATTTGTTGTGCAGCCAAAGCGTCCTAATTTCCCCGCAGAGATCTTTTAAAGGGGGAAAAGGTGGCCATGGCGATTCAGAGAGCGGCTTTTGATGACTTTTGACGTCTGCTGAGGGAAGGTAAACGCGTCTGAAGCTCGTCATTCTGGTTGGTTTGTGGTTTGTGGGTCTGTATCATCGACGTCGACGAACGAAAGGAGGAATGACGCGTCAATTGAAATGGCTGTGTTCGTCTTAATAAGCGAGGGTACCGAGCCTCGAGTCTGACTAGGGGAGACTAGCTGTGTTCGGTCATTTGAAATTTGGAGCGTTGAGGAACCCGTGGAGTCAGTGCGCCCTACGACTCGGCCCTAAAGGGCCTCGTAACTGTAGTATGTAATAATCCAGCGGTTGCTTCGGCAGATTATGGACCGTTGTAACTCGGGGTACACACACCTTTCTTTCTCTCCATCACCTGCGACTTCGCACCTCTGATTCGTCCACCAGTCTCCTACCGGTATTCCAGAACTTTGCCGCACTGATCCTCTGAGCTGCTCACCGTTCCAGCATTACAGCATTACCATGGGCCAATTCTTCGATGAAATACCCTTGTCCTTCATCCCATGGATCCAAGAGCAACATCTTTTCTGGGTCGCTACTGCCCCTCTAAGCGAATCTGGCCACGTCAATCTGTCTCCTAAAGGTTTAGACGGAACGTTCCATGTTGTGGATGAGAGTACGGTTTGGTACGAGGACATGACGGGTAGTGGTGAGTCCCCGGGCCTCTGTACTTCATTCCGAGTCGTCTTGTCATCCAGAGCGTTTCAGTTTCCGAGTCAATTGCGTATTCGTCTTTCGACGATCCATGCTGACGATCATATGATATCATAGGCGTAGAGACAATATCCCATCTTCGCGAAAATGGTCGAATTACAGTTATGTTTTGTGCATTCGATGGTCCGCCGAGGATCGTCAGGTTGTTCGGTACAGGTAAGTACCTATCCCCCCGTAGACCCTTCGTGCAAGGGTTTGGGCTTGAGCAACATGGAGATTTTGTTTTTGAAGACCGTCATGATAGGGACCGTCTATGAGTTTGGAACACCCGAATATGAAGAGCTCTTGCCAGTTGGAAAGCGAAATCATGGATCGAGGGCTGCGGTTATGATAAAGGTTCACAAAGTTGGTACGGTGAGTGACTCCACATCCATCCAACTAAAGCTGTATTCTGATTCTAGCCTTCTTCCGATCTTACCACTCTCGCTACCCGGTATCTTCTCTGACATTCCTGGATTGCAGTCCTGCGGTTTCGCCATCCCTTTCTACGAATATAAGTACCAACGAACCCGCTATTACAACGCGGCCAGAACTTTCGAGACTTTCGACCGAGCTTACGAGAATCAATGTCCTGCAGAGGGATTTGATCCCGAAAACCTTCCAGAGAAGGGGTTGAGATCATATTGGAAAGCAAATAATTCAACAGGATTGGACGGACTTCCGGGGTTGCTGAATGCTTCAAACCATCAGCTTGGACCGAGAGACGATCTTACACTCGAGCGAGCGACTATGTTTTACAGTGGAACAAGTGGAAAGAGTGGCAAGAATGTCCCTCCAGCTGGCCACGCCAGTGAAATGGTACTAGCAGAGCAGAAAGAACAGAGGTCGATGGCATTAGGCTTATTGGATACGAAGTTCGTTGCGGGGTTATCCATCGGATTTGCGATGGCGTTTATGTCTTTGCGTATGATGCAGTCATCTTCGGTGCTCAGCCGCTGAATGATCAGTTAGTAAGGGTTACTGTAGGCTACTGCTAGTAAACTTCTGCTACCTAATTACTCTGATAATTAAATATCGTGGTCTGCTTGGAGTATGGAGGCACTGGGAGTGAGGGTACGGTGGTTCAGGTACAATGCTACTAACTCGGTCGATACTCAGGCTTTTTGAAAGACTATAGACGGAGAAAAGGGAGAGTGAGGATGGTTCAGGTATGATGCTACCGAGGTCGATACTCAGGCTTTTCGAAAAATCATGGACAGAGAGAAGGGTGAACGCGTAAAGTTGTGCATTGAATGATGATACCTGGAAGATACGAAGAGCATGCGTTGAGATTTGAGATAGTTTATTTAACTCGGGTGATCGTGCTGTCGTAAGGTCATTACATGATATTCTCCTCGTGTCATGAAAGGAGGAATGGCGATCGGGATAGTCTGGAAGAGTTTTGATAAGTAAGGGACAAAAGGAAGACTAGACTCGGAATCACTGGCGATCACCGTCTTGTGGGAGTTGACGTTTGCGTATCAGCCCTTGGTCCTAGCCCGGGTAATACATCCCCACCCCACCCCCACCCCCACCCCCAAAGTCGCTGACTTGAAAACTTGAAGAGCATGTGGAAAATTGGAGCAGGTAGAGTTTCATGCGCATGTATATGAGTTACGAAGGCGCAGAATTTGCAGGCGAGAAGAAGTAAGGCACTAAGACTCTTACCACAAGAAGATGATTGCGTATTACTCGGATATGAACGTGGATGATCCTGAAGATGGAATGTTCAGGGCATGGGGATGGAACGCGAAAAGGCGAAAAAGAACAGAAGAGAAGCGAAGAGAAGAGAAGAGAATTCGTGACACCGTGTAAGGACTTGATTCCGAGCAATTGCTTTGGGCTTCGGAATGTTCGTTACCTTTACAAAGCACAAGGTCCTTGTTCTCCATAAATTTGAAAACGATAACCAGGGGTGCCTGCCGTAGGCATGAGAAGGGACGCAGCGGTGAGTTCAGGGACGGAGAGCAGCAAAATGAAAGACGCAACGGGGAGGTAGACTCCGTAAGGATGGTAAGGGTGAGATTGATACCCTGTACCCATGTGCATTGTATGCATTGAAGGGAGATAAAGAACATGAAAACCGAGAAAGAAAATACAAACAGAAATGAGAGAGAATTGGACTTGAATTGGACGGCGTTCTGTTCCAGTGTCTCGTTGTGTATGTTACATATGAAGAAGTGGCAACTTGCAAGGTAGCTAGGTGGCAGGTATCGTCAGGAATCGGGGACTCGTACCAATTGAAGAGAGGCCCCCATTGAAGGAGTAAGTATAGGGACTAAAAAAGACGTATGTCGGCAGGTACATATATGTCGTAAAGTAGTCTGCGTTGCAAGTGGTGCAGCTGATTGATTTTTCCTGAGTCACTGTCAGGGACTAAGACCATTCAAGCTAAGTAAGACGAGAGGGAAACGAGACAAACGACGAGACGAGTGGTAGACGTGTGGGATCAAGAGCAGTTGCAATGACAATTGAATCATTATTAATTTTGTGCAACGGGATCATGTGATGTTCATCGCACATTGGAATGAATGCTAAACTAGTCGGCGCCAGGGCGCTAGCCATTGCCCTGTTGAAGGACGGTAGGAATAGGTCAACAAGGAGGCGCCCTGTTAAAGAGACGTCGAGTCCTCTGACACAACGATGCATACGGAAGATTTGTAAATGCGAATCACATAATGAGAAATAAAACGGAAAGATCAATGCGAGCACGGAGTTAAAAATATGGAGGTTCAGTGATATGGAAAAGGCATGGACAGCCCACAGGGCCTGTGCGTAGGGTAATGAGAAAGAGAGAAGACGGACTTCGAGTATGAATTACCGTGACGATTAGTACATTGTAAAGTAACCTTTAAAAAATCAATAAGATCTTGATTCGAGTGAGTCGAACCCAGCCGCGACGCGTGGACCAGGCTCATTAAACTTTAATTTCGCATCCACGCCCGACGGAACGCTGCAGAGAAGTGGGTTGCCGACATAAGGAGGACACCTAAGAGTATGATACTGCCTGCAGACGATACGCAAACATATCAGCCTTCACCGACTCTGCAATGTTGCAATATCATCGCTCACCGGCGTAGATTCCCATAGCTTGCATCCCATACGCCTTCTCTACTGCTCCAGAAATGGGAAGACCTAAAAGGCCCCCAATGGCCACGAAGGTCATCAAGAAACCAATTCGTCTTCCCACATCTTCAGGCTCACCCAAATCCAATATGGGAGTTGACAAGAGAGAACCATATCCTCCAGAACATATTCTAAACAATAGGCGAATTTGTATGAGCGCAGCACCTTGGAATCCTGGGGCAGGCCCTAGTGATAGAAGGCCAAAATGTATGGACACTCACCCATACAGAGCGGTGATAGCGATTAGCGAACCGGGGGATTTAGCCAACGGCCAAACGTAGGTCATTACGCCAGCCAGAGCAGTAAACGGAATCAAGACATTCATCGGTCCTATCGACAATCTTGTAAGCCTCTTTTCATCGGGTAAGATAGAATCGATATAGGTCTGAGGGGAAAAGGGGTAAAAATTCACCGAGTCGATCGGCCAAGGGCCCTGCCAGCAGGCGTCCAAACGAGGAGGATCCGTTGGTGACAGATACGAGGTAAAATGCGGATTGCGGGGTCAATCCTACGTTTGTTGCGGTTGAGGCAACATATGCGGGTACTGCGTAGATGGCAAACCGTGATATGAGCTTGCGACAAAGGTTATTATAATGACGTGAGGACTTGCAAGTGTAGAATCCCATTATGATTATCATGGCAGCTATGGAATGAGCTGTGAACGCCGGACTCTTAAAGAGACGTGTGCTGAGTATGCTTTCGGTAGGCTTTGAGGGAGGCAAACGAGGTCTCATTGTCTAAGACGCTGAGTCAATACAATGGCCATGAGCAAACAGGAACGATAAACTCGCCAAATTAGCCAGCAGCAAGCCTACGAAAAGAATAAAACCTATCACTCGGATTGTCCATTGGAATCTGAGACGATTTCACAGTAGTAAGACATAAGAACCCATGCCCAAATGAGAGATATTGAACTCACCCCATCCTCGGAATGAGAGCCCGCGCAACGAGCGGTATAACCGTCCCACCGATCGCTGCTCCGGCGCTAAAAAGACCTAAGTTCATTATGTTCAACTTCTCAGGTACCTGTAGAGTCGACGTAGATAGTACGGACCCAACGCAAGTCCACGTCGCTTCTTGAACCACTGCGAAATCATTGCTGTAGAAGGCCCAAAGAAACCACCACATGCTAACTAGAAAGCAGAATGAGAGCTTGGTTAGCAAATGACAGAACACCTAAGTCGTTAACCAAAATGCACGCACTCCCGTAGCAAAACCTTGGCAAAGCAAGAATTGCCAGTATACAGTGCATTCCGCAACTAGGAATGTGGAGACGAGGAGCAAAATACTTGAAGATATGGATATAATTCGGAAATATCCGACATCGAAGAGACGACCAACAACGAGGCCAGGGAGGAACACAAGGCCATACTGCAAAGTAATCGGGACATGAGCTGATCTGGCTTGTCTTGGTAGAGAGCTGCATACTTGTATAGATCCTATCCAGGCACTGCATTTGGGGTCAGCCAGATTCCAATACAAGGAAGATAAGCGTACATGCTAGAAGGAGACTGTTCTCTGAGGATGGTCTCCTGATAGTATGCCTGAAAAACTCCCCAAGCATTCACATATCCAAACCTAATTACAGGAATGGATAAAGGGAGGGTGCAGCAGATGTTAGAGCGTGTTTTTGGAACCGAGATTAGATTGCAAACGCAAAACAGATCTCAGAAGCACCAATCGATGAAGGAAGAAGGATCCGATCAAACAAGAATACTGACGTGGTAAATGTACTACATATTGCCTGGCAGCATGAATGAGCTTACTGAACGACTCGGAATCACAATGAAAGACTGTTACTCACCCCGAACAAAGCCAACCATGCCGATATTCCAGTATCCTGAGGGTCTACCGCAAGGGGTGTAGTTTGTAGAGAATCAGGAAACGTCGTGACGTCGACTACTTCCGTGACTACTTCAAACGGAGACTTTTCCTTGGTCTGTGACGAATCCGTACGATCCAGATTTTTCTGGGGGCTGGTTAATTCGCCATCATGATCACTAGTGCGAGCTTTGACCTCTATGTCTATAATGTGATTGAAACTTGATAGATCAAACGTTGAAGTATATCCGGCATGCTCAAACTCGGCCCCATGGCGAGGTGGATGAAACATTTTCAGAGTTGATACAGCGAAATCAGATCTGGGACTGAGGGATAAGGACGTGCTCTGGTGCACTTGGGGAGGTTGGGAAAACTAGTAAAGACAGTCAGCGCATTTATGTATGGGATGAAAATCTGTTGCAGAATTTAGATCTCGCTGAACCTAATAATGGATGTTACGATGGCAAATTGAAGGATAGGCAGCGCCTTCGCTCGGCACTGAAAATGAAAGACGATTTTATGCAGGAGGAAGGCATCGGTGATCGATAAGGTCTTGGAAACCTCACGAGATTTCATTTAGCAAAGCTAAAGATAAGGGAGGGGGGGGGGGGGGGGGCACTTGCTGCAGAGATGACTATGCCTCACCATTTCACGGTGCAAAGATGGGTCACATCCGAGAAATGGGAATTTTGTTGAATCAACGCTGTGAATCTAGCAAGAAGCAGAAGCCATCTTGATTGATCACTACTGTTTGACGCAGCGCAACATCTTCGCTCGTCACTTTTGACGCATCGGCACAGAGGCCCGGAGAAATACAAATGCAGTGCTTAGCATCGAATCGGTGGTAGGTTCTCTACCCCCCGATATTGCTAGGATATTCTATGCCACTCGAGTAGACCCATACCTCATCAACGGGTGCGATGTCATGTTGGTCCTTCGACCAACTGATTTTGACCAGCTTATCGAGGTTCAAAAGACTTACCTAAGACGGATACTGGGAATCAATAACCACTCAATTCTGGCCTCTCTGTTTACGGATCTTGCGATTCTGCCACTTCCATATCATCGAATCATTCTTGCTTTGCGCCATCTTGGATAAATTCTATCCAGAGACCCTTCCCACTATACAAGAATTGCCTTCGAGTCTTGCCTATCACTATTCGATCAAGGCAAATCTAACTAGCTGGGTGATCAACGGCTTGTCCTCAATGCTCTCACAAGTCTCTCTTCTCATCAATGCATTCCTCACACCTGAATCAATCAACAATATCATCAAACGTGTTGATGCACACGCCGGGCGCTCACTACAGGATGAATCTACCCGACTCTATTTATTACATGTATGCCTCGAACCCCTTCCTATAAAAGAATCCAGGTACTATGCCATGCACTGACAAGACGTCTACTTACCAATCACTATCTAGCCCTTGAACTCCTCAGACGCAACTCCCAATATCAATCCCCGATTCCACCTGAAATGCGTCTCTGCCATCTTTGCGAACAAGAAGTCGATCCCAGAGCAGTTCAAGTTGTCCCATTTCTCACGAGTCAAAACTCTCTCTGGAGACTGGAGCCAAATTTCCTTTTTCGAATCGATCGTCCTTAAGTGTTTGCAGTTGCTTGGCCAGCCCCTCTCCTTCTGCCGCCGGCCCATTTTCGTGATTAATTTTGAGCTCTTGTTATTCATTGAGATTAGCTTCTCTCTTCTTGCAGCATGCTCTTTTTTCGTTCATCACCAGGAAGCCGGACGGCCGTTCCCTACCTAAATATATCCTTTTCCGAACCTTTCGGTCTTAGCCAAAGTTCTGACTCTGCTTCCTTCCTTCCACTTCAAGTTTGTTCCTACGCTATTCTCTCTCTTCTAAACATGTTCAGCTCCTGAGACTCTCGCTCTCACTCCTCAAATCTCATCAACTACTCTACTGCGTCTCTCAAATTACCTTATCCTCTCTTGAAGTCTTCCTACCTGCGCCTGTCTCTTTAGCTGTCTTCTTTAACGATAACGATAACGATAACGATAACGATGATGACACTAGTGAAGGAAATGGCCCGCCTACTAAAAAGAAGAACCCTCTTTCCAGTGCCCCTCCGGCCCCTCTCGCGTAGTTCTTTCAGCTTTTATGTATTTACCTCTCTCTCATTGCTCACCGTACCGTAAAAAATCTCATGTCTAATGGTAGTTCAATAAAGGTTCAGCTCTTGCCCCTAGCAGCCATACTCCACCTTCATATTCAAAGTCAAAAACAGCATTCAACGATATCTAAATGACTCCGTAACTGATTTAATCACCCACCGTGGAACTACCGTCATGACACTGACGTGCTCGATTCCACTGGTTGGGATTTGGAGTAGATGTACGCCGTGGCGGGCTAGACAGCATCTGCACCCGGCATGTTCGTGAAGGACCACCCCGTGTATCTCTATCAATCTATCTACGAGTCACTGGAAACCTATATACAGACGCTGTATAATCTTGCAGAGAATCTGCCGCAAGAGAATACCCAAGGCTTGCATGGAATTAGGGGTTTGGCACCTAAGAGCAGCGACGTGCAAAGAAGTAGAAGACAGGAAATGTGAAACGATGCATATGAAAGAAGAGAAGGAAGAGAAAAGAAGAGAATTCGTGACATTGTACCAAGAACTTGATCCGAGGAATCTAAGGAACATTGTTTACGAAGTACAAGGGCCTAGTTTGTACGTATTTTCATCCTTGAGAACGACCGCCGTGACCAGCGATACCTGCCCTTGCATACCGCAGGCATGAAAAGGGACGGGGATGGACGGGGAAGGACGCGACGAGACGGGACGGCGAGGTCAAGTCCATAAGGATGGTATAGCCTCAAGGGTGAGATGGATACCAAGTTGTACCTTGTCCGCGGCTATACATACATACAAGTCACTCGGAGAAATCAATAGTAATAATGGTAAATTGAGAAAATCAGGGGGAAATGAGATCCATACACTGACTTGAACCATATGATAATGTCATGATAAGGTCGGGAATTGGTGACTCGGGTACTCGTGGCAATTGATGAGAGGAGAGGCCATGGGAGGCCGCTATGATCCATGGACCATCGGCGTACGCAAGACATATATCCTCACAAGACCTAAGTAAGTATGTTACTGTATAGGGGCTAAAAACTTGAAGGAGGTATGTCGGTAATAGTTGTCAGTCTGGCATATGTAGTCTGGGATAGTCTGGCATCGACTCACATAGTCTGGTATATCTTGTCCGTCACTGATGGCAGATCGACCTGCAGGTTCATGAACAGTGATTGTGTCGTTTGTCAAATATTGTCATTTGGCATTTGTCAACGAGTCCCAAGAAGAGACAAGGACGGAAGGGCGGAAGCTGAAGGGCTGAAGGACTGAAACGAGCTAAGTTGATAGGAGTTGAGAGGAGGATCCAGAACTTGGGGATGAGACAATCTTGAAAAGAATAGAGAAACTTGAAAGATAATTAGAGAAGGGGAATGTGGGATTGGACTCTGGGAGTGGAAATTGATAGATTGAGATTGAGAAATCGAGATTGCTCAACCTTCGGAATCCGCAGCCCCCGCCTCGTCATCCCAATCTGGTTCATCGGCATCTGCGCAGGCACATCACACTCAACAGGGAGAGAACGATATCCAGGAGGTCAGTAGAGGAGATTCTGTGGTGGTTTGATTTGGAGTGTTCAATTGAGGGGTACAAAGCACAGGAATGGACGAGAGGATAATTTCATTTTATTTATGGAATGATTCTACTATCTCTCTCGTTTGCTTACTTATTCTCACAAACTCATACCACCATTTTGTTCAGCAAGTGGTTATACTAGTGGTAGAATCAGTACTTTCCACAAGTGACTGGGCTGAATCAGTAAACGAGTACATCACCGCTAGTTGATCTAGAAGGGATGTTATTTGAGCCGTGGTCAATCGATGTAAGGTAAGGCATTGAGTGGCTGTCAAAAGTCGTTGAGAAAGGCTCAAATTGAGGGTTTAATGAAGGATATAAAGATGCAGAGGAAACGGAGATGACTATCTGTATGTAAGTGATCTGTATATTTCCGAGAAAATATTGAGGAAATACATAGTGCACGAAGAAAGACTCCTCGAGGCTGGCAATAGTAATGGGACGGCGTTCGGTCTCGTGCAGACCAATGTATACGACACGTCGGGAATCGGATTGTGTTAATTGATGGTAAGTAGACCGACCGAAACCGAAATGGGCAAGAAATACTAAAATAGGGAGGGTGGGCCGTGGCAGTCTCCGAGAAATCCGGAAAAGGGAAACGAAAGCGAAAGAAGAACGAAAAACGAATCCGACAAGGAGAGCGCGCCAGAACTGAGGATTGGGGAAATTGGAACGTGGAAATGATCAGATTGAAAACCTCTTGAAGACCGACGGTTGAACTCGAAGAAATGAAAGACCAAGCAAGACGCACTGAAAACATGAAAAATCAGGGATGAAATGAAGCTTTGAAGACGAGACTCTCGTCTCTGGAGCGAGAGTGGACCGGTGCACCAGCACGCTTTGGTAACGTATTGGCGTAAACCGTTAGTTCAACGGTATAGTATGTATGGGTATCTTGAAGCTACTCTCTCAAGTCACTGATGTTTAGGGGATTCACTAGGAGTAAGTAGTAGTCTCTGGTGTTGGCAGCAAGCATGCAGTAAGAATGAGGAACAAATGTGAATGTGGATGCGGAAGGTAGTAGCGCTTTAGCCTGCAGGCGCTCCGAGGAAATGATCATTCGTTTCCAAGACTTGTTGCGCAATTTCAGAGGCGGGGGATGGGCTGGGTAATTAGTCTCGAGTTGAGTTAGAGCCCTGGTACTATGAGGTCCCAGAATCCCAGCGAGTGTAATTACTAGCCCCAGTCCGAAATGAGATAAACGGACGAATCCGAAGCAATAGATCAGTCAATCATAATCGGCCCCACTCGCCAGGATTCGAAGGTAAAAAAAGAGTTTCAGATAGATAGATAGATAGATAGACAGAAATACACGACGTGGTCCTTCACGAACATGCCGGGTGTACTAGATGATGTATAGCCCGCCACGACCACGGCATACTAACATCTACTCCAAATCAGAGTCACAAATTGAAAGTGGAAGACGGGAGAAGTCTCCTACTATGCTTCCGAGTAGTACTATGTCGCGGACCTCAAAAATTGAAGACCATGTGGAAAAGAGCTCGAGGAAAACCAGAGCTTCGTCCGCGTGTTGCCAACGCAGGCATCTGAGAGCAAGTTGGCAAGTTGGCAAGTGCCAGCCTAGAAAGGGAGAAGAAGACTGTTACCTTACTTACCACAAGAAGATGATCAATTGCGTACATAGTGGGGGAATTTTTTTGAGTCCTGCCCCGTAGCAGGTAGAATTGGGGCAACGAGTTATTAACTTTGGATCCCTCGTGTACTGCTTATGACCTGTAAACCGGTAGTTCCTCAATGGGACCACGCCGTGTATCTATCTATCTATCTAGTAATTGGATATGAACTATGCCTGTGACTTGGGCACTTCTGAATCTGATTTATCGAAGTTGATAAAAAGCGGAGCTTTTCTGTCGAGGAAAAGCTCCACTTTCGATCAAACTTCGAGGGGGCCTTAGTTACAGATCTAGGTAGATATGAACGAGGTTGAAGGAGATTATGAAGATGGAATGGAATGTTCAATGGATGAACGAGTGAAAAGTGGTATATGGAATATGAAAAGGAAGGCCTAGGCCTACATGGGAATGTGAAATGTGAACAGATCCATGTGGAAGCAGAGAAGAGAAGGAACAGAACAGAACAGAAGAAAAAGGAAGAGAATAAGAACAGAAGAGAAGAGGAGGAATGTTTTGGGATTCGGAATGTTCTTTACCTTTTCATTAACAAGGTCTTCACAAAAAAAAAGTGCGTTCGTTCTTCGTTCATCATTCATCGTTCATCGAATACGATTCGAGGCCTGCCCTCTTCCTAAAAAAAAAAGTGTATGTTCATCGTTCATCATTCATCGTTCATTAAATTTGAATACGATTCGAGGCCTGCCGGCGGTCCTACCCTTGTCCCCCATAGGCACAAAAAAGTGACGGAGAGGGACGAGAAGAGACACGAAGCAGCATAACGACATGACGGCGAGTTGATGGTGAGGTAAAAGTCCGTAAGGATGGTAAGGGTGAGATGGATATCCTTGGGTATCTTGCACGCGGTTATACAAGCAATTCGGAGAAAGAAAGAAAAGAAGAGAAAATGATGACGGTAAATACATACACGTATACACGGAGAAAAGCTTCGCTTCGAGGCGGCGTTCTGTTTCATGGAGACCAATGTCGGGATGATCAAAAACATATGTATAATGTATAAGAATGTATGTCGTTTGTCTTTGACTCTTTGTCATGAATCGGGGAATCGGCAAACCGTGGCAATTGATGAGAGGCCGCTACTGGTGCGGGAATCGGGATACGCGTTCTATACGGACTAAAAAAAAACTTGAGAAGGACGTATGTCAAACGTATGTCGGCAGACATGCATAATCTGGTTTGGTCTGGGTTGCAACTTGCGCCGCTGATAGCTTTGGCTTTACCTGCGTCATTTGATCGTCATTGGTATCGTCAGACAGAGAAGAGACAGCCAGACACGAGAAATTGTGGCTGAAGGACGATTGAAGGAGAGGGAATGAAGATTGACCTTGAAGGATGAAAATGGAAAAATTAGTGAGATTGAGGAATGAGAATGAAGACCGGTTGAAAAAATAGTAAAGCTCCAGAACGGACCGGTGTACCAACACCCTCCAGTGCACACGTATGGGCATATACGTACGTATATATCTGGTGTAAACCATAACGGTGCCGGTAAGCTAGTAAGTAGTTGTATAGGAGATCCACTAGCCTATTAGTCGACCCATAGCCTCTTGTTAGCCTCCTGACTGTAGAAGCAGTGGCAGCAAGTATGCAGTAAGATCACGAAGTAATAGAGACTTCAAGGATGTGCGGAACGGACGTGGAACAAATGTGGAGGTGATTAGCGCAAGATTAACGTTGAGGCGCTCCGAGGATACGAGTCTCCGAATAGATAGGAAATACCAGTGTACCATTATGGTAATGTACGTGAATATTGTGTTGGAGCGCTTTCTTGGGGAGGTTTCATGCGTACAGAGAGGAGGGGAGAAAGGAGAAAAGAAAGAGACTGGGGCGAGGACAATCTTGAGAACTTGAAGAAGGGACTGGAAGTTGGAAGGGAAGGTGAAGATGCCAGATAAACCACTGAAAGAATGGAGACCAGTGAAGTGTAGAATCTACATAGTAAATGAAGTTTCGGAGACGGGACCGTACTCTTGAGCTCGAAGGATCTGGATGAGGACTAGTCCGGATATGACGGATGAAGCTTTAGCGTAACTCTTGAAAAGCCTGAGCACAATGCATACGTAGGCTACGTATATATATGGCATAAATTGCAGGAGACTCAAACTGTACTATCGGTACCGGTACCGGTAAACTAGTGCATCGACTTGTCGATCCATAGCCCAGGTAGCCACCTAGTGTCCAGAAACAGTAGCAGCAAGCCTACAGTAGATGACACAGTAAGAATGGGATGGGATTAGCAGAGATTAGCAGGCGCTCCGAGGAAGCGAGTTTCCCAATACCAGTACATAGACTTGTTAGTGCGATCTCCGAGTCGGAAGCGTTTGAAGGTGGCGCAATGGGCTGTGTTAGTCTTGAGCTAGTCCAATGGTGTAGTTAGTCCAAAACGAGAGACGAGCGGTAGAATGACCAGGAAAGGTAGACACAGAGAAAAAAATTAGCAAAGCCCGAGTTCCTACACAGTTTTTCGTTCCTATTACCTAACTGGAGAACGTGTTTCTCCCGCGTAGGGATTGAGTTTTGTTTAAAGTTGAGGGTTGCAATTGACGTTGAGCGCAATGGAAGCTGTTAGCTGTTGGGAGGCTGCAATGGAGAGGTTGAATGCTTCGATTTCCGAGGATGCAGGATGCAAGTCAGGGTAGACGGGAGGCGGGAGAGCCTCGAGGACCAGGGACGTGTATTGCCGCAAGGGTTGCAGGGAAGGGAAGACAGCGCCTAACGTGCTAAAATAGCTGAGGGCTATGTTTGGCGAAGGCTAAGGGAGGGCTGATGTGCGCTCAGAGATGTGGTAATGGTCTGGAGTTGCAGTGTATAGAAACTGCATCCATGGGAGTAGATGATCAACAATGTGTGGTTGATGTGTGGACGAAGAAAAACTAAAAAAAACGGCATCGCGGCTTCGGACCGAAAGAAGACCCAATCTCCAGGGACTCACCTTCCCGATCTGGAACGCTTTTTTCCGAATGTCCGCCAAGTACGGTTAAGCGAGTTATACATAAATTCAAAAAGTCTCCGAGTGTGTTCACCCACCCATCATGTTCCTCCTCCTTCTCCTCTTCGTCGTCGCCGCCGTTGTTCTCTACCACCGAACACGCCGAACACCGACGCTCCCGCTCCCGCCCGGCCCGAAACCCCTCCCGCTCATCGGCAACGTCCTCGACCTCTCCCCCACCGAACTCTGGCTACGCGCTACCCAATGGTCCAAACACTACGGCGAGGTCGTCTACCTCCACATCTTCTCCCAACCCCTCATCTTCATCAACTCACCTTCCGCCCTCCTCTCCCTCATGGGCAATGCCGCATACGCCGACAAACCTTATCTCACCATGGTCTGCGACTTGTGTGGTTGTGAGAACATGGTGGCGTTTACGGGTTACGGTCCTCAGTCAAAACGACAAAGGAAGCTGATGAATATGGCGTTTTCAACGACGAGGATACCGGCGTATCATCCGCTTATTGAGAGGGAAACGCATATGTTTTTGAGGAGGCTTGTTTCGATACCTAGGGATACCGACGGAAACCAACTGGAACTTGAGCAGGCTCAGGTCAACTACATTCCTTTGATTAGGAGATATGCTGGTCAGCTCACTCTTTCGGTCGTGTACGGGTATCAAGCGGCCGATCATGAAGACGCTTTTCTCAAACTTGCGGAGGAATGCGTGGATTTACTTGCGAATAAGATCGCGTCTGGTGGAGGGATTTGGCCCGTGGATATTATTCCTGCCTTGAGATACTTACCCGAGTGGATGCCTGGAGCTGGATTCTTGAGAAAGGCGAGGGAATGGAAGGCAAAGATGAAAGAGTTTGTGGATGAGCCGTTTGAGTGGGTTAAGGACTGTATGGTATGTCTTTTGACGCGTCGTTTATGGTCTCTATCCTCACACTGTTGGTTTCAGAAACACAACATGCACCAACCATCATTCTGCTCCACGTTACTCGAAGACCAAGAGTTTAACCCCGCCGCTGCTTCCTTCTCTTCTTCCTTCGCCTCTCCATCTGCCTCACCTACCTCTGCCTACTTCAAATCTTTCTCAACACCCAAACCTGCCTCAACACCCTCATCATCCTCCACCTCCCAGTTCGAATTCGACTTGAAATGGACAGCGAATAGTATGTATTCCGCATCAGGCGATACGACTATAACGACTTTACAACACTTTTTTATGGCGATGTTATTACATCCCGAGGTGAGTTTCCCTTCCTGGTTTGAGTTACGCGTTGCGTGGTTTGGTTTTGTGCTTTGCATTTGGCGTTTTTGCGTTACCGCTACGCGTTTGTTCTTCCGCCAGCTCGTTGGCGTTTTGCGGTTTACCCGTTCCTTTTGCGTTTTTACCTTTTTACTCAGTAATTTTCGTTATCCCCGTCTCCGTCTATGTGTATCCCTTGGTTACCCAATCTTACCTGACTGCTGCCTTCTTTCCGAGTCATACTCATTCATCCTGAGGCTTTCTTCGCCACGGTTACCCGTCACTTTGTCCCGTTCACCGTTGCTTTTTGGTTTTGCTTATGACTCAGTGGGGTCGGTGACTCGACTGCTCGTGTCTTCTTACAAGGTCACATCCGCCTCTTCTGCTTTGGCTTGCTGGCGGCTTCGCCGTCTTCTGTATCCCTTTGTTCTCAAGCTTCGCCCTTCTGCTCGCCACAGCCCACAATTACTTCTATGTGTCGTCTTCCTTCTTGAAATGGTTTGAATGGAAGTGGCGGAAGCCCTGGCTTTCTGGCTTTACTTTTCTTTCCTGTCTTTTTTAGTTTCATTCTTCCATACATTCTCGTCTCGTCTCGCTTTCTGCTCTCTCTTCCTCATGATCAGACTCAGGCTGACATTGACACTCCAGGCCCTAGCCAAAGCCCAATCTGAACTCGACTCAGTCGTCGGCTCATCTCGTCTCCCCACTTTCAGCGACCGTCCCCACCTTCCCTATTGCGAAGCCGTGTTGAGTGAAGTGTGGAGGTGGGGAGTTGTTGTTCCGTTGAGTGAGTTTTTGTTTTTTGTCGATTCGGTTTCTTTTATTTTTGCATGACGTCGTTTTTGCGTTGATGTCTCTCTGTCTGCTTGGGACGCTTGCTGACCTTGTTCTCTTTCTCTTTTGTTTTTCTTCCAGACCTCCCCCATCGCTTAACCCAAGACGATATCTACACTCCTCAACCCTCTCCATCCAACCCGTCTCCCAAGCCCGTTGTCCTGCCCAAAGGTTCCATCGTATTTGGAAACATTTGGGCCGTGATGCGCAACGAAGAGCTCTTTGAGCGTCCAGACGAGTTTTGGCCCGAGAGGTATTTGTTGAGCGAGGAGGAGAAGGAGATTTTATCCTACAACGGTGGCGAAGACGAAGACGAAGACGTGAAACTCAAAGCCGCTAAAGAAAACTTGCTCAAACAACGCAAACTGCGGGATCCCCGTACCTGGGTATTTGGATTCGGTCGACGACAGTGTCCCGGACGAAACCTCGTGGAAGACTCGATTTGGTTGGTGTTGGTGTGTTTGATGGCTACAATGAGTATTACGAGGCCAGAGAAAGAGGGTGGCGAAGGAGAGGAGGGGCTTAAAGGGTTTTGGCCTCCATCTACGTCTGCGGCTAAGGATCAGAAAGACGCCACTGAACGCCCCCTCCCATCCTACATGCTCAACGGCGCCCGAGTCGGTGCTGGGGAGGATTTATACGAATTTGAGCCTTCTTCGTTCCCGTCCTCTTCGTCAAAGAAGTCGACCTCAGCCCAAGGCAAAGTCCGCCCTCTCCTCACCGTTGAAGGTGTCCGGTTCGAAAACAGCGTGTTTAGGACCCCGACGCCGTTTAGGGTTGACATTAGGCCGAGGAATGAGAGTGCGTTGGGGTTGGTTTGTGGGGAGGAGTACGGTGGGATTTAGAGGGGTGGTGGTGTTGTCTTGGGAAGTGGGGAGGAGGAGCGTGTGTGATAATATCCAACCTCGCTGATTTGGTTTGGTGAAAGATTTATTTGTTGGATATTAGAAGTCCTCTTCTTTTTTTGGATATCTCGTTTCTTTCACATCACATAGCTCTCCGTCCCATCTCGCATATTTTCCCCCCTCTAGTTTCTTGATTATGTGTTCCCCGTTTTCCCTCTCCCTCTCTCGCGCGCGTCACCATCTTCTCATTTTACCTCCCACTCTCAATGTCGGATTCTGATCTAGTGTGTTTTCTTTTTTATTTTTTTTTATTTCTTGATTATTCCGAGTTTCGGCCTCCTTGCCTTCCTTCCTTTCTTTTCTCTCACTCTCTCCATTGCATCCCTCTCTCCAAAATCTCCACGTGTACACTATACTCTTGGTTCTGCATTTTCGATCTCAATTCCTCAATTTCTCGTGTGTACTCATCTATGCATCCATCTCTCATCCATTCATCTCCCATTTTTCATCAATCAATCAGTCTTCGTTCTTCCGTCTATCGTCTCAGTATCATTTTCAGACTACGTACACACCATGCACGCTGGCTCTTGGGCTCTTGATTTCTTCTTTTTCCTTCATCCTGCAACGTCGCAAATTACACTAGTAATTGTACATACATACGCTACCTACCTAGTACTCGTAGTGCCTAGTGGCCATGGATCGTGGATTCAAAGTCCATTCGCATTATAATTATTATCATAATTACGAAGGTACTGGTACTGGTACCGGGGAAAGCCTGGCCAGGCGCAATTGAGGCTACGACGAGGTGTATAATAGCCTGTACTACCTGCTGGAAGTGCTTAGTGCTGTCCATGAGGTCATAAGTAAGGTACTTTGTATGTAGGAATATGTAGGTCGAAGTTTGGTCAAAGTTGTATGTCGGGGATGCCGAACGCGTCCGGAAAATAACTTCCGACGCGACTGGCACTACGCCCGTCGCCAATGACACCTCTGGAATGGTGTGAGCACAGAACTCTCTTCATCGTAAGTACGCTTCCACTGTTAATTTTTCGTTGACGCGGTGATGTGAAGTCCGAGTGACTTTCTCACCCCTTTTTGACGGCGGTTCTTCAACGCAGCGTTTACATCGGCTTGGCACTCTGTCCTACATATACGTCTAGCAGGCCCGTCACTAATACTAAGCTACGAGGCCGATGGAAACTTTGCACTAGAGGATAAGGTAAAAGGTCGATAAAAGCTAGCTGCCATGCAACCCTGCAGTCTGTACTGAAAAGTAGTATCATATGTATGTAATCCATTGGTTGATAGACCAAACTCAGACTTTTTAGCTGCTTCTTCCTCTCCTTCTCTTTCTCTCTCCGTTACCTCTCCACCTCTCCTCGTCTCCTCCTTTCATACGGTCACGGTGCCAACATTGTTACCATGGGCCAATTCTTTGACGAAATCCCCTCATCCTTTATCCAATGGATCCAAGAACAACATCTCTTCTGGGTCGCTACTGCCCCTTTAAGCGAATCTGGCCATGTCAATCTCTCTCCTAAAGGTTTAGACGGGACGTTTAATGTTTTGGATGAGAGTACAGTTTGGTATGAGGATATGACGGGCAGTGAGTCTGAGTCATGCAGCGAGGCTTACCAGTGTTCACTTGGCGGCGAACGAATCACTCGACGCTGACGCAATTCCATGATACATAGGCGTCGAGACAGTCTCTCACCTCCGCGAGAACGGTCGAATTACGGTCATGTTTTGTGCATTCGAGGGTCCACCTAGGATCGTTAGGTTGTTCGGTACAGGTCAGTACAGAGGCCCTTGTAGGCTTCTCCCTATTTTGCCTATACTTGGGCAACGGTTTGGGGTCTGGATTCGGCAGCCGGCTATATGGAAAATGCTGTCCTTGCTGACCATCATGTTAGGCACCGTCTACTAGTTCGGAACCCCCGAGTATGAAGAAATTTTGCCTGTTGGAAAACGAAATCATGGATCGAGAGCTGCGATCATGATAAAGGTTCATAAAGTTGGTTCGGTGAGTGACATGACTCATCCATCCACTGCAATCCGTCAAACCAAAGCTTCCTAATCTCTGATTTCCAACACTCTGTCCGGCGTCTGTGTCCTTATATCATTGAATCATTGCAGTCCTGCGGCTTCGCCATCCCTTTCTACGAGTACAAATACCAACGAACCCGCTATTACAATTATGCCAGAACATGTGAGACATTCGACGTCGCTCACGAGAGTCAACGTCCTGCAGAAGATTACGGTCTCGGTCAGGGTCAGGAATTCGATCCAGAAAATCCTCCAGAAAAGGGATTGAGATCATATTGGAAAACAAAGAATTCGACAGGACTGGATGGACTCCCGGCGTTGTTATACGCATCGAAACATCAGCTTGGACCTAGAAACGATCTGACACTTGAGCGAGCGACGATGTTTTACAATGGGAATAGTGGGAATAGTGGGAAGAATGTTGCTCCAGCTGGCTGGAATGGAATGGTAGCAGAATATGATGACGGCGAGAGGTCAAGGGGTTTAGGCTTCTTTGATATGAAGTTCTTTACTGGGATATCCATTGGCAGTCATCTTCAATGCTCAGCCGCTAAATGATCATGAGGGTTGGTTTACTTGTTGTAGATAGAAGTGTAGTTTTCAATAGAAAACTATTAAAATTCTCAATAACACACTCAATAAGGCTCCTTAAGTTTTGAAGGGGTCTCGTAGAGATAGCAAGGATTTTGGAGTAGTTTTAAGGGTATGATCTCAAGATGTCTATGAAGACCCACTTTTTCAGAGTAGACATAATGCCGCAATCGATCTTGTGTGTTGGTCCAATGGAAGTGTGTTAGGATATTGCGTTCTCAAGTAAAAACTCTATTCATCATACTTACCTGAGATGTCCGAGTAACCGGTCATCTGCACTTACCTTCGGTTCAACCCCAAGATTGTACTTTTCTTCGCATTTCCATTAGTTTCCTTTACTTTCTCTTTCTTTCCATGGAATCATGTAGAAACTTCTAGTACAAATGCAGTAATATTTAAAACCTGTAATTTAGTTACAAGAATCATCTATCATTCTATCTTAGTAGATGGAGTTTCACGACTAATCGCTACTTTGGAGCATAAAATTACGAAGTTAGAAAGATCCTACTGGTGATTCTGAAAAACCCGTTTACCGATACCATTGTCTTGGATGAGTGATCCAAATCACTTCAATTTTCAAACTTTCTCCTTACGCAGTGAATGTACTATAACTACTGATTATTTTATTGACGTTGCAAACTTTACGGCTTAAAATATCGAGCTAGAAGCCATTGCTTGATTCTTCAACGGAAACACCAGTATATACATGATAAAGCCATATAGCCATGAGTAGCCACGGATAGAAGTAGGTGACTGTACGACTCCGGCGGGCGGTCCGTCTACTTCGGTCAATTACTAAATAAGGTTGGTTGCGCATTTATAGCTTCTGTCAAACTTCAATCAAACTTGAGGTCGCGTTTTCTTTCTTTCTCACTTCTCCTTCCGAAGGCATCCCACCTGCAAGACTCTAAAGCACTATTGCATCCACATATTGCCTGAAGCTACTCTCGGTACCACACTTCCGTGTAATAAACTCCCCCTCCTCCTCCGTGTTTACCATGGGTCAAACCTTCAATGAGATACCCCAGTCTCTCATTCCATGGATCAAGGAGCAGCATATTTTCTGGATTGCTACTGCCCCGCTGAGCGAATCTGGACACGTCAATGTCTCCCCTAAAGGCATAGACGGAACGTTTCACGTTGTTGACGAGAGGACTATATGGTACGAGGATTTGACCGGAAGTGGTGAATGGTGAGCTCGTATAAGTCCAGGACACCCAATGCTGACGCAAATGCTAGGCGTAGAGAGTGTTTCTCATCTTCGTGAGAATGGTCGGATTACAATTATGCTTTCTGCTTTTGAGGGCCCGCCGAGGATTTGCAGGTTGTTTGGTACAGGTCAGTATTAGTTCCCACGCAATTGTCCACCACAAAAATTGACGGACCAATATACGCTGAGATCTTGTCTGATTTTCAGTATTTTGTGTGTCCGAAAAATGCCACAATATATTAGGGAGACGGATGATATTTGAGCGTATATCGGGAATATACCGAGGCCGCTTTGCAATATATCGTGAGCGGAAAAAGTATTGCAAAGTGAGCAAAGTTTTCTAAAGTGAGCAAAGTACTGCGAGATAAGGGAAATTTCGAGAAGTGTACAAAGTCTTGTGAGACGAGCGAAGTATTGAACGAAGTACCAAGCAGTTCGTCAATGCTATTCATAAACCAGAGTCCATATCCCAAATGATCAAATTTCATATATTCATTTACTAAGATACAGTAGCTACTGAGAATAGCGACACCAACTCTACCAAGACAAACAGACTGTTGTATATGATTATATGACTCACAGCAGCGCACCCTCTGTAGACGGATATACATCCACTCTGTAATGTTTTTGGATGAGATAGACTGACGACACAAGAGTCAAAGGGAACACTCACGAAAGCATGACGGGAGCAGAGAACTAGATACGGAAGGAGGGACTTGTAAGATTAAAGACACTGAGCGGAGTGAAAGAATGACTCACCGCAAACTGAAGAAGCAGCTATATGCGTGATATTCCGGTCATTGCACATTGGTGGTCTGGAGGGTTTGACATTACAAGGTCAGAAAATGTGCATAGGGTTGAAGGGAAGTGGCAACAACACTGTCAACAATGAGGGCGGGAAAAATAATTAAACTGGGCATCAGACGAGTAAGGGAGGACGTACTGACACACGTAAGCAGGAAACTAGGATCGCCTTGGTGGATAAAGCATACTCGTTGCTGTAGGATGCATGAGTGAATATCCAAAGGCAAAGACAAAAGGCGGGAACACAAAGACGCAAGAGGATCATCACCAAAGGCAATGACGGAAAGCCAAAAACAAAGGGAAAGTAACTAACAAAGATGGCGAAACTCACCAGCAAGATGATGGATGAATGTGAACCGCTAACCCTCTCAGTCCAACTCCAACTGCCGTTTCTCTGAATCCTCCAAATCAGTTTTAGGAATGACAGCTCAAATCCATAGAAGGGGGTGGATCTACAGAGGAGGGTGAGTAGGAAGGCAACGAAGATGAGCCAGAAAGCTCACCATAAGCCTACCACACGTTCGGACTGAAGGGTGAGCACTGTGTGGGTCATTGAGTGGGAAGGAGAGTCGGAGAGACAGGAAAGACAGGTCGGAAGAAGAAGGAAGGGAACGAGGACTCGAAGAATGGTGGTGGTGAAGAAAGAAGTTGACGCGTTGACGCGTCGCCCAGTTTTGGGCGGTATTTAGCGGAGTTTGAAAATTACGCGTTCCAAAGCTGATGCCAAACAAAGCGCAAATAAGTGCTCATCGCTGAAAACCAAGTGCATACATACAGCCTGAAAACGTTCACCCTGCTGGCCTGCACGGGGTAGAAAGTAAGTAATTCGATAGTCAAGGCTATGACAAGACACCGCCGACATTGAAGGAACTTGTCCTACCATCAAGAGCCGGTGGTAGTAAGCCGGATTTGCTCTCAATGTTCATTGCAATGCGTTGATGGGTGAATGCACATATGTTAGGTTACTGAATGTATCATTCGCGTTGATGGCAACGGTTGGTTCTGGGTTGAACTGTGCATGCTGCCCCTTCCAGTATTACTCTAGGAAAGTGATATATAGGTCACACTATTGAGAATGTATCTACAAAACTTCAGCAATACATCGACCCTTTTTCAGTACCCTGAAAATGACTCAAAACTTCCCCAAAGTCATCCCAATACTCCTCCAATACCCCTCCAAAATTTGACCCTATCTGCGATACTTCACAAAACGACCCAAAATATCGCAAAATATTACCCTGCTTTGCAAACCATCGTAAATCGGGCCAAGGTATCACCAATCCTTCAATGATACTTTGACAGAATATTACCCTGTTTTAAAAGCGGCCAATATTTCATTGTATATTGGTCTGTTTTTCAATAGTTTGCTCTGTCAATTTTTGTGGTGTCAAAAGAATCTTACTAACATGAAGACTATGGGGCATAGGCACCGTCTATGAGTTTGGAACACCTGAATACGAAGAGCTTTTGCCTATTGAAAAGCGACACCATGGGTCGAGGGCTGCAATTATGGTAAAGATTCACAGAGTTGGAACGGTGAGTGACACATCCGTCAACCCAAACGCTTTTCACTAACACTCCTCCGTCTCCCGTTGTGATGAAGTCCTGCGGCTATGGCATTCCTTTCTACGAATACAAGTACCCACGAACTAGACTTGACAACCTCAACAGAACCTTTGAGAAGTTTGACGTCGCCCACGAAAGCGAATGCCCTGCGGACTTTAATCCAGAAAACCCTCCTGAAAATGGGTTGAGGTGGATTTGGAATCAATGGAACCTTACCAGTGTCGATGGTCTGCCTGGATTGCTGTACGCCCCAAAGCAGAAGCTGGGCCCCAGAGATGATCTTAAACACGAGCCAGCAACGATGTTTAAGAGCAATAACTCCAAAAACGTCGCTCCAGATGTGAGGCTCGCAAACAAGAAGCCTTCGAGCTTGTTGGATACGAAGCTTTGTATAGGAATATTCATTGGTTTTGCTATGGCGGTGGTATCTTTGCGTATGATGCAATCATCTTCAATACTAGTACTAAATACACTTTAAATTAGTATAACTTACAATACATAGATTATTACTGCCCCCAATGCGTAGACATCTCCGTATCATGAGAACCTTGAACATCAGCTCGATCTGCAAACCTGACGGTTTCCAGTTCCCTGCGGATATAGGATGTCGTTGCAAACGTTCCTCCCTCACGCTTGCGCTCATGCTCAGCTCTCAAATCGAGGAGCATACGATTCCCTAGAACGGATAGTGCGGAAAGGGTTAGGGAGTTTAACACCGACGTCAGTGTTTGCTATTTGAGATGACGAATCAGCCTCAAGCATCTTTCTGAAGCAAAACTTGAGCAGACCCACCTCCGGGTTGGCAAACAGAACGGCGCTAGCAATGTAGAAGACGAACATCCTGCAAGAGAGGAATGAACATCAAAGTTGTAGGAAGAGAGAGAGACAAATTCGGCTTACGATCCAAGATACAGCAGTGTATTTCTCAAAACGAGCTCGATCAGATTTGAAGTGAACTGACTACGATTTTTCAGATATAACCGCAGTTGATTCGCTACCAGACCAATAGTGACGGTCTCATAAACCATAATTGGGATCCTGTCCGTAAAAATCGACAATGACTTGGTCTCGAATGACGCGTTACATACCAGAATGTCCATAAATTTTGCAAAGCTACGGATCTTGTGCATCGGCCTGGAATTCTCGGTGATGGAGATGAAGGCGGTGAAGCTAAATATAACAGGCTGAGGGATATCAACGTTGTAGGAAAGCAGACTATCGACGTACTTTTGGCGCGTATGATCGAAAGCTTCGCTATGACTACCAAAGAGGTGACCATACCCGCTACTGTGAGTACCTGCAGCACCAAGAGCGGATACCGTACTTTCTTGGCGTGACTGTATAAAGCAGACACACATAGCCATACTATGCTTTCTGTGACTATCATGTGGAAGAGACCTAAAAGGATATAAAACAGAATTAGGTAGGTAAAAGTGTGTAAAGATCTGACTTACTAGTTGCGACTAGCCAATTCGCCAAGACAAATCGACCTGAAATAGCGCTGAGGTTATGGAGACCGTGGTTGATGCTTTCAAAGACATACAACTACCAAGGAAACGAGATTGATGCTGGGATACAATGCACAGAATCTGTGACACTTACAACTGAACAATTGTCAAGGGTACTCGACGAGATGCAAGCAATGGGCTAGACTCACATTGGTAGACACGTTAGTCCCGACGTGTCCTAGGTTATCATGAGCTCAGTTGGTTCATTGCTTCGCATGAATCCCTCCTCACCGTAAAGAGTCACGACTGACTCAACAAAAATAAGATAACGATTCTAGATATGAATAATCAGTAAACCAAGTGAATTTGATCAAGGACAACTTACGATGAAGAACAATCCCGTTGTCCAATTTTTTGGCTTTTTCTATAATGATATTGAGTCTAGACAGGAAAAGAATTGTTCCGACCTATTCGCGTACCCAGATCAGTCTGTACTAAGGAACACTTTGAGGCTTGGCTTCTGTACAAACAAATTTAGTGACTCACCTCTTCACTGAACGTCAAAATGTAGTCATAAAAAACCAGAGCCAGCCCTGCAACTATACGAATTTGAAATCTCGTTGAAAATTAGAACAATGAAGACCAGAGCTGTTTTGACTGACAATCCAGACACCCGTGTAGTTGGAACGCGTACATGACCTTCTCCAGTGCCGCTGCGTCTGAGCTCATATTGGGTCTTCGTAGTGGGAAGGCAGGAAGGTCGTCTATGATGGGAGATGTCCAAGCAAAAGTCAGTGGTCGAGACGTGATTATATGCGAGGCGCGGGGCCGCAACAAGTTTACTCCGCCTCCGCTGGACTTACCGCAGTTGATCAGGATCTTTTACCATTATGATTGAGGTGTTTTGATGGGCGCCACCGCTGATCGCGAGACCGTTTACGGTTGCCCATCGGGATAAGGTCAAGTTTGACTTGGATTGTCGACTTCTTTCCCTTAGCCGACACCTGCTTTCGGGGTCCTGGCACTTCGTGGCTGGACTTGGTCCATGGACGATGTATCAACTAGCAGGCTCCTTACGACTCCGCTACTGTTAATTAGTTACTGCACTCAACATGTATCTATACATACCTCTTTGGCCAATTCTGAAGCTCGTACCAATTTCCTTACAGATTCAGACTTCCATTCAGAATCTGTGCTCCCTTTCGCAAACATGCGTGGGAATCTCCAGATTTTGAAGACCGGAGGTTTCCAAATTGGGAACATTTGAGTCGGTTTGACATTTACGCGGTCGCAAGTCCATCCTCTTGTTGTTCTATAGTCATTGTTTGTGCTCTAACGACGACCGTCTTCTGTCGCTTTCAGACCTGGAAACCCAAAAATGAGCCTATAACACTGGTGTATCTGCTTAGCTTTTTTCCTGCTGATTTTCGCGTATGGAATATCTGCATAGTATGCGATGGAGAAAGAGCAAGATTGAAGATGGCAAGAACCTAACACATATGTAGACATGGGCAAGAGATAAATGCAGTATGAATCCAACGCAAAAAGACGGGAATAGCAAACGAAAAACACTGCAAATTGTTACAAAAAACTATATTGCCGAGATTCATGGCGCTGACGTCGGTGTTTGGTTCGGAGGAGTCCTATTTACTGATGACTTGGACGCAGCCTGCTTTGACAACAAGGATGGGCATGGTCATTACGTTCGCGCCCATGGTCTCTGTCTCCGTCTCGTTCATGCATTCCTCCTGAACCTTGTCACGCGCCTTGATACGCGCCACCAATTGCCGTTCCCACTACACCTTCCTTTCCAGTCGTTCGCTCGCTATCGTCTCGCGGGTTATTCCAGTGGGATTTTTTAAGTATCTAGCTAGCTATTGTCTTGCTGGATATTCCCTCCTCCCGAGTCCTCCTCTAAATGAAGCATTGGGATTAGGAAAAAATGAAATGGCTATAAACCCGCCCTGCCAAGTAATTACACGGATATATCATTTGGCGAGGGTATCATATGCTTAGTATTGTAAAGTAGCATCGGTAGCCCTTGTAGGTGTGCTACGTAGTGCTATTAGACCTCAGTGACATGTCCCTGTATCTTTGTATGTTATAAACTCTGATCGTGATAGACGACCAATTCCGCTAAACTTTTGAAGACAATTCTATCATCCTTTCGATACTATCCTTGTGTCATAGGTACGAGAACAACATTAAATCTTTATTAGTTAAGTAGTAAACAGATAGAGCAGAGAGATACAAATTGTCTAACCAAGTAGCTTATGAATATCTGCACCGACAGCGTGCAAGCCCTCCCTCAGACACTGTACCTGATACCTGAGGCCTACATTCTCAATCAACAACTCTGTTCTTTTCCTTTGCACTATCCTGTTCTGACTCCACTTGCTTCAAAGACAGTGTAAACCCACATATGCTCATTGTACAACTTCTTCGTGAGGGATGAGATATGATTGTCATGCTGGGTTGTAGGAGAAGACTGTGGTGGTAAGTCTGTTTTGACAGGTGTTGGTGTATTCAAGTCAGTTTCTGTTTGAGACACGAGTTTACTGAAGGCCAAAGCTGAGGAAACATAACAGAAGAAGGTGATATGACACATACAGCAGAGGCTTGAAGGGACTTGGCAGATTAGAGTCAGTTTCAGTCACAGACCCAGGTTCACTTCAGGTCAAAGTCACTGAGAAACTTGATAACGGTGAGAGAAATGTGGTACTTACACATGAGGCTTGAAGGGACTTGGCGGATTGGAGTCAGTTTCAGTCACAGATCCAGTTGCTGAGAAACATGATAACGGTGAGAGAAATGTGAAACATACACATGAGGCTTGAAGGGACTCAGTGGATTTGAGTCAGTTTCTGTGACAGACTTGTGCTTGCTAGAGGCCAGGGTATTGGAACATCAAGATACATTGGCAGAATAAGAGATGAGAATTGTACAGTTGAGGTTTGAAGGGGCTTGGCAGATTTGAATCAGTTTCTGTCAGAGACCCAGGTTCGCTGGAGGTGAGAGAAGTTTTCATAACATGAATAAAGAAGAAAATAAGAAACGTATGCAGGTAGCACAGTTGTACCATCAAGATTGAAAGTTTTCTCTACCTCGGAGCACTCATTCTTCATAGCACTACAAAAGGGTGGCATGAGGCTAATTATAATGCAAGGAGTTAACATACCATCTTGGTGAAATCAGAAAATGAGTAGAGAACTCGGCTTCCTGTTTTACTCAATAGTAGGAAGGGTTGGTTGTGTGGACATCTGGAGACTGTGATGAGGCAATGTATTCAACACTGGTATCAGATGATTGAGAATGAGGAATTTGCCAAAAGCAAAAGACATACAGAGTTCTCCACCTTTTCAGGGTAGAACATGAGCTGGTAGGCTGAGCCAGCAAGGATTCTCATTGTTGTTTGGTGGTGGTCAGAGACAACATGGGCCCAGCATTAACTGGTAACCTTGGGCAGGAAATTTGACATCTGTGGCAGTGCTAGATGGTGCATGAGTCAGCTGTGTCAGAATAGGACAGAAAAGGGCCCCATGTTTGTGGTATTCTGAAGGCATCAGTGCAGTACACATGAAACTGGTAGCATTGTCATCTACCTAGATACAAAAGTACTACTTTTTATGCTGTTTTGATGGAGGCAGTCCATGACCACGAATACGCTGTATCTCTCTTTCCTTCTCTAGCTGGGGTTCGTGTCGGAGTAGAATAAAGTCACAGGTCTTGAGGTAAGGGTTCACATGAAAAGTTTTGCATTTGTTGAGCACGTTTTCGGAGGTCCAAGTTGGATCAATTTTGGTGCTGAACTGAGGAATGAGGTGACAAGTCTGCATGATATTGCTGACTGGAATGACAGACGAGCTTTGATAACTCCAGTCATGAGCATAGGAGACAGCATACATTCCAAGTGAGTTGGAGTACTTGGCAAAAGATGTGAACCAATTGACAAATGTGAGCAGGCCAGGACAATCAGACTCAGAAATGGAGCCTGGAGGTAACTTGAAGAGAAGATGAACTCTTCCAACATGAAGACCTGTATTAATAGATGCCTAGTCAGAGAGGATAATATGAAACAATTTGGTAGTGCACCATCAAGAGGTCCCTTAGTACTATCCCTTTCATATTGCCTTGCAATAACTATACTCATCTGTGCTCCTTTACCAGGTCTAAGCCCCTTCTCAGTCAATTTGGCTGAAATGGTATCCCAATCATCTTCAGTGTTTTCATCTTCTAGTATCCTTGACAGCTGGATACAAGCAGTCTTGTATACAGGTATGCATACACTCCCAGAATTTTGAAGGAATGCATAGGAGTGAGCACCAGTTGAGAAAGTCTTCAAGATACCACTGGAACCATTCGCTGCAGTGATACAGTAGCAGACAGTCAAAGTCACCCAGTTTTATTGTTGCTGATTTTGAGTTTTTAGCCCCAAAATAATACTGGAATCATGCTCAGCTCATCGAGATATGTTGAAAAACGATTTATCCAGATTTTTCCCATGAGGATTTCCATTTGGCCAAATTTTTTGACCTTTTCAACAATGCATTGTACCTCTTCTGGCAATCCAGGAGCAATGTTTTGTACTAAAAGTACAATTATTGACTGTTGAAGTTCAAATATTGATGATCCATTCAAAGCAATCCTTGTCAGGACTTTCTGTATGGTGCAACTTTGAGGAATTTTTTAAGTGATATCAACTTGTGGAATTGTCAATATTTTGACAGAATCATAACCAGCTCATCAAAAGGAGTTGATTCTGCATTTTCCCAAGGTTTTTAAAACTCATTTTACTGTTCAGCCAAAATTATGGGGTGCATACCACCTTAAATGGCATCTGGCACCTGAATGGCTTGATAGATTTGCTTCAAAATATTACTGGAATGCCCTCTCAACAAGATCTGTTGATTGCGTGTATGCTGGTCCCTGGGAAAAAGGTTCAACTAAATTGGGTGACTTTGACTGTCCGCTACTGTAGTCATTCTGGATAGAGTCAATGGTAGTGGTAGAGAAGGGAGGTTTTTTAGTGTGGGTATATTGAGGCCTGCTGTCTCCATCATCATCATCAATGTCCTTGGCAACAGCAGGCTTCCCATATTCTGGAATAGACCACTGCAGATATGAGTCAAAGGTATGTATATTGTCGTGTCATTGTAACCAACTCGTCATTTGGGGTGTGAAATCTCTGTGGTTTGATGCTCTGTATCCTTCCTTGGCATAATCAATGTGCAGGCATTCTGTATTTTCTGTGTTGAACCTGTCGGCAGTCCAGGATAGTGTGATACATTGTGTAGCTTGCTGATATTGAAGGCATCCTGTACTTCAAGGCTGATGAAAACTTGTTTGGCTTTATGGAATTTGGTCCAAGCCTCGTCCATTGCAGTGATTGTCTCATTGCATGAGTTTTGAAATGGACACAAAACATGAAATCAAGGTAGTGTACTGCTTCCAAGACCTGTACTTCAGCTATTCCATCTAACATCCTGAGGAATGTCTTCACAAGAGCCATATGCTCTGTTCCAGTCCACTGGGACATGCAGGAAATCCCTTTGCTGAAGTGCCGCAGGGCTGGGTGATGTATCATTGTACTGTAGCATGCATCAATTTCCACTTCCGACACCTTGGTGCTCGCTATAGCCCATGAGCTATGTGATCACCAAAGAGGCCTTTGCGGAGCTGATGAAGGAGGTCCAGGGTCATACACTGGAAAATATTGCAGTGGGGAAAGTCATGCCAAAACAGAGTGACTGCATGAAGACTCTGTGCCTTGAATCCTGTAGGCTTCAATCCATGCAGCTGAGCCCAGAGAAGGTTCAGAGTCTTCTTGGGATCACGAAGAAGACTTGTAATAAGTTCACCTTGTTGTTCTGGAGAAACTGTGCATATGGGACAGCTATTCTCCTTGCAGCAGCAGATTAAGCAATATACACAGCTAGGATGGTATAGACATGGTGCTCAAAGCCATCTGCACACATCATTTTGAGTCTCCCTAGTCTGCTATTTTGTCACCCCTACATAGATTAAATACACTTGTTATCAATACTTGTTTTCATACCACTGCTGTCTAAGTGTACTGACTGTGAAATATTACTGTAAGTATCCTTATTTGCCTGCTGTCAAACTTGTTGACTGCAAAACCCATCAACAACATCTCAGAACATATCACAGAAGTCCATCACTTAATACATGAGCCACTGCAAATCCACCAATCACCTCTATTCAATTATACTCTAAGCCAATCACATCCCTCAGACATCAGCTACATACCCTGGATTAACCCCTATCTGTTTGTCTGATCATTGAGCTGCCTAACAGTCTCGTTAGTTATTCAGGCATAAGTACTTAATCCTTTGTATTACCTTTGTACACGTCCTAACACAAGCAAATCAGTTCTGACACTGGAATTTTTGTTCATAAGGCAAATAATGGCGTCTATGTTGATGATGCTCTATTCTGTGGAGCAGATAAAAACCTTGTACTGCAACTCAAGGCCAAATTCATGAAGAAATGGGAATGTAGGGATCTTGGCAATGCCAACATTGTCAAGAGAGGCAGCAAGATCTATTTAGATCAGTGCACTTATCTTAACAAAGTTTTAGAGCGATGTCAAATGCAAAACATGAAAGCTTCTGTGACACCTCTTTACCAACCAGAACCCAACAAGTTATTGGTTCTCTACTTTACATAATGTTAGGTACTCAACCCAACATTGCCTTTGCAGTCACAAAAATTGCACAATTTGCAGCAAACCCTACATTGGAACACTTAAACAAAGCAAAATACATCTGCCAATATCTAATTGGTACAAAAAACTATGCTCTTGTGAATGATGGTTCAAGTAGGGAAGGTTTATCTGCTTATACAGACTCTGATTGGGCATCAGACCCGAACACTCGTTGTTCTCAAACTAGTTACTTCTTACAACTAGCCAGAGGAATATTTAGCTGGATGTCTAGAGCTCAACACACAATTGCACTCTCTTTGACAGAAGCTGAATACATGGCTCTTAGTGATTGTAGTTGCCAAGTCATTTGGACTTGTACACTCCTTAGTGAAATCAGATTTGATCTAGGAACTATACCAATCTACAGAGATAATCAAGGATCTATCTTCATTGCATCAAACACTGTTACAGAGAGATGCTCCAAACACATTGATATTTGGTTTCATTATATCCAACAATGTATTAATAAAGGATCTGTTAAACCCTATTTCATTGACAGGAATGACAATCTCACAGATCTATTCACTAAGAATCTTGGACGACAGAAGTTCGAAAAGTTCAGAAATCAACTTGGACTTCAATTCTATACAAGTTAAAAAATGGTCATCTCAGTTAACAGAGTTCAAGGAGAAGCAAATTTGTATCAATTTGTTGGTCCAAATTTGTTATACGCATCCTCAAAACTCATCATCCAAGTTGTATTCATTCACAGCTGCTTACTAGCACCAGCCTATGCTTACATGCACTAGGGTGCTGCTTAGCAAAGGGGA
This sequence comes from Tetrapyrgos nigripes, assembly GCA_013368315.1. Classification (NCBI taxonomy): domain Eukaryota; kingdom Fungi; phylum Basidiomycota; class Agaricomycetes; order Agaricales; family Campanellaceae; genus Tetrapyrgos; species Tetrapyrgos nigripes. The sequence goes on from JAACJM010000018.1 coordinate 222,456, forward strand.
GTGTTGAACTGGTGCATTACATGCAGAACAATAGATACTCATAAGAACAATATGTAATTACCATCATTGATCTATCATATATAGTAAATACATCATTCTCATTATTACAGTAGTCATACATAGTCCCATGAGTAACTCCTGTATCACATGTATTTACTCTCTCTCAAAGGTATAAAAGGGCTTCATAGATGGCCCTCTAATAATAAGTTTTATACTTACTTTCATCACTCAACAAGCTCTTAACAAGCTACTCTTATTCCCAGGTAAGTATGGAGTTGCCACTCTGTTTTTAGTGTACTGTTTGTACCATGCCTGCTTGACAATAGACTGGAAAACTAGGTATAGTCTCATGTTCTTTTTCTTCAACACATAGAATCCTTGACACAGCTTGGGCTCTGTACAGAAAATAAGAAGCTCGAGGAAAGTGTATTTCCAATAAGCACTCTGCTGCGCTTCCTCATCCATCAGATCTCAATCCTCCCTCATTCTCGCTAAAGGAGCTAGAGAGTCAAAAATTCTTTCACTTGACATATGGTTCCCTCAAATCATGCTACATGGGACCTCATACTTCTTCGTCTTTCAAATGATGCCTTGATTTTATCAACAATCCTGCTAGTAAATGTATCCTTTCCAGATCCCTTTAGTAGTCTGGCAGTCTACCATTGTCATTCCTTTCTCTTCCTTCTTCACAACCCACTTCATCCTTTGTCAGTTTGATGGTAATATATTCAATGCTTCTGCCATCTGGATGAATTATGATGTACAAGCCAGAGAAGGCTATGAAGGTGATAAGCCAGAAGAGGGTGATGTTATCTCGGAGTTGGATGACAGGTTTGAGGTGGAAGTGCCAGTTGAATCCAGGTTAGGTTTATTGGGTGATAAGTCTGGAGAGGAAGACTTCATGTTAGATTTTGGGATATGGAAGGAAAGGGAGCCAAGCCTGATGGATATGAAAAGGCAAGTGCAGAAGTTTGGTTTGGATGAGTGTAGTAAGCATCAGATATCAACAGCCATGAAACTATGGAGTCTCAGCATACTTTGGGAACCATGTGAGTCAGCTTAATTCTTCAGCCTTGAGGTTTATTTACAGATTCCCTTTGTCCAGCTCTGCCATCATTTCCAAAAGGGCTTACCTTCAGTATCTAGAAGCACAGATATTCTTTCTTATCTTTCATTCCCAGAGACTTAAAGCCATCTAGCTCAGAATTAAAATTGTCACTGCTATGTGCATCTGTGATTGTAGTGCAACACAGCTTGGATGCAACCTTTATGAAGCTATCAGTTGAATGAGGTGATATAGTTTAAAGTTAAACTTGTGTGTTCAGCAGTGATGTCAGCCAATGAGTAAGGCTAGATAGGTTGAAAATCATCATCAGAATGAACCTATAATGGGTTTTTTTTTCCCCTAGGAGTAGATTATTTTCAACCTACAAACCCAATCAAGAATTTGTCAAATTTACCAGCTCCAATTAGGTTATTCCTGAGGTATCTAGGTTGATTAAAAACCTTCCTGAAGCAAGCTCTATGTTGCCACTTTACAACCTATTCAGTAGTACTTTGTCACGAAGATGGCATATACAGCATATAGCAGCTTGGGCTTGAATCAAACAGCCTAGTAATGAAAGCAAAAAAAAAAAAAATTCCATTCAAGCTGGCCTACAGATATTTACATGTCTAGTAGTCTTGAGAACAGCATTGCCAGTCAACCTATCCTATCATCATCCTGTCCACTCATATCATCACACATCATCCTGGGCATCATCTTCGCTCTATGGCCATCATTCTCTTGCCCACCCCATTCAGTGCCATTATGGCTGATCAAAGGAAATTAATAATGAGTATGAAAAATCAGTGAAAAAAAAACACACAGCTGGAGGTATTCTTAGTCTCATTGAACCAGACTGACGATACACAAGGTAGATATGTGTATGTAAGGTATTCTTGTACAAGCCATTCATCACCTTCTTGTTAATGACCCAATACCTGTGCAAAGGTTAACTCAAGATGTTGCATGCTTGAAGTGTTGCTATGATCCAAGGGACTTGAACAGCTTGAAGAAGGGCATTGAGTGGAAGAGACTTGATTTCTTGAGGGTGGAGGTTGCTTGAGGAGTACTTCAAGATATGTTGAGGCCAGACAGAGTTTACCTTGCAAGGGCAAAGAGCATGTGCAGCAAGAGACAGCAAGGCTGATGTAAGTTGTGGCTTGGTGCTGTATAGCAGCAGAGTTCAAATGGGACCTAGAAACTCAAATGCAACACACCTGCTCACAGCCAGCTGCAGATACTAGTACTACCCACTTTCTTTTGCAGGGCACGCTGTGTATGCAGATCCTGCTTTTGGCATGATATGTTCCAGCATATGTCAATGTCCATAATCTAATAATGTAGACTTCAACCTAGTGTCGTGACAGTATTATTTTAGGGTATTTTTGTTTATTTTCTGTTTCTTTTCTTCATCAGTCACTGCTTTTTGATCATCATTTCGTTCATCCTTGTTGCCCTATCTTTTGTTCATTTTTCTTTGATCATCTATGCACAGCTACTATCCCCTGTTTCATCATTTGTTCATCTTTTATGATATATCTCTTATAGGCATCTTTTGTTCATCTTTTCATGATACATTTCTTATGGGGACAATAGGCTGTACTTTGATTGTTTTGGGCAGTTCTCTGATTCCTCTTTTCACTTTCCTCAGTTATTATCTTGTCTTCTGTTCTGTATATAAACCTAGAGTAGTAGCTCCCTAGTCCCCATCTTGACCTCTTTGTCTTGGGACTAGGTGAGCATCTCATGTATCTCTCATCTTTACTTAATATCAACTTCGTCTTGGGACTAGTTTCTCATTGTCTTTTGTCTACTGTTGCTCTGTCTACATCTACTGTTTGAGCCAAGTGTGTGCTCTACACCACACCTAGTCACTCAGAAAATTTGTTCTCAAAAGTCCACCTGGAAATAGGTTGTTTCCATTCAGCCTATTGCACCTCCAAGCAACCTAATTCCAGGTGGTGTGGATTTTCACTCTGACTTAGGTTAAAAGGTAACCTAAGTGAGCTTCACAGTGATGGACGCTTAGAGCTTTTTGCAAGAATATTCATTGGATCTACTATGGCAGTGGTATCTTTGCATATGATGCAGTCGTCTACTACTAAATACACTCTAAGTGTTAGTATAACTGCATAGATAGCTATTGCCCCCAATGTGTGGACATCTCCATATCATGAGAACCAACATCAGCTCCATCTGCAAACTTGACAGTTTCCAGCTCCCTGTGGATATAAGATGTCATTGCAAACGTTCCTCCCTCACACTTACACTCATACTCAGCTCTCAAGTCGAGGAGCATACAATTCCCTAGAATGGATAGTGTAGAAAGGGTTAGGGAGTTTAATACTGTTGTCAGTGTTTGCTATTTGACATGATGAATTAGCCTCAAGCATCTTTCCAAAGAAAAACTCGAGCAGACTAACCTCTGGGTTGGCAACAGGGTATAAAAAGCAGAAAAAATGATGAGAAGGAAGATAAGTAATACTGTTCAAATAATAATCAAAGTTATAACTCTTAGAGCACTTTAGTTACAAGGCCAAATGAAATGAGGCTGAGTTTATTACACTCTATTTCTGCTTGTGGCTATGTTTAAGTGTTCCCAATTTTACCCATCTGTTCAATTCCAGAGTTTCTAGTCTTTCTGTGTGTGGCTATGTGCAAATGTTCCTCTTTCTGTGCAGCCTGTAGCAGTTGATCGGACCTTTCACCCATCGGATTTTCAGTCTTTCCTTTCCATTTTCGTTGCAGGGGTCTACATACAACTCAATCTAATGACCAATTTCTTTCCCTCTCATACACGGTATATTCCTTTGCTTGCCAGCTACTAGTCTGGCTGGGCAAGTTCCTCTCGCCGCTTCTTTTTTCCATTCTTTTCACATTGCTGCTCATGAGGCATTTTCCACTTCATTTCTGATAATTGACAGGGTCTAATTCACCTGTCAGTTCTTTTCCCCCCTCTTTCATGGCACCATGAAGCTCCTTCCACACCGTTCTTTTTCACTGCATCTAGCCTTGTGTTGAGGCTGTCAATGTACCCCTTTTCCCCTCCAGAACTGCCTATTTACCCATCTCATCTCTCCCTATGAAACCCTCAATGCTGGCACCCTTCTAACCACTTTATCAGTATTCTCTTTGGCTGGCAATTCAACAAGTTTCAGGTGCAATATTGAGTAGGGGAACATTGAGTAGAAGAATCTCCAGTGGTCAAGTCTACAAAACTCTTTTCTATTTGTCCACCCCTAGACTTTCAAAATCAAGGGGTATGTCTACCTCTTTTCACTAACTCTCACTGCAAAAACATATTGCTAACCCATGTGAGATTAGAATTGTGAACATGTTCAAACTGTGGTTAGGTTGTATATGTTCTGCTACAACAACAGACGTCTCTGTGGTAGATTGAGGTCAAAATTGACAGTTCCTGTCTTTCTAAAATGCAGCGAGATTTTTTACCAGCCTTTCAGTTGATCAGGTATATACTGAAGAAGTTCCAGCCAATAGCATCTGCTTGGTTGGATATACAGGTCAGCAGAATTGTTCAGAAAAAAGTCAATAAATTAATGTGTACTTGTCCACTTACGATACTTTTAGATTTGAGTCTCTTGAAATGTGTAGTTAGAAAGAAGTCATATCAAATTAATGTGTACTATAGAACCAACCTGCTCGGCCTCGTATTTGCCACGGCTTCGCCGCTGGCCCACACCGCCTTCATACCACGAAGTACGTAGGAAAGCTGATACAAAACAGTACTTTTGCACTTTCAAACTCTGAATTACTTCAGATATCCATAAACTTACAGATAAACAAAGGGATTATTGGTAGGTAATGAGCTCATCATCGTCACAAAGGCAAAGTGGCGGGCGGACATTACACCAACAATAAATAATGTTGGCGCGCCGCCTGCGAATGGTCTTGCTTACCCAGACACTCCTGACTACAGCGCAAGTCCACAGCCTTTCCAGGTTTAAACTTTAAGCAACTTGGTGGATAATCCTTATAATGTCTTGTATCCAGCCTTACTTATCAGCGATCAAATAACCACTTCGCGACGGACCAAATGGCTGCCCGAATCCAGTGCCATCCTGCATGACAAAAGCCATCAAGTATAGACCTTGGATAGAACTTGTGAAAATTACGCGTTCACTTTCTTCTCAACCTGCGAATATTTACGATGTGGAGCCTGTAAATTTTTGAATGGAGCAGGACTTGCAGAAAAATTCTCACTTTGAAGGAAATCAACCTGCAAAAAATAGCCATCATAAGGAACAGACCTGTGAAATTTTCAGCAAGCATGGGTTGGAGGATTAAGAAAGTGTTCAGTCAACCGGGTGATTCTACCTTTATGCAATCGATTGAGGCTGTCCCAGTATAGTGGGTGCAGACTGAGTTTGTTTTAGTTTGTTTGCAATTGGTCGCGTATTGCCTTGCTGGATTTAGAAAAAGGAACCTTGCCATCGTATTGTCGTTAGTGCATTGTGTGTTTAACAAGGTGTTCAAGATTTAAATTGTTTCGGTGGTGACTGCCGGGAAGTAACCCAAACTTTGAACGTTGTAACTTGTCGTTGGTCATGTCAACACTAAAAAGCACAAGGCATACAGAAGTAGGAGAGTAGAGATAGAAATAGTTATACACCATCCCAAAGGATAGAAATGTCGCGTCATGAGTCACGAGCACGTAGAGACATCGAAGTCATAGTCGTAGTATGTGAGTAATCCGGCCGAGGTCGGTCATTAAATCCATCATAAATCCATCCCCAGAAGCCTAAGCCTTACGCATTGTGCTCACTAGGCATTGGGTACTAGGCATCAGTGGGCGTCCCCGACCCTTTCCCCCTCTCCCTCCTCTCCTTAATCTCCTTCTTTTCCTTCCTCAACCTCTGACTCTCCCTAACCCCGAAACCGCCCCTCCCCCCATTCGCACCCTTAAACACCCCCCTAACCTCTTCCAAACTCAACCCTGCCGTCTCGGGGAAACAACAAAACACGAAAACCCATCCCAGAAAACACAGGCCTGCGTAAAACCCAAAGGCTCCTGCTGGTGTGATTTTATCCATTAACGAGAGGTAGGTAGATCCGATGAGGAAGTTCGCAGCCCAATTCATCGCAGTCGAGAGCGAGGTTCCTAGGCCTCGGTATTCGAGAGAGAAGAATTCGCCTTGCTGCCAGGGGACGTTGCCGAGACCAGTTGCGTAGGAGGCGACGTAGATGATCATGGAGAGGAGGACGATGGCAGACCAGGAGTGGGGGTAGGAGGTGTTGTCGACTAGGAAGCCAGAGGTTTTGCGGGTGAGGTCTAAGTTGGGGAGCGTTAGTTTCGTGTTTTGGTACGGGAGGAAGGGAAGAGTGTAATGGAAAAGAAAAAGTGAGTCGGGCCAGCGCCAACGACAAAACAAAGGCAGAAAAAGACAGATATTCCACTCACAATGAAACGCAATAGCAGCCAACACCAATCCAAACACCATACCCGGTGCACTCCATACCATAATCCTTCGTCTACCGATCTGATCTATCCATTTTAGCGCAATGAGTGTGAAGATAAAGTTGGTGCCAGAGACGATGAGACCCACGGCGGTGGGTTGGTCGAAGCCGATTTGCTTGAAGATGGTGGCTGAGTAGTACATGAGGGTGTTGAAGCCGGAGAGTTGTTGGTAGGCTTGCATGCCGCAGCCGAGGACTGGGAGAGAGGGAGAGGTGTTAGTGGATGCTCGTTTAAAGGAGAGGATGAAATTTTTTGGGTGCGAAGGGAGAATAGTGCAGACGACGACGAAGGATAGAACAGACAAAAAGAGTTACACGCACTCAATGCCCTCCTGTTAACTCCATCCACCAGCATATTTCTAAATCTCTGGAAAAAGGTCGTGGAGTTTGCGACTTCGATGGACTGTTTGACAGTTGCTTGAAGCACCTTGACCTACGTCTTCGTCAGCAGAAGCAGAATGGAAAAGGGTGGTCTTCAACGGACCTTCAGTTCCACCTCTTCAGGCTTGGCATAAGCGTAAATTTTACTCATAATTTTCGTGGCTGCTTCTAGGTTTCCTCTCCTAATCAATACACGGGCTACATTGACGTCACCAGCCAGCGTCAAAAACGGATGATTGAACAGGCACTCACGACTCTCCGGAAGGAAGAATAAGAAAGCCAGCTGTAAACCCGCCGGCACGGCACCTAACCCAACCATCCACCTCCAACCCCCAGAAATCTGCTCGAAACCAGCTCCAATCCCATAAGCTATGACCTGGCCCAAAGTGATCATCACCACGTTAAGAACGACCATACGTCCCCTGAGACGCGTAGGCGAGAGTTCTTGGATATAGAGCGGCGCTATACATGATGCCAGTCCGACACCTACACCTATAAGAAACCGGTTGCCAATCTACACACAAGACAAAAGTGAGGACGTCAGAGATGAGCGTACAGTCGCATGACGGCAACTCACCATAGGCCAAACACCATGACATACTGCCTGGCCTACAGCTCCGCCTATAAAAATGATATCGGCGATGCCCAACACGGGTCTTCGCCCTGTCCAATCTGATAGAACACCGGCTACGATACCACCAAGGAGAGCCCCTAGTGTTGTTGCGGATGTAATGAATTCCTAATCGTTGAAGAATCGGGACATGGTCAGCATCATGCCAACGAAGCGGGAAGCGGGAACGAGGAGAGTCAGCTGACGGAGGATAATATAAAACGCCAGTGTGCAGAAGGACATAGGAACACCGAACAGCGTGCACAATGTCGATCCTGGACAATCGTGGATATGACCTACATACCTTTTGTGTATTGGTCAATTCAAAGGCTCCGTCTCTCAAGTCCGTACCTATCGTGACCAACGCTCCGGAGATGACACCGGTGTCGTAACCTGCACCACAACTCGGTCGTCATCATTGCAAGCAACAACCTCGTGTGCCAACTCACCGAACAGTAACCCAGATATCGAGGAGCACGCAACCAACAACCACACAAACCAAGTCGTCCTTTCCTCTCCTTCTGCAACGACAGCCAACTCATTGATTTCCCCAGAGTCCATGTCATGCAAAATCTCCTGGAAATCCAGTTGAGTCTTCTCATCGCTAGGCCGTCGTTTCTCGTATTCCGTTGGTGTAGCCATACTTCAGCTTGCGGACAATGCGACAAGGAAGAAAACACGAAGAAAAGGGATGGAGAGACGGATACTAGACAGCTTTGACTGGACTTTTATAAGTTGTCGACGGCCTGGGTCATGGGACACCTCTTCAAATGGGTTGCCCCTCGCTTTTCGGGACGGGAGTGCAATGGAAGAACAAAACTTTCGCGGAAAAAAGTCGTTTTGGCGATTTCAAAAAAACCTTCTATCGGATCAGCGGATCGGAAGCCGTAATGCCGATTTTCCGTTTATGGAAGTCGACCCGGCGATAATCCAAATTTGGTTCATCGTCCGTGTGGATGACTTCATAATCTCTTCCCCGCACCACCACCATTGCCGGCCTCCTCACATACCTAGCTCAACTTGCCTTTCAGGTAGCGCTTCGTCCAACCAAGCAAACGCGTACTCAAGCTATAAGCAAATCTTCTGGAGGATGGGCCAATTCTTCGACTCAATTCCTCCTTCCCTCATACCTTGGATCCAGAAGCAGCAAATCTTTTGGGTAGCAACAGCCCCTCTTTCCAAAGACGGCCATGTAAACCTCTCGCCCAAGTGTACTCGAGGAATGTTTTATGTTTTTGATGAGAAAACAGTGTGGTACGAAGATATGACTGGTAGTGGTAAGTGAGACTTTTTGTAGAACCGCTTCATTCTGGTGCCTTTGTCTTGACCTCTAGAGATGCGAAATACTAATCCTTCATTTATGTGTACATTGGCTCAGGCGTCGAAACCATTTCTCACATACGCGAGAACGGACGAGTTACTATTCTCTTCACTGCATTTGAAGGTCCACCACGAATTGTTAGGCTGTTTGGTACAGGTGAGCTTTCCTCCCATGATCCGTATACCTCGTCTCTGTATGGCACACGCTGGCAGGAATCATCCACGAATTCGGAAGCACAGAATATAACACACTTATACCACCTGAAACTCGCCAACCAGGTTCCAGAGCAGTGATTATGGTAGACGTCCATAAGGTTGGGACGGTGAGTATCTTGGTTTTTTTGCTGTTTGTTCATAGGAAGGTCTAAGAATAACTGTATCTCCTCCCTGTTTATATCGTTCTCTATGTCCTTCCCATCCACTTATCTTGTGTCTCGACTCGAACAGGCCTGCGGCTACTCCATCCCCTTCTTCGACTTCAAATCCCATAGGAATCAGCTCCATCAATGGGCTGTGAAGAAGGAGGTTTTTGACACTAGTTTCGATCCTTTGGCACCCAGTGAAAGCGACAATCCGAGTCTCACTCGGAATGGAGGTGCATTTTTGTTTTGAATCATCATTTATATACTGTACCGTTTCGTTCGGCGAAATTTTACCATTTTTAGGTGAGTTTTGATGCTTTTTGAGGGTGTAACGGGGTGAAATTGGTACAGTACACGTACCATCGCCTCGTCGTTCTCGAGCTCCTTCTACCTGTTTTTGTCATATTCTTCTTATTCCAAACCTTCTACCAAGCCGTACAGCTAACCAAGCTATCTCATTCTACAGATTTCCATGCCTCACCCTCAGCAGGCTTACTCTCAGAAAAAGGCATCCGCTCCTACTGGCTCGCCCACAACGCTCATTCCATCGATGGAATCCCCGGTCTCGCTACCGCCCCAATGTGTGAATTGGCGAAGAGTAAGGAAGTATGGGGGTTTACGAGTAGGAGGACGTACACATCAGATCAATTTGCTTCTGAATCAATGGATTCCCCCGTCGGAAATGGTTCGGGGACGGGTACTGGTGGGATAATAAGGGAGAAGGACAGAATACATAAGAGTAAGACTAAAGGGAGCCTGGGAGATTCGAGTTTTTGGATGGGTGTCGGGGTTGGCGTGGGTGTTATGGGTGTTTGGATGAGTGTGAGAGGGTGTATGTGATGATGTAGGTGGCAAGAGTAAGTGGGGTAAGGTACTAAGATACATACTAGGATCCGAGGGTACCGGTGCAACGGTAGTTGAAGAAGTTTTGAAAACAAATTTCTTTGTATCTTTGTATTTATATAAAGCTCGCAAGCTTAAGCCAATGGCGAGCTGCCAATTTGCAATCTTTACTTTCGTCTTGGTTTTTCTCTTTCCTCGTATCTATTCATGTATCCCCCGCAGCAAACAAGCACTTCGTAATTTTCCTAGTCTTACGTTAATCTTGGTCTCGAGTTCTAGGATGTTGTGTAGGCCAGAAGAAACGAAAAGGTCAATACATGTATGTGTGACGCAGATAGGGGTTTCTCTCACGAGTCACGGCATGGACGCGTCGTCAAATCACGGTGCGACATGATCAGTTTTTCCTGTGATTTTCAAATTCAACGAACCGCTGCTGCGATCGCGAGCTGTCGGCTAGTCGATCTCATCCCGCCGTTTCATAACCTTTTATAACTCCTTTCTCCTCCCACTGCAGACGACTCATACCTGAAACTTCTCCTAGGTCTATGCGCGCTCAACTATCTCTATGGATTTGGGAGGCACGCTTGGCCATAGCTAACATAACTTTCGCTGCATCGCCAAGGCGGCAAGCCATCATCACCATCTCAACTCATTCATCAAAATCCTTGAATCCCTGTCAATGACAAGAACCTGATTACCGATCAGCGCTCATAGCTCAGCCAAGTCAACGTGTAGATATATGCAGGGCCGCTTAAGGTTTGTCCGCTAGCAATTCCAGGCAATTCCCTACATCACCATGATACATCATACATACTGCGCCGGTAGGGCCATATGTATATATCTGACGGCCATGGGTAATCAGATTTCTCTTTTGCACCACCCACCTCCCTAGGCCCCCGTTGATGATACGCATGGGCAGAAGCAGATCCATGCCCATAGCGGAGGCATGGACGCTGTTTCTCTATTTCTTCCATTCTTTACTTATCACAAAGGTGTTGGGTCAGGATTTTTCTCCTCCGTCGATTTGGCAGGTGAGCCGTACAACACTATTCGCTGGAAAGTCTGCGTTTCTGATTCCCAGTGCTTCTATGCAACTAGGAACCTGATCTCAACACCACCTTGGCCGATCGCGCCAAGACTGCGGGTGACGGTCTGAATGAAGCTCTTTTGTCTTTTGATGAGTCGAAAGCTGTTTTTCCAGGTGTGTGCTTTCCTTCTTTCCTTCTTTCCTTCTTCCCTTCCTTCCTTCGTTCATCCTCCCTTCTTTCCTTTTGCGCTCGCCGGCATGGATATAGACCTCTTTCTCCGTCCTTAGAACCTACGGATTTGACATTGACATTTTTTTTCTTGGCTAGTTACGCCCGACATCCCTGTCCTCCCAGCATATTTATTCTACGAATTGGCGAAATTCGACCTCCTCACTAATGATACTCAGTATAAGAGTAAGCTTCAAGGGTATTACAACGTTGTGAAGAATGTGCATGTTAATTTTGGGGGTTATACTTTGTGAGTAAGGTTCTTTTTCTTGATATGATTTGTTTTCTCTTCTCTCTGGCTGACTTTCATGGCGTTTACTGCGATGTATTATAGTGTCAGTCAGTTGCTATCTTGATGTCTTTCACTGTAACTGATACCGTGATTCCTCTCAAACGCGTCCGTTGGACAGATTAATGAACCTTTGTGAGTTTATCTCCCCTAGTCTCATCTATACTTACTAACGCCTCTATCGTATCGTATTCCAGAACATATGGTTACGCAGCCGTACAAGCCTATTATGCCTATCGAGACGATTCATTCTTGCAGTTTGCTGAGGATGCGTGGAATTATGGGTTGGGCTTTACGATAACACAGGACGAGGTAGACGCTGGGAAGCTTAATGTGAAGGATATCACTCTACCAGACGGAGGGCAATGTAATTCTTGTGAGCATCCTGGTCGCTTTTCTTCCACCTCCGTAGGATGTTTTGTCTGAGTAGTTTTCTTCTAGCATCTATCGTTGGAGGGACTTTTTTCGTGAGTAGATGCTAGACGATAGGCTGCTTCTCGTGGTCCTTCTTGCTCCCCTCCGATTCTGACTCTGGGTTGGTTGTGAATGGCAGAACTCGGACGTAAATGACCCGTATTTGGCTGGACTGGGGACAGGGTACGTCGTCCTTAGCTATGAAGCGTCTTCTTACTAACGAGCCTTTATATTATAGAGCCTTCTTCGTGTACGAAGCCTACTACTTACCTGCTTGATCGCTCATCACTTACCTGTCCTTCCTTCACCCTCTCCTTTCAGGCTATCTTCCTTACTAGCCGAAGCAACCTCAGACCCAAAATACCGCACCGCCGCTACCCAATCCGCCCAATTCATCCACACCTTCCTACTCGATCCAAATTCCAACATGATATTCGACGGCTTTAATGCTGATTCGTGTAGCAGCTTTAATCAAGATCTCTTCTCTTACAATACCGGGCTGGCAATTGAGGGTCTCGCGATGCTCGTGTCGCAGACGGGGGATTCTACGATGGGGCAGTGGTGAGCATAGCATGTTCATCGTATCACTGTTAGAGTTAACTAATGACGCCCAATGTTCATTTTCGTAACGTCAATGAATCACCCAGGTTGAAGGATATTCTCTCAGCGTCGATACTCAAGGCGAATTGGCTCAGCTCACATGGGATAGTCCAAACCCCCGATGATGTCCAACGTAAGTATCGTTCTCCGTCCGGCTTTGATTTCCCCTGACTGACTCTGGCTCTTTCGCATCTGATTTCTTCGGCTGACGTTACTTCTTCAGCCCAATATCTCATGCTCGGAATGAGCGCGGCGTACAACTACACCACCGACAGCACAATAAAGGATTTTGTTGGCAAGTTTATTACGGTGCAGGTATGTGCTGTGATCCATTATACCTTCCATAGCCTTTCATGCATCATTATCATTTAACACGTCCGATCCGCTAACTAACAATGTGTCTATATGCCTATCTGTAGTACAACGCCATCATTCATCACGCAACGTCAGACGGCAGTAATCTATACGGTAAAGACTGGACTGGTCCGCCACTCGTTCAAACATCACCCCGAAGTCAAACGGCGGCGCTTAGTGTTTTGGTTAACGCTCTTGCTCTTCCCGACGTGGCTTCAGATTCATCTGATGGCGGGAACGGGAGCGGTAGTAGCGATGGTGGTGGTGATGGCTCAACGAACGCAACTACCTCGGGTACCGCCAGCAAATCCAACACCGCCGCTATCATTGGCGGTGCTGTAGGTGGAGCTGCTTTTGCTCTTTTGGTTTTGTTGGGCGTGTGGGTGCTTTTTAGAAGACGTCGGGCTCGGCAGACATTGAAAGACCACCAAAGAGCTTCGATCCCCTATCCCGTCGTCACTCCCTACCGAGACGATGGGGACTTCCCCATGACAGAACGGACTCGAAGTGAGAACACTGGTAGTAATAGTGCTGCGTATTTGACAACAGTTCCTTTGAGGACGCATATTAGGGAGGGTGGGTCCGGCAACGGCTACAGAGGAGGGAAGTTGGGTGTCGCGAATCATACTGAGGCTCATCATGATGAAGTGGCTTCCGATACACCGCCGTCCTTGCCCCCTCAGAATGGGAACAATATGTCGACGGAGGAGTTGGTGAGGCTGTTGAATCAGAGATTACAGGGAGGAGAATCTCGTAGTTCGGGGTCAGAACCTGATGCGCCTCCTGCGTACCATAAAATATGACTAGCGTATACATACCTATACTTATACGAGCATGAACAGTACTACTTTCACTTCTATTCTAGCATTGCATGGTTCTTCGTACATACTTACATTACCTATATTACTAGCCGCATCCCGTCGTTCATTCACAATCCATTTGTAATAAAGATGCTTATGTATGTATGTCAGTCATTCACGAGGTTGGGCCCTAGCAATCACGGATCCGACTTTGAAGGCGTATCACATATGTAGCAAACTAAAGTTATCTACCTCAACTTAGATAACGATGCACGGATCGTTTTGACACTTTTCATGTATTGGACGTACATACTTCCAGTTATGAATACAAGGATCCCAGGTAACGGATATCCATTGACTGACATCCCTCCGGTGCGATCATTCAGGACAACCGTCAGCATTGATTTGAATCATAAGGTACCGAAACCATGCATGTGGCCAGAACTACTCTTCACAGGTGATTGTAATGGATAGAGAAGGAGATTTGAATGCGAGAAATAACCGCATTCCAATGTACATGTAGTTTGTGGTCAGTCTTTTCAAAGTACCTGTTGCGGGCAAAGATCTGGGTCTCAAGATGGGAACGAATAAGTACCTCTTATGGAAAGAGGTGCCGACGGGACTAGGGCTCGGGCGCAGTTGCCTCCGCGGGCTATTTTCTAGGCCAAGAAGTTGCCCAGGAGCCACAGGGAAAAACCTGAGTCGACGCTCGAAGAATGGTACGTCAGTTGTCCTTTGGAGTTCCAATGACGTTTTCTGGACCAAGTGCCTCCAGCAGGCATAAAAGTCCAGGTACCGGCAAGATAGCACACTCTCAGGTCGCACCATCTCCAAAAGGCAATGTTGTGGAATCAGGAACATGACAGTGTGACCGGTCTTGTGTGGTGTCGGACTGTCCCTGGACGGTTGTCACTTTATCAATCACATATAAACGCGGCCAAGATTCCCTCGTCGTCATTTTTGTTCCCCCCCCCCCCCATCCCCAACACCAAAGATGCGCAGCACAGTAATTCTGACTGTTATCCTCTCCTTTTTTACTCTGGCAATCGCATCACCGGTTCCATCAGTGCGTATGATCTCTTTATTCTTTTCCTACCGTTTTTCTCTGCACTCTATTTTATTTTACTCTGCTGAGGCTGATCCTCTCTTTCGTTTCCAGGATGAAGTAGCAGTGCGAGAGCTTGCCGATAATGTCTTAGAGGTTCGCTTTTAAGCTCCGATATCGCTGTGGGCCCGAAGCTTAATGGGTTTTGTCATTCAGAGACAAATACGACCGGCATCCTGGAAGCGAGTTGAGGATGGAAGTGATGTACTTGAGGTGTGTTGGCTCTAAACGCTCTTGTTGTCGATACTTACTCTTGTTGCTGTCACAGAGGCAAATTAGACCAGCATCGTGGAAGCGGGAACCAGATGAGAGCGATGTCGCTGAGGTACGCGTCTTCCCTTTCCCTAACCGTCAAAGATATCCATATCGTTCGCAGAGGCAAATACGTCCAGCATCTTGGAAGCGGGAAGCAGATGGGAGTGATGTCGCTGAGGTATGCTTCTTCTCTTTCCTGACCGTCAAAGATATCCATATTGTTCGCAGAGGCAAATACGTCCAGCTTCCTGGAAGCGTGGTCCCCCCGGATCCGCCTTTCCTCCTTCATGGAAGCGTGGCCCTCCTGGATCCGCTTTCCCTCCCTCATGGTAACGAGTTGATTCCAGTGGAAATGTATGCTTGATGATCAAGCAGCGTATAATTATGTTCTTGCCATATTCATACTTCCTGCAAGACACTGTCAGGCTGTCCTCTACGTATCTTGGTCCTTGATATGGATGGTTATCTTGGTTTTTGGCTCTTTCCGCCTTCGGAATGTAGTAAATAGGGCTGATACGCTTCGAAGAATGCTTTATTCCGCGGCTGTCTTTAGCTGGCTTTCACTCATGTATGTTTCTTAGCAGCTTTCCTCCCTAGGTATACTGTACTATCTTTATATTTGTATTAGCTCGCGTCGTCTGCGTGATGTGGGTACTAAGTTTGTATTAAGCTTACAAAGGTACCTCCGTGCTGGTCTGAGCTCGGGGCCAAGGTTGGGCGGTGTGAGCTTACCGCTCGATTGACTTGGATGCGCAGCAGATACATACATATTGTTGCACGTTTGACCCGCGGGTGGAAAACGACTTTGTCCGGGGCCGCAATGGAGATGGAAAATCTGTAACCACCATCTCCAGCAAACGATTTTCTGTATAAACGGCACTGCCAGCAAGTGCATACAGTACATAACCTCAGGTCCAGTTTATCGAGACACTGACCGGAGCCTCATGAGAATTGATCTGCGGCCGCGGATGCGCCTCAAATGCGCTCGGTCATTGCCTCACAACTTTTGAAATTTGCTATGCATATATATCCCACAAGTAGCGGCCTTTCGTCGTACAAGCAGTTTCACAGACTGTTTATCAGATTATAGACCGTCGTGACGGTTGGCCGCCGTGCTCTCTCTGAAGTTTCGAGATCGATCATTGTCAAAACCTAGAACGCAACGCCCAGACCCCCAGCGCTGTGAGCCTCATGCGGAGAACTGTCACCATCGGTATCCTTCACTCTTTCACGGCCGCTAATCGTTTCCACCGAGATAGCCACAAATTCGTTTGAACGAGGAGACTGCGAATCGAGTCGCAAATTATGTAGCAGGAAATGTGTAGGAAAATGGCAGGGTCAGTGATCAGCGAACTAGTACCATTCTTACGGGTTCTGACTCTCACCTTCTCGCCGCCGATGTATGTAGGCCCAGAGATCTCCGAGTCACCCATACCAAACCTTGGATAAGAGAGATCGGAGAGATGTACAGATCGTGGCTCGTTGACGCGCTCCCGGAGACTTTCGCGAGCATTAAGGGTTGCGAGGTAGGAGTTGAGGTACACTGATTTCGGGATCCGTAAGATTGAACTTTAGCCAGCGACCAGGCGAGGAGGTTGGCTCACATTTACTGAGCAAAAGATAGAAACCCAGGAAGATGAAATTATGAGGCATCACGATATAGGTAATAAGACCAAGGAAGGCATCCAAACTGTTGAAGAAAGTTGGTACAATGCCGTGGACTAAGTCGATTAAGTGTTGAAGACAAGATGTCAACACTTACGCTACTATTAGTCCGGTATTAACTGCGTATAGCATCAAGACGGATATAAGGGAGTCCGTCCTAAGATTGTCAGGATCATGATAAACACTTGATTCTTTATCCCGAGAAGCAAGAGGCTTACCGAATGAATCCTGTCCTTGACTTCCCGAGCAAGAAGCAGAGGACAAGAGCTACGCTTAGGTCACTGGTAGTTCCGGAAGCGAAGTTGAGGTACATCAAACTCTAGGAGATGATTAGCGTACAAAAAAGAGAAGAACAACTTACTTACTGAAAGCTTATCGAGCTCCAAGTACGAGCTTATACCAAAGGCTTTTACTGTAATCACTGCGTCGATCAAAATCAGATTCCATAGATTTTACCTAGGATCAAAAGCGCACCAATTCCGCAAACTAGCAGGAAATATAATTAGTATCTCGGTGACTTCGGTGTAAAGGAAGACGATCATACTTAGATCTGCGAAAGAGACAGCAACCTATGAAACAGATCAGAACCTCATTACAATATGATTGTATCGATGAGTACTGACGATCCAGAGGGTCATTGGGATGTTACTACCGCTCACTGAAGGTAAAACGGGAGATCACGTCATTGTCAGGCATTTGAAGGTTTGTACAAAGTAAGTTGAGGGCTCACAGCGGTATATCCGTCTTGCGAACATGCTGTGCGGAATGAAAGGACGGTCAGAAGATTCTCCCGATAGAGCACACCCACATACCTACGAATGATGAAGTTCGACAATGATGTGATGGCGACGTGGATCTGATGGGCAAACCGAGTAACTTGAGTCTTCCTGTTGCTCTGCTCGATTCAAACGCCCAAACCAAACTCACAATGATACTCCTACAACTAGTTCAATAAAAGCACTTAGGGGGATTTCGAACTCAAAATAAACGCACCAGACAGGAACCATGACAGCGAAAGGATTGAGGTAATTTGAAACAAGATAGTGGTAAAGAATGTGGCAGTTTAATACGGAGTCGAACGTGTCCAGGGCCCTGTGTTGGATAAATGAAGAGCCAGAACCAAGGCCATATGGACTAACGGCGCCTACCAAAGAAACGCGATCTATGGCCATCTTCAGACTGGAGACTTTCGATGAAAACTAACAGGTCACTTACCAGCAATTTGAATACCGGTTTATCCTTCGAATTCCCGACAAAAAAATTGTATGTCTGCGCACATAGGACACCCCAGAGGCTTGATACCGTCGAGTACGTGCAGAGATATGGACAAAAATTTGATGAAAATGAAAATGAGCATTGAGATGAGACTGAGAGATAGTGAGAAAGCGATCAGAAAACTTACGCCATCGCACCCAGGCCTCCAAGCAGAACCGCTCCTAGCGTATTATCGAATCTTGGCAACAGAGAGGGATCTGTAAAGGGGACAGCTCCAGGTGGCATCTGAGCCTGTGGAGACCCAGTCGTATTGAGACTAGGCATGGTGAAGACTGGTGGGGTTTGGCGCTGCAGAGTCAAAGGGAAACGAAGTTCCTTGGTTTTTGAGTAACTCTCAACCCACAGTAAGTGCGTGACGTCCGGGTGATGAGGTACCTATGCTGTAAGCTTTGTATTCGTGAGATAGGATAGTACAATTATACCTCATTCTTGACGCCACGAATATTTTCAACCACGCCCACAACTGTTCTACAACAAATCGAAATGTCACTTTGAACCCTGATACCTCCCAGTATCCTTCAAATAAGGCGTGATAGAAGAAATAGAGGGCCGCCCGGTCAGAAGTTCCGTACAGTGATCAGCAAGGGAGCCTAGTAGAGGTGGGATGACCCACCACCGGTGAAAATGAAGGAAGCTTATCGAAGACATGATGTATTTACAAAGGCTACCAGATGGGCATGGAGATGTCCACATGAAGGACGTCGAGCAACATCAGAATTCTAGAAGCATGCATCAATCCCAAGAGGTACCGCCAGCAGATTTCCCCAAAGAGTCCATCTAACCAACCATCTTCTAGCTACCTAGTGGAGAGGCCGGAGCCAATGCAGCGGTGACCTGGCACGATACTTTTTCGGAGCTCTCAGCGCTTGAGGCCAATACCAGAACTAGAAAAGCTTAGTGGAGATTCCATCATCTTCAGGTCAGGAGGGTCTGATGCACAGATGCAATGGGAACCGACAGAGGCCATGGAACAACCATGATGCATGATAGTTGACAGGTTCCTTAGCGCTCGCTCCCAAAAATCGAAATGACGTGATTCAGAATGCCGACTTCATGCCGGCGTAGGCCGCCGCGTAGCCACAAGGTCTAGTCACCGCTACTTGAAGATCTCCTTTGAGGATACTAGTTTAGTACAGTACTATACCTGGATGGCCGTCTGAGAGATCTATTGGGAGCCAAAATTAAATGCCTTGATATGGAAGAATATCCTTGTTTCTCGGTGACTTCAAAACTGGCGATGCTTCTCTTCTCGGCCAAACATCACTGGATGCTGTTGGTACCTAGGCCAAGTTAAGGTCAGGTAAAGATTTACGAAGCCTTGAAGCCCGAGAGCTGTAAAAATACATATGCACTTTCGGGTCAACCAATGATCGACAGATGGCAAGGATATCTGTGAAGCTACTTGGAGACTTGGAATGTTCTTTACTTTCGTTTGCTGCCTTGACGTCAAACTCTACAGCTCCAACGCCCAGAGTCCTTAATAAGTACTACTTGTCCAAGCTCAGGTGTCATTTACACTACTCCTCTAAACATCAACGGAGGCTTGGGACCGGTATGATACAGAAGCCCCTATCCGCGTCCGCGTCCTTCAGAAAGGGCCAAAGGGATGACCAAGGACATGATAACAGACAAGACTTCTTCTCTTTCTACATAGTAGAGACAGATTGAATCTACATTGGCAGGATAGGCCCAACTGAATAGTCTCATTCCAAGAAAAATACATCGATCGAGCTTGTATACTGTTACATCCAGCTTTCAAGAAAAAATTCCATTGGACCCAAGCCTCCGTTCTCAATACTAGTATACTATTACCTAGATTGTCATTGGCTCAGGATCAGAACTGGCGAATCGTCGGACTTCAGTCATCAAAAATATCAAAATCAAGTCCCCAGCTCTTGCTCGGATTGGATCCTCTTTGCGGCGGATGGGAGGTTGCTGCGGTTTCCAATTTTTCGAATGCTGATTGGGGTAGTTTGGCCACTGGAAGTTGGATTATTCGTGGATGAGACGCAAGTTACGATGAAGATGCAATGTCAGTAAGACAAGTAACGATTCCGGAAGTATAGGAGCGAATACTCAACCGTGCCAGTTTTCGACTATACGACATGGAGTTACGCTTTTTGGGAGGACGATTGTCTGGTAGGAGAAGGGGATCACGAGTAGACTGAGATAACCGTGAAAATCACAAGGCAAGAAGCTCACCCCTCGCTGGACGTGCCATGAAATCATAACTTGTGCTGGCGTAATTCCTAGCTCTTCAGAAATCTCTTTGACCTATAATACATACGTGCAGAGGTTTAGTGAGTCGTCGGAAAAGAACGCGAGCCACTTACTACTGGCGCGTTTAAAGATTCTTTGACACGCTTATCGCTTCCTAGCGGCGAATAGGCCTCGAGAAGGATTCCACTCTGCTTGGACCACTAGAGGATTGATAGTACAGGCTTGAGCAACGAATTGAGAGGAGACTTTCTGGAAATCCCTGAGGTACTCACTTCGACGAGCTTAGGCTGGGGGAGGAAGTAGTTTATTTCGACCTGTTAGGATACGCGCAAGCATTAGTGAGAGACATCCACAAGTAGGATTCAAGATGATGATAGCACACCTGATTGATGGCAGGCAGGATCTTGAGCGGGTTGGCGGTGAGATTTTTCATTCTAAAAGCTATTTTAGGACGGGTTTTGAGGTATTTTTGAATGAAAATGTTTACCTTTGGATGTTGAAGCTTATAGCACCCGAAGTCTTATGGTCAGCGACAGGAATAGTGACTGACAAACCGAAAGACTCACTTGCTAACCCCAATGTTCCTAACCTTCCCTTTCTCTACCATCTCCTCCAGCTTTTTCCAGGTCGGGTATGGGTTGGCAGTAAGGTCTGCATCGTAGGCTTCTGGGCCGGAGCTAAAGGCTACTGGCCTGGGGGTACTTTAGTCCTATTACATATACTCGGAAATGAGGAGGCGCACCAATGAATAAGATAGAGGTCAAGGTAGTTCGTCCCCAGCTTCTGGAGGGAATCGTCCAGGGCAGGCTCAATGTCTTCCGGAGCATGGGCAGTGTTCCAGAGCTAGAAGACAAGCATATCAACCCATGGTCACAGTAGATGAGACGACCGGTATGACGCACCTTGGAAGTCAACCAAACTTCCTCTCGAGGGACCTTGCTTTCTTTAAGCGCATGCCCTACTTCCAACTCGTTCTGAAGCAGATGTCTCAGCCCGCGGCAGGAAATGGAGTGTAAACATTGCTCACACCGTAAATCCAAGCTCCGTCAATATGTCTGTATCCCCTCTCTAGCGCTGTCTATTATGTTTGGCTCAGCTAAAGTAGTTTTTTTCGTGGATTTACCGAGGATTTACTAAGCGCACCTTGACCGCTTGCCCGACCTCTCCTCGTCCCGCTTTCCATACGCCTACGTTGTCATGAGTTAAGATAGAACGAAAAAAGTAGCTCACTGGCATGTACGCACCAAGAGCAACACTAGGTATCTTATCTCCCGAATTGAGAGTGTAATGACTCGGGAGCCCACCATACGCGTTAGAGTCGTCATTGGGAAGATAGACGCACTCTCTACCAATACCGAATCCAGGAAGTTTGAAGCGTGTCCACTTGAAGGCGCCATGAAAGGACTGAATTGCAATAAGAGAAAAGGAAAGCAAGACCACGAAGAGAAGAAGGAATTTCAGCCGGTTACGTCGGACGCGGGTCTGGGTGTTTCGGTTAGAGTGATTCTTGTAGCCGACATGGACAGTCTTCTGGCTATCCGTAGGGTCAAAGGTGGGTGTAGCTGAGTACTGCATCGACATCTGGCATAGATACGAGGTGACGGTCCACGGATAAGAGGTTGCGCCTGGTAAATGACGTCAGTCATTGTGATTGCGGAGCCCAAACGGAATTTCGAACTTCAAAGATGACTGGCAATTTCCACGCTTCAGTCCTTCAAGAACAGGTCAGTCGTCATGTTGATCCAAACCTGGTGCCTGTTTCTCGAGGCGGCCCTATATTTGAAGAAGCTTGGGTACAATGACTCTCTTTCAATGCTCTACCATCGCTTTCGACAACTTGCAGCCTGCTTTCTTCCGGTCTGGAGCTTCTTGCCCAGTGTCGTCTTTACTCAAGCTCCTCCTGGCTTCAACTTTGATTCAGCATGCTCTTCACTTACCTCCAAGCTCCATATTCCCAACGCTACAGTGTTTGCTGCTACTCTCATTGCAGGCGGCTCTATCATTAGCTTTCCGGACACTGATGCCTCCTGCGCGGCTGCTCCTCAGCTTGTACCGGAAGACGTTTGTCGTGTGACCATGTTTGTGGCTACATCCGAAAGGTCGGGAATCAACATGGAAGCTTGGCTGCCACGCAACTGGACAGGGAGATTCCTGAGCACTGGGAATGGTGGTCTTGCAGGATGTGAGTCTGTCGCGAATAATTCCAACTTGGCACTGCTGATTTTTCGTCGTGGTCCCACAAGGCATTCAATACGTCGACATGGCTTATGCTTCAGGCCTCGGATTCGCCACCGTTGGGGCGAACAACGGCCACAACGGAACAAGTGGTCAACCATTCCTCAATAATGCGGAAGTCGTCGAGGATTTTGCCTTCCGCTCGTGTGTATCCATGGCCAATTTTATAAGAGATTAGCTATTCTGATCCTCCTTCTCTCACAGTGTCCATACAAACGTCATAGTGGGAAAGGAAGTGACCCGTGCATTCTTCGGTGTTCCCCATACCAAGTCGTTCTGGCTAGGTTGTTCAACGGGAGGTCGCCAAGGGTTAAAATCTGTACAAGATTTTCCAGAAGACTTTGACGGCGTAGTCGCAGGTGCCCCAGCGGCTGATTGGAATCATCTCATGGATTGGAGCGGTAACTTCTTCTTGATCACCGGCCCTTCCTCTGCACCAACGTTCCTTACTCTCACCCAATGGTTCGACGCGGTGAACCCTGATATTCTCAAGCAGTGTGATGGTATCGACGGGGTTACAGACGAGATTATCGAGGACCCTAACCTCTGCAATTATGATCCATCTGGCTTGATTTGCGGACCTGGCCAAGACAACACAACCTGCATAACTACCACACAAGCAGAGACGATCAAGAAAGTGTTTTCTCCTTTCTTCATTGATGGAAAACTTGCCTTTCCTCGTTATCAACCCGGATCTGTCTCCACTACATCTGCGCTATTGATTAGTGGAGCAGTGTTTCCCTTCACTGCGGTGAGTTTCATTCACCTTTGCTCTACTAAGAGGGAACTTCCTCCTGATCTATCTGGTAGGACTGGTTCCGTTTCGTCGTTTTCAACAATCCCAACTTCGACGTCAGTACACTCAACGAATCCTCCTTTGCCCTCGCTCAACAACTCGATCCCTTCCACATATCCACCTTCAAAGGAGACATCTCAGCTTTCAAAGACCGTAATGGTAAATTGTTAACATACCATGGTCAAGCAGATTCTCTTATTTCTCCAATCAATTCTGAGCGTTACTACAACATCGTCTCTGACACTATGAACCTCCATCCTTCCCAACTTGATGACTTTTACCGTTTCTTCCGCATCAGTGGGATGGGTCACTGCAGTGGTGGTAATGGAGCATGGGAGATTGGTCAGACGTTACCTGGTGCAGCTAACACTGTAACACCGGGGTCCCCAAGCTTGGATCCAGAGATGAATGTATTGATGGCCATGGTGCGATGGGTCGAGGAGGGTATCGCTCCAGATACTGTGCTGGGTACGAAGTTTGTGAACGATGATCCGGCGTCAGGGGTTCAGTTCTCAAGGAGGCATTGCAGGTTCCCGAAGAGGACCACATTTGTTGGTGACGATAGTACGAAGCCAGATAGCTGGACGTGTGTATGATAGGATTATCGATCACATCCTGAAAATTCTTGATGGTAATACTATTATTCTGATCAAATCTGTTCAACCCATTGCTGTACAAATCTACTTTCAAGCTTCAATCTCTGCCTCGTTGTACCTCTTGACCTCAGGCAAACTCTCATATGCCTCAAATAATCTACTCCATCTGCCTCCATGCCAAGACATGATATCCTTCCATTCATCCGTCTCTTTGTTCCAGATCCACCTTATGCATGCAAGTCTTCCAAACACAGCAGCATCTGCCAGTGAAACCCTCTTTCCCATTACAAAAGGATCCTCATCTTTCATCAATTTCGCCAACCCTCCCAAGGCATTCTTGATCCTATCCCAATTCTCCTTCTCCTCTTGCTCAGTGAGGACAGAAAGTGGTCCTCTCGCCGTCATAAGTTCCATATTCCTCAGGGTAACGAGATGCGAGGCATGTTTGGTGAAGGCATTGCCCATAAGTGCATGCAACTGTCCGATCAATGTCGGTTCTGTATCTGCGAAGACTTTTTGAAGCAGTCTCGTCTCCTCTGGAATCATCTTGATAGTATCCGGATAGGTAGCATCGAGATACTCAACGATATCAAAAGAGTTTGAGATTACTTTGTTTGTGGTTGAATTGTCGATGAAAGGAACGGTGTAACGAGGAGAACCATCGGGCTTTGTGGCAGTTGGGGCAGCACCGAGCAATTTTGCAGCGCCTTCGATGTCGGGATACTCGAGGAAGTGATGTTTGTAAGAAAGGACCTTGAAGCGGAGGACAAATCTGGAAGATGATTATATGAATGAATGAATGTCTTTAAGAAGTCCGGGACTTTGTGCATGGTAAGCTGGAAGCTCACTGAACTCTCCAGCTGAAAGGAGAATAGCCACATCTAGGATCACTAGGTGGGAGTGTGGATTTGACATCGTAGAGGGTGATCATCTCAAGGCTTCAGTTGGCTTAGAGAAGATGTTCGAGGACTTGCACTATTCGTCCGTTTTCGTGGTGTTCTTATAGGTTCTAGATAGGATCTACCCGGTAAACGTGTCCATCGATCAAGAGAACTGGGAAGAGCTCTTCCGTGGAAGACGGCCGCTCACAGATATATGAATGACGGGCAGTGTGTTTTCTGCTGAGTAATTTGTCTGTAGTATTGTGGCGAGAGTACAAAGCCACTTGCCGATAGCTGGACCTAAGTATCGCTCATGACAAAAGTTTTCAGCTACGTTACTGTATACTTCTGTCGAATTCGTCCAAACCATCGCTACACCATCATATCTTCAAATTTCCCTCGGCTTCGCTGTACTTCTCGACCTCGGGCAAGCTCTCGAATGTCTCAATGAACCTACTCCATCTCCCGCCATGCCAAGACATGATGTCCTTCCACTCATTCGTCGTTTCGTCCCAAAGCCACCTGATAGCTGCAAATGTTCCAAAGAGAGCAGCATCCGCCATGGAAACTTTCTTCCCCATCACAAAAGGGCCTTCGTCATTCATCAGCTTCGCGAAACCTCCCAGGCCATTCTTGAACTTCTCCCATGCCTCCTTCTCCTGTTCATCTGTGAGCTCCGGAGGTGGTCCTCTTGCTTTGATAACCTCCAAATTCCTTGGGGTAACTGGACTCGGAGTACGTTTGACCATGGTCTTGGTTGCAACTGGATATATGTACTGTTGCACGGTAATTACTGAATCAGCGAAGACGCTCTGAAGAAGCCTGGTCTCCTCTGGAATCAACTTGGTGGTGTCAGGATAGGTGGAATCAAGGTACTCGACGATATCAAAAGAGTTGGAGATGACTTTGTTGGTGGTAGAATCGTAGATGAATGGGACGGTATAACGAGGAGAACCATCGGGCTTTTTGCCAGTTGGGTCAGCACCGATGGATTTTGCGACGCCTTCGAGGTCGGGGTACTCGAGCCAGTGATGCTTGTAAGGTAGACCTTTGATACGGAGCGTAAAGCTGTTACATTATGTGGACAGTAGCAGTTTTGATGAGGTTCGTTAGATTGTACACGCAAAATGGACGCTCACCGGATTCTCCAGCTGAAAGGAGAATTGCCACATCTAGGATCATTGGGTGGGTTTCTAGTTCTAACGTCGTAGAGAGTGATCATCTTGCAGAGGGTTTAGCTGGGTCTCAGAGGTGACGGTTGAGAACGCTATGGATTTGGTTCAGGTTCGTAGGCTTCTTAAGGATTTAGTAGTGAATTGGAGAGCCGTAATTCCGCGAAATCCCGGGAACCATTGAACGTGTTTTGCGTGTTCTCCGTTATGTCATCTTCCCTTCTCGGTAATACTTATGCTTAGTGAGCAAGAACGAAAGCGAGATGCTCCTCATCCTATCCGATTGTAGAACTGGTGCCTACTTCTATAATATTCGTCCTTGACAGATATACCGATAGTTAGGGAAATTAGTGAGCAAAGCGAGCCGCGTATACGCGCGTACCAGCTCGACCGATCAAATATCGGCACCTAGATTTTTGCGTCCAGGTGCGTCCAGTGGCTGTGTCAATCCCAATATTTCCAAAGATCATTACATACCCTCTTCGCTATGTAGTCTTGCTGTATTTGCTGGCGCTCTTGAGTCTTTAGTGTCATGTATTATCTGTATATAGCTGCTGACAAGGCTGAGCACTGAGCAGTGCAATAGAGCTTGAATAAAGCTTGACTTAGAATTGATGTAGTAATAAGGATAGGGGTTGTGCTTGAATAAAGACAGCTTTCAAGGATCAGGTACTGATAGAGGACCCTTTTAAGAAGCAAACCAAGGAATTGGGAATACTACCACACTCACCTCAGAAGTGAAGTGTGAAGATCTTGAGGATGACTGGGATTTTTACAGCCATTGAAAGCATTCTTGGACGCATTTGGACACATAGGTGGACACGCATCGATGGACGCACTTGGACACACTTAAGGCATGACATAGATGCCGGATTTTTGCAGATATCTGCACGGATATCCGGGAAAAAACCTGCCGGATGGATGTTACGTAATCATCCGCCATCTGCGGATGCGGATGCAGGCGGATACCGGATTGGATTTCCGAGAATCAAAAAGTACCGGATATCCGGACACTCAGAAAAAATAACCGGCGAAGGGCCGGCGGGGCGGCAAAGCCCGCTACCCACATGCCGGTGGGCAGCTCGCTTTCCGAGGCCATTCCATGCACATCCCTGTGGTCGTTCAATCTAACAACCCCAGGTCAGTTTCTTCCTCAAGCTCAACGTAATACTTTGCATATTGTCGAATGCCAAATATCAGGACAGCCAACAGCAACCCAGAAACAAAATTCTTCCACTTATGCTGCAAATTACCACACTTATACGTAGTCTACACACATACAATCAGAACAGCCAGATGCGTATAAGGTTCTCGTCAATGGTGGTGGCACCCCCATACTTCTGCAGTACAAATCTATACCCACAACCTTCCAGGAACAACGCCAGTGATTTTGTGTACTCTTCCAGCACATAAAGGTCAAAGTCTCTGTCATGCTGTATTGAGTGATCCAAGGCCCTGAGGGCAGTCAACCCGGATATAAGGAAACTAGTTTGTTTTTGAACAGAGTGGAAATGAGGAAGAAGAGGGCACCGCAATCACAGTGTGTTGTGTCACAGGTGCTGGAAAAAACGTCAGCATAACAACAGTGCATCATTTCAAAAATCACTTACATGGAGGGAATGAGTACATGGCAGGCAAAACGACCAGAGAATGATGAGAAGCTTGGTTAGGGATGGATTCGAGTAAAGAAGCTAGCTTTGGAAGCAAAGCCCTGACACAAGCATCTTGGAGGTCTCGACTGAGAACAACAGAGATGTTACGGGGACAATAGTTGGACAATGTGAAGGTGATAGAAGTTGCGAGAGGAACCAGATGAGACATAACAGTGACGGGAAACTGACGTGCAACCCTAGACTTGTAAGCCAGAAAAGGAAGGCCCCGTTCTCTGGCAAACAAAGTAGCAAGGAGTGAGGTCGTGAGCCAATAATCACAGAGAAATCCAGTGACAGCAACACCAGAAACTACGAGCCCAGTAGCTGCCATGCCAGATAAACAGAGTAGAAGGTTGAGGTATTATCTGGACGGAAAAACAGAGAGCAATGATGTTGAGGTCAATGGAGCACAGAGTAGAAGGTTGAGGTATTATCTGGATGGAAAAACAGAGAGCAATGATGTCGAGGTCAATGGAGCACAACAATTTATGGGGGTGGGCATCACCTCTAATGAAAACAGCATGTTTGGCTTTGTTTGTGTGCTGCAGTGGCTGGTAAGTCTCCCCGTGCGCACTCTCAGGCTATCAGAGCCTTCCACAAATGAAGAATTTCCGTAATTTCTGATCCAGTAGTCTTTTGTGAAGCTATTTTTCACTTTGTCCATTTTTTTTTGTAAGAAATTACCTACATAAGAACTTATGCATTGTTTCGTGCTTATCCTGATATGTACCTCTCGGTGTGAGGCAGTTATTCCGATTTCCTTTTGGAGAAATTAATTATATATGATAAAAAATGTTTCCCTAGCACTTAGATTGCTGATAGGTGACATGACGAAGGCAGAGATACATCAACCATTTTGGCGGGGAAATAGGTTTCCCATGGCTTCCCCTTACTTCACGACCACTGCTGCTGCCTTCCTCCAGCATTGTCACTTGCTTTTCCACTGTTAAAGCTATACTGAAAGGTGTATAACTTACAAATAACTACTGTAAATGCCACCAAAGCCTCTCCAGGCTCTGTGAAAAAATCTGAGGGCTGAACACCTCCAAACTTCCTTTCTCATCTCATACACAACTATGGCTTGCCTAGCAAATCTATATTGATAATTATTCTATGCTATACAATCCTAGATGCTCATTTGTATATTAAAATTCAGTCCAAATGCTATTTTACAAGATCTACTTACTGAACCTTGCAACATACCCATCTGGTGGGTTCAGCATTGCAATGTTGAGCCAGGAATCATGAACGGATGTTCTATCACTTTCCTGGGTAAATATTATACTAATTTGAGTCCATATCAAGGGAAACACTACCCATAACATTGTCTCCAGTAGTGAAAACTGTCCAGACCTCCAAGTCTAGGAAAATGTGGTTAAGTGCAGTTTTGACCACTCCCATTCTGGAGTACATATCAATGAGATAAATTAAAATACCCAATACAGTCCATTACACTGCTATAGCCTGCTTCTAATTCATAGAAATCCAGAAAGACCAAAGTAGTGTCTGAGGAGGCGACTTACCAGCATTTGGATGTCGAGTGTGCCACAGATACTCACAGATCAGATCTCTTCATTGAATTATTATCTCACCCTCACAAAATACTTGCTCTAGTGCATAAGTTTGGTGATTCCCACACTTGGAAGAACATTCTAGCTTGTATTTAGCTGGTGGTAGGAGTGTTACAAGACCCTGATTATTGATGTAGTCTACAGGTCACTGTATAAATTTCACAGAATCTTCAGACTATTCATAGAAGTGATCCTGTATATCTATATCAACAGAATTTGACAATGAGGAAGCAGTACAATGAGGAACATGCAAATTTTCGCTGTTAGTGGTGTACAAATAACTACAAACATGCTGTTTTTGTAAGAGGCGATGCCCACCCCCACAACAAAAGGAGACAAACAAACGAAACAGAGCTGAGACTCAGATAGATAGTGGACAGGATGAAAATTGATTGCTTGTCTGAACTCAGGGGGCACAGACAAGGACGAAAGAACTGCAATGCCTCACATATTGAACAGATAAAAGATGGCCTGCACAGGCGAACAGAGCTGCCCAGGTGAGTTTTTGCGTTTACTGCCAAATCGATTTGGTGACTGTAAAAACCCACTACCTAACAGTAGCAGGAATTGTGGCTGAAACATCATTTGGTCAATTAAAAATGGTGTTTCATGCCATACCAATTAGCTCTATAAACAAGAAATCTTCCATCAGTTGAATAGATGTTATTTGTACAAGAATTTGCACATGTTTGTGCATACTGTCATGACGTCTATATTTGGTACTATTTATTTCTTCTTATCTCCGTATCCTCAGATCTTTACACCATATGACTCTTGTTCCACATGCTACACACCAGACCTTTCATTTCTCTGATACAGCTTCGATACAGCTTCTTGACAGCTTCCCTTACAGCTTTCCTTACAGCCTCCCTTACAGCTTTACTTTTACATATATAAACCCTGTCCTGACACCTGGTTCCCCATCTCAACCTCTTTGTTGTTGGGACCAGGTGTGTATTCCCCTTTTCATTACTTCTTTCACCTTTACTGATGGACACTGCTGTCTGTTAGGTATTTAATACATTCTTCATCATTGGGACCAGTTCCAGTACTTACTGCTGTCTGTTAGTCGAGTCGAGTCTGTAGCTCCTTGTTATCGCTATCTAAGCACTCGCTTCTTTGTGACATTAGGTCACGATCCCTTACTGCACCAGTGGCCTCCGTATAGGTCGTCCTTGCAGGTGCTACTGTCACCACATCTGGACAATATGCCGCACCATCCTCAATCTCTGATTCATCTGTCTCTGCATCTCCTTCACTGTCTCCGACACCACTGCTCTGTGTACATTGGCTACACAGTCTTGACTTAACAGATCAGAAGCACATCAGCTTTGATATTGACAGCTACCTTGAAGACAGAGAAGAACTCTACAACAACTGTCAGCAACAGCCTTGTCCCCATGCTCATCACTCCATCCCCCAGGTCTGCTACTACTTCTGGGAAGGAGAAAATAGTATAATCCTACCCAGCAATCCAGCCCTACTCTGCTCCCACTTCCTATGCCTTGCCTTCAGCCACCTGCCATTCTCTGGTCCTGAATTTAGTACTTCCACTGTTCTGTTGCCAGACATCACTCACACTCCACTCCCACTATCTGCTCCACCTTCTGCCATACCAACAGCCCATCCCAGTCCTACACTTGCACCCAATCCATCCCCTCTTCCTGTGTCACCAACCCCACTCAGTCCTGTTGCCTCCCCAATCTCTGACATCGACATGTCCTCCACTGCCCTTGAAAACCTCCTCCAGGCTCTGGTCAACAACCAGAACCAGCTGCAGCAGGCAATCACCAATTTGGTCAATAGGCCTACCCACGAATCCTCAGACAAAACTGCCAAACCTGTCCCATTCAAAGGCGAGCCAGCCAAACTTGACTCATTCATATCTCTCTTCATTCTCTGGGCTGGAGAACAGAAACAGCTCAAACTCGACAGTGGGAAACTCGACCCACGAAAGTGTATTGCAGAAGCACTCCTTATGATGGAGGGATCCGCTGCAGAATGGGCCACAGAGTATGCTCGTCATATCAGCAGAGTCCAAGAAGAAGAAGCTGGAGCAGTCTTCCCCTGGGAAGGAAACTGGGACAACTTCACCCACACACTAAAGGTTTGGTTCAGGGTAGCAAACGAGCAGCAGCTGGCCAAGAACAAGCTTGAGGCATTGAAGCAGGGAGATAAAACAGTCGTGGAGTTTTCTCAGATTTTCAAGATGTGGGCAGAGAAGACTGGGTTCTCAGATCAGGACCTCCAGTACAAGTTCCAGAAGCACCTTCATAAAGACCTATTGTTCCCATTAGCAAATGTGAAGCTAGGACAGAAGGAGGCTCCTAAAAACCTGGATGAGTTGATCAACTGAGCACTGCATGTGGAACAGACCCTAGCAGAGTTTGTAGGAAAACCAGTCACTGGCCCTACCCCATCCCTCTCCAAATTCCCCTCCGCACAAGACCCTAATGCCATGGATGTCGATGCCTCCCGTACTGAACGTCCCCAGGGTAATGGATGCACCTTCATGGACTACCAGAAGGCGATGCAGAGGCACTGCTATGGCTGTGGTTCCAAGGACCATCTGAAATGAGATGGGAACCACAGATGTGACAAGTGTGACTACTGTGAGAGGGTGGGTCCTCGGTCTTCTGTCTGTCAGGACTGATACATGGGTTGATCCAGAGGAGGAGGCCAAAGCAGGCAATGTGTGGCCGCCACTGGGAGTGACTCTTTTAGTCTCTTCCCTGATGATCCACTGCCTCCTGCCTCTACTCCCACCCCTGCTGCTACTGTCGCTGCTTCCTCGTCCACTGAATCACTGTCTATGCTCGCTGCCTTGCAACAATCTATTGCTGATCAAACTGCCTTACTCTGTAACATCGCTAACCAACAGGGTTTTTGAAACAGGTGTCTGTTCCTGCCACAGCGCAAACACCCCTGACTACCCATATGCTCTCTTGTTCCTCATATGATTCTATTCCCTCATGTACCATATCCAGTATCCCCAAAATAGAATCTTGTGCTTCTCACTTCCATATACATGTGAAACTCCAAGGAAGACAAAATGAGGCAGTGGTAGTGGCGATGGTTGACAGTGGAGCTACAGGTCTGTTCCTGGGACAATCATTTGTAAAGCAGCACCAGATCCAAACCTATCCCCTCTGTAAACCCCTAGATGTCTACAACATTGATGGGACCCTTAATTGAGTAGGGCATATAGATCGGTTCTGCCAGCTAGCTATGACAGTGGATGGACAGGAGACGTGGCTAGATTTTCTGGTTACAGACTTAGGCAGAGAAGATGTCACCCTGGGCCTTCCCTGGTTGCATAAGATGAACCCACAGATTGACTGGACGAGTGGCTGGCTGCAAATCCCTATGGCACCACCCCCATCCATGGAAGAGGTCCCCAATCAGGATCAGTTCGTTGCTACCAATTTTGGACCAACCCCAAGGGGAAACGCCATCCTAGAAGGCACAGAGTCCAAATCAACCCAGGCAATTCCTCAGGGAACACATGTACCCACAGACCAACCCCCAGATCTGGCAACAGAAAAGGAGGAGGAACCCCAAGTCTATCGTATTCATGCTAATCGGGCCACAAGGCGTTCCTGGAAGAAAGCAGGGATCCTCACTGACACTGGAGAAGAAGTCTGGTGTGCTGCAACAGCTGGCTGAGGAGGCAAACTGGATGAAACCAAAACAGTCATTTGAGGAGATAGTCCCTCCTCAATATCGGGATTATTCTCACGTCTTCTCTGAAGCTGAGTCAGAATGCCTCCCTGCACACAAACCCTGGGATCACGCTATTGAATTGGTACCTGGAGCACCTGCCACCCTACGAACCAAGATCTACCTGATGTCCATCAATGAACAGCAGGAGCTCGATCAATTCCTTGATGAGAATATCCATAAGGGTTATATCTGACCCTCCAAATCCCCTCTGTCCTCTCCTGTCTTCTTTGTAAAGAAGAAAGACAGGAAACTTCAGTTTGTTCAGGATTACTGACGTCTAAATGAGTACACTATTAAGAACCGCTACCGTCTTCCCCTTGTTGCTGACATAGTCAGTCACCTTCAAGGTGCCAAGTACTTCACCAAGTTTGATGTACATTGGGGTATAACAATGTCCAGATCAAACAGGGGGATGAGTGGAAGGCAGCATTTGCAACCAACTGGGGGCTCTTCAAACCTACTGTCATGTTCTTTGGACTGACAAACTCGCCAGCTACTTTCCAGGGCCTCATGAACTCCATCTTCTCAGACTTGATCACAGCAGGAAAGGTAGCAGTTTATCTGGATGACATCCTGATCTTCAGTGGAACTCTGGAAGAGCATCGAGAGGTGGTTTGGGAAGTGCCAGAGAAATGCGAGTTCGAACGGGAAGAGATAGAATATCTTGGCAAGTCCATATGGACCCTGTGAAGGTGGCAGCAGTATGGCACTGGCCAGTCCCCCATAATGTCTGTGACATCTGGGTGTTCTTAGGCTTTGCTAACTTCTATTGACAGTTCATACAGAAATTTGCCAAAACTGCTTGACCTCTGAATGACCTTACATGCAAAGACATCTTGTTTAACTGGGGAACTCAACAACAGGAAGCCTTTGACTCCCTTCGAACTGCCTTCACATCTGCTCCCATTCTTACACTCTGGTCACCAGATTGTCCTACCTGAGTCGAAGTAGACGCTTCTGGCTTCACAACAGGGGGAGCCCTGATGCAGATGTTAGAAGACGGTCTTTGGCACCTGGTAGCATTCTGTTCAGCATCCATGCAGTCAGCCGAACACAATTATGAAATCTACAACCGAGAGGCACTGAAGGACTGGTGGAGTTATCTGGAAGGACTACCACAGCCCTTTCCAATCTAGAGTTCTGGTGAACAGCACAGGATCTCAGTCGACGATAAGCGAGATGGGCCCTTTGGCTATCACGCTTTGACTTCCGACTGGTCCATTGCCCAGGCAAAGCAAATACCCAAGCAGATGCTCTCTCTCGCCTTTCCTCCCACCAAGTTACAGTCTACTACTGAGTCCTACATATGAGTCCAGCTCTTCTGCAGTCCTGTTTGCATACTTATTCCTTCCTTAATGCTTTCAACACCTAGCTAGACAGTTACTGACAGATTTATCCTTATCCAGAAATAACGTTACCCGTTTGGGTTGTATTCTGATCATTCGGATGTACTGTGACTTAGTGCTTCTGTCCCTCATATCTCTGTGTAGAGATGCCCATCCACTATCCCCTCTGTACTGAAGGATAGCTGAACTCTCTGGAATCCCGTACATATATACTTTGTCCTACTTTTGTCCACATGTACCTTTTACAGATACTTAAGATTCCCTCGAAGCCGTTTTAGTACTACGGGTTTTACCAATACATAGATCTAGACCTAGTGTGATTGTCCGCATGTCCGATCTTAGCGCTGACTTCTGTGTTCCTATGCCCGCAAATAGGGGCTACCTCACATTTCACTGTCCCTTTGGATCATGCTAGCAGTTCTAGTCATTATAATAGGATTCGAAAGCCTTTATAGACTATCTTTATCATTTGGTGGGTCTGCTATTATAACTCCCAACTCATACATATCTATCATAGTACTTAGAATGAGTTGTTTCTCCATTCATAAGCACTTAATATTATTGTACTGTTGTTTTCTTAGTCCTGCTAGGTATTAACTAGCAGTTCAGGGCTCACCCTAGTCCTCTTATTCCCTTAAAAGAATATCAAAACTGATATTATGAACCAAAATCCAAGTATGTATACTGCAATTTTGTACGGCATATCAACATGCTTGATTGTTTGATACCACACTTCACGACGTTGAGGGCTTGAGTGGACATGTCGTATTATTTTTCGCAACTATGAGAAATCATAAGTTCAAAATACAAATCATATATACCTAGAAAAAATTTTCTACCTTTGCAACAGATGGAACTATACCATCTTTTTTCAATTCATCCAAAGAATCTTCTTCAACACCAACACGCTCAACAGCATCTTTATCCTCATTTGCATTTGACTTTTAAACATTAGACTTTGAGCCAGCTGATTCTGGGAGTGGGACATGGACAGCAAAATTATCTTGATAATTGCTGCTGCAAGACTCAAGCTTACAGCCAGTTTTTGAGATAGCACCTATTCCTTCTAGCAGCTAGAAGAAACAGGATTATTGAGGCTGGTTCCATGGTTATCACCCAAGGCATGCATCTCAAACGAGAAGCTTTTGCTGAGAAAGTTACCTTCTGATGATGGCAGTGGTCTTCAAGGGACTTCATCATTGTATCATTATTGGAAGCATTGTCCATAACAATAGCAGAGATAAGAATGTGGATGTAAATAGCTGAAAAGTTTACATACCTTTCCGACAAGCCCATACAGCTCCAAAGTCTTCCAAACAACATTGGCCATATTTTCGCCTGAATGCTCACCTGAGAGCTCACAGAAATTGATCAATAATTCCTCTGTAAATTAAATTACCACCTGAGATACAAGAATTGACAAGAAAACATACCAAGTCACCCATCTTCATTGATATAATGTGCAATGATTGTGAGAAATGCATGCTGATTGCTTGAAGTCCATGCATCAATTGAAAGGGCAACTTTCCCAGTGATTTTCTGAGGAAGAAAGTAACAAGGTTGGTGATCAAAAGCATGTGAAAAATGAAGCCAGGATATACCAAAAAGATATCACAGATCTCTTCAATAGTCAACTTTCCCAATTTAATGACACAGCGATGTATGGCATCCTTCTTGGGAATATGAAGTTGGCTGCTGCTATGATGAACATACTGAAGGAGTTCAATAAACTCAACCTGCTCTACCTCTGAAAATGGCTGATTGCTGGCCACAAGCCACTTGACTAGGAGCTCTTCAAAGTGTCCTTGGTTCCATGGCTCCTGATAAGTGAAGAAAATTATTTATAAGTATAATATCTGAAAGAAGATCGACTGAGCCTGAGAACATACCAAAGCAGCTTCTCTTTGCCTTGCAAAGGCATCCTTAATAGACTCTTGGCATGTATCAATTTCAGTATCTAATGCAGCTGCAAATTCTTCATCAAACAGCTTGCATCCTGCTGCAACATTTATGTCATCCTTGCTCCATATGATACCTTGTTTCTTACAGTCTTGAAGAATCTCAAAGAACTTGTACAGATGTTTGAAATTGCTTTTGAGGTGGCTCTTCAGGCCTGTAAGTTTCAGTTAGCATCACAGATATTCTTGATTGAAACATTAACAATACATACTGTGGAGACATCCATTCATCTTCTTTGACACTGTAAACACCTTGTGATTGCCATGAAGGCATTGGAAGTACTGATCTCCTGGGTTCATCCCTCCAGTAGCACCAAAGGGAACTTGCTCATAAAAGAGATAGATGGCATCAGTGCGTTTACCATTACTACCTGGAACCTTCAGGATTTGTTAGCAGAGAATTTGTTAACAGCCCATCAAACACAAACTTTATTGGTCCTAGATGGTCCCACAGGTTCTGGTGGAGCTTCATCATCCTCAATCTCTTCAACACTAGCAGCTCGAGGGTGCTTCTGGATATGAATGAGTAAACAATAGTTCAGAGTACTACATATTGTTCAACTCACTGTTCTAGTCCTTTTTTGTGCAATGCTAGCCTCATTATCTTCCCTTGCTCATTTGGTTGGCTTCTTGGACTTCAGAGGCTTCTTGGCTTTCTCCTTTCCTTTTGATTTTGAAAATTTCAGCAAAGTTTTCACAACAAGAACAGATGCAATCTAAAAATAAGTGAGCATACAGTGGCTACCTGGAGGTACAAAAGAGAAGTAGAATAAATACCTCTTCATTAGTGATGTCTTCTACATCCACCATCTCACAATCAGTTGATGAACCTGCGCCAGAATCACTATAGCCCTCATCCTCAATATCAGTATCTTGATCATCTCCCTTTCTCTTCTTTGTGAGCCTTCAGCAGGGATGATGAACATTTGTTTCAGGTTTGGACGACAGGGTGATCCCATCAGCCTCATACTTGTCAGACTCAATAGAGGCAAGCATTTTGGCATTCTTGTTATGTGCTCATGATCCTCGCAGTGCTACAGTGCAAGTGTAGATTAAATAGGTCATAAACAAAAACAGTACAGAACTCAGACATATGCTACACACCATTGGCCATGCTTGGACCTGAGATTGGGGCCACATCATCAGGATCACTGCAGAAGTCGATTTCATGGGTGTCCTTGAGACTTCCATCTGTATTTACAACACACTGCTTGCCAGACATCTGAGAGAAAAAGGATGAAGGAAAGGATAGGGACAAACTAAGAAAAATGGGCACTGTGAATCATACTACAGGATCTACTAGACGCCTAAGACGACAAATATCATGGCTTGAAGGTTCCTGGCATACCTAAGGGGGGAAGTGTCATGGGTCATGCATGTTGCTGGCTCCTATCCTTTATTTTTCTGGACATTCTCCTCTTTGAACACATGTTCAACACATGTGCTTCCTCATGTACTAATGAGTCATATAGACTCATTATCTTTTCTGACTCATTTCTTCATTATGACTCATTTCTCTATTATGACTCATTACAACTCATATGTAGGATATATAAAGCATAGATACTTGTACTTGTACTTCAGTCCAGATATTTTTCAAGCCCTGTCTGTAATACCATTGGTATTTCTTTGATTCTCTATTTCATTTACTGTGCTGATCTCTGTTGCAAGTCTACTCATGGTCACGGAAAGTGACGGTCCCATGATCCAAACGTATATAAAAAGTTCAAGTCCATCTTGCACACGCAATGTCTGCTTTGCCCCGATCTTTTGCCACAGATGGGTATTAAACATCCCAAAGATCAATGGACTGAAACTTGGGCTTAAGTTGGGTATTGTCTAGCTCAAGGTGAAGGAAAATTCTACAGCACAAAGAAGCGTGGGAGACCGTCACTTTCCGTGACCATGAGTATTCTGCATTACATATGACGTAACATTCCGTATACATTCCCATGATACTATTGTATTCACGACTGCCCAGTGGTTTCATGCCTGAGGGACCATTTTGGACGTACTCTTCAGGCTCATTCCCTTTACCAGATCATTTTTTGACTCAGAAGTACTTACAGATATGGTCCATGACAGGAAGTAATATTATTCCTCAATTCCACCTGTGTGAGGAGTGATGGCTCACCTGCAGCTATAAACAAGGGTCATTCAGCACTACTTTCTCTGATAAATGAGCCAGACGTTGATGAAGGTAGAAGTTGAAGTAAGGAGTCACTGATGTGGCAGTTTGATGTCTGCCATGTGGCTCTCAATGCACTGAGATGTATGGGGCATCATTTTCATGCTGAGGTGGCTGCACTATCACTGACAGTGGCAAATGTGAGCTTAAAACCTAGATTTACCAACCCATAACCAGTAAGTACCCATATACAGCTGTAACCATACAGTCTCCTACAGGTGGCACCCATACAGTACACCGTACTTACAGGCAAGATTGAGATGTGGGTATGGTATGGGTTCAGGCCCCATAAGCATACGGTCCAGTGCGAAGTCCTACTTGGGATCCACTTGTCCTCTGCACTTGTGCCACTGTGCACTATCTCTCTCTATGAGTGCTTCATTGCTGTGCTGCTGTACTACTCTACTTGTCTTCATCATATATCATTCTGTGAATACTTTTGCAATTTAAGCTATGTGCTCCCCATTCCTCCTGAAATACTCATATACCATTCCTTGTTATTGGAGACATCATCTGTTCTGCCCTCGTATTGCATCATATATCGTGGTATCTGAACTGAGTCCTATACATGCTAGTCCAAAAATAAAAGCAGTCTCATTTCTCTGATTTGGATGTACCTCAACATGGATATATCCAGTATGCATAGGTGGGTCTCTTGTGAAGTACCTCAGGAGCCTCAATTGCAAAGTGTGCTTACAGACAACTGTTTGGCAAGGACTGAATCAACTTGGGTTATCAATGAATAGAAGCTCTGTCCAGCCTCAACAGTCAATCCTGCCTTCACATTATGT
The DNA here is from genome assembly GCA_013368315.1 of Tetrapyrgos nigripes. NCBI lineage: Eukaryota > Fungi > Basidiomycota > Agaricomycetes > Agaricales > Campanellaceae > Tetrapyrgos > Tetrapyrgos nigripes. The sequence goes on from JAACJM010000018.1 coordinate 261,634, forward strand.
ACATATCTATATCCTTTGCATCCTACATGCTTACTATGTCCTACAGCATCAACTACAATACGATACCTCACCTCATCCAAAAATAAAGTGGTCCAGTTCTCCATTTCCGACATCTATTCTAGCAACTAGACACCGGTAGGAATTACAATGTCACCGTCCAACACATTCTACAGTTTCCAAAATGGTGGATGCAAATCACTACATTGTTACTCAACACCAGTCTTGAGGTGAGTTTGATTCTCACCTGGCAATGGATGTCAACAATCTTTCTCTAGGCAACCTCTACATAGGTGTAGTTATGAGGCTGAAGAATGAGGCTGAGTTCTTTACACTCTGTTTCTGCTTGTGGCATGCTATCTCATTCCCTGATGCATTCCCAGCCATTACATCATCAATCGTGCTTGGGCTCCTTGTTGGCTTTTGCACTTTGAGTACAAACAATTCTTTTTTTTTTATCTCAATGCCAGCTACTAAGCATTGTTTACAATGCTTACAATGTTTATCATTGGGATACATAGTCCAGGATACTTCAAGTTCAAGTTTGCTTCAAGTTAATGATGAAGCCTCAGCTTCTGGTTTCAGCAAGTTCTGCTTTGACACGTCAGGACTAGCAATACCTCCCATACCAAATCATACGTGTATGGAGCAGAGGGGGGGATACATAATTTCCATACACCTCCCATGCATGTGTATGGGACTGGTATGGGAGTACTCCATGCACATCCATACCCACCTCCATGCCTGATCCATGTACCACTGCTGTTGCTTTGTTGTCAGCATTGCCATTGTCACTGACAGTGTTCAATACTATAGTGAAGGAGGGATAAAAGAATATATTCAGCTAAGTATGCATCAACCCAATGCCTCTAAAACACCAAGCCACCTACAAACCCACTGTCAAGCCTACCACTCACAACCTTCCCACATTCTGACATCCAATCACAATCACACAGCTCATATAGACGAAAGGCTAATGGAGGAACAAGTTTCGGTAGCAAACAATATGAAAGCAGAAAGATATGAACCTAGATATAACCATAGAACCTGAGATGATAATGTAGAGCCTGAGAGGGGAGAGTATCAGTTATAAATTGGACAGAGATGAGGATGAATGACACACCTTGGCTACAAAGAGACAAAATACTGCAAGAACACATACAAGGCCAGCTAAACATGAGGATGAATCGAGATGGGACAACTCACCATAAAGACAGTACAGACAACCTCAATTCCATACTTCCATTGAGGAGAAACAATGCTTGACAAAGAGGGTCTTAATGTAACCCCAAATGTGCAGTATAGCAGAGGGGATAGAGGTGGAGAGGAAAAGAAACTCTGAGTAACAATGTAGTTGAGGTTAGAAAGAGCACAAGAAGCCAATGAGTTCCATGTCAATTTGATCAAGAAAATTTTCCAGCTCCAATTAAAATTAGTCTTGTGACTGCAACACGTCACCTCTTGGCACTCGCTTCACAGTCACTGACTGCGGGTGCTGCAAAGTGCTCCAGCACTCATCATCGACATCGTCGGGAAATGCAACTTTTTTGGTCACTCATTACAGTCCAGATACTGATTTCCTATACTTCATAATCCCTACACTATTCACTTACTGAATCACTCTGAGTCTTCTTGTAACTGACCTCCAACAGTGATGGTGACAACTTCCTGGTAACAAAAACGACATTCATACTAGTTGCTGCAGTACTGCTACATGCTTCAAAGGCCAGGATTTGTCGAACCATCTGGGCATGTCTGTGCATTACCAATCTACCTTGTCCATATGTCATACAAAATGTGTATGGAACATTTTGAGCAGATTTCAGCAAAATGTGTATGAAAAGGTATGGGTCTCATACCCTCCATACTTTCCATACCTTCCATACAATTGCAAGTTTGCTGATGTGGCCCACATCCCTTTCATCTGGTGTAGGACACGATGATGACATCTTTCCACCATATTTGATGACCTGTAATAGAGTCTTTGTGCCTTTGAATTCACAAAGGAATGGTCTGCTGAAGGCTTCACATTGGCCACAAGGCAGATGACCAGCCATTGTGTAATGATTGACTGGGGCTGTTGGTGTATAAAAGTAGTACAATTCCAAACCCTTCAACCTCATTCCCATTCCTTCTCACTCACTCGTCACTCATTCCTCGCTCACATCCTACACCTTCCAGGTAGGCTTTGGCACTTCTGACTGTTTGAGCTCTACTTCTTTCTCATTCCCTTCCAGTTTACTGTAATCATGTGCTTCTTCACTCTAGTTTCTGCCCTCGCTGTTGTCAGCTTCACTACAGCTCAAGAATCTGCATGTGTTTCAGTGCAGTCAGTGTCAGCCCTTGTGGATTTACTGGCGGTGATGTGAGTACATACTCACAATTATCTTTCGATTCATTGTCCTTACTCAATCTTCGATGAACTTGTAGGACATTACCCTCACCTACAATGCCACCACTGCCATTGAAGGAGGGCCTGTTCCTGAATCCATCAGCCTTTGGGCCCAAGGTGTCTCTGTCACCAACAGATTCCAAACCCCTGTCACTGAGTTCTTCAGACTCACGCATAACAATAACTTTGATTCACTGGCAAACCCAATCTTCACTGCTCAAGTCATGGTGAGTATAAGTACTAAACTTATACAGTGGCAGAGAACGATGATACTGACTAATATTTGGCCTGGGTTACTGTAGGTTCCCGAGCTACTCAAAACATTCAATGCCCCAAACTATCAAGTTTCAGTGTTCATCATCTACCCTGGCTCTGGCCTCACCTTCTTCAGTCGCACTACTGACAAATGCCCTCAAGTTATGACCAACAATAATTGAGTGAATATGACTTGGAGATGAGTGGCTCAGGGAATCAGGATTCAAAAGGATAATGATGGACTGACTGGGGTGTTCTCATGAACATTATGTTGCTCTTTTATTTAATCATCATTTTCCTGAAGAATGAACTTTGTAAGTCCTGCAAGAGGAAAGGAATGCAATGAGGCCGCAAAATCAAAAACAAGTCAAGAAACAAAACACAAAGTGTGATGACAGTTGATCACACTGTCAGCGAAGACGCTTTTGATCAACTGTCATACAAAGTGTTACAAAGGTACAAGGGTGACAATGACATCTAAGGTGCTAGCCATTTAATTGATTCTATGCATCAGGAGGAAACACTTAATATCTTATTCTTCTATGACAAAGATACATTGTTACACTCAGACTACCCAAAATACACTATTTACTACATGTTTACACATTTTCTGAAGCCTAAGATAAGAGTACACAGTACAAAGTACAAGTATCCCGATCTACGCTCCTTCAGCCACTGAGTCCTCCTTCCCCATGATCCATCGCTGCAATGGATACCTCTGCGAACATCCTGGATTACACATGCGCATCGACACTCGTTCTGAATGCACACTGTGCACGCCTGCTAAAGCTTTTGCTCCAGATACTGTGGTTGGTACAAAGTTTGTGAGTAATGGTCCAGTGTCAAGGGCTCAGTTCTCTGGGAGACATTGGAGGTTCCAGAAGAGGACCATGTTTGTTGGTGGCAACAGAATGAAGCCAGACAGCTGGACATGTGTAAGATTGGATTATCTGGTGCATCTTGAAAGATCTTTAGTCTGAGAGTATACGCACCCTTCTTGCACTGCCACAGCATTATTACATAAGAATGTATTGGCACGCTGCTGGCAAAGCAAACACTACTACAAAGGACTGCAAATATTAGTGAATGAGCATAATATACACCATTATTGAGTTCCCATAAAAAATTGGGATGTAAGACTGGTTGAAACAAGGAAGAAAGCCCTCTCAGGAATTGTAGTCACCAAGTAGTCACATAAGTGTGACAAGTGTGACTCTAGCTCAGAGCACATGGCTTGCAGCAGTATCTCAAAGTCCTTGAGCTACCGAAAAGCCTCAGATATGCCTCTCAGATTCCTTATACCTCTATAAGTACCTTAATTTGTCCCAATCGACCCAAACCAATGCGAGTTTCAATGCGTCATGCGGTATGCACATGCACATTCTTATGTAATAACACTGCAGCAGCGATGCAGGGGTCACAGCTCAAACAGACCCAACCAAGGGTTGGGTCTGTCTAGGAGAGACTAAAAGATCTTTGCTGTCATCACACAGAATTACCCTCTGTGACTCTGACCCCCACAACTCTTCCATCCAAGTGCTAACCAGATTGCAACTTGGTTATAATCATATTTATTATGAGGGTTATAGTCCAGTTGCATTGGACCATGGTACGAAGTAACCTTCATAACAGGATTATCACAGAGCGTCATTTTTTCTGATGGTACAGTTGGGGACACTTAAAAACAACAAATTTTCTATCGGGAGAAATACCAAATTTTTAGGCAAAATAAGACTGGAATCATGCTCAGCTCATCGAAAGACGTCGAAAAACGATTTTTCCAGATTTTTCCCACGAGAAATTAGCTGCGCCAAATTTTTGGGCAGTTTCAGCGCAACGTTGTGTACCTCTGTACCCGTATCTATGTACCAGATCTAACTTAAAACCGACTCTATATGCATCATCGCTCTCTGAGAAACCGCCCTGTGCTGCTTCTGTTTCCGAACAGCCCATTCCGCTGCCTTTCCCGTCAACCCCTTGCGATATGCGCTCATAAAACGAAAAGAGCGGTTGATAAAGCGACGAATTGTGAGAGCAGGACATGCATTCAACCAGGTTTCTGCGGCTTCCTTTGCATCCTCAAACTTCAACTTAGGCTCCTCTCTATACCGATATTTCACCCAACCCCAGTACATCTCGATAGGATTAAGCTCGCAATGGAATTTTGGAAGAAAAATGATTTGATGTCCACGGTCAGTTATGAGAGTTTCGAGCATGGAGACTTGGTTCTTGAAGTCGTCCTGCTGACTAAGAAGCCGGGCCATGCAACAGCTTTGACTCTCGATGGGGCAAACAGGTTTGCATTTTGCCTTCAGGTTTTTCACGTTGAAACCTCGCTCGGTAAGAACAGTCTCCAATCCTTTTTGTTGACCACTGACTGTCTTCATTGATTGTGGAAGTCCACGCTTGCTCTCGTCAGGGTTATTCATGGGAATGATGGTGTCATGCTGGAAACGCTGGTTCTGATGGGCCTTCACTTCCTGCGGTGGGTTTCCTTTGGTTCCTCAAACCAGATATATTACGGCCTTTATGAGGTAGGCGACCTCGACCTCGAGAGCGGATGGACGATGACATTTGGAAGTAGACAAGTGTTATCAGATATCACCGATCGATTACTCAGACATCAGGCTAGGTCCTGACGTCATTTTTGAATATTTTTGCACCATATCGGCTCGAGGGATTGTAATTTTTTTTGTGAAATCGTACTCAGACAAGCAAAAGGAGTCGATTCCGCATTTTTTCGTCCTTTTTCGGCTAATTTTCGGCTGCGCCAATATTTTCGAGGTCATTTTTATTAAATCGTCTATATCTTCCGAACGGCTCGTTGGACTTTGCTCAAAAAATTACCAGAGGAGCCTCTCAATGAGATCTATCGATCCCGCATATTGTCGGGACCCTGGAGAAAAGTTGAGAAAATTTGTTGTTTTTAAGTGTCCCCAACTGTAGTAATATCACTACTATGCTTGAATTCGTTCAAATCATCGCTACACGATCTGATTCTCAACACGTTCAACCTCTGCATCTGCAATGAAACAACCCTTAGCAGCTGTAAGGATCTTTTATTTCTCTTCTTTCAGTCCGCTACAAGTCTCGATCTACTCTCTAATCATCTTGCAGCGTCGTTTGGGAAGATTTCGGGGTGAGAAGTATAAGAGAAACACGGGGAGCCCTGAAACAGTGACTCCCCTGGATATAATCATGCCTTGGGCATTCATTTTCTCTTTTCTTTCCTTTTCCATAACATTCTAATGAACATTCCTTTATATTCTAGCTACTTCTAATGATTCATTAACTATGTATATAAGTACCCTAGTATGAACTTGTGTAATAATATTTCTTACCTCTCAATACACACCTGCGTTCAACCTTACATCTGTAAGTCAGCATCCTTCGCAATGCGCAAGCTTGCCTATTGTGCTGTTTCTCGGCCTTGACTGACGCCAGTGTGCTCACCAAGTACTCGAGACCCTGGTGTTTCTCAGTAACTTGAAAGCTTGTCTTGATCAAGTACCTTTTCTCACTACTTAATCATCTTAGAGTCTCCTGAACCCAAACCGAACCCATGGTTCATTACAGCATCATTGTACTTCCCGACATCATGCAACCTAAGTTATAGGCCTTGGATGACCTGCTCCTTCTCCCTTCATGCCGAGTCATGATATCCTTCCATTCATCCGTCTTATACATGCAGGCCTTCCAAACACAGTGGCATCTCCCATTGAAAGCCTCTTTCCCATCACAGAAGGATGCTCGTCTTTCATCAATTTCACCAGTACAAAGCCAGATAGCTGGACGTGTGTATGATAGGATTATCAATTACATCCAAAAAGTTCTTGAGTGTAATACTATTATTCTGATCAAATCCATTCAACCCATTGCTGTAGAAATCTATTTTTCAAGCTTCAATCTCGGCCTCGTTGTACCTCTCAACCTCAGGCAAACTCTCATACGCCTCGAATAACCTACTCCATCTCCCTCCATGCCAAGACATGATACCCTTCCATTCATCCGTCTCTTCATTCCAGACCCACCTTATGCATGCAAGTCTTCCAAACACAGCAGCATCTGCCAGTGAAACCCTCTTTCCCATCACAAAAGGATCCTCATCTTTCATCAATTTCACCAACCCTCCCAAGGCATTCTTGATCCTATCCCAATTCTCCTTCTCCTCTTGCTCAGTGAGGACAGAAAGTGGTCCTCTCGCCGTCATAACCTCCATATTCCTCGGGGTAACGAGATGCGAGGCATGTTTGGTGAAGGCATTGCCCATAAGTGCATGCAACTGTCCGATCAACGTCGGTTCCATATCTGCGAAGACTTTTTGAAGCAGTCTCGTCTCCTCTGGAATCATCTTGATAGTATCCGGATAGGTAGCATCGAGATACTCAACGATATCAAAAGAGTTTGAGATCACTTTGTTTGTAGTTGAATCGTGGATGAAAGGAACAGTGTAACAAGGAGAACTGTCAGGCTTTGTGGCAGTTGGGGCAGCACCGAGCGGTTTTGCAGCACCTTCAATGTCGGGATACTCGAGGAAGTGATGTTTGTAAGAAAGGCCCTTGAAGCGGAGGACAAATCTGGAAGATGATTATATGAATGAATGTCCTTAGGAAGTCCGGCACTTTGTGCAAGATAGGCTAGAAGCTCACCGGACTCTCCAGCTGAAAGGAGAATAGCCACATCTAGGATCACTAGGTGGGAGTGTGGATTTGACATCGTAGAGGGTGATCATCTCAAGGCTTCAGTTGGCTTAGAGAAGATGTTCGAGGACTTGCACTATTCGTCCGTTTTCGTGGTGTTCTTACAGGTTCTAGATAGGATCTACCCGGTAAACTCTGTGTCCATCGATCAAGAGAACTGGGGAGAGCTCTTCCGCGGAAGACGGCCGCTCACAGGTATATGAATGACGGGCAGTGTTTTTTCTACTTAGTTACGAGGCCTCTTAAAGGCCGAGTTAATTTATGGCGTTGCAAAGCGATCTCCCAAGGACCCAACTTTTCCACGGGTTCAAACTCCCACTCCTGTTCGTTGGCGCTCGTCAAGCGCTCACCTGGAATCACAGACGACCATCATGACGTCGTTCACGGCTTCCGGACCGACGTGTAACCAAGGCAGCGTAGGCAGCGTCCGAGTACGCCTTCTTCCTTGCTTCCTCCGCCGTTCCTCACCGCGCCTGGGTCCCTCCACCAGACTATGTGAAAGGGCCTCGTAACTTGCCACGCGAAGCGATGGCCCTTTACCCCAGTAATTTGTATGCATTGTGGCGAGCTTGAGAGTACAAAGCCACATGCCGATAGCTGGACCTAAGTATCGCTCATGACAAAAGTTTTCAACTACGTTACTATATACTTCTGTCGAATTCGTCCAAACCATCGCGACACCATCATATCTTTAAATTTCCCTCGGCTTCGCTGTACTTCTCGACCTCGGGCAAGCTCTCGAAGGCCTCAATGAACCTACTCCATCTCCCGCCATGCCAAGACATGATGTCCTTCCATTCATTCGTCGTTTCGTCCCAAAGCCACCTGAGAGATGCAAATATTCCAAAGAGAGCAGCATCCGCCATGGAAACTTTCTTCCCCATCACAAAAGGGCCTTCGTCATTCATCAGCTTCGCGAAACCTCCCAGGCCATTCTTGAACTTCTCCCATGCCTCCTTCTCCTGTTTATCGGTAAGCTCCGGAGGTGGTCCTCTTGCTTTCATAACCTCCAAATTCCTTGGGGTAACTGGACTCGGAGTACGTTTGGCCATGGTCTTGACTACAACTGGACGGATGTACTGCTGCACGGTAATTATTGAATCAGCGAAGACGCTCTGAAGAAGCCTGGTCTCCTCTGGAATCATCTTGGTGGTGTCAGGATAGGTGGAATCAAGGTACTCGACGATATCAAAAGAGTTGGAAATGACTTTGTTGGTGGTAGAATCGTAGATGAAAGGGACGGTGTAACGAGGAGAACCATCGGGCTTTTTGGCAGTTGGGTCAGTACCGATGGATTTTGCGACGCCTTCGAGGTCGGGGTACTCGAGCCAGTGATGCTTGTAAGGTAGACCCTTGATACGAAGCGTAAAGCTGTTACATTATGGACAGTAGCAATTTTGATGAGGTTCGTTAGATTGTACACAGAAAATGGACGCTCACCGGACTCTCCAACTGAAGGGAGAATAGCCACATCTAGGATCATTGGGTGGGTTTGTAGATCTAACGTCGTAGAGAGTGATCATCTTGCAGAGGGTTTAGCTGGGTCTCAGAGGTGATGGTTGAGAACGTTATGGATTTGGTTCAGGTTCGTACGCTTCTTAAGGATTTAGTAGTGAATTGGAGAGCCAGGTTATTGAACGTGTTTTGCGTGTTCTCCGCTATGTCATCTTCCCTTCTCGGTAATACTTATGCTTAGTGAGCAAGAACGAAAGCGAGATGCTCCCCGAACATCCTCATCCTATCCGATTGTAGAACGGGTGCCTACTTCTATGATATTCGTCCTTGACAGATATACCGATAGTTAGGGAAATTAGTGAGCAAAGCGAGCCGCATATACGCGCGTACCAGCTCGACCGATACCCGATCAAATTAAATATCCCTCAATCACTGAGTCCTCCTTCCCCATGATCTATCGCTGCGATGGATACCTCCGCGAACATCCTGGATTACACATGCGCATCGACACTCGTTCTGAATGCACACCGTGCACGCCTGCTAAAGCTTTTGCTCCAGATACTGTGGTTGGTACGAAGTTTGTGAGTAGCGATCCAGTGTCGAGGGTCCAGTTTTCTAGGAGACATCGTAGGTTTCCGAAGATGACCACGTTCGTTGGTGGCGACAGAATGAAGCCAGATAGCTGGACATGTGTAAGATCGGATTATCTGGTGCATCTCGAAAGATAAAAGATGAGCATCCTTCCGTGATGGGAGAGGCTTTCAATGGGAGATGCCGTTGTGTTTGGAAGACTTGCATGTATAAGGTAGCTATGGAATGAAGAGACGGCGGATGAATAGAAGGATATCACGACTTGGCATGTAGGAAGAAGGTGCAGGTCATTCGAGGCCTATAACTTAGGTTGCATGAGGTCGAGAAGTACAGTGATGCAGAGGCTGAACGTGTTGAAACTCAGATCGTATAGCGATGATTTGAACGAACGAATTCGAGCATAGTAGTGATATTACTACAGCAAAGATCAATTTCATCAACCCTCCCAGGCCATTCTTGATCTTGTCCCGATTCTCCTTCTCCTCCGATTCTGTAAGGACAAGTGGCGGTGCTCTCGCCGTCATAACCTCCAAGTTGCTTGGGGTAACGAGGCTCGCGGTACATTTGGTAAAAGCATTACTTACCCATAACTGTGTGCAATTGTCCGATTACGAGGGCTTTTTAAGGGACTCGTTCTTATAACCTCATGCCCGGATGCCGTTTCTTCACAGATTTTGGGCCTCGTTATCGTGCTATGAGCAGCGATGGCCTCGTTAATGTCAGCTCAGTTAACTCGGCCTTAAAGGACTTCGTAATTTGTACAGATTGGTGACGAGACTACGAAGCCACTTGCCGCTAGCTGGAGGACGTGAGCCTGAGTATGATTCGTTAATGTCAGTTCAGTTAACTCGGCCTTAAAGGATTTCGTAATTTGTACAGATTGGTGGCGAGACTACGAAGCCGCTTGCAGCTAGCTGGAGGGCGTGAGCCTGAGTATGATTGAAATTTCGCGCGCATGACAGAATTTTGAGCTGTATACTGGACCTACATCCTTCAAATACTTTTATATATTAATGCAATCAGATTTTCAAAGTTCCTTCTGCATCGCCGTACTCTTCGACCTCAGGCAAGCTCTCGAAGGCCTCGATCAACTTGTTCCACCTTCCACCATGCCAAGACATCATGTCCTTCCATTCATCCGTCGTCTCGTTCCAAAGCCACCTCGTACATGCAAACCTTCCGAAGAGAACAGCATCCGCCATGGAAACCTTCTTTCCCATTACAAAAGGACCTTCGTCATTCATCAGCTTCGCAAAACCTCCCAAACCATTCTTGAACTTCTCCCATGCCTCCTTCTCCTGTTCATCTGTGAGCTCCGGAAGTGGTCCTCTTGCTTTCACAGCCTCCAGGTTTCTCGGGGTAATCGGGCTCGGTGTACGTTTGGTCATAGTCTTGCCGATAACTGGATACATGAACTGTCCCACCAAAGTATGTTCCGAATCAGCGAAGACGCTCTGAAGAAGCCTGGTCTCCTCTGGAATCATCTTGGTGGTGTCAGGATAGGTGGAGTCAAGGTACTCGACGATATCAAAAGAGTTGGAAATGACTTTGTTGGTGGTAGAATCGTAGATGAAAGGGACGGTGTAACGGGGAGAACCATCGGGCTTTTTGCTAGTTGGGTCAGCACCGATGGATTTTGCGATGCCTTCGATGTCGGGGTACTCGAGCCAGTGATGCTTGTAGGACAGACCCTTGATACGGAGGGCAAAGCTATTAGATTATACAGACCGGAATTTCGATCAGGTTCGTTAGATATTATACGCGCAAAGTGGACGCTCACCGGACTCTCCAGCTGAAGGGAGAATAGCCACATCTAGGATCATTGGGTGAGGTTGTAGATCTAACGTCGTAGAGGGTGATCATCTCGAAGGAACTTTAGGTTGAGAACGCTGGAGACCTGTCTCGAGCTCGTAGGCTTCTTAAACGTTTGGCAGTGAATTAGAGAGCTGTATTTTCCGGAAATTTCGGGAACCATAGATCTGCTGATAAATAGAACTGCGAAGCGTTCAATGAGGAGGCGAAGCCTCGCCCCCTGACCCTCAGACGCCGTTGGAACAATGAGAAATGCAGGATAGATAGATATACGTATTCTCCGTCATGTCATTTTCCCATCTCGGTAATATTGAGCTTAGTGAGCAAGAACGAAGCACGATATATTCCATAAACATCCTTATCCAGAGCCCGATTGCAGAACGGCGCGATGTTGACAGATATACCGACTGTTAGGGAAATTAGTGAGCAGATTGAGCGTTTAAGCGATCCCTGCTCCAATATATTGGATTAACTCCAGCTACGCTCCTCCAAGCAGTGGGTTCTCCTCCCCCAAGCTTGTCGTGAGTAGCCCTCTGAACATACTCAATCCCACATGGAACTGGACTCCATCCTGAATGCGCGCCGTGCACGTCTGCTATTATGAAGTTGTTGCAAGTAGTCGTGATTTGACTGATGCTCATACCAGTGGAAAATACGTCGAACCTGTTCATCCATCGTACTTCTCGACCTGAGGCAAACTCTCATACGCTTCAAACAATCTTCCCCATCTTCCCCCATGCCACGACATCATCTCCTTCCACTCCTTCGTCGACTCGTCCCAAAGTAACCTCAAACACGCAAATCTTCCAAACAAAACTGCATCTGCCATAGAAACCTTCTTTCCCATTACAAAAGGAGCTTCCTCCGAGTCGAGCATCTGTTTCGCCATATCACCCAGAGCACTGTTCTTGAATTTCTCCCAAGCCTCCTTCTCTTGTTCTTCGCTGTATACCACTGGTGGCGGATACGACGCTCTCCCAGCTTCCGAATTCATAAACTCCTGATTTCGAGGAGTGATTAGAGGGGATTTGTGTAAACGACTGCCTACGACTGGGATGAGGTGTCGGATGATTAATCCAGGCTCTGCTTCCTCGAATACTTTTTGAAGCAGTCTAGTCTCCTTTGGAATCAACTGGACCGTATCGGGATAAGTAGCGTCGAGATATTCGATAATATCGAAGGAACCAGAAATGACCTTGTTGGTGACAGAATCGTGGATGATAGGGATGGTGTAGCGAACAGTTCCATTCGGTCTTTTGCCTGTTGGGGGTGCGCCTATAGATTTGGCGATTGTCTCGACGTCGGGATATTCGAGCCAGTGAGTTCTGTAGGCTAGGCCTTTGAAGCGGAGTGCAAAGCTGTAATATACAAAACGTCTAGTAAGCGTCATCACACGCATGTGCTATCGAGTGCTTCTCGAAAGTTTGTCCTCACCGGATTCTCCAGACGTAGGGTGAATATCCGCAATAAGGATGACTAAGTGGAAGTGTAGACTTGTTGTCGTAGAGGGTGATCATTGGAAGAACAATAATTTGAGAATATTCGTATAGTTTCTATCTGGTTTTATAATCAGGTTTTCTGCGTGGGCCCATGATGCCTGCGTTGCTCGATTCGCGATTCCAAAAAAGCCTTTTATCCGCTCTTACCAAAGGTTGCTTACATACTACCAGTACGACCTCTTTTTCACCTGCTCAAAACTGAGTCAGTCGTATGAGCTTGATCAGTCAGCGAAAGACGAAAGCGAGAGGCAGTTTGACTTATATACCGATTCCTTAGGGAAATGAGTGAGCAAGTCGTATTGCAATCCGCTGAAAATACATCCAATTCGCTTTGATCTATGTCTTGAGCGTTGACATTCCCCTGGTCAATGATATCAATCAGTTGCCTTCGACTTAAATCCTGGTGTCTCTCAACTCCTCATACGTGTCGATCAACCTTTTCCATCTGCCCCCATGCCACTCCATAATCTCGTTCCACCGTTGCTTCCCCTTATCGTCATCCCAGAGCGCAAACCTCAACAACATTAACCACCCAATCAATGCACAGTCCGAGAAAGAGACTTGGTTCCCCATAACAAAAGGCTCGTCTCCAATCGTTTCCGCCAACTCCCCAAATCGACTTTCAAATCGCTTCCAAGAGTCTTTAATACTCTCCTCCGTCATCTCCTCATTCGGATCCTTCGGAGCCCATTTGCGATAATACTCTGCATTTGCTTCCGTGAAGAATTTGTTTGGCAGCGTTCTCCCAATGACAGGGTCGATATCTTTCATATAGACCGTCCATATTGCATCGGCGAAGACGCTTTGCAAGGCTTCGGTACCAGGAGTGATGAGGGTTATCGTATCTGGGTATGCGTTATCGAGGTATTCGACTATGAGTAGGGAGTCGGAGATGACTTTATTCGTAGTGGAATCGTGGATGAAAGGAATAGTGTACCGAGAACCGTCAGACCATGTGGAGGTGGGTGGAGCGCCGAGTTCTTTGGCTTTGGATTCGATAGAGGGGTACTCAAGCCAGAAGGTTTGGTAGGGAAGAGATTTGAATCTGAGGACGCAGCTGTGCAAAGGGAAAGCGACTTCAGTTGAAGAGCATCGAAGAACAAAAGGTAACTCACTGAACCTTCCAGGCGTGAGGAGAATAGGTACGGTATGGATCTGGGCGGAGAGTGTTTAGGTCGTAGAGGGTAATCATGTCGTTCCTGTTGTACAAGAATAGTAATTAGTCGTCTTTATATATATATATTGAGATCTAGGACGCGCGTACACTGGGCCTGCGATTGGATTTGGCTAACGTGGACAGAACTTTATCAGACGTCCGACAGCATGTCCGGACCTTGAAGAAGAACACCGCAGCTCAAGAGCGTTTGTGCATTTGCATGAAAGAGATGGTCTGTTGAAAGGGATATTACCCTCTGTAACGTGTTGGACGCCTTTCACGCACATTCCATGAGGCAGTTGGACCACGCGTCAAAAGCTCCAAGCAATGCTTGGTAAAGCCTCGTCATTATTCTCCTTGTACTTCCACTAGTAACTCTTTCCTCGACGTGCCTCTCCAAACGCGATTAGACCCCGCCAAACCCCTAGCTTCCAGAAGTTCTACTCAATGGATTACCCCATCTTCTCAGCAGCACACACATCTCGTTTCACTACGGAAGCTGATCCGTCTTTTGAATTTCAGGAGGCGACTGCCAGATTGAGACGTTTCCGAAGAGGGTCCTTGCTGGACGAGAACCCACAGGGTAGGCCGAAACGATCATGGCAGCAAGTACAGCTTAGCTCGAGGTTGGAGGAGCACATGGACGACTTAATTCACATTGAAGCAGAGACTGAGGCAAGCACGGTCGTCGCAGAGTCAGATGAGGATGTGGAAGAAGAGGAGGGGTTTTTTTCATCGGCGGAAGTCCCTAAATTTGGCAGATCGCGGGAGCTCGGGCTCCTCGGGTTGCCACGTGCCAGTAAGTTTGAGTTGTCAATGGGTACTGGCAACCCGCGTCAACAATCCGTGCAGCTTAGTAAGCCGCTTAGCTTTTGCGGATGGTCTGTTCCTCCTCCTCAATCGTTCGACACATTATCGACCTATTTTGTCCCTAAAACTGCTCGTAGATGCTATATACAAGATTATAAGATTAGGTACGGTTATAGTAATTGAAATATACTGTCAATTTCCATCAGAATCATAGTCTGATCCATCATCACCGTCAACATCAACCATTCTCAAGACTGCACACCCATCATCTGGTGTACTGGTATCCTTCCCACTCTTCTCCAAGCCCTCGTTATGCCTTCTAACCAAATCCACCACTAGTTGCAGCTTTTTAACCTTCACGAAGCTGCCAGCTCCTTTAGGTAAGTCTCTGCCATTTTTCCTATGCCATTTGAGCTGTTCATCAAGCTGATTCACCGTCAGGGAGTCCGTGAGTGCTGACGTATCAAGAATGGCCACTATTGAAGCGATTTCCGCTTCTTTCGCAGCTGCCTTCTCTTGACGAACAATCCGTTTTTTGTTGTTTCCCGCAGCGACCTCCTGATCATATGTGGCTTGTTTGATGTGATGCTTTTTGGTGAGTTTCGATGAGTCAATTTGACGTGCCTTTTTTCTGAGTCTTGCTCGACTGATAGTAGTCATTTTGTTCGCAATGAAGCCTCGAGTCCTGTTTGCCCGGTAACATGCCCACGCATTGTATTGGTGAGTCGACATATTCGGTCTAATGCGTTTGAACCATCGTTTTTCGGCCTAAACCTCCTTCGCTTCGATCGTTGGTTGTAGGTAGGGGAACTCGATCTCGTTCTTCAGTAGTTGCATTAGCAATGGCCCCTCCCTCGCGAAATTCCTCGGTGAATCGTTCCCATGTATCGAGTGCACCTTGGAACATTGCAATGAGAAGCGGACGGATGTATGGACACTTTGGGATCATCTTCCGAACAGCATCCATCGCATCAGGACGTTGCCATTCCTTCCCATCAAAAGATCCAGTAAGGTATGAGGCTGACTCCGATAGAAGAAGACCAGGATCACTGATCACCTTCCTCAGGAATCCCTTCAGAGAATCGTGCAGTGGCCCTAAATCAGGTCCATTGGTGGCGTCTCCTTGTGGGCCACGAACAATACGAAGGTATGGATATGTGACTGCCTGCGAATACAGGGAGAGGACGCAGAGTTCAGTAAGTGTTGGAATGTCGTGTAATCCGAGGTAAATGTTGTATTCGATGTTCGTGAAATTTCCGTTCTCCTTCTTGTCTCGAATCACTTCCAAGAATTTGATCCAGAATTGGAGCTGGGCAAGTATTATCGAAGCAGCGTCTGCATAAGAATGGTAACGAACGGTGCTGGTACCAGGAAAGGTAATTGAGAATCCAAGTTCATGCTCTGAATAGTATTTCGTTGTATCTTGCTGACCCTTCTTGTCGTCCTTGTGTTTAAAAGCAGCACCTGCAAGCTCGGTAAGTTTAATGCATCCTCCCTTTGACACCGATAATGCCTGAGCCTCTACATCAGTGCCAGATCCACATTCCGCTGCTCGTCGATTCTCCTTGTTCATCAACTTCACTGGAATTGCATCAACATTTTCAGCATTGTCCTCCCACCACTGAGTCATTGCCTTCACTCCTCCCTTCGTTGCATTCATGTCCTTGTGCATGCAACATCCAACCCAAAGAAACAATCGAATCCCACGCTGCTCCTTCTCCGTGAGTCTATCAAACTTCTCGCGCCCTAGTTCCCTGCAAAATTCCTTGTATGCTGACTCGTGTTTTTTCGTCTTCTCTTCATCCGAGAGCCTGTCCCATGCCTCCTGACTCCCCATACTGCTAGTTGTCTTCAGACTGAGAGCAATCAAACACGTAAGTGATTCCTGGGGTGGCATATCCAACAATTCATCTTCCCCCCGCTTTTCATCTCCCAAGGTAACCTTCTCGTCATACCAGAGTCTAGCAAGAGACTTCTGATCATTCGAATGATCAGCATTGCCACCTGTTGACTTCACAAAGAGATCTCGATGGTCGAACGCAGGTCTTTCTCCAGCGTAAATTTCCTTGTGATACTCCTCCATTTCTGATGCTCGATCCCGCCACCCTTGAATCTGAGTTTCTGTCGTATGATTCACTGCTGGGTGTACTCCAACAACCCGATCGACTATAGATCCATCCGTGTTTTTGATACGGACATTTCGGACCTCGAGATTAATGTTTTTGTGAGTGGTACCATCTCCACTGTATGTGTGTGCTAAAATATCCATGAGATTCTTACAGTTTTGGAACCCCAATTTAGAATGTACGTACCTTCACCGTCTCTAATCTCTTCTGCCAGTTGCACTGTTGACGCAACCAGACCCTCGAGAGTCACACGCCCAACGGAGCGAGTAGAAATATCGCCTTTGAGTGTCACATTGAGAGCAGCAGCAACAAGTCGAATCACTTCATCAACGTGTTCCACTCCGACATTCACTGCAACCAAGTCCCGAACTAATTCCCGGCAGTTGTCCGTGATAGTTCCCCTCTCCTTCATAGCCCAGGTATGTAATTGAGCTTTTCCCAATGCAGCCTCGACATCTCGTTCCAATTTTCCGGACAGCCTTGTTGCCCTCATTGAGACTACACGTTTATCCCGCGCATTCCTCTTCCTCCTCTCAATCTCTCCTTCAAGCATCTCTCGAACCCATTTTGTATTTTGTTCGGCAGCTTCCGCCCTCTGCCTCTCTGTTTCGGCAACTCGTAATGCTTCGGTTTCTCGCACACGTCCAGCTGACAGCTGCAATTCAAGGTTGGCTATTGATTGATCCCGGCGTTGCAATTTCCGTCTCTCGTTCTTCCCTTTCCGCAATAAATTGTTTTTGGACTTCGCTAGGCTATTAAATTGCTGTTGGAGCGTGTCAAGAGTAGAGTTTGACAGCGGAGCAAGAGGATGACGAGATGGGGTAGTTTGGGGGACAGAGTACGCGTCTGACGCGTTATTGAGCGCGTCCAGATGTGTCATTTGCTTCGGAGAACGTTTCTTCTTCCTGCCCTTGTATCTGATGCCTCTTGTGGACGCGTTTGAGCGAGGCATACCGACTTTTGAGGCCAGCAAAGCGCGACGCGTTTGGGTTATGTAATCAAATGTTTTTTTTTTGGAGGTACATCAGTCAGTCAGTCCTAGAACTCCTTTCGGCCAATTTTAGTAGCCAGAAAATTGACATAAATCATTTTACATATTTTCTTGGTAAAATCCCATGATTTGGGGACAAGTACAATGTAGATTGAGACGACAACGACAGCATCAGATCACTGACTATCAAACTTTCACCAAGAAAACATGTATAATGGGGAGATCTGTCGATATGACAGAAGAAATCAGTGTGAACCCATACTCGTTGAGTGTGCATGGAGGGGGGACCATTTTTAGGGGCTATTGCGCGTCGGAAGTTGAAAAGTATCGGAGTTTAAATTTGGCATGGGTTGCCAGTACCCATTGTCAATGTCTTCCGCGAAATCATCCCACTCTGTACTCAAGCACCACTTTGTCGCGCAGCCCACTGGACTACTCTTTTCCCTGCTCGAACATCCAACAGAATGGCTGTAAAGACTCATACTTGGATATCTCTGTGGTTCCTGCTCAGTGCTCCGGTAAGTATCTACCTCGTGAAGACTGGACGGACGCAGAGGCATCGCTAAACGGTTCACCAGGTGATCTTCTGGGATGTTGGATACTGCTTCATGAGGTGCGTAGTTATGAAGCCTGGTTCATGCAGAATGATGCTGACGGTCATGCAGACCTCGGTCAATGCTTGTACGTTTCACGTTGCCTAGTTGTCCAAAGGTGGACCTGACCAAACCTCCGGCATTAGGGAGGGGATCTCCATTGGATATGGAAGCCATATGAGATTTATCAGAACGTGGGTGCCGAGTACCTATCGTTCCCCTCATGTTGTACTCATGTAGCTGTGCGTCACACGCAGGTCGACCTTGTAGGTGTCTCCATCACAGGTACCTTTTGCTTTACATCTCATGATGTACCCAGCTCTACGGAATCCCTGCTCTGGAAGAAGGAGACGGCTTCACTAATGCTCAGTGTTCGTTGTCCTTGCTATATCCGCCTCCCTTTTCTCACAAAACAAAACACTGAACAGCCTTCCTCAATGTAATTGAAACTCTTCTCAACCTCGCCTACCTCTACTACGCCCACGTTGCCGATTGGCCTCCCGCTACTCTCATTGGGTTCACTGCCGCTGCGTTGACCCTGGCCAAAACCGTGCTGTACTGGGCCCAAGAATACTTCTGCAATTATTGCACGACAGGACAGAACTCTACCAATGATTTGATTGTGTATTGGATTATTCCCAACGGGTACGTCCCATGGCATCTGATGATCAGACTGGGGTGTTTTCTGATGCCGTCTTCGTTTGATGACAGGTTCTGGATCATTGTACCCTCCCTCATTGTCTATCAGCTTGGAAAGGACCTTGTCGAGCAGTTAAACCTTGCTTCTAAAGTACAGGCGGCTAACAAGACGAAGTAATGGTTGCGTCCACGAGGGCTACTACTGCACTTGTCCATGTGGTAAATCTGACGGCGGGTAGCTCGCTGAAAGGCGGCGCAGAAGAAACAAACCGATACCCACGTAGTACTCAGTGTGACATGCGAAATTTATTCTTGATCCTTGATTATCTTCCTACACACTTCCTACAGGAAGTGGCCAGTCAATACAAGCTGTGTATTAATGGACAAACCGTATTGAATCCAACCCATGAGACGTATCAGTCAGCCTTTTACTACAGGCTACGGGTTGCTACAGGTAGGTAGGTTTGTTGGTTTTGTCGGCTGAGAAATAGTACTAGTCCCAATTCAAGCTTTGTGTATTGGACCCATGATTCGGAGTTTATCGAGAAAAGAAGTCAAAACATGTCCATGGTGATCTGGAAAGCCAAGGACGCGGAGTGTGCGGTGTAGAGGTCTCCTTGACAGCACCATTCCGAGATGTCGTTGGCGTGTTAAGAGCAGTCGCGTGGCACTGGCAGTTTCAAAATTTTCTTGACGCGGTCATGTGAGTACCTTCTCACTCATTTTTCCGAAAATTTCGCGTCGAGACGAATATTATAATTCACTATACATCTACTTTAGTAGATCGTCATATTGTCTGTCTAGGAGACTCATTCAGAGGAATGGTTAAAACAAACCGGATACGAGAAGGCTCAACGTATTCTTTGATGGATTTTTTCTTTCAACTGCTCTTTATCTTAAGGGACGGCCTGGTGCCAGTGGAGCCAGGGGTACTCGATGATGCGAGAGTTGACCACTCTTCATTCTCTGGCAAGAATTAATGATCAGAGTACCCAGGAGTACATGTGCATACGGTGGATTACCTGCTTATTCGATGCATATGTCACCACTCACAACTCTACACTGGCATCCTCCTTCAACGCGAGACAATCACGCAGCATCTGAGTATACTACATAATCTCGGATCTGGATTGCTTCCTACCTCGAAATCCTTGCCTCTGTGTCTCTGTTTGTCTTTGTTCGTCGCTACTTCACGCTTCAACTGTTGATCAGAGAGTGTTAGTTCCTCCAAGCTTGAATGAGGTTATCGTTCGCTCTAAACTTGACTAGTCGGTGGCAGGACTATATATCAGTACTACTACAACCTCTATACATAATACAATCACTATCCAGTCATTCCGGTCTATGTCTACGATCTTGGCGGCGACGGTGCGACCTGTATGCTAAGTTGTCCTCTCTCTTGCCTCAAAAAGACCTTCGAATTTCTGGGTGAGAGAAAGTAACGTATAGAGTAGATGTACGACACAAGTGACTTCGTTCTCAGGTTGACGCAGCGATCAGCTGAGTACAACTTGAAACAATTCACACATGAGCTGGCCGTGATAGAAAGGGGTCGACGAGCCACGATGACGATGAATACGATGAACGGGACGAGAAGGCCTAAGGCCTGTGTGGAAGGATGATGGATATGGATATGGATATTTGTGGGCATGTATGCATGGCATACATCAAGGTAGTAGGGGGGAGGAGGGGCAGCAGCACCGAAGACCTTTTACAAGCAAGATAAATGAACAATAAATACAATTGCAGCCGTCTCACAACCGTCTCGAAAAATCTATGTGCGATCGTGGATATAAATTGTAAATTGTAATGATAGATAGGAGGAGTACGTCCATTATCGATTACTTGGAGTCGCTGTCGAATGGACTCAAAAGCTCAAACGGTGCCAACAATCATGTTTTGACACCGGCAGAAGAGATCGAAGTAATCGACGAGGGCCGCTTGTATTTAGACAAGCTCCTGAGTACGTCCTTCAAGGCTGCTTCTGACTCTGCTACATGGGAATGTAGAGGTGCGGAAGAGTCGAATGTTGATGTTGTCTGCAGGATAATAGAGGTTAGCCACCCGTACCCGTAGAATCAAAGAAGAGAGAAGGAGAATGGGATTTATGCGTACATCGTTAGTAGACTGCGACAATGATAGACGATGGGACGGAAAAGCAAAGCCGCCCAGCAAAGGGCCCCCATGATCTGTGTTTCCGGGCCGAGGCGTCGGTAAATCGGACGCAGACGTGGATGCAGTATTGTCAGTAGAGGAGGAATCGCCGCGGTGTGGATGTGGATACGACTCGGAGAGTGGGCGTTGAGCTTGAGGATTGCATCGACTCAGAGAGGCTGTAGGCGTAGGCGCAGAAGAGGGCCTACGACGACTTATCATAGGTCTTGGACAGGATTGGGATCGGTTTACTGAGAAAAGTGTCAATTAGTTCGTTCTAGAGAAACATACTTATGTATATCACTCACTTGACTTTGCTAACCGAGAACTCGAGAGTTTCGAATCTGAGGTCAGTGTCTTCCGGTGGTAAGGATGGACCTTCGTGTCGACGGAAGAATGGACTTTTGTGGCATCTTCGTCTTCGCCATCGCTATCCCTCTGTTCCTCGTCTCCTTCATCCAATGCCTTCAATACCGCGCTCTTCCCGAACGACTGAGCAGTAGCTTGTATCACAACCTTTGCAGCTCGTTCCTTCACGATAACCAACTCCTTCTCCAGCTTTCTAACACTAGCCTCTGCTCTCTCAGCCCTATGCACGGCCTCCTCAACAACCTGTGACCTCGTCGTACACGCTTGCAAAAACTCTTGCCATCGAGTATCCCGTAAGAGTGCATCGAATTCCTCTCGCTGTTTCCTGAGCTCCTCATCCATGCGAGTTTGCCATTTTGAGTTGAATTCGGAAAACATGGTGGTTATGTATGGACGCATCTGCAGTGAAAAAAGGGCGAAAAAAGAAGAAAAGAAAAAAAAGATGAGAAAAGCGAAAAAGGGACGAGTTGTGCAAAACAAGACACTGCCTCTGCGTCGTTGCATAAAGACTGACCATCCGAGCGATAGCTTCATCTGAAAGGAGAGTGCCTTGCGCGTCTGATGCGTTGGAATCAAATGCCATGGGCGTAGTTGGGTGGTAAGGAGTTGGTAAGGAGAAAGAATAACCGAAAGTGTCATGGCGACCGTCGGCGTGTGCCTGATGTCACTTGTTGATATGCACGTGTTGATCGGGCGCCTATTTTGATAAGATGGCGGTTCCGAAGTCCTTTGTCCTTGTAATGGCGAGACAGTTTGCTGAAGACATTATTGCTTTCAAATTTGGTCCGTAGATAAGTGATCATTAAGTCTCAGACTCCCTTACCAGCGAGACCTTTTCATCCACTATGTTCCGGATAAAAAGCTTTCGCTCAACCCCATAAGTGCTACCCAGAAAACCTGCGAGTCATTTTACAATCCTTTCCTTGAGCTAAAAGCCATACACAGACGAGGAAACAAAGAAATTGCCAAGTTCTCGCTCCGTAAACTTGCCAAATTGAGTGACACGCGGTTTTATCTTTGCCGAGCAAATTCTGCATCCAAGTTGAGGAGAGATGTAACTGAGTCACGCACGCACGTATATAGGTATTCCGCTTTGATGCATATGAGTCATGTAGTACTTCCGTGTAGATCTTCTTACGATCAGCGTTACACGTTACACTCTAATCATGATTTTAGAGCGCGTTGGTACTATGTGCTACATCAATGTCGATGCTATCTGCTTATCAGCTGAAAAAGATTTGGCATATACTAAAGTACTTGAATATATATGCGGTGTAAGCAGTAACCAGAGTGGACAAACTAAATTTGAGAATTGCAGCCAGAGATAAAGGTAAGGAAAGACTCACCGCAAACGGACACGTCCAAGTGCTGTCCGGAAACCATACCGTACGTCCAGACTAATGAACTAGGAACAAATCACGAGATACGATGACAAGGACAAGCGACCGACATCATGAGACTGCCCGGGGTGAATATGCGCCCGAATTTCTGGTGGAAGGTGATGCTGAGTCTTCCAGGGAAGTGGCGTTCTTGCTGCATGCAGAAACTTCTGAGGGCACACAAGTCCCGAGTAAATTTGCTATTGCCTTGCAACTCGTGAACATCCCGCGTGGTCTATATGCAGACGTGGAAGTCGGATCCTAAGGCGACGAGGAGGAAAGAAACCATGGTATTGGTTGAGACCTACTTGTAGAAATGGATAGCAGCCGCCACAGCGAAAAAATAGCTGAAATTCAGCGGAAACGGGGGCTGTTGCTGATCCCGTTCCAGAACTTCATTGAATTGGGTTCCCGACACGTCATTTGACCGAGGGTGAAGCGGATAAGCAGATTTTCAAAGTGGGACCGAGTCCGGACGGAACTGAGAAAGCAAAGGTTCGGTTTTGCATCGGCATGGAAAGCAGCAAGGAGGAAGGAGCAGAGAAGGGGCAAGTCACGGCGAAGCTGTGCTAGAGCAGGGAGGTAATACTTAAAAGGTAGCTTACCCGATCAGGCAATTATAAAAATTTTGGACTGAAACTGGGTTTGTCTCCTCTTGTCATGACCTGTAAATTTCTTTGATCCAACTCCATTGTCTTGTACCACTCCCTCGTCCTTTCTCAACCCATGTCTACGATGAGCTCGACGATGAGCTCCTCTCCGTCGTTGTCTGCCTCGACGACGACAACGGCGACGAGCCCTGCGGTACGTCAACGACATCCAACAACAGCTGTAACTCATTCTTTTCTCCAGCAGAACCACCCGCCAGCGGATACACTGAGCCCCAACCTGAGCTTGCTGTCGCTCTCCATAGCGGCCGCCAGTGCTGCTCCAATACCACTAAAGGATAGCAATGAGTCGTCGTCGTCGTCGTCGTCGTCTTCGTCAGCCAACGCTCTGGCAAGTTCTGGACCCAGCTCCAGTCTCAGCAATGACTACTCGCCTTCGTCAAATGGTGGAATCAATGGCTCGCTGAAGCATCATCGTCGACTGTCGTCAACAGGGAAGACTAGGAGGAGACTGAGCGATGCACGGGATGCAGCGTCAAGACCTTCGTGAGTCCTCATTTTCCAAAAACACCTTTCTTCTTTACTTCTATCCTTTATTCTACCAAACTTCTTCGCTGTTCTGCCCGTTCTCAACATCGACACCACCAAAAATTTTTGACCGGCCTAAACCGATCTTGTTCCGATTATTTTAATAACTTCCGTATATGTGTAAACCACATTTACTAACTTCTGTCCCACTTTTTTCAGACCAGCCTCCGCCGCCGCCCTGTCCCTGGCTGGATTATCACTATCATCACCGTCACTATCCCAAGCGGGACTACCTGGTAGTGTCCCCAATTCTAGCTCCTTTTCCGCAGCATCGTCTACTATGAGCGCCCATGGGGTTTCCACCTCTCCTGCTATGTCAGCCGTACCAGTAACCGTCAATGGTTCTGGTGCCAATTCCACCGCGATACCAATTACAGTCGTGCCTAATGGACTACCTCATGGAATGTCACCTACCACTCCGGCTAGTGCGCCGCCTACCGGTGTTAACGCTGCGAAGCCTATTTCTATCAACGGGAAGAATGGTAAGAAGAGAGGGCAAGATCACAAATGCGAAAGTTGTTCCAAGGTGTGTAGTCTTTCCACTTCGTTTGCTTCCATATCACCAACCTTTTCTTGTTTGCAGATCTACCGACACCCTTCTTGCCTCATCAAACATCGTTGGGAGCACACTCCACATTGGCGCGAGTCCTCCAAATACGTACTCAGCAAGCACCAACAAGTCCAGCTTCTCGAAGCCGCCGCTATTCTTTCCCATCTCTCCCCAGGTTCTGCTACCGGCACCAGTCTTCCCGAAGATCGAAGCCTTTGGCCAAGTTTCCTCAGTGGTGGAACTCTCCCACCTCCAGAGGGTACTACTCTCAGCACTAGTGTCGGCAGTGCTTCTGCCGCTTCCTATGGTGCAGGGCAGCCTCAGTCTGGAAGCTCATACGTCCCTTCGCATCCTTCGTCCAGTTCTGTACCGACGAGTAGTCTCCTTGGGTCCGCATCTCCCTCGTCCATAGCACCTGCTCGTGCGCCCTCAGCTGGTCCTCGTTTGCACGATTACACCGTAACAGGTGGACAAGACGTCACTGTGACTCAAGTTCGTCCAGGGCTGTTGATGATGGGCGCTTCACCGAGTCCAGCTTCCACACCTATCCCGGTTCCTCCCAATCATTCCCAGTCTCCGAACGATGTCGTCGGTGAGGGTACCTCGTTCACAGGGGCGGGTATTGGATATGGTATTCACGCCCAGCAAGGAAGGGAGAAGGATGGGACGAGTACATCCGTACCTTTATCCACTGGGATGGCTTCCTCGTCTTCGCCATACTACAATCCTCGTGTAGGCTCTGTCGGTGCTGACCGTAGCGATCCTATCACGACTGGAAATGGCTCGATGCCGATCAGGACTACCCGTTCCTCTACTAGATCCAGGTCGAAGAGTATCACGAAATATGGCAGAGGCTACACACCATCTTCATATGGCAACACTACCGCTGCTTCTTCCTCATTCACGACGAATAGCAACTCGTTTGCACCCGGCTCGTATACTTCTACCGGCACCTCTGCGTCGTTGTCCCTTTCCTTGCCCAGAAGCTCGTTGAGGAGTGGAAGTGTGGGCGGTGGAAGCGACAAGGGCCATGATTCCGATGTCGAGCTGGATGATGAAGAGGATGAAGAAACCAGGAGATACAACGATGACGATTTCGAGGACGAAGAGGACGTCACCGGAAGACAGCGTATTGCTTATGACGTTGGCTCCAAAGGTGCTAGTGCGATGTCCAATGGCTTTGACGAGTACGGCTACGAGCATGAGAGGAGTATGGGTTTGGTCAACGGAGTTAACGGAAAGAGGATTTCTCCTCCACTCACGTCGATGAAGGAAGAAGGAGACTGGGAGATGGAGATGGATATGGACTGAGGTAATACTCGTCCGCCTGTGACTTGCCTGGTCTTGTGCTCTGGTAAAGCTCCAAGAAAGTGTTATTTCTGACGTTGGATGCTTTGATGATGTCTTCGGTCCGCCGTGCTTTCCTCGGATTTATTGGCTTTTAGGGGCTCGCTGTGTCCATGGATTGCTGACCAAGTCACGGACTGAGCCATGAACCGATAATTTTTCGCTTTGGACTTGTACTGCACGATTTTCCTCTCTGTCAAGTTTTCGCTATTTAAACTCCTTTTCTCTTCTATCTGTACATCTTTACCTGTGTTTTCCAATGTTTCCACCGAGCAACATCTCTCCCTTGTCGTATATTTCGTGTACAATATCCGTTTATTTAACTTGCCCTCTTTCGTATCTTTTTCCTCTTGTCTCCTCTCTGTCTCTAACGCCTCCACGCATATCTTGGTCAATGTTGTTTGTTGTAACATCTGTGCTCTCCCGGATATCCCTGTCGTGTTTTTCTCGATTACCAACCTGCGTACCTGCCTTCCTCCTCATGAACTCACGCTCTAGTTGTCTCAATTCTCGATCAATCAATCTTCTTAGTGCGCTGTCGAACTTTCTTATTATTCTTCATTAACCGACCCGTTTTCCTTATTTGGACATACTACGTCGACATCGGTTCTGTCGTCGAAGTCGGGCACAGTGGAGTTCTTCGCCCACTTTCCTTATTAACCCGTCCTTGTGATTTAGTTGTCGACTTTCGACAGTTCATTTCGCTGCCTCGTGCCTGCAAGGCATGGCGGTCGACCCTAAGGCCTAAGGCCTAAGGACCGCAGCGGTCATATCTACATATGTATTCCTTTGCCTCTTTATCGTTGTCGGATCGTCTACCGGATCGTTTTCGCGATTTCTTCTCTCTCTTTCTCTCCGTCTCTCTCAACACCAGAATCGAATCACAACACAATGTATGATTAGTATTATTCTCGTTTTCCCGCTTGTCTTTCTCGGAACGTATCATGGCTAGCTAACAAATATAAATTCTTATCTATCTATACGTCGCTGTTTCGCTGACTTTGAAAAAGTTGAATGAGTTACGTAGGTTATTCAGATTTTTATTTAGAGTGTTTAAGTTGCAATAAGCTTTTCACAGTGATATGTCGCGGTTAGTCTAATTCACAAGTTCGTTTTAAAATCTGGCGCTTCGTCTTTGACCATCAGCATCCGAGCGCCCAATGGCTGTCGCTGCAAATCCGTCGTATCTGCTCTACAGCTCTCCTTCCCAGTACGAGCTATATGCCTATCCACCGTCTACCTACACAAATACCGTCTACTACTTCGTTCCTTTGCCATATCCTACCGCGTATGTTCCTCAGCAGACAGGCCATTCCACTGCCTCTGTCTATCCAAGCAACGATATCGATCATACATATGGACCCCGACGCGACTCGCAGGCGCGGACCTCTACATCGGCTTTCCAATATTTCCCTTATCCACAGGCCACGTCCAGCCATTCCACCCAGAAGCATGCGCGCCGCCCCTCGCCTTCAATCCAACCCACTTCATTTCATCGTAACTCGTATCTGGAAATGGAGATTAGTCCCACGTCTCCTCAGGGCGCACGCCTTATCCGCAAACGTTTAGCATGTGAAGCCAAGGTCCAAACTTTGGAGGCGAATTACGAGAAGGAGAGGGAAAAGGCGGCGGTGGCTGAGAAGAAGGCGAAGATTCTAGAGTTTAAGCTCGGAGTTTTGAGATATGAAGCACAGCTGGGGTCTGAGAGGGTCGTTGAACTCGAAAGGAAGCTAGGAGGTTTGAAAGAGGAGATGGATAGTTTGAAGAAAGAGCTGCAAGACAGTCAAAGGGATAGGTGCGGAGGAAGGAGGGACAATTAGGGAGAGGGTTCACATTCTGGTTCCGATCATGACGAATTTATGCGTCTAGTACCGGTACGCGGTCTTTCTATCTCCCATTGCTCAGCTACCTCTCAGCTTTCAAGGTGATCTTATGCCGATATAGATGGGAACTCACACGTCTCGAGAGACTGCATTATCCGGACTTTCAGTGTTCGACACCTGAACTTGTTTCTTGCTTGGAGCTGACCTGAAGGGCGTCCTATGTATATATTATTCTCCGACGTCTCTTGGAATATCACTTGACTACAATGCCTCGAATTAACCACAGTATCATGTTGTCATGCCATGGCTCTACGCTACTCGTGCTTTGTATGAAACTAGAATCCTGCACCATAACTTCTCTGAGTAATCACTACCAGGGGCATTACAATATCAAGTCCTTATTGTGTATATAGGTCGATAATCAACATGGAGTAAAGTGACGAGACTAGTAGGCAACGAGCATAATGGGAAACAGAAACTAATCGAGAACAAGCAACGTCCATGATCATGATTACACAGCGCGGTCAAATTTGAGAGGTACATGCTCTGCTTCATCTTCGTCTTTATTGTACAGTCGGGATCTTCAACGGCTCGTGAGCATCCCGACGTGTGATGATTTCGTCACGCCACTGCTTCAACGGTGTGATACAGCATGCATCAAGTCCATTACGCTGCATGACTTTCTCCAACACTTCCTGAAAAATCGCCTCTATCTCTTGCAAAACCCTGCCCGGATCCCCACGAAGTTTGGGGAGAAAGCTCAGGATGATGACGTTCCAGTGCTGACACTTGTGATCGATCGGGTAGGATTCGCATGCGAAACGATGAATTGCTAGGAATTGTTCTCGGTAGATACACTGGTAGAAAGTCAGAGCTGAGGTTGAGCAAGAGTAACGATACATGGCATGGTAGTGACGCACCCAAGGCATATGAAGAGCGGGAGGCAGTGTCTTGCCCATGTCGGGAAGAGCGGTGTCAACAGCGTAGGGTGCGGCTCGGATCAGTTCTTCATGGTATCCATATCTCCCTGCTACTTGAAGGACGCCGAGGGGTTGCTCCAGAATATGTTTCCTAGATCCGGTGTTGAAAGAGTGAAACTGCGAAATAGAGAAAATTGACTCACCTCAGTGCAGTCTTGCAGGAATCTATTGCTGACTGCACTCTATACTCCTCAGCAGCTTCTGTGAGCTTGAACAAGGTTTCGAATGGAATGGTTTCCAGATTGGTTCTTGGTTTGTTGTACAGAAACTCGAGAAGGAGGTCCAGAACCGACGAACGCACGTTGAGGCGTATGTGCCACTCGAGGTCATCGTTAGCCAAGTCTGGCGAAGCGGGGTCATAGATGTTCTTGCTGTTGATTCTGGCGTTTTCTCCACGAATGGCATATACAACTCCGTCGCTAGATAGACAGAGCCAGTCGTTCTCAGGATCGTCGACAGAGTCTGGTGAAGGGAAGGATACAATCTGAGAGGGGAGACAAGCACGAAAACCATGTAACGCACATTTGGTAGATTTCATTCTAGTAGACACCGCCGTTCTTCCGCGCATTGCATCCTGTCTTCCTTGGGAGTTGATATCGACGGTGGCGTTGGAGTTCGGTACGTTAACATTGACTGTGATGCGGGGAGGACTGGGAGCTCTTGATTGCATGCTGTGGAATAATGTTCGCTGTGGATTGCGTTTGGAAATGAGGGTGAGAGGGGATGTTCAGAGACGAAGAGGAGAGGTCCTTAACAAGGTTTGACACAGGCGCCGACTTCCACGCCCTCTAGGAACACATGCTGTTGTCCGAGTCACAATAAGCCCAGATTAGGAAAAGGACGAAGAATAGTACATCGAAAATATCTCCTATCTGTACAGCATCATTTTATCACCGCTGTGGGCATTGTGAAGTCGGGATCCGAGTGGCAATGGGTCCATAATCGCTCGCTAGGATATACCAGGACTGGGAGGGGGTTACCGAGATTGCAAGCGTCCTAGTGGTTCAGAAAGACCAGCAAATGCCAAAGAAAATCCCGTGTATCTCCACTCAAATCTGCGTTGAATCAGGGGGCTCCCATTGTGGGCGTACTCATCAACAATTGCACCGAATTGGTGGCGGGAGAAGCGGATGGACCATACGATCACCTGAATCGCGAGCTATCTCTGTAGATCTGAGTGTGACTGTGACTGTGGGCGTATTTGATACAATGCACTTTGAAATTAAAGCATACACATCTCTTCGGCCCGTATTTCGGGAACAATTGCAGTTTGAGATGCGGGGACTAAATTGGACTAATAAAGATATTCAGAGTTCCAAGTACCCTACATATGTCGCTGATCAGTCAACGCTGACTCAAACCTGAGGCGTTTCAAGGAGCAGCGAAGGTAAGCTTTTTGCCGTCGTCTTCATTCTTTACCACATTACCAACGTATGCCCACTGATTGGGACGTGTAAGCATCGAAGATGTAGATTACTGAAAGTCTAGTACGCACATTTAAGTATCCTCCATCTCCTTCTCTGATAAATTGACCAGATTCCGCAGAGTAAATTTCGTACCTGTGCATGTGGACGTCAGGACGGTTGTATACACCTCTGGTGATGATGAATACTATACCCAATAGTTCCTCCTATCTTGATATCGAACTCTTTATGAGTATGGTTCCAGTCAGCACCCTGCTGTCCGTCCCAATGGGTTTCGTGTTTAGTGTGACAGACGACATAATTGTGAGAGGAATCCTGCTTGTTCATTTCTGATACGAGAGCCTGAGTGAATTGACTTCGGTCCTGCGGACAATATGCAATGTTAGGAAGAGTAAGCCAGCGAGAATAGGATACCTCACCTCTTTATCTTGCTGAATTGCGCCGATGAGGCCTTGGATTGCTTCAACAGCGAAATCCACAATCTCATCTATTCCACCTTTCCCGCCTTTCCTGGTCTCCAGATTTTGTGTAACATTCCCAGATTCGTTATCATATTGGTGAGTGGGGACCGTGGCGCATATAACAGTGGTAGCAGTCAACGCAGCGACTGCAAAGGAGAGAGAGGTGAATAGCATCATGACAGTGCTTGAGAGAGACCGAGCAGTCAAAAACGAAGAAGGGAAGTCTGGCAGAGGTATGGATCGGGAGAGATCGTGAATCAAGAAAGACCGGGAGGAAAGAGGGTATCACTGACTAGACCAGCTAGGTGATGGTCTTCGCAGTCAATCTTTGCGGAGTATATATACATCGCTGTTGAATTTTTTTACTAAATGAAGAAGTGGAGGTCTACTAACTCCTACAAAAGGCACTTCAAATGAGTTGGTTGCCACAAGGGTACTGCCATCTTCCTCTCTAATTTGGCTGGCGACCAGTGCAGATGATTATCCACTCCTAAACAACACGACGAGCATTTACAGTGGGTAAGGAAGGAATTGAAGGTACCCTGGGCCGTGAAACTCTCAGCAATTGTCAATCTTAAGCTCATCTATAGCTTGACGATGATCCATCTTCTGAAGTCCTAAAATGCATGTGAATGTGTGAATGAGATACTCGTCCTCCAGGACTGACAAGAAATCTTACCGTGACTACACCAGCGCAGATCCGAACTGCTCCTCAAGCTGACAGGCATCTCCCCACTTCAATGACATCAGACTTGCCCAGATGGCAGTTCCTTCATAATCCCCAACCTGTTCGTTGATTTAGACATCGAAAGGGGCAAACAGAGGTAAACTGAGAAAATCAAACAGTTCAGACGTACACGCTGGCTTTCTGGAAATGTGGAGAAGTAAGAATACCTCTATTCATGAAACTGGGTCTACATAGTCAAGCTACGCAAAACAGTCAAATTCGCACATCGTAATGCGACCGAAAAGGGAACCCAAGGTAACGAGCAAAGAACGATGACAGCCTACAACGAAAAGAAAAAAAGAAGTTGGACATTAGAACCAGCACCAAGGAGCCAAACGAATGGGAGACATACTAGGGCGATTCGCTGGGGCTAGTATACGCCTACTCCACGCAGTACTCCACGCAGTACTCCACGCAGCACTCGCAGCACTGGCACACTGATCGTGAACAGTTTCTGCAGTAAAGGAAACAATTATCGTCTCCATGTCATGGTAAAGCACAGCGTCCAAGTAGCACGCCAACGACAACTATAGAGAAAGGCGAAGAAGGATGACGTCATTCCTTGAAATGTTGAAATCCTTCCGACGACTAGGAAAGTCATCCTCAACGTACAATAACACAGGGATGTGCGCTTGACGTAGGGAGAGGAATGTATATCAAGATGCATTAGCACTGCTCCCACCGGCAAAGTATTCGTAGCGTAAACGCTAGGACAACGAAATGTCACCATGGCAGAGGCCATCCACTCCTCGAAGCCAGTGATCAGACTCTGGACAGCCATTGATTGATGGTGATAGAAGCTGGGAGTACTGAGGAAGGTTCTGGCCTTGAAGACTCAAGGCCTGAAGCCTGCCAGTGAAGCCGTGCTGCGTGGATGCGTCAGAGTCACGGAGTGGTATATCGAGGCTGAAAAGGTGAAAATGACCGAAAAAAAGAAAAAAAGAAAAAATAATAATATGGACGTCAGGACCAAGCAGCGACGAGTCAAACGAACTATAAACATACTAGGGCTATACGTCTACTTCACGCAGAAATCTCGTACGCCAATCCTAGACTGTTTCCCAATCCGCAGTAACGCAAACAATCCTCGTCGTCATGCCATGTCAGTGCACAACGTTCAAGTAGCATGCCAATAACAACCGGAGAGTAAGGCGAAGACGGATGACACCATTCTCAGTGGTAAAGGCTGGACTACTGATGATGACTCTGATCTCAAAGGCCTGAGACCTGAAGCCTGCCGGTGAAGTCATGCTAGGCAGATCCGTCACAGCCAAGGAGACATACGGCAGTGAACCCCAGTCGACAACCACGGCATCATCACCATGACTAGTAGCCTATGTATATCATTCCAGTAGCAGTCTTAGTGGATTGCAGAGTCGGTGGGCTCTGCTCTGTTAAGCGGAACA
Organism: Tetrapyrgos nigripes; assembly: GCA_013368315.1. Classification (NCBI taxonomy): domain Eukaryota; kingdom Fungi; phylum Basidiomycota; class Agaricomycetes; order Agaricales; family Campanellaceae; genus Tetrapyrgos; species Tetrapyrgos nigripes. The sequence continues at coordinate 294,466 of JAACJM010000018.1, forward strand.
AGCGCCATAACCGAAACATGAAGGTGATGGGGACGATGAAGCTGACTATGCCTAGTATCGGGGTATAGCCGTAAGATTGTTGCGACGTTTCAGGACGGAGAAAAGGTGCAACTAGTCAACGGCGAGCTCTGCTTGTGGATAGGGAAGGGCGACCAACGGGTACAGTCAAGATACTGAAGGAAGATGATGACATGGAAGATGCAGAAGCGGAGGGCCGAGGCGGTGGTCAAGGATTTGGTTTGCGAACGGGGTTTGGGAAGAAAGGTTTCGGATCTGCTGAGTCCTAATCAAAGTAAGGACAATTTGGAACGCTTCCAACGAGACAGAAAGCACGCAGACGGTGAGAGTCTGTATCAGTGAGGCTGCCCCGCTCCAAAGGTGTACTGTTGGAGAGAATGTTAGCCAACGGAAAGAGGAGAAACTGAGCAAAAGACGAAGAAGTCTACGAGGAAAAACAGTGAAATGACTAAGGTCAGAAGTACTCACCTCCTTATCAATGGACCGAGCTTCTCCTGAATGAAAATCCCCGCAAATCTTAATTATACAGACTCGGCCTCAGAAGAAGACCTCTCAGACACAGCGTCAGCTCGAGTTCTATGCGTCCTCGAGATCAAAGATTGTAGTTTGCTGCCTAAGAAACTGAGGAGAGCCAGTTGTCTTCACTAAGAGGGAATGAGCACGTTATTTGCATAATAAACAACGCGTACTTGACTCGGTGATACGATGAAGTAAAAATGTTTGGTGACGCATACGAAATGCCATGGGCCAGTTTGCAGTGCACGTTTCCGCAACTGTAGAGCTTCCTGAGGGTGCAGACTGAGGTTCTTGTTCCAGTTAATGATTTTCAACGCGTCTTGAAGGAAGAGGAAGAGAAATAACCGAAGACCATGTACTGTGTAGACGGAGGACGAGGCAAAGGAGTGTTTCCAACTCCGTTTGGGTCACGCCTATCACATGTATTCCAGGCGCGTCACGTCGCGTCTTCAGCTATATTCAGCCTGGGTTTTCAGCTCGAGATATGTGAAGATGGCTGAGCATATTCTGCAGTGAACTTGGCGTTGGACCTTGAAAACATTATTACATAGTAGCACGAAGTACAGAATACCAGTACAGAGAACGCAAAGGACGTACAGTAACGAAAACGAAAAACAATCCCAGATGTGTAACTAAACTAAAACGAACATAAATACAAGTCCAAAATTGAAAGAGCATTCCAGACATGGTCCAAAACATGATGCATGATGCTTGGAAGAAGTGTCCATTATCAAAACCAACGTACGCGTGAAAAACGAAAGAGAAAAAACAATCTAGGACAAAGGAACGATGTAACGAAGGCATAAAATTTTTTGAAAGACAATCATCAAGTTGGACCTGCAGAGAGGGGCGGTGGATGAATTGAAAGCGTTTGAAAGAAGTAAAGGGTCTGTCAGCAGCAAAAGAAACGAAAAGCGCGAAAACGCAAAGGAAAGACAAGTTGAAGCTGTAATGAGGGGAAGGTGAGAACCACGCAAAGGCAGGCAGGTACAGCCTGAAGGAAAGTCCCGTTGCACCTCCAGAGCAACCATCTGAGCACCATTTACTCCAGAAGATGTGGACGTGGAGACGACTGAGCGTCATGAGATATGACAACCAACCAGTCGCCGGTATGTTAGCATGACGGTCAAACGCATCCAGAAAGGACGGGAAAGCCATCTGGGTGACACGGTGGTGCACATCGACCCGCCTCACTCTATGTCTATGCAGGAGTGAGCGCAAAAGTCAAGGTTGCCGGGTCAAGTTGAGCGGGTCGTCTCATCTTCCATACATCCCAATTCTCTATCACGCCGAAACCTCCATCTCATCCCCAAAAACCACCCCATTCCCATTCCCATCCTTCTTCGCCCTCTGAAGACCAGACACATCCTTCACTTCAGGCTGGGCTTTGCGTTCGCCTTCACCGTTGCAGGTACTCAACATCAGCATCCGTGTCAACGTCGTCGTCGATGTCTATTTTTGTGTCTCTAGCAACAGCAACACCGGCAGCGTGAGCACCATCGGGAGTAGAGGCCTTCGACGACGATGAGGAAGAAGAGGAGGGTGCGTAGGTATCCTTAAACTTCGACACTACAGGATGGATGTACTGCATCTCTGTAGAGGTCCTGTTGGAACTCATAACGCGGGCGTATTCGAGGAAGAGCCTATAATTAGCGTAGAGTGTGTTAGCTAGCTGCTAACGGTGACCGACAAGGGACAACTGTGAAAGATTGAAAGACACAAAGCCCACACTGGCCGGAACACAGCCAACATAGCAAAAAGCGCGCAGAGAAAGAAGCTATAAAAAAGTCAAAACCACGACACCCACCTAAAATTATACGCAACCATATCCTCCCACCTCCAATACTTCAAACTCCACTCCTTCCCCATCTTCCCAATCTTCTTCGCCAACTCATCATGTCCCCCTTCCCCATTCAAATCTCCTCTAAAAAACACAAACGCATCCCACAAATCACTCAAATCAACCTGAACAGGAATATAATGAACCCAAGGCTGAATCCTCCTGGTCCACCACTCTGGGTAGATTGTCGCCTTGAACACTAACGAATTCGTCGTAATCAACCTTTTGAAACGAGAAGACCAAGCATTCCCATCGACGTCGAGCATGTATTTATAGTTGGTTTGACCGAGGAAGCCGACTGGGGAACGGAATTCGTAGAGACGGGAAAGCTTGGAGCAGATGGCTGGGCTGCAGGAGATGGGGGAGTGGTTTTGGCCAGTGAAAGCGATGTCGAGCATGGCTTGGGAGTAGCGTTGGCGAGACACGAGGGTGCCTTCGCCGATTGGTGCACCGAGGTTTCTAGCTTCCTTTTTCTTGGCTTCTGCTGCTGCTGCAGAATCCTTATCCTTATCCTCATTCGACCCGGACTTAACCCCCAAAACCTTCATCAACCCCTTGGCAGTACCTTTCACCCAATCCATCATCATTATTCTATGGCTCAAATGCCACAAAAACTCCTCAGAGTGCCACATCCCCGTATTACTTCCTCTCCAATGTAACCTTTCGTCCGTTTTCTCTTCCCATTCCACGTCACCCCCCATCCAGATATCTCTTGTCTCCTCAACAACCTTCGCAATCTCTACCATCTCTTTTACCCTTTCTTCCTCAGTCAGAGTCTGAGACATCTGAATCTTCAACCCATTCTCCTTTAAGATATCCTCCCTCAATCCTCTCTCCATATCCTTCACACTAACCCAATTCAAGGGGATAGCACTGATCACGTCATGATGCAATACACTTGGACTAAAGCTGAACAACGGCACAAGCGTGGTTTGTGGGACCGACCCATGGAAATATCGAGTAAATTGGGCATGTTGACGAAGGAGGTGGGGGTGGGTACAGGGAGAGAGGGTGGTTGAGGAGGAGTGTGTGTGGAGGAAGGTTTTTGTAGTGGAAGGAGAGTAAGAAGCGAAGGGAGAAGAGTGGGCAGAATGGGAAGAGGAAGAAGGGTTGTCACTGTCAGAGGAGAATTCCCGAGAGGGCCAACCGTCTTTGGAGTAAAAGTTGTAAGAGGGGTAGAGGTCCCAAGCGGGGGAGTCCGGTGGGCAAGCAGCGAGCCAGCCGTGGCTGGTGGGTTCGCGGGGAGGATTGGTTTGGAGGAAGGCTATTATCCAGAAGCAGGGATAGCGAGAGAAAAATGAAAGAAGGAACGAAGAAAGGAAGGAAGGAAGGAAGGAATGCAATTAGCTCAGTTCGTCCTTAAAGATAAGAGAACGCATATAGTACTCACTCCTTCCCTCTCTTGCATACTCCAACGCCTTTTTCCTCAGACCCCAGTCTGTATGCATTGTCGGGCTATCATGAGGAGAGAAAGTAGCTCGGAAAGGCGGGATCCATTGAGCAAGGTTTTCTCTCTCTTCCTCTTCCTCTTCCTTCGCCTCGGCTGCTGATGCCTTTTCATCCCTCTTTGACTTCGGCACATGGTCGTCGTCCTCAGCCCACGCAGGCCCATAGCCCTCCAACATATCCATCATCCACCACCCCCCTTGCATCATATCATACTGCGTACCCTCTTGTCCTGGTAAACTCCAATTCAGGAATTCCAGGCCTTCGTCCCACGTTGTCTTCCCAAATGTATACGTATCCACACCGACTACCTTCTCTTTTCTAAGCGCTTCTTCTGCAAGCTCCACCGGGTCAACACCCCAGTAATGTTCCAGGTCCTCGTGGATCTGATCATATTCGTCTGGGAGAAGTACTTCGTGCTTCTGAATATAATTCCACCATTTGTCAAAATTGACAGGAGGAGGTCGGTTATACCGTCTTTCGTACTCGATGACGGCTTCTTCTAAGGTCTTTGAAGCCCGTTCGTGTTTCATATCCCATTCCTTCTCGGCACGGGAAATTAGCTCTAGGATGGGATGGGTAGGAGAACGAGGGTTGACTTCGAGGAGACCGTTAGGGTTGTAATGATGGGAATGAAGGGTAAGCGAGTGTGAGAGCCAGGTTGTAGAGCTGTAACCTTTGCCATTGGACCTCGGTGCTGGCGCAGAGTCTACGTCGAGTGGATGGGACGGAGAATCCGGAGAAGATTCGGAGGTTTGGTACTGCTCACGGAGGAGTTGGGGAATTTTACGGAGAGTCTCTGTGTCGGTATCTTGGCCGTTGTTAAGAGCTGAGCCGTCTAGTTTTGCACCCTCGGAAGCTGCAGCATAACCCCAAGCAAAGTCTTCATCCTCGTCTGCCTTCTTATTCAAACTCTTCGCGTCGTGTAGAAGCGTTACACGCGAAGGTCCGTGACTATAGTTGAGCTCTGTTCTGGTCTCCGGCCTTGTAGGACTTCCGTTGTCCTCGGGCCGGAAATAGAGTGTATAGACGAGGACGGCACCAAGGACACAGAAGAACCACCTGGAGGTAGTATATCGCCAGATACGTCGACGACCAGACAGAGGAATGGGAATGAAGGAGCGTGAGCTGAAGGACGGTTGGCGTAGGAGATGAAAGGTGCGTTGACGTTGCTGCAGCACCATTGGGCAACTCTAGGATTGCTCTAGGAATGAGACCTGGAGATGAAGAAGAGGTCGTGCTCGTCGTCTTGGACAACGAGGACAAGAGAGCTGTCGACGTGGGGGCTGTCAGCAACGATGTCCACGACGGAGGAAAAAAAGAAAAGGAACCAGGGCATCAAACGGCAGGACGCTTTAAGTACAATCACGAAATCACGAAGCTAGTGTTGATGCCGAAGAAAGCAGGTTTAAGCTCACGTAATCCTCGGAGGTCCCCGGCTTTTAATTTTGAAATTTGGACCCGTGCTCACGGAATCTCGGAAGTCTCTGGCTTTTACAGCCAGCCCTGACCAGCCCTGACCAGCTTCAACTCTCTCTCGATACTTTTTCAGAATGACCCCAGCAGTCTATGTACTGGAGCCAAAGGAAACTCTACCTTGTGCCTGTTCCGTCACTCGTGTCGATTATGCGGCCTAACATACCCTCAATCCGAAACTTCTGTTCTATTAGCTCCGACGGAGGCCAAAAAAATCTCGACCAACGAGGACCAACGATTGAAGGAAGACTCGGCAAAAGACACCCATTCACTTCATGTGATCCTCCTCCTGGCCTCCTCATGTTTCTAGACGTTGAGATATCGCCCCCATATTCCCCCAATTGCTCTGGAGTGTGACTCGCTCGGCATGCGAGGTACATCAATTTAATGATCCCCATCGTACCTTTGAAACGCCTAATTGGGCGCCGCCGTCATACGTTCATAGCCTATGCATATATCATTTGATGACCTCGTCTCCAAGTACTAGTTCGCTGAAACACTGACAGCTCATCCAAATCATGACCATTCCAGGACTGTCTTGGCCGATTCAAGACCGTCCAGGCACTGTTACAGTTCTGGTTGCAATTGATTATTGCAAGCTAGACAAGTTTCATCTCGCCGACCGGCCTGCCGACCTCGACCACGGTCAACGTACAGCCTAATACCATGTATAGCTGTTGTCGAGCTGTCAACATCGAAATGATACAACCAGGCTTCCTACTACAAGAAGTTGATGGTAGGGATAATTATAGACTACTACTACGACGAGTCCTCTGCGTCGACTTCGAAAAGGCACGGGCCCTTAACACGATATCTATTTTGGCTCAAGCTCAAGCTCAGGCGCTCAGGCGCTCAGGCTGCTCTTTACCCTGGCAAAACCTCGGAGCATTTCTCATTGAGTTTTTCTCTGTATTTCTGCTGTCACTGAGCATGCATCATTGTCTTCAATTTTACTGGCAAATGAAACCATATGCAATTCCTGGCAGTGGTAATCATGATGCATGATTCATGAAAGCCCTTTACGGTATGTACTGTCATTGTATGTAGTAATATACCAACCCGGCTCCAATTCGAGAACATAGGTGGCATCTACCGCTATTTTGGACTCTCCGGCTCCGAGTCGACGAATGGGCAGCTGTTCATACCGACGTCCACAAGGCTGCTTACTCCGTTCGCTGTGGCCTGGACTCACCTAAGGATGTAATAAAGGTCTTTGCTGTTGGAAATGGAATTTCGCCAAGACAAGCTGGATACAGCCCCTCGACGTATAGGGGGTCATATGGTCTATATTTGAATTATTTTAGCTACTTACGGAGTATAAATACCGTAGTTACATCCGTTGTATCTTTACTCGTTTGCCTCTGGTACCAATACGAGGTCAAACGTTCTTTTCCCCCGCCTTTTCGTGCCACAGCGTATTTCAACATTTGCAATTCTAGTAAAAGGAAAGGGGCCAAAGAGCGTCAATTTGCATATCATGTGTCGTAATATCCGACCGCCATGGGAGTGGAGAGCGAGCGGCTTGGAGCGGGACAAGCGTGTGAGACTCAATCCAAAGACGCGGATAGGGGCAAAGTGGCCATGGAATGATTACAGTGTTACTGTATACGTATTACACGTTCTGGAGTAAGTATGTACTACCAATACCCTTGTTGTAAGTAAGAGAAGTAACCCAAATAATAACCTTATAGAGATCCTTATATATATACTTGAAAGCCCTGGAATTCAGGATAACCTTTCGTCTAAATTGGTCCGTAATAATTCATCGTTTGGATCACTCGTTTACTGAGCGAGTTGACCGGTAAGTGCAGAAATGGGAGGTGAGAAGAAGTATTCTCCTCCTCGGGATACGACGAAATCTGTATAGCAATGTCAGTGTATTCATATGGTGAGATATGGAATGAAGCAAGACACGTACCGATATCAAGAGTGAAGAGATGAGCGCTGTCAAGAGGATCTGATCCCGAAACCACACGATCACTGTCTGCAGGAGCAACAGAGGAAGCGCTAGAATCACGGCCAATGATTGGATCGACTCCCTAGATAATTCGGAGAGATTAATGCAAATGCGATGATGTCTGGAAGGCTGTAACTTACAGGACTGTTCAAATTGCCGGATAAGACATTCGCCAGAATCTGTCAGTAAAGATGCTACAACCGATTCGTACACACAAGACTTACATAGCTGCAAGAAAGGAGAAAGAGTAAGAATCCCACATCAAATAAGCAGAAGGAACACAGGTCACTTACGATTCTTGCCGAAGAAAAAGTTGGCATTGTCAACCCAATTCTGTTGGATGAATCGGAAGCCGGTGTTGAGATCGGATTGGTAGGAAACTGGAAAGAAATGTAAGAATATTCCAGTAGACTCGACTCGTATATCGTCTACTTACCGAAAGCTAGACCACGTTCAAGCGAAGGATCGCTGCTCGAGGCCTGGGAAGCTGTTTCGGCATCCGTTACTAGAACAAATCCGAATCCATCATCAGCATCATCATCAAGATACTTAGTACGGGGATGGCAGGCCACGGCGAGGTCCATGAAAAGTATATGAAAGCATGTCACACACCTTCAGGTCCGTAAGGAATACCCGCTCGCATAATAGGCCTTACAACGCTCTCATTCGGAGAGAAATCATCACGAGGGCGAGATTTTCTGATATGAGCAGAGAAGGGACACAATGTCTGGTTGGTGGTGATATCGAATCCAGGAATCTCGGGATGATCAAAGGTGAAGTTGTTGTTCCTGTTAGCATCGTTGGCGAGGTCGGTATCGTCATGAAGGGGAGCGAGATCAATGGGGGCTCCCTGGATCAATGAATTATGAATATATGAATAAAGGGACTCTAAAAAAAGCAAAGCAGCGAAACTCACACTCTTCCACCTTCCAATAAACCTAGCACCCAAGAGTTCAGCATTCTCTTCTGCCGTCAATCCAGGTACGTTGAGAGCATTGTCAACGAGATATTTGTCGAATTCCGGGACCTTTTGCTGTAATTGACGGAACGCGAGGAAGGAACCACCTCTGGCCCAATCCGGTCGAGTGGTAGCATCTTGGTCTTCACCGAGGAGAATGTTGCCTGCAGGGACTTGCATTTGGCCCGGGTGGATGTTGGGGGTGAAGCCGACGACGGCGGGTTGAGAGATTCCGTCCATGAAACCGAAGTCTGTAGTGAGTCAGTAAGCTATCAGTTGCTGAGTGAGGTATGAATATGACTCACGTTCGTGACCCTCTTGATTCCCAGGACGAGCAGCTCCTTGGAGACGATAAATCTCAGTGACTGAGTCACCAAGGGCGCTCTGAATACTGGCAAGCTCGTCGTTGATATCATCCACAGTACCCGATGCCAAAAGCAAAACACCATGGATATTCGTCCCAGCGAAGCCAGGAACCCAGTTACCCGTTCCAGGATCACCCAGAGCCGTAGCGTCGGTGAATTGACCACCGGCGAAAGAAGCATCACCAAGATCGTCGGTGACACCAAGGGCGTCGAGTCCGGTCTTTGAGAATGCGATGTTTACAGCGGTATTGGGTGGAGTGCTCCCAGGGAGGAGGGAAACGGTGGGAGTGATCAATGGTGCAATGTCGGAAGACAGTTTGGATTTGAAGGTTGCTGCATCCTTGATACCGAAGAAGAAAAACAGTTCTTTGTTCTTCTTCATACCGATCCTAAACGAATGCGTAGCTTTTGAGTATATTCCATCGAAACGCATAAGAAGAAACTTACAAGATATCTCCTTGTACATCCGTGATGTTAAGGCCAGCGGCAGCGGCGGCGGCTTGAGCCACTCGTGCGCTGGGCAACGAAGGCTGAGCGTCAGGGTCTAGTGGCTAATCGTCAGGGTGGGCGCTTCAAACGCTACAAGGAAAGAGCGTACCGATGAGGAGAGGGCTATTCGCTCGTTGTTTATTAGCCTTGGGGGCAGCAAGAGCGGACTGGACCGCGAGACCAATGATCACAGAAATGAGAGAGACCTTCATGATGATCCAAAGATCAGGGAGAAAGAATTAATAGGTGGGAGAAGAAAGAGACCGAGACGAAACCCTGGCTGGTAAGAGGGTAAGCGAATCAGGTTTTATACCTCTCGGTTCAGGTACCGCCATACCTTCAAGTTTGTCAGGCCCCAGCGTTCTGGGTACCTTTGACAAGGGCGAGGTTGCGCAATTGCGCATCAATCAATTGAACTTCTCTTCATTTTTTTCCGCTATGAGAATGAGAAAGACATAGGAGTGAATCAAGCAGTTCAATTGAAAAAAAATTCGCCCCCCTTTGGGCCATTTCAGTAAGCATACACAGTTGCTGACATCTCCGATCAAAGCTCGACTATGTAAGAGTCGATAGAATGGCTTTACATCCCAGGCCGGGTTAAGGTGTCCAGAAAGAATCCTTCTTGTCTATAGGTGGTCAGGATAATCATCATCTTGTTATGCAGAAAGCTGTGTGGCGTAACATGAAGTGTCAAGATTTAAATGACCAGCAGAGACATCGAGTCACAGTTATTGATTATGTTTGTGCCTGAAACCCTACTGCCTGTACTTGCCTTGCCTCAGAGTGCGGCATGAGCAAAAGGACAATAATAGCCCAGTGGGCCCGGGCAATTCCGCGTCCCGGGCAGTACTTCAGTCCTGGGAAGCAAACGCGAATCATTGAGGCACGAATCCGTGAATGTCGAGAAAGGCGGTGTTAGACATAATCTCAAAATGTCCAATGAGAGCGGTTATTTGATAGCCAACTTCTTGTGAACCGTTTGGGGATACTAAAAGGTGATATTTTGAAAGGGAGAGGCCGGAGCTGAAGGCCTTGTCTTGGCCTTCAAGTCGAAAATGAATGGAGCTACAGGCAGCAATCAGAGTGAATAAGAGCCTCGATCGTGGATGTCAGAGACGAATCAGCACTTACAGCAGATAATGAATGTATGCTGACTATAGAAATCGACGAAGAACCTTAAAATTAGAGGGGTTTGGGCCAGCGGTCTTCGTAATCCTGATGGCAAGGTCATCTAGACCGAGAGACAACCGAAAGGGCGATTCAATCCTTACGTAGTCACTGAGTAGTCATGAAAGCCGCCTCCATACATACTTGAAAATCAACGGCTTTCCCTGACCAGTGAGCCGTGACAATGCTGTGGCAATTTATGCGCTTCCGAGTCCTATATAATACACCAGCGAGTCGGTACCGCTCACGGCGACGGTGTAAGTACTCGTTTCAGATATGTCGATGTCGTTGTACAACGTAAGTATATACAGAGCAGCGTGGATCATTTGAGTGGGTCGATGATCTATATATGGAGACAAAATAGTTGCAGGTAGACAGTTAGTACAGCTCATCAAGCCTTTGAGACGTATCCGCAGCTCCACTCACTCACGAAGTGTCAAAGCAGCAGCTCATGCCATCGTTGTGTTTCATGGATATGAATATCAATTGACCAAACGAGCTAAAAAAAGGTGGAACAGATAGTGAGAAATGACTTCATCCAAACTTCGTCATTACCATATGCATCTGAGAGGAAGAATGTTTAATAATAACAGGAGCCTTTGAGTCAATGCTTTTACGAACTGAGGTTGGATTAGGAGAGACGATGACCCAAGGATGACGGCGACAGCCCGGATGCCATGGATATCAGACAGCCGAGCTAAAAAGAAAAGTGGAATAGACAGTGAGAAATGAGTTCGAAATGAGTGTGCGAGGAAGAATGTTGTAAGTAGAGCCCTTGGGTCAGCGCTTCTGCGAGTTGAATTGGATTAGGAGAGACGGTGACCCAAGGATACCCCAAGGATGACGACGACGGTGCGATGTATCGGACAACCGAGCTAAAAAGAAGGTGGAACAGACAGTGAGAAATGAGCTCAATAAAATGAGTCTGCGAGGAAGAATGTTGTAAGAAGAGCCTTTGAGTCAATACTTTCAAAGGTATAATAGCATGAGAGAGACGGTGACCCAAGGACGCGGCGATGGTTGAGACAAACGATCTCTGACTTCAACCAGCGCTGACTTCTCGTGGGATACCACTAAGCAGTAGCTATAGGCGACCAGGATAGGGGTATCGACAAGGAATGTGAATGATCTGAGGAACGCGAGGATTGAGAATGTAGGGGGAAAGAGTTACTAGTGGAAGTACAAGGTGTGTAATGACGAGGCCTTCACCAATTATCGCTTGGAGTTTTTAATGTGTGGTCCAATTGCCTCATGGAATGAGCGTGAAAGGCATCCAACACATTATGGAGGCCTGAGGATAACTATCTAATCTTGTAGTATCCCCTTTCAACAGGCCATCTCATTCTTTCATGCAAATGCACAAGCGCTTTTCAGTTGCGGGGTCATTCAGGAATTAGAAGTTCAAGGTCCGGACATGCTGTCGGTCCGTCTGATAAAGCTTACAACGTTTAAAAAACTGGGGAAAGGTGCCACTGCTTCACATGGCAAGCTACGAGACCCATAGGGTTACAGCGTTAGCTATACTAAGAATATTATGCTGTGGTTAGTTGGTAGAGATTCACTGTGATAACGAGATATTACGCAATACCTATTCATAGTGAAAACGCCGGTAGCAAGGCTAGCTACACACTGGCGCCTCGCTATAGTTTCAGCAGCAGGTTGTAGCTGATCATGCTCATGATTGCAAAAACAGAGCTGTGAAGAAAGATATATTAATGAGAAGCAACTACGTACATACATCGATACTATTCGAGACATAGTCATGGTCTGTAACTTGAAGCCTGGATCCAACTTAATAGCTCTTAGTTGCAGGGAGGAAAATTCGCAACTTTGTTTAGATCCTGGATAAGAACAAAGAGATCGGTAAGCTCGGCGTCAGCGAGGTAAACAAAGCATAATGATCAGGATAACGTAAAAAGACGCTTATGAATGTATGATAACACAAAAGAAGGGCAATGAAGACTGAAGAACTTGAAGTTGACAAAAAGCGGGGGAAAAGAAGAGGAAAGGTAAAAAAGGAGCCGATGAGACACCCGACCCAACACCACCGCTAGCGCTAGCTACCACCAACTATGCTGTGCTATCGTGGAAAGTATTATTTCCGACTTAAAACGCCATTTCCGAACGCAAAAGCGTGACATATGACACCCGAATTGACATCTAACTCCCGAATTCAAGAAGGCAACTATCGAATTCAGAGTGTCGAGTCCTGAATTCACACGAGCAAATACCCAAGTCTGAGGATGAAATACCGAATTGAAGGAAGGGTGTACCAAATTGAAGGAAGGGTGTACCGAAGTGAGGGAAGGGTGTACCGAATTGAGACAAGGAGTACCGAATTGAAGGAAGGGTGTACCAAATCAAGAGTGCTGAGTGCAGAACTGAACGGAGACAGTACAGGTTGACCGCTGACAACACAAACTGGCATATCGGAGTATCAGATTGCACTAAATATTTTTCCAAGATATGACTATTTGCTAAGTGCATTTCCCCCTCAAACAAATGTACAATTAATTTCCAAGCGAAAATAATAGGTATCGTGGGACATGGTAGCAAATGATAGGAGTTCTGGGCAAAACCAATTAAAATCTGCATTCTCCCAAAGAAAGAGGAACGACGCTCTCAAGTGCATGGAAATACATAATGTCTCGATTCATAATTATTTAATCAGTTATTCCTGCTAACTACTTACAGGAGGCTCAGCAAAGCTTCAATGTCGGTCCAAATAATTCTAGTGAAATTCAATATAATCTGAGATGCTGATTTCGGTCCAACTTCTGCAAGTATTCGAAGTATTCGGGCTACTTGCAAGTATTCGGACCATTCCACGATCATTCGGCAAAAGCGTAAATCAGTGGTTGGGAGTCAATTCTCTTTATTCAGTACTCACTTCATAAATTCAGTCATTGTTCCGGTTTCCTTCCTCGTTTGGAAGTATTATTAGAGTCATTAGGTGCTACATTGGATATGACTGAATCGTCTGGATCTGATGGGTCTGGAGAAGGGGAAGGGTTCGGATGATGAGGGGGTACAGATGGTCCTTCAGTAGTCAGAATTGTAGGAGAGGAAGGGTCATTTGGTTCTGATGGATCAGGAGAAGGATCTCGGGGAGGAGTTGATGGGTTATTAGAAGATGGATCTGGTAATGGATCTGATGCAGAAGATGGATTAGGTGGTACAAAACAAGAGTGTTTTGGATTCAGTTGAGTGTTTGTAGGGGTAGATGTTCCCTGATCTGGTTTGGTTTTGGAGTTGATGACAGGATGTGCCTTTTGAATCTCCTGTTCTTGATTATCAGTTATAAATTTGAATGGTAGATTAAGGGAAATGTTGGGGGAAAGTCTGTCTGTTATATCTGTTAAGACACAGTAGTTCATTGCAGAACTTCTACAGGTTTTCTTCGTCATCTGCGATATAATAAGCATCTTGTTTCAATCTGGGCCAATATGCATGCAGGCAGTCTGCACAGGGAAGAGTTGGGTCTGCAGATTCTGTTTGTCAACTTGTCATATACTGTTTCTACAATCTCTTAGGGCCTTCTTTTCTGCCCTTTAAATCAAAATGAGGATTCAAAAATGAAGGAGGAAGGTGTGCCATAGTCTGTAAGGAACAGAGGTCCTGTAGATGTATTGTACTCTCTGAAGAACAGAGGTCCCGTAATCCAAACAACAGTTTCCTTGGTATTGAGGTTGAGGGTGACTCATATGTATGAATAGACAGAAAGGATCACATCACCTGGTCCCAATTTCCAAACCCAACAATGTGTACAGATGAAGTTTCAATTGTAGCTCCAAGGATCTGCCTGGATGCCTTCCATGTGGCTACACCAGTACTCAGTGTGTGGTAGATCGAGTGGAAGGGGGAGAGGAGGTTGTTCATAAAATGTGGTAGACAGGATGAAAAGAATACAAGAAGGGAAGGACAATTGTTGCTACACTGTTACTCGAAGTATACAGTAGGTCTGCAGTCTACTTGAAGTAGTATCTGCTAGCAATCGAAACATATTCAAATTGCAGGGGAGGAGTACGATGCTTACAGTATAAATGAATGGGAACAGAAAAGGAAAAAGATATTGAGAGTGGGGTTGAGTAGATAGACAGGAAAGAGACTCAAGATAGTGAGGTGGGTGTAAGGGAGTTTGTTCAAGTGTCAAGGTTGTTGATACACTCAAATAACCACTCAAGTCACACAGTTTGAGGACAGATACAAAGCGATTGATTGAGAGATAGAGGTAGAAAAAGAGAAACAAGTAAGCTGACTATGCTCTACACTGTGTAGTATGGTATGGAGCAGAGATGAAGTGAACAAACTAAGGGACTAACTAGAATGTCTAGTGGTTTATATAGAAGAATAATGAATAGGTGATAGGAACAAGATAGGAGAAATAGGAGAAACATAGGAGAAAGTGGAGAAACGGAGGAAAAAGATAAGATTGATCAAATGGAAGATTGATTGATAGTTATTATAAAGTTTGACAGGTTTTATAAGGTTCAAAGTCAGTAACATAAGGTTTAAAAGGTTTATCAAGGAAATGCAATAGATGAATGATCGGAAAATGGGTTTAATAATGAAGTAGAAGAAGGAGGAGGACAAAGAACTGGAGCAGGTTGTGACAAAAAGAGAAAGGAAAGCAATAAAAAAAGAACAAGACAAAGAGAAAAGACAATGAAATGAAAGATTAAGATTGGAAACTTTTGTTACCAGTCGCAAAGATATTGAGATAACGTTGTTGTTTGGTTATGTTAAGAAATACAGGGGCTGCAGATATGGGCAAGGACTCAGAGGAAACTGGAAACAACAGCATGGGAGGAGACGGGATGAATATGCACTGCCACATGCAGAAACGGAGTGTAAAGAACTCAGCCTCATTTCATTTGGCCTCATAACTGGGATGAGATGACTACCCTCTATGACCTTAACAATCTCTGCCAAGATCCTAATCCTACCTATGTATCCTCCTCATGCCTGGAAGGTTCAGTGTGTCACCTTGTGGTCATCAATGCTCTTCAACTAAAGTTGCCTTCCCTTATTGCAGTTACGCTCTCAGATTTAAATCTCTTACCTATCAAACAACTTCGTTTGAGTACCCCTTGGTCAAATCTAGACTCTGGAGCCAAAGAACTCAGTGCTCCATCCACCTCAGGTCACCTGGCCTGATGATTCTCCTTGATACACCATCCTATTCCTCTGCGATTCCACTCCAAATAAAGTCATCTCCAACTCCTTACTCATACTCAAATGCCTGGACAACATGTACCCAGATATGATAACCCTCATTCCTCCTGGTACCAAAGCCTTGCAAAGTGCCTTAGCTGATGCCACATGGACATTCTATATGAAAGATATTGATGTTGTATCGATGGGAGAACGTAGCTAAACAGTATGTATCTAAAAACTTCTGTCATGCGCCATATATCCTACATCCATATTTTGGCAAGTGGCTTCATACTCTCGCCACCAATATGTCCAAAGAACGTAGGAGTTACTGCCTTTCCTTCTACGATATTTTAATGGACACTCAGGTACTGTCATTGTATGTGATACTAACCCAGCTCCAATTTGACTTGGTGGGATCAACTGTTCTTATGGCTTTTCTGAGTGGAGGAACTTTCAATGCTAGCCACAGAAGAAGATCTGGTAGCTGATCATGCCAATGTCCACAAAGCTGCTAATGAAGCAGCAACTAATCAGTGTAGGGTGACCAGTCAATGGAGCTCACCAAGTAGAGTGCTGAGGAGAAAGCTAGTAGAGCTTAGATGCGAATAGCTTGAAGAGCAGATAGAACTAGATATTGTTCTGTAGTAACTACAACTTTACAGAGAGCTTTTATACTAGATAAAGAGCATGTAATTACTAATATCTACATTGTCCATGGACATACTTAGAGACTAAGAGGATATTGCCATTGGCCATATTGCTATCTACAGAGATATCACTACATAGTAAGAGATAAGAGTAATGTCTGGAGAATATCCTGGAGGACTAGCCATACTTATAAATACATAGAAGTTTCATAATAACTCCATATAGAATCATAGTTACTATACATGGAAGGTATATATTTCAACAGCTGCTTACTCCGTCCGCCTGTGGCCTGGACTCACCTAAGGATGCCTCTGTCAAGATCAATATCTTTGCAATTCTATACAGTAAAATGGAAAGGGGGCAAGGACTTGTTCCTTCAAACGGCATCTATTTGCATATGCACCATAATGTTCCACCGCTATGGCACAAAAAAAGTCTGAGCGTCGGAGGGGGACAAGTGTGTGCGACTCAGTCTAAAGACGCGGAGGGCAAATTGACCGTGGACCAGAAGCGTTTATGCACAACTGTCCAACCCATAGAATGATTACAGTGTATACGTATTTGTTCTGGAGTAAGTATGTACTACCAATACCCTTTGCTGTAAGTAAGAGGAAGAACCCAAATAATAGCCCTATGTATATATAGATAATTCTTATAGGTATTCTTGAAAGCCTTGGAATTCATGATAACCATTCGTCTATTGAGCGAGTTTACCGGTGAGTGCAGAAATGGGAGGTGAGAAGAAGTATTCTCCTCCTCGGGATACGACGAAATCTGTATACATAGCAAAGTCAGTGTACTAATATAGTAAGGTAGAGGAACCATCATCAAGATACGGGATGAAGGAAGACACGTACCGATATCAAGAGTGAAGATATGATTCTTATCAAGAGGATCTGATCCAGAAATCGTACGATCACTGTCTGGAGGAGCAACAGAGCCAGCGTTAGAATCACGGCCGATGATTGGGTCGACTCCCTAGATAATTCGGAGAAGAGATTAATGCAAATGCAATGATGTCTAGTAGACAGTAACTTACAGGGCTGATTAGGTTGCCGGACAGGACATTCGCCAGAATCTGTCAGTAAGATGCTACAATCGATTCGTACACAAAACTTACACAGCTGCAAGGAAGGAGAAAGGAAAATCCAGTAAGAATTCGACATCAAGAATCAGAAGGAACACAGATCACTTACGACTCTTGCCGAAGAAAAAGTCGGCAGCGTCAACCCAATTCTGTTGGATGAATCGGAAGCCGGTGTTGAGATCGGATTGGTAGGAAACTGGAAAGAAATGTAAGAATATTCTAGTAGACTCGGATATGGCTCACTTACCGAACGCTAGACCACGTTCAAGAGAAGGATCGCTGCTGGAGGTGTTGGAAGCTTTTTCGTCATCGGTGACTATCAACGCAAATCAATCATCCAACAATCAGAATACCATCCAAGCAGCTTAGCGTATGAATGAATGATGGATAGTACCTTCAGGTCCATAAGGAATACCCGCTCGCATAATAGGCCTCGTAAAACTTTCATCGGGAGAGAAGTCATCACGAGGGCGAGATTTTCTGATATGAGCAGAGAAGGGACAGAATGTCTGGTTGGTAGTGATATCGAATCCAGGAATCTCGGGATGATCAAAGGTAAAGTCGTTGTTCCTGTTCACGTCTATGGCGAGGTCTGGATCGTCTCGAAGGGGGGCGAGATCGATGGGGGCTCCCTGGATCATTGAATTGTGAATTTATGAATAAAGGGATAGAAAAGCAAAGCAACGAAACTCACACTCTTCCACCTGCCAATAAACCTGGCACCCAAGAGCTCAGCATTCTCTTGTGGCGTCAATCCAGGCATGTCAAGAGCATTATCAACGAGATATTTCTCGAATTCCGGAACCTTTTGCTGTAATTGACGGAACGCGAGGAAGGAACCACCAGTAGCCCAAGGCGGTCTAGTATTATCGCCGTCTACACCGAGGAGAATGGTGCTTGCGCTTACGTTCATTTGGCCTGGGTGGACGTCGGGAGTGAAGCCGTTGACGGCGGGTTGAGAGATTCCGTCCATGAACCCGAAGTCTGTATCAGGTAGGAGTATAGCAAGGTAATGACTCAGTAAGTTGTCAGCCGCTGAATGAGTTATGGGTGTGACTCACGTTCATGACCCTCTTGATCCCCAGGTCGAGCAGCTCCTTGGAGACGATAAATCTCAGTAATTGAGTCACCAAGGGCGCTCTGAATACTAGCAAGCTCGTCGTTGATGTTATCCACAGTACCCGACGCCAAAAGCAAAACCCCATGGATATTCGTCCCAGCGAACCCAGGAACCCAGTTACCAGTTCCAGGATCACCCAGAGCGGTAGCGTCGGTGAATTGACCACCATTGAAAGAAATATCACCGAGATCGTCAGTGACACCGAGGGTGTCGAGTCCAGTCTTTGAAAATGCGATGTTTACGGCGGTATCGGGTGGAGTGCTCCCTGGGAGGAGGGCATTTGTGGGGGTAATCAATGGTGCAATGTCGGAAGACAGTTTGGATTTGAAGTCTGTTGCATTTTTGATACCGAAGAAGAAGAAGAGTTCTTTGTTCTTCTTCATACCGATCCTAAGAAAAAATGCGTAGCCGGCGCCATTGAAGTGAGTTTTTACCGCACATTGCCACTGAATTATGATACGCATACGAAGGAACTTACAAGATGTCTCCTTGCACATCCGTGATGTTAAGCCCAGCTGCATCGGCAGCGGCTTGAGCCACTCGTGCTGTGGGTAAATCAGGTTGAGCATCAGGGTCTAGTAGCTAATCGTCAGAGAGGGCGGTGCAACAGCTACGAGGAATGAGCGTACTGATGAGGAGAGGAGCTGTCTTTCGTGGTTTATTAACCTTGGGGGCAGCAAGAGCGGACTGGACCGCGAGACAAATGATCACAGAGATGAGAGAGAGCTTCATGATGATCCAAAGATCAGGGGAAGAACTATTAGGTAGGAGAAGAGAGAGGCCGAGATGAGACCCTGGCTGGTAAGAGGGCAAGCGAGTGAGGCTTTATACCCTCGCTTCAGGTACCGACCGACATACCTCTTTCCAGGCCCCAGCGTTCTGGGTACTTTGACAACTTGGCCGATATTGCGCAATTGTGTTGCATATTAATTGAGCCGTTCCCCATTTCTTTCCGCTATAGATGCTATGAGAGAGCCATGAGGAAGACACAGGAGTGAATGAAGTGAATCAAGCATGCAATGAAAAAACTTCGCCCTCCTTGGGCCATATCTGTAAATACACAGCCAGATCCTGGCATCTCCGATCAACGCTGAAATATGTACGGCTCGACAGAATGGCTTTATATTCTTGGATGGTCCCAAGCTGCATTAACGTGTCCAGAAAGAATACTTTCTTGTCTAGGTCATAAGGATAATCGTCTTGTTATGGGGAAACTTGAGCCTTGAAGTGGCACCTAAAGCATTTATTTGTGTGACGTAAACGTGAAGTGCCAAGATTTGTGCCTGAAACCCTTGGTCTGTACTTAAGAGTGCGGGATCACCAAAAGGACAATAACAGCCCAACGATCTCGGGCAGTACTCCAGTCCTGGGAAGCAAACTCGAATCGTTGAGGCACGAATTCGTGAATGTCGGCAGAGGCGGTGTTAGACATAAACTCGAAAGATCCAATGAGAGCGTTGCTATTTGATGGCCTACTTCTTGTGAGCTGTTTGAGGAATCGGCATACTAAAAGGAGAAATTTAGAAAGGGAGAGGCTAGAGCTGAACTTCCCGCTTCTCATCTCCCGCTAGGCTCCCAGTCATATGGCGTGGGCCTTGATGCGAGAATAAGATCTAGAGTATACACTACGGGCGGCCATTGATATTTGCAGGCATGTTTGTTGGGACTTGAATTACGGATTTTTCACACGATTTCTAGGCTGATAAAAGTCAAAGTATTTACCGCTGAAATGCCAGCTTTCCATTTAAAGCTGGCATTTCAGCGGCAAATACTAGCAAATACTTTGACTTTACCAGCCTAGAAATTGTGCGAAAAATTCGTAATTTAAGTCCTAACAAAAATGCCTGCAAATATCAATGGCCGCCCGCAGTGATATGAGAGATAGTGTTGTAAACGGCGCGACTCGGCTCCGGCTAGCCGATGAGTCGAGCTGGTTTTTGAGCCGCGGCTCGGCTCCGTCGACTCGCGACTGGCTCCAGCTCGAGTCATAGGAAGCTGGTGCAAATTTCTCCTAGTAGCGGCTCTCATATTAGGCTCAGAAATTAGCTAGAGATGTAAGCTACCCGTAACCGACATAATTGAAGGATTTGAGGCAAGGCTTGTGCACTTCTGAGTGAGAAAGACTGAGGAAAAATCGCTCAGAAAATTGCCGCGCCTTAATTCAGCTAATTCACACGATATATTTAATATCCGCAAATGTCGGATTTGAGCGAGATAGATGCATCTACTGCTACAGACCATGGATACTAGGTCTGCTAGCTCAGACTTACTGGTAGATTGTTATTCTGACATTTAGGACCCATAATTGAGCCACAATCCGCAGTATGTTACACTAAACAGTTTTAATCGACTCGAGTCGTGCAGAGTTGGAGTCAGAGTCGAGTCGGACCGATTTTTTCGGCTCTGGGTAAGAGCCGAGCCGGAGCGGACCGTAGTCGAACCGTTACAACACTAATTGAGAGATGTTATTACTTGTATGCCAAGTCATCACCTAATCTGCACGTTCATTGCCGGGCATGGGATAGCATGGCAATCCAAGAAACCATGGTTCGAAGGTGGACATTCTCTTGGCAACATGGAATGCAGTGTCCACTGTGATCCATTATTGAGGCAGTGGCCATGCACCCCATCATTGGAAGACTATGCCATCGTATTCCATGATAGAATATGAATGCCAACCTATTCCATAATGTTGAGGGCATGCCATTAATTGGCATGGGGTGCTTTAACGATAATTTCCCATTGAAAAAGGCAATTAAAGAGTAATGCTGTCTACCAGGCTGTTGCACGTCTCAGTACTATTCCTTATGATTACACTAGGCCTTCAGTGTGCCACCGCACTGCCGTTCAGCTTTAACTTTGTAGTTTTCGTGTCAAGTAACCGTGAATATTCATTCATAATATGAGTTTAAAAGAAATCTAAGACTACGCATTACACACTTGTGCCTCGGTATCCCTGGTTTTGAAGTGAACGGAGGCGTACACTTGCGCAGCTCAGCGCAGAGTGATTGAAAATTCTCAAGTTGAATTCAAACTCCGACGAAAAACGTCATGTGAGTTGGACGCGTCAGCTCCATCTCTTTTAGATTCTTAGCGGTGCAACTTGTGCGCCAGTCCCCGACTCTGTTGTAAACCCAATTCTTAGCGGCGCAACTTGTGCGCCAGTCCCTGACTCCGTTGTAAGCCCAATTGAACTCAGCAGCAGTTCATCAAGTTGAGGTTCGAAAATCAAGTCATTCGGTCACAGTGTTAAACTGGATCAGACATATATGCAAGTTCCCTGGACCCTGACAGTACTAGTACTCACTACTAGCAGCGTAGCTCCAAAAACATTTCCACTCATGCAATTGACCAATTAACACTCCGCAGTATAGGACCATTACTCTCCATGTCTTCAAACTCAGGCCACCAGTCTCATTCCTCCAAAAACTGCGGTCGATACAAATCAATGGGATCAAAAATTAGGATTTGTGATGATTGTTGGTTACATCCGGAGTCAGAATGAATTGATCAGTTCTGACAGCACCCAGACTGAACCATTGAATATAAAACCTTTTCACCGAACAGATGACAAAAGCCCTCACCGAAAGCGCGGTCCATTACTTGACACTTTGCTTCATATTCGTGAGCAAACAAGAAAGCTGTAGACGAAATTCTCTGAATAAAGTAGCTTTTCGGCAATAACATTGGCTTTGAAACGAGCTCTCAATATTTTAGATTGCTTGTTTGAAGCTGTATGGTCTACTACACGCTGGTGGAGATGCAATAGGTCAATAACAGACAAAAGTTGCAAGAGCTCTGACAACGTTGAGCAAGGAATAATGGGCACACGCTGGCAGCAAGACCGAGGCATTGCGAGAGAGTCATGGTGGTAAAGCGTAGAAGGCAATGGAACGCTGAAAACAATGACCTCATATGGGAATCGCCGTTTAAAATTTCAGAACCCGAATTTGTTGATCGATCGGTGGGACACGTCCCTCCTCCTGTCCCTTCGGTCCGGAGTCGGGGATTGTAGCGGCGCATTTCATGTGCCAGTCCCTGACTCCGAGTGCTCACATTGATACTTTTATTTCCAAAACAAATTTGTTTTGTTTTCTTACAGTTGGTTTTAAGGACCAGAATTGTATGCCGTTCAATGTGCACAAAAAATCAAGTACCCGTCAACATATATATGCCACCTGTCAACATATGAATCTTCGGCCCGTCAACATAAATCTCTGACCCGTCAACATAAATCCCCAACCCATCAACATGAATCTTTGACCCGTCAACATAAATCCCCGACCTGTCAACATGAATCTTCGACCCGTCAACATAATCTCCAACCCGTCAAAGATATATACTGTGTCAGCTCCATCCAAATCAGTTCTGCTGAAGATATACTACGATACTATAGGTGCAAGTACTTAACTTATCTCCCCTCGTTCAGACCATGAACGAGGAGATAAGGTAAGACTTGTGTAAGTGTGCTAAACCTAGTATCCAGCTAACTCTCATCAAGGACTGTCAGAATCAAGAAATACAGAGCCAGTTGCAGGTCTTGAAAGAAATTTCATATACGTAGCTACAGGTAGTCCGAATCTTATCTACAGGATAGCTTCTGGATGTTCTGGAGGAGGAATCACAAATTCCCCTTTGTATACATGGATTTTAGTAGCTAGATATTCTCTGACAGCTTCAACGCATGTGCCAATCAGTCTGTCTTCTGTACCAAGAGCCCCGTGACTTTTAATGAACTCAATATAATGTACCTTGCATCTGATCCTCATCTGGGCATTCGGATCCTCTCCTCTGCTAGCACCCAATACAGTGATCTCGACTTCAGACATGGGAAGAGGTTCCTCGGGGTGTAGGAGTTTAAAGACAATAGAGTTCCACCAGAGCCATGTCCAGCATGGCTCACAGACAAGTTTGTGATATTTAATGTCACAGGTATCTGGTCGGCCAACGTCTTTGGGCTTAGGAATTGAATATGCAAATTTCTGCCACTCCTCTTTCAGCTGTTGGTGAGCTGAACCTAATATCCCAACTATCTTTCCATCAAGACAATTGAGAATTTCTCCCCGCAAATCTGAAACTCCTTTACGGACTATGTCTCCAACAGAGGTATCAAGCCAGTCATCATCAAAGATAGGAAGCTCATAGCTCAGAGCAAGCTTCTCAGCTGATGACAGTGTGGGAGTTGTAGATTTGAGCTTGTCAATACACCAGCACGCAAGTGGTGGCATCATGAGAAAACGAGTCGCTGTGAGTACCTCCACCAGCTGATCTCTAGGGAGATCCAGGGGCACATGGGAGCTATGGTAATGTATTGAGCATTCTGAACACCAGCTTGACATCAGGGACGCACCTTTTCCAGACCCATCGTAAAACATTAGCAAATTGTTGCTCAGTCAAAGCAGTTACAACAATTGGATTTGATTCCGAGCCTGGGGCGCCTTCAGGAATGGGAGTCTTGAGAAGGACAGCCCCTTCTTTGGGTACCTTCAGTGTATGATTCAACAGGCCATTGATGTACTCAGAGTGTTTTCTAAAGAGACCCACTGAGCCTTGGAAAAGTTGATTGTCAACCTATAACATACTTCACTATCAGTACCCACTGATACAAATTGATTGGATGTATTACCCTAAAGGTTACAATAGGAGACTGGTCTACTGTCTCATAGAGTTCGGGATGGCGCTTTAACTGGCTTGGCACAGGAGTGGAAGAATGATCCATGCAGGGAATGTAAAATGGGAGGAGGCAAGGTTCAGTTAAGTAGCAAGTCTGCAGGTTTTGTGATGAAGTACACATGGGAGAATTCTTTGTTATCTTTGTTATCTTTGAAGAGAAGCCATATGACTGGGTCATACGACTGATATGAAAAGTGTATAAATAACCAATGGGAATTCACAATTTGACACAATCCCACCAGGAACATCTGTCTATTATTACATTCTTAAATACTGAGTGATCTCCTGCTTTTCTTTGCCCACATCGATGGATACAATCCCTGCTCTACCATCTCCTACTCGTTATAATCTTACTTCATGGTCCCCCAATGTCACCAATGCTGAAGACATCTTGTGAAGGATCTTCGAATCTGCAGCTCAAGCCCTTCAAACTGATGCAGATGGGATGCAAATGGCATATCACTTGGGTTCTGTGACTCAAGAAGCATTCCCCATACTTATGGCTTTTGGTGATGGCATCCGAAATTAACCCCAGCTGACGTCTTGGTTGAAGATGACAGCAGAGAAGTTTGTGGAGCTTTTTGATGACATGTGCACTGTGGCAGATGAAACCAATCAGCAGTGAGTGCTTAGCTTGTGAAACCTTTACCATTGGCAACTATGGTTGTAGGGATGCCAATGTTCGTTTGGTGTCAGCAGTTACAATCGAAAGGACTGGAAAGTGTGGCCATCCATGAAAGGTCATAGACTGACAGACTTTGGAGCAAGCCTTCACTGCTCAGAGAGGCATCACAAAGGTTGAATTGGCTGCAGTGCTCGGAGTTCACTGCAACACTTTAGGATGATATACAAAAGAATACAACATCTCAACAGGTTACAGCGATATATCTAATGATGACCTTGATGAGATCATACAGCAGTATCGATTGGAGTGCCCCCAAGCCGGAGTTCAATATCTCCAAGGCCACTTACAGAGCAAACATCATCTACGCATCCAAAAGAGACATGTAAGGGAATCCATTGAACAAGTTGACCCTCTAGGGACAGTGCTACGAGAGCATACAACTACTCAACGCCATCGATATCAAGTATCTCACCCAAACACATTATGGCACATTGACGGGCATCACAAACTCATCAGATGGGGAATTGTTATACAGGGGATCATCAATGGGTTTTGCAGAACTGTATGAATTTTTTGATTCAATTTATTCTTTGCTGAACTATTCCTTGCAATCATAGATTGTTGATCTCCGTGCTAGCACAAATAATAAGGCCTCAACAATGTTGTCTGTTTTTGAGGCTGCAATAGCGGAGTATCAATACCCTTCAAGAGTCCGTGGTGACAGAGGTGGAGAGAACAAGGAGGTAGCAGTCAATATGATCCTGAAGCGAGGTCCAAATCGAGGATCCTTTCTCTGGGGAAAGTAATACAATTCAATTTCACTTATACTTAGTACTGCTGCTAACTGGAACATTGTAGATCGATGCGAAATAGTAGGAAGTTGGCACTCACTTTGTATGCATGTGGTGTGCCTTTTTCCATCGCTTGGAAGAAATGCACCATCTGAATCCTGATGATAAAAGTCATCTGTGGCTGCTTCATCTCCTTTTCCTTGATGAAATCAATGACAATGTTCAGAACTTTCGCTTGGAGTGGAACTCACATCCAATCTCAGGAGAAGGGCATGATAAAAGTCCCAATGTAAGTAACAGTTGTGTCTGTGGTACTGTTGTTTACAAGCTTCATGAATCAGGCTATGCAATATCTGGGTAAACTCAGAAGCAGTGTGTATGATGATTGAACTGATGTTAATCCGAGGGTATTGGAGCAGTATTACGGAGCAGATAACAGTGCAGCTGAAAGCAGTGATGATGAATCTGATTCCAAAGGGGATCCAGAAAGCGAGTTAGATGAGGACATCAACTTTGACTCTGATGATGACAATCTTTGGACAGAATTGCAAGGTAAGTACTTCCTATTCACCTTTCTGGCAATCTCAAGACTGAACAATTGGTACAGATCGTGTTTTTGAAAATATAATGACCCAATTTCATCACGCACCTGCAGCTGTTCCCAAACATAGCAATCCTTTCTCAACACCAGAAAAGCTACAGAAATTTGACTCAGTTTTGGGGGTGATAGTAGACAGAAATATCTTTCCTGCAGGGTTTAATATTCTGGAGGAGGAGTGGAGTCATAATGGGTATCCGTCTTCAGAGACTTTGAGGTCTGGCAGAAGGGGAAAACAGATCAGGATTGCATTGCCTACAGATAAGTGGTTGCCAAAGGCATGCTTTTGGGTTCAGGCATTGGTAGCCATGTACGAGACAATGTAATACTTATAATGCACTAGCCAATTACATTACAATTACTCGAGAGGCAGTATTTAATGTAATATGTTTTTATTTGATTATTAACTGATAGGGTTCCCATAACTCCAAGACAACGTGATGCCTTCACACATGGTAATGTATAGAGAAAGCAAAAAGTTATTATTCATGTAGATGTGGAGCAATGCTCCTGATTTTGCACTAAATACAATGCTTTACATATAGCCAATCTATCCTGAACTACTCAAAGCTTATGTGTAGCCTCATGCAGCTTGAAGAGCCATTCTCGACACACAAGAGTATGTGAAGAGCCATGCCAGCCTCTAAATTCCAAATTTGGGCAATCTCAAAATTTCAGTCACATATTTCTCAGGGGCGTTATTAATGATAAGAAAAAAAGATGCCTATGTGAGGACTGTATTAAACTGAAAACACTCCTATGAAGACATCAAAACAAATTCGGGTGCCTAAAACAAAGAAAAAGATGGAGGAAGCAGGAGTAAGAGGAGTTAGGGATGGTGCACTTCAGTGCATTGCTAAGATTGAATATTTTTCAAGGCCACAAAGGATCTGGTGGCAGCTGGCCATGCGATGGACAATATGGCATCTGAAACGTAGCAGTTCCCATGCCAGATTGTAGCTGAAATTGTTGAACGCTGAAAAACTAACATGAGAATGATTCAAAAAATAAGCTATTGGTTCTCACTAGTGCATTTTGCTATATAGAGACTATAGACAGACCAATCATTTCCAAAGTCGAGCGTGTGGCTTCATCCAAGCAACAAACTTCCCAAAAAGGAAGTAAGGACTTCCCAAATAGTACTCGTAGCTCTTTCTGTGAAAAAAGCATGCGTGCCTCTTCCAGAACAACTTGAAATCTACCATAAGTGATGCTTTGACTCTGTTGCTAATTAAGCCTAGATTTTCAAGAGAGGCCACCACACAGTTCTTCTGGAATTCGTTTATTTAATATTTTCTAAGTAAAATAGTTAATGTGCGTGGAGTCAAAAGGCTGTGTATCATGTTTGAGTTAAACCTTTAGGATTTCTTTCTTGAGGCTGGTGTAGGTAAAGACCATACCCTTCCGATGGGTACAGGTTTTCACGGGGTACAGGTATGGCCCATGGGTCAGTTCAAAAGTATGGGTCAATTTAAAAGTACCCGTGGAATACCCATGCAGTCCACTAGCAATGGTGAAGGTTGAGGGAAGCAAGGGTGAGGTTACATGATTTGTTCCCTCAAGCTTTGAGAGAAGAGGGTGGACCAGTCAGATTGGTTTCACGGTACATGTCTATTCCGCTTGCCTTCGCTGATCTTTCTGTGACCTCTGCACTCAACAAAACCCTCAAAAAAATGCAAACATCATTAATTACCCATTAATAATCAGGGAGTCAGTAATTCATGTGGCTTTTGTGAATGAAAAAAGCACCAGGTCGAGACTTTCTAAATCCAAATACAGTATGTGGTCACTTTAGCGGTAGATGTAGGAATTAAGCTGTAAACCACAAATTATACATTGCTACCATCCTTTGTGCAAGAGTAAAGTCATTGTTCATATCTGTGCTTCAGTACAGAGCATCGACAGAACACTGAGCTGGTCTGTGCACACTCACTGCGGAAAAGTGGTACTTGTTTGTGTAGGTGTCTGGTTTGTTTCGGGCTGTTCATAAACCACCATCACCTCCCAACTTCTTACTTTCCTTTTTCTCATTTACTCTTTTTCGAAGACAACTACCACGAGCTCATGGGGAAGAGGTGTCGCTCACGCCATGAGTCGTATGACTCTGAGGCTGAGAACCATGAGGAGGGCTGCCCACACAGGAAGTCTCACAGATTAGATGACAATGAAGACAAGCCTGAGGATGGCACTGATGTAGAGAAGACCCTTGCTCGAATCCAGAATAGGTACAGATTTGCTACCTCATCCTCTTCCTGTACGTCTCTGCACCAAGCCCATGCAGAAGCCAACACTGGACTCAAATCTGGCTCCAAGTCCAATCATTCTGCATTGAAATCGAAATCCATGTCGAAACCATCAGCCCGTCTTACTCAGCCGAAGAAGAAGGAAGCCACCAATGTTAGCACTTCTGAGGTAAGATCTCTTGGCCTTTCATCATCACGTTGGGTTGTTCTAAATCATTGTCCTTCCAGTCTCAATCTGAGGCTAAGTGGAAGGCTGGTACTGTTGTTATTATTCCAGATGGTGTTCAAGTTATCGAGGTCAGTATAGCAGCTTTTCCTATCTTGATGTCTCAAAGTCTCAATAAAATTTTCTTATAGCACTCTCCCTGGTTCGAGCTGCTGTCAAATAAGGAACTCTCAGATCTGGATATCATGTGATTGGCATCTGAGGGCTTGGCATATGTCAATAAGGAGGAGGGAATTACGTTTAACCCACTTGACCTGCATACAGATGTGCTCCGTCAGGTTTCGGTCCTTCTCCACTGTCCGGTCTACTATTTATCAGCAAGGCATTCAGTCAGAAACCCTACCTTTCATCGCTGGTCAGATCCAGAAGACCAAGCATACTGTCCTCCTATTCATCTCTGTGCCAAACGAGGTCGCAAGACTGAACTGGTTCCAGGTCCAGATGGTCTCTTCTTTACTGGACAGTCTATCATCGAAGCATCAAAGAGCAGGGCTAAGTGGTCTTGGAAAGAGAATATTGTGATTTTTGGTGTGTATCCATCTCCGCCATACTTGATATCATGATTAATGTAGTTTTGCTGGATAGCGTCTTTTGGAGAAATTCCAGCTCCGCTTATTGATGCTTGGAGTCGAAAGGAGGACCCTGATCCACTGACATATGGCAGATCCCCATCCCCTGACTTCCCCTCTGATCCGTTGCCACCCCTGCCTAGAACAAGGTGTTGTCTCATCTTTTCCGATGTCGACGAATCTGATGATGCTGCCACCAGCACTCAAGATCCTGATGGTGGTGGTGACAAGGAACAGGACCACAGTGACTCGGAAGAAGCACCTTTGGAGCAGGAAGATGCTTCAAGCTCTCTGCCAAGACCACGAATGACCCGCTGTACGTTATCATCTCTTTCTACTCATGCACCTCTTGTTGATTTCTTCATAGCTGCTGCTCATTGTGTCCAGGAGCCTACCACACTGTCACTGTCATCATCTTCTAATTGGCAAATGCGCTCTCACAATCAACACAACACCCCTGACGTCATCATCATTGCTGATGACAATGACACCACTGTAGACGCTCCAAAGGCCCCATCTATTCCTCTACTACCTTTCACAACCACGTACCTTGCAGCTCGATTCCATACTGATGACAGTCTGCAAAAGACAAACATGTTTACCAACCCGCCTCACAACTTTCAGTTTGGAAAGTGATTTTTTTAAATGCTCATTGCTCTGATCAGACATGTTCACCTCACCCTTCCATCACCACTTGTACGTATATTCATAGTCAATCTCGTGAGATACTCAAAGCCTTCTCACCCTTTGATCTCAACTCCACCTCTCCTCACTTTCTCTCATGTTCAGGTTTCCATACTGCTTTTTCGGCTCAGTAGTATCTTATCATTTTCCGTTTTAATATCACAGACAGACTTCATTACCAATATCCTTACGCTTCATTCCAATACCCTTACCCTCACTCATTTAATCAAATTGGCTGAGCTCTCTTGCAGACTTAGTTTACTCATCCTCTCTATCACTGATTCCAACTTGGTTTTGCCTTGCATCCAACTTTGTACAGTCCCTTGAGCAATGTAGTACATAGGTTTAGCTGAAACACATCATGATTTTGTGGAACTTGTGAGGCTCTTGAGTGAGTATAAGGATATGTAGAGATACTTATACTTGAGCGGGTTATGCTGTGCATGAACTCGAACGGCTCCTGGCGGCATATCTCTTTGAAGGTTGTGTGGGTGGAGTATATGAACATCAGCGGGTGGGGTATATATAAACATCAACGGATGGAGTATATATATGACATTGACGGGTAGGGTATATCAGCAGGTGGGGTATATATATCAACAGGTCAGGTATATGATATTGATGGGTGTATTTTTTGTGCAGATTGAACAGCATAGAATTGGTCTGTGATCAACTAGTATGTTACAAGTCGGATACTTATGGACGATGATCATTTAAACCTGCAGAAATTTAGATCATTGGTATACAAGATTAATGAGCAGAATTTTGTTCATCGCAAGTGGGACTCAGAGTTTAAATATTGAGTCATGTACTGGTTGACTGTTTCTGCTTCAACTTGTTTTCTGCTAGCCCATGGTCTCTAACCCGAAGCAGGTTGCTTGTTCTTTAATGATCGTGAAGTCACCAAAATGCCACCCTTAAAAGGGACAAGCAAAGTCAGAAGGAAAACCTTGGGAAAACCAGTGAGGCTGAAGGTGAGCACTTTTTGATGTCCATGCAAGCCTAAACAGACACTCATTATCTTCAGGAGTCTTCCAATTTCATCCAGAATGCTGTGCATCCCCAACTGGGAACCAGCCAACCATCACTTTTCACCAGCCAGCTGTCAATGATCCTGATTTCCTGCCCATGCCTGGTAATGACAAAAGCTGTAACAAGTGCGATGATGCTCCTCTTAGTAAGGATGCCTTTAAGAGGCTTTCTTTGGCTGCAGGCAGTAAAGCTGCTCTTCAGGTAAGTAAGGTCATTGTATCCCTTATGGTTTATTTCAAAGTATGTACATCTAACACACCTGCATTTCATATAGACATACAAAGTGGGCAGGTTGAATCAAGGCCATCCAGCTGAAATCATGAACAAGCTAAATCCAGCAGGATCCTTGTATTGCAGTGTCTGAGGCAAACAACTTGCACTCAGTATCAGTGAGGTTCATTCGCACTTTATTTCATTTTGAAAATGAGCCATTAAATGATACTGTTAGTTTATATTCCAAATTTCATTTGGCACCAAGGGGCACACGTTCTACTTAGTTGAGGCTTACCACAACATAGTCAATGGCTCTTCACAGACACGAGGAGAGCTTAGTACTGCCTCCTGAATATATAGATGGGCCTATTGTTTGGACAAACACACCTCTTTATCTCCATACAAGCTGCCTATGTTTGTGCAGATTGGACCCTTGTGTTTATTGACCACCAGGTCTTTATTACCTTCCATGTTATGCATCTCTGGCAGAAATGTACAGAGGCTGACTTTCAGCCCAGTTCTGAGGTATATTATTTGTGGTTTTCTTCAATCTGAAGCTGGTCCTGAAGTGGACTTTCACTCAGAGTTTCAGTAGCAGGCCCACATATGTGGTTGATGGTGCCCTGCGCAAGCGTCCACTTCTTGCCAAAGTCACCACAGGTAAATCTAAAGTGCAATCAAATTTGACCAAGATATCCTACACTCCTGTCAAAATCATTCCTCGTCAGGCTGGGGTCAGGGCAACACCTTCACATTCAGCACATAGTTGGTCAAGGCTAGAAAAATGTACCTAAATCTTGTTAATTGTATCCATTCTATGTCTAGCCTGAAGTATTGTGTGCCCATTTTTGACAAGACCAGTGACTACTTTCATTCCAATAAGTAATAGGCTTTAATTTCCAAAAAGTTCGACTTTTTGAATATTAAAGCCTTTTATTACTTATTAGATTGATCTATGGGATCAAATAGATACAGGGAAAGCTAACCAAGAGTTGGAGCCCCTGGTACATCAGGAAATTGCATGGTGGTTTTGATTGGTTGTACAACCAAAATAACCCCAAAAGTTCACCAGTGTACAAGGTGGTCGTAACCTTGATCTTCCAGCTAATCATTCTCCCTTTCCAAGTTACTGGCTTCATTCCCATTGTTCATCAGTCTTTCATTCTGAGCCATGTAAGGTTTTTGAGACACTGATAGGAAGTGTGGAGGAAGTTCAGCAAGCTTGAGGAATCAAGGAAATCTGGAGAAATTGACTCACAAGCGTGACAACCATCAAAAACCCGAAAGTTCATACACCCTTTTCCTGATGTACCACCCCAGCAGTTTTCCTAGTAGGAGTACATACAGGTGATGATGCATAAATTTCAACATTTGGAAATCAAAGCCTTGTATTGGTTGTTGGCATGATCTATAGGATAGAATATATGTAGGGAAGGCTAAATCCAAGAGTTGGAGCCCCTGGTACCACCCCAGCAGTTTTCCTGGTAGGGGTACATGTGAGTGATGATGCAGACATTTCGACATTTTGGAAATCAAAGCCTTGTAATGATCCACAGGATAGAATATATGTAGGGAAGGCTAAATCCAAGAGTTGGAGCTCCTGGTACCATCCCAGCAGTTTTCCTGGTAGGGGTACATGGGGGTGATGATGCAGACATTTCGACTTTTTGGAAATCAAAGCTTTGTATTACTTACCGGCATGATCTTTGTATAACTTATTGGAGTGATCTATAGGATCAAATAGATCCAGGGAAAGCTAAATCCAAGAGTTGGAGCCCCTGGTACCACCCCAGGAGTTTTCCTGATAGGGATACATAGGGGTGATGATACAGAGATTTCGACTTTTTGAGAATCAAAGCTTTTTATTACTTGTTGGAATGATCTATAGGATAGAATATATGTAGGGAAGGCTAAATCCAAGAGTTGGAGCTCCTAGTACCACCCCAGCAGTTTTCCTGGTAGGGGTACAGAGGGGTGATGATGCAGAAATTTCAATTGACAAACAGTATCAGCTGAAAGAGGTTAGGAAGACTCAGTGAGGCCACTGACATGGATCACAAGGTCAAATTTGCTCAACTCAGACAACATTGGAATGAGAAACAAAGGGCAAGCATTGGCGGTGAGACAAAGACATTGAGAGAGAGTCATGGTGGTAATGTGAAGCCAATGGAACATGATGGGAACAAATGACCTCATGTGGAGATCTCCGTTTCAAAATTTAAACCCCCCTTGCCAGGACCAGCTGATCAATTGATGGGACATATCCCTTTCCTCCCTTCAGTCAGATTCGGGAACTCTTTACCACAAACCACTATCACTCTTTGCATGTCCATCTCCTCACCACCTTCCTCTGCCTTCAACAAAGCCCTTGCTATCTACCCCTTCTCAGTGTTTAGTAGGGCTAGGCTGACGTCTTCCGACATGGCACTGACAGGCGAAGACACACTTTCCAGACTTTGATGACAAACACGTACTCTGGATCTTGCTGGTAATGTCATATTACGAGGCCTTTAGGCTGAGTTAATTTATGTTGTAGCGACCTCCCAGATCTTTTCCACAGGTTCAAACTCCCACCCCTGTTTGTTGGCGCTCATTAGGCACTCATCTGGAATCACAGTCGAGACCCATCTGTTGACTCGCAGATACGCATATACCCTGTCTGGTGAGTGTCACGCATTCCATTTGAACCATACTTCTTCTGACAGAGGTCTGGTGAACATGTTTATTGCAGTTAACTGGTATCTGGTTTCTTTCACTGCAAGTCACTGCATATATGCACATTTCTATGCTTCTGATCAACATATATCCTTCGTTGTTGCAGTTCCACTACATGCCCAATCAACTGCACACCAAGCTCAATGTTTTTTCATAGATGTACCATCCTCTCGTGAGTTCTTTCATGCACACATGTATTACACTATAGTTTGATGACCGTTATCTTGTAGGTTGACACACATTGTTTTTGAAGGTAGTCGTGCCTGCACATTGATTCCTGTCCCTCATCTGTGTGCACTGTATCACTATTTTTCATGTCAGTAGTACAGTATGTACTGTAGACAATGATAATATTTACTCTACTCCCTCATGAAGCATCCATTGTGTATGATTTACTGTACGAGAACCTAAGTGCCTTCGCAATATCTCATGGGACATGTCAGCAAGCTTGATCAATCATGGAATAGCATTTCAAACTCAATCTACAATGGAACAACATGGCAAACTCAGTCTAAGATGGATTAGAATGGCAACCATTGCCATCATGGCAGCATTGGCCATGTCATACCACTATGTCAATATCCTCCATTCACAGTCAGTGCCAACTGATGAATAGCTTTAACCGACAAGTTTTGCATACCCTTGCCATATGAGGGCTGGAACAACGGTTCCAGTGCCAAAATCAGCATACTGACCATAGTTCTAAATTTCTCCCTTTGTTTGTACTCCCGAGTCCCAAGAGTGGATACCAGAAAGACAGTGTCTTCCCTGCACTAGTCTGAGCAAGGGGGTGGCAGTTAAAAATTTTTTTACATCCACTTGGAAAAAATCTTAGTGACCTCGCTGGACTTCCCCCTCCCCTTTTCCAGCCCAAGGTGGACCCCCCCTCTCTCCTACCCAATGTGTTGGATATTTATTCTGCCACCCCCTTGAGTCTGAGTCACTCTCCTGATATCCTTCACATTACTTATCACTAGATAGTGCACATCAGTAAAATGGCAAACCTGCTTTTAGTGACTTTTTGACAACTTTTTCCAGTAAGCGGTCAGCTTTCAAAACACAGGCCCCATCGCTTTTCAAAGTTTCAGACACTTTCAAATGCAACGTCCAAAAGTTCCAAAAAAGTTGCAGCTAAAGCAAATACAGCAGTGCAAAAAAGCTGGATTCTACGGCAGATGGATTGCCTTTTTGTACATAATACACATTCACAGGCAACAGGTGTTCTAGTATACTTGAGATTAGTATCCTACCATGCTCCCTGCTCTCAGCCTGTGTCATCCTAGACATTGCCTTGTCCCTGTGGCCGCCATTCTGTAGCCCACTCCACCTACATTGGAATCCCAGGCATACAAAGGTAAGCAAAATGGCTGAACTGGAAACATTGTGTTTTGTAGGTTGAGTGCTGAAAAGACTAGTCAGTAACAGTAATAATAAAGTATAGTCAGGAAGTAGTAGCTACCATACAAGTGCAACCAGTCAGGAGAAAGACAGTAAGTATCCCGGTAGCATGTTATGTTTGTGACCAAATGGTGTGAGCACAGTTTTTCTGAGCAAATAGAATTAATAATGAGGATGTAAAACCAGTGAAAAAGACATCAATTAGACAGTTTGTGCTTTTTGGTCATATGCGAAATCCATGTTGCACTTTTTGTACGCAACCGAAAAATGCATTGCACATGTCAACTGTGTACAGACCAAGTATAGACCATGTCTTCACCACTTCTGAGCATCTCAACTCTTACAAGACACCCTATAGCACATTTAATGAACTGTAGTACCTCTCAGTATTGTCATATGCTCCATGAGGCCCTCTTTCTGCCAAATTTTTGCTCATGAGTGGATTGCTCGGGTTTCAGCTAGGCTTCAGACTGGATGGTTCCATGGAGCCCTCTGTGCCAGTTGCCTTGTCATCGAGCAGATTTGCTCCTCGGGTGTGTTCTAGTCATTGTCACCCATACAAGTGCCAGAGGAAGGAAGAGTCAACATGACAACACCACCAAAGGCACAACATCATTTTCAGTCACATCTGAAAAGCGCAAACTGTCTATTGAGATATCCCCGTGGTCACTGTCTTACTTGTCTATTTTCGCCGGATACATATATGAAAGCACAAAAAAATCAAGATGTTGTATGTTTGAAGTGTTGCTACAATCCAAGTGACTTGAGGAGCTTGAGGAAGGGCCCTGGGCAAAGGAAACTTAGAATTCTTGAGTATGTAGTACTTGAGGGGTCAAGAATGTTGAGGCCGGACAGACACAAGCATTGCCAAGGGTTGGCTAAGGGCCAAAACACGGTGCAACAACAGGACTGATGTAAGCTGTGGCTTGGTACTGTATAGCAGCAGAGTTTGAATGGAATGAGGAAGAATTTTTGAATGCGAGACAAATGCAAGACTCACACCTGCAAGAGCCCAATACTGCTGGCAGCTTTATACAGAGAGAAGACCTGTCTTCTTCTTTGTCGCTTGCTTTCTTTTCTTTTTTCCTCTCTTTTCCTCAACAGTTCATATGTTTGCTTATCTTCCAGTTTTGGGCCTCTGTACCTCATCTGGCTTCTTCCAAAAAGAGAAAACCTGTGGCCTTGTACTTGCCACATGCAGTGTTGGCCCACATCCCTTTCATGGGAAGCTGACACAGAGCCAACCTTTCAACTCATCCAGTGATCAAACCTGTAGGGCCCAAGTAGTGTTGTAAATGGTCTGGCTCAGCTCTAGCTCATTGCCAGCTTGAGTCATCTTTTCCTGTCGCTTTTTTCCCTCTACAACCTGCCTTTCACTACCATGTTTTGCTTGCTCTATGTCCTCGCTACCTCTACACAGCAATATATGACTCACAATACGTTCTAAATTTGCTTGTCAGCAGATTTTTGGGGCGGTATCCATTGAACTTGTAGTCAATACTGATTACAGATATTGATAAGATTATGTAACACTAGCTAGATATGTTTATTGTATGAAATGATAATGACGTCCATTGCTAGATGCTTTGCAGATACTGTCTCTGATCTGTATCTTGTGATTCTGGTTTCAACCACTGCAGGTTCATTGGTATCTCTGCCACAGCCCCTTGCTGAAAAACATGCATGTAGCAAGTATATGGTTTTCAAGTGCTCAACAAGTGGTTGTATATTGTGTATTTTAGTATGTGCTATTGCTAAGGAAAT
Organism: Tetrapyrgos nigripes; assembly: GCA_013368315.1. Classification (NCBI taxonomy): domain Eukaryota; kingdom Fungi; phylum Basidiomycota; class Agaricomycetes; order Agaricales; family Campanellaceae; genus Tetrapyrgos; species Tetrapyrgos nigripes. The sequence continues at coordinate 331,241 of JAACJM010000018.1, forward strand.
AAATCTATACTTTTATCCTCTATGAAAAGGCTTACATATTGGCTTTTTTGATCTTTTTAGCAATGCAACAAGAAGCAGGAGGGCTTCTGTAAACAGTGGGGCAGTCGATGTTTGCTATGAAACAGCAAATGTAATCACATGGTCACAGGCCAAAAATGACACAACTCTTGCTGCTAGAGTCAGAGCCAGCCAGCAAAAAATGACTCTAGAGCTGAGTCAGAACCATTATAATAGAGCTGCTTGTAGCTGAGCTGTAGTGGACCATAGTCAAACCATTACAACACTAGGCCCAAGTACAGAGGGCCCAAGTACATAGGATTAATCTAGTGTACATAGATAAATCTGAAATCTGAGATATGGCTGTTGCTAGGGAAGCTGAGTGGTCCATCTAAGGAATACAAGAATGACTATATTAGTCTATAGTCCTATAACTATATACATGTGTACAACTATAAGTAGAAAATACAATAGCAAAAGCAAGATATTTATGGCAACACAACAAGCAAAAAAGAATATATCAAATGCACGCAAGTCTCCTTGTCTTGACAATTTGCTTCGCTATGGTGAACCTCCTTCAATCCAAAATGCATCTTCATCAGAAACTCCTCCCAATGACAGGTGCAGCAGTCAGGACATGGCCTAATGACCTTAGTGGGTAAGTAAACAAATAACCAGCTACCTTCATCAAATGCACTGGCCTAAATTTCTTAGACTGGTGACAGCTTCTCCATTCCCTCACTCTGATCTTTGGGGTGTGGCCAGTTGAGCCAACTTTGAACTCTAATCTCCCACTCCCCTCATTCAGCACCAACACATACACCCAAGAACATTCTGATTCTGGTAGGATGTTTGGGAGTGAAATCTGGAAGAAAGAATACTTGAAGACATCAAAATAGAGAAAATTTACAAGGAGAAATCAATTACCATGAGTTTGCTTGGCAGTGAGCAGTCACAAGTCGAGGAGGAATGGGGTGGAATAGATAGCAGTTTCAACCCCAAAACTGCTGAATATGCTGATGGCAATATGCATGAGCAAGACATCAATGACTTCCTCTCTGACCACAGCTACAAAACTGACACTGAGGATAGTGAGGATGAAGATGAGAATATAAGTAGGAGGGAAAAGAAATTTTAGTAAGAAATTAAGAATTTTCAAGGCAAAGCTTACCATCTAGCATACAAGAGAAGTCTGACAGCTCTTGGTATGGTCTTGTATCCATATAGACCATCCATAGATGCCTTGATACAGATGGTGTCAAGCCCTAGAGGATGTGTGGACTGTACATATATGGAAGTCACATAGAAAGCTGTGACAAATAACTGACAAACACCTGAGCACTCCTGCCTCTGCTCTCCCAATGTTGCAGACTCCAAAACACCTGACTGCTCCTGCCTCTGCCCAATGGTATGTGTACACTTTTGGAGTATAAATTCTCTTTTTCAATGTTTTGAAGTTTTCCATCTTCCCTGTCTGCTTGCCAAGTTCCTATTCTATGAGGGCATCTAATGGGTCTCCTTTGGTTGTATCTGCATTAGATTCTTCAGGAGCAGATTCTGTAGTATATGTTTTCACCTTGAATGAGGGTAGTGGCCCACTCAAGTACAAAATTGGGTCCACAGGCCACACACCTGAGACCAGACTCAGGGAATGAAGGAGGGGACACCAGTCAAAGGGGTTTAGACTGGTGTATTTGGTGAAGGTGGTAGGTAGGAGTACATTGTGTGGTTTTACAATTCGTACTCTACTTACCTAGTTTCACACCAGAAAACAAAGCCCATCAATGTCCTTTTGAGCTGCAGCTCAGCTCCAGGTAGCTCTCGACCAACTCTGGCTCAAGTCATAAAAGCCAGCTCAAATTCCCTCAGAGAGACTCATCTCTAGTGACCCAGAAATTAGTTAAAGGTGTAATGTCTTAGTAGTTGACATTGTGGCGTGTCTTTGAAGCAAGTTTGGTGTACTTTAAGAGTGAGAAAGACCATGAGACATAGATCAAAAAAGTTGCTTGCCTTAATTTGATTGGTTCTCACAGTAATTAATTTCTAGCATATGGGAAAATGATGTATCTCTTGGTTCAGAGCATGCATACCATGTCTGGAAGCCCAATTTCACTCCTGGAATGTCAAATGACTTGTAAGTTCTCATTTCTACATTTATATGTACATGTCTACAAGGAGAAATGATCTTCACTGAATTTTAGCAACTCAAGTTGTGACTAGCTGGTCCTAAAGCCAAGCCAAGTCATTTATATGAGGAGCTGTTTGGAGCCAAGCTGGAGTGGACTGTAGTCAAACTGTTACAACACTAACTTGGGCCCTTCAGGTTTGATGAAAGGGGTGTGGGCCAGTGCTGAAGCATGGCAAGAACAAGTCCAGTGAGCTCAAAGATTCTACAAACCAGTCAAGTAAAGAAAGTTAATGGAAAATGGTGTGTATAATACTAGTTCAATTTCTGAGAAAAGCAGATAAAAGTACTGTAGTGTGCTAGTACTATGATAAATACAAGTACATAAGAAGAAACAGTGTTTTAGAGCTCTCTATAAATCTGGAAAAAAGTAATGGAGTACTCAGGTGGTACTTCTGGGGTCACCAATGTTCCTGCCCTGCCAGGACACTGAAAAAATCTGCTCAACAACACCGCCACATCCTTCAGAGCAATGGTTCATATTGGTTTTTTACTTACATTCTCACCTACCCTTCTGTCTCATGCCCTTTATGCTATTTATGCCTCTTTCTTGCTGTTCGTCTTGATGATACTTACTCTAAAGATGTCCTCTTCATTGACAGGCACAACATGCACACTCTGGAAACCTGATAATACATTGAGTTCTGATGTGCTTCATGTACTAATCAGTAATGCTCACCTTCTACAGTAGGAGTATGAGCATCTGCCATATCATTCTCCACCATGTCTTCTATTACCAGTAATTCTGTTTCATAAGTTAGTATCATCAATATCAGTCCAATTTTACTTACCTTGAGATAGGGCTTGCCAATCAGCCTGTGAGTCTAGGTGGTCTTTATCTTCTCACTCCGAGTTGGACTCAGAATCTTCAATAACTAGATGTGTTCAGATCTGGCAAGTTGCTGATTTGGAGGTGTAAATCCTTGAGATATGGGACAGTGGTTTTCTGTTGGTTGTTTTCTGGGGTCTGGGATGGGATTTTGTAGGCTCTGGTGCTTTTACAAGTGGAGGCATAGGCATAGCTTTCTGGGGAAGGCTTGCTGTCTCTGTATCGGGATGAAGTCCTAGTGTCAGTGATGTTCCAAACACTTTAGGAACCCTTCAGGGTGGTTCTGGAACCTTCTACACCCTTCAAAAAAATTTCATATCAAAAATTTTTTTAGACCTTGACTGACTGACCAACTGACTGACCCAATGTCACAGCATCATGGCCTGGCCCCCTCTTGAGGACTGCCCAGGCTTGAGCACAGCCACCATGTGTCAGCTCACGTGCTGCCAGAAAAGTTCTTAGTTAAGGGGATATATAAGAGGGTGGGAATGGGAGGGTGAGCGAAAAATATCTCAAGTGAATGGCGAGTGAATGAGAGAAATAAACTAAGGAGAATGAACAGGGATAGAGACTATATAAGGTAGATGATAGGAATATAAAATACACGAAACTACATAGTGGAGAAAGGTATGGAGAGGATGTTTGGGATGTATGTTAGAGAAGGGTGTAGGAGACTAGCAGTTTCACTGAATTGTGATCAGATCACAAACTGCTAGTAAGGAGGGTTGAATCTCAGTGAGATGTACAAACCAAGATGGAGGAAAGGGAAAGGATAGATAGGGAGGGAGGTGAGAATGCAAGACTCTGTGAAGTACTCACAATTAGACTACATTAAGTAAACATTAACAATGATTAAATAACTGATATATAAGTATGGACACATGTCATCATATATCATATGATATATGTGTGACCACAGATCTAGATCAATCAATAGAAAAGATGCTGCTGGCATTTGGGGTTGTGCACAAGAGGGCCCACCATTTGCTCCCCTCCTCTCCCTCACAGGCTTGGGGGGTCCCTGAACCAGGGAGTCTCAGGTGGGCACTCTAAAGCCTTGTTGTGTGCAGGTAAGATGTCTTTAACCCTAACCTTTAACTGGTGCAGCTGTGCTGCAGGGCCTCCAGCCCCCCTAACTCTAACAGGGTGGTGCAAGTGCCACAGGCCTTTGGCCCAGCCCTAAACCCTAACCAAACCCTAACCAAAACCCTAACTGAATGAACCCTAACACTAAGGTGAGGCTAGTGCCTCACCTCAAGGTGTAATAAAAAAGCACAAATGCAGGATTGAACCCACATCCTTTGCTCCAGCTTGACATGCTTAATCAATACGCTATTCTAGCGTGTTGCAAGTGCACATGCAGTCCCTGACTCTCTAAATCAAGAACACATTACATATCTTAGTATGCTTGCATACTATTGCATATCTATCAATTCGTCTCTTCATGTTTTATATATGCTTATGCAGTGCTAGATGAACCCTGTTTTAATATGCACATTGTGTTAACACTTTTGCACATTTGAAAAGTTCTTGACACCAAAGAAGCAGCCCTATCTGACACTGAAACTGTGGCATCTAACACAACAGAGTAACAATCAACAACTTTAGACAAGCACAGATACACACCAAAGCTCACCTTCGCAGTTATCCATCTTTAGTAGTGCAAAAAACAAACTTGACAAAAAGTTCATAGGGATGCAACAGGGGAAGAAAAGGAAATGAACGATACACACCCACTAGGAATAATATACATACATGGGTAAAGACGTCATTTGGAATTAGGGGTTACCAAAATTAGCATGAGTAAATGTCGAAGTTACTAAGCCCAAAATGATGGCGTCTCCCTTTTTGAGATGAAATGGTATGATTAGGGTAACAGTACTTAAACAGTACTTGAATAAATTCGAACTTTTTGGTGACAAAACTATCTAAAATATGCAAGGGTAAGCAATCAATGAATACTGAAAAATTGTGCCGTTTGGGATGTGGAGAAGTGAAAAACAACAGAAAATGATTGGTTCAGCCTGGGATCAAACTGGGGACCTCAAGTGTGGGAGTTTGATGGCAGAAATTTTGACCCCACAAGGCCCTTCTCTCTGAAAGAGAGTCAGGGACCAACACTTACTTTTCATGGTAAATGACAGGCATATAACAGTATATTGTGTGTTTTGGGAGAAGATTGGGTCTGATCAGTTCTTTTTGGCTCCAGACAGGTCATGCAAATGTCTTGTGATCCATGACGACTGAGGAACAAGGGCTTATCTAAGGATAAGCTAGAATGAGCATGTGAAAGGACGAGCCTAACTTGGGTGGCCTCCACCTTACTTGCAAGCTTCACTTCATATGTAATAGGCCAAACTGAGGGCAACCACCCCCATCTATAGATTGTGAGTGAGCGTGTGGGCCAATGTGTTATTAAAAGAGAGTGGGATGGGTGGGCAGAAGAAAAAATGCATAGACAGTTGGGGTCAACCTTGAACTGAAGAATAATTGATGAATCAAATCATATATATATGTGACAGATCATACTGGTGTACAACGAGCCTCCACTGCAAACCACAGCACCAATCCTTGGAAAATGTTGAAACAAATAAATCAGAAACATAAATGAAATGATGAATGGATGTTTGAGAGAGGGGTATCAGATGAGGCTCCACTTGCTATTTGCAGAGGCCTCTGAAGGTGCCTTGGCAATGTGTCCTTCTCATCTTCGTCTTGTCCACCCAGACATGCTCCCTTCTCACTCTTCTCTTTTTGCTTCTTTTTGTTCTCCCATTTGCTGCTATGACCCTTATTACATGTGGCTCTTCACTCAGACCTGACGGCTGCGACCCAACCAAATACAAAAGGACATGGAGACCATCAAGCTCAGTTAAAAACCTTAGCCTAGAAGGCAAACTCATGATGAACAAGGAGATTGAGCAGAGAAATGCGTTATAGAGACAAGTGAAGGTGCGAAAGACAATGCAACAACAGGTGGACAACCTTTTTCCAACTGCATCACTCATCACGATCCCTTATGAGGACTACGAAATACATGCTTTTCTATCACCTGCCTTTCCCATTCATGCCCACCACTTTTGTTTTTTCCTGCCGATAAGCAAAAAACATGCAAGACCTTGGACAATATGTCAGGAGGAGCAGTTCTAGAGGCCGTTATTAGGTTGTCTTGGGGTTTAGGGAAGCTTTTGCATTCTCTTCCATATTTCTTCTTCTCACCTGTCCTTTGTTTAACCATACTCTACTGATTTATACTCTCTGCCTAGATTCTCCTCTTGTGTACCATTTTATGTACTGCAGGCCTTGTACTACACTTTCAAAAGTACTCTCTTGTCAAATGTGTTACGCCTCGACTTCTGTTCATGTCAACTGGCAACTGAGGCATGTTTTCTCGTTCCTGTTATTCTGTTTCCTTCTATTTCACCTATAATTTTATGCCTTTCCTTTGTGCACCACTCTCCATTTCTTTCTTCAAACACTTTTTCCTTCATCCCGCATTCTACTTTCCTTCTACTTGCTTTACTTGCTTTGCAGATATTTCTGTTCAATGAATGGATGCCTTATTTACTATGATGGTGCTCAAGGCGATACTTGTTATGCCTTCCATGTTACATCCATTTATGTTCTTTGCCTATTTTTGCTCCTGAAACAAGGCAAATTCCCCTTCTATTCTTATTCTTTCTCTTACATCCACCCCTCCGCACATCTACCTACAACTACACTCCATTTCCCACTTTACTCTTTACCCTCTTTCATTTCCTCTATCATTCATCTCCATTCCCTCATTTTCTTCAATGGTAGTGCTTAAGGCACAAATTGCCCATCCGTTTATTTCGTTGTATGCTTCCAGGTTCTGATTTCATTCTTTGACTTTGGATATCATCAGAGGTCATAATCCCTTTTTCTAGTATATAATGCCATTCCTTTCATCATATACTTTCACATTCTTTTCCCCGTACATGTCTGACCAACTACAAGCATTGGCTTGTAAACTTGCCTCAATAAATGTTGTCACTTGGCTGACTGTAATTGGAGCTCAATCAAATGCTTCAAAATGCATCACAATGTAGAAATTACAATAAGTAATTCATAGTGAGATCATAGGCCACATAATATGGAGTTGAATAGTTTGTATTGCGCTTGCAGCTTACTGCAATCACATGATGATGTATCTACTTTTTACAAGCTTTTATACTATGTACTACTGTGGCTGAGCAAATCTGTAAATAGAGCAAAGTGGTGCTAAGTGGATACTACAATGTAATTTCTGAGATCAGTCTGGAGTAATGATATAAATAGCTATGTAAGTTACGAGGCCTTTAGGCTTCGTTAATTTATGTCGCAGAGCGACCTCCCAGATCTTTTCCACAGGTTCAAACTCCCACACCTGTTTTTTGATGCTCATCAAGCGCTCATGGTCGAGACCACCATGACGTTGTCCACAGCTTCCTCAGACCACGTAACTAAGGCAGCATCGAGTGTGCCTTGCTTCCTCCTCATGTCTGGGTTCCTCCACCAGTGGTCAAGGTGCTTGTACTGATTTCTTCCACTGTTATAACAGCATTTACTTACATGTACTATGTTGCCTCTCAAAAACTGTACATTAATATGTGCTGCTGAAATCCCGAAGGCCTTGTAGCTTGCCACGCGAAGCGGTGGCACTTTACCCCAGTATGGAGTAAAGTGGAAAGTGAGTGGTGCATATGTGGCTAAGTATATAGAATTCCAACACACAATGGCTTACAATATCAATGCAACTCCCTCATTCACCTTGAGAGATTCCTACCCTATCTTATGTTGGTCTTATGATGCATTGTTATGCTGGTATCAGCTCTGATCCACTTCCTGGTGAAATTATATTGGACATTTGTTCCAAATACCTGCACCTCCTGGTAAAAGTCCAATTGGCATTTTGTGCAGGATATGGCACCTCTCCTCTCATTCACTCTAGGCAGTTTTATTCATGGAACCCGACATTTCCCCAATCAGATACCAGTGTCTTATTCTATGCCTCCTATATTTAAGCTACCTTGTTTCCCTGCCACCCATAAATATGTGGGACGTGTATTACAATCCCACATTACCTTGGATCTGAGATGGGAAGGCATGCTGGCTGCGTGATATCTGTTCTGCTTTGGGTAACTTGCCAGAGCCATCTCAAATTGATCATTCTTCTTCACCTTTCCTAAATCATACACTGACTTTCAAGTTCAAGCTTCAGTCAGGATATCCTCACTGTGACACATGTTTGTCCTTGGCCGTTACCACCATGCATCTCAACAAGTGATCTTAGCAAGGGATGCAGGGCACCACTGCGAAATAGAATCTTCCCAGTAGCACTGGCATTTTTATACTGTGACAGTGCCATCTTATATGGTATTTGATGTCATTCTAGTACTAGACGATATTATTATATCATTTCCCTTTACTGTCTACTACTGTGTGACAGCACCTTTTTCTATAGTCCAACACCTTTCTACTGCATAATACCACTATATCACTGCCTTCTACTGTCTACTGTCCAAGGGCACTATTTTCTATGGTGTTTTGGCACTTTTCTACACCTTCCTTCTACACAATATCATCATATAGTATCTTTACCTTCTACCCACTACTGCACAACAATACCACATTCTACGGTGTATGACATTACCTTCTACATGAATTTTATTCCAGCTTTCTCTAACATCCCACAACCTTTCTACCACCTACTGCACAACTTTGCAATCTCAAAATCTTCTATGGATGTTATGTCACCTTTTGTTTGATTTTAATTGTCCAAAATCCTATACTCATTATCAGGTTACTTTGGCCTCAGGAATCTCTCAACTCTCGCCCATTTGCATGGCAGATCACCCTGTTTGTTTTGCAGGTGGCAGTGCTCTATCTGTACCAACTGTCATTTCAGTTGGCAATGGTAGTGCTTGCATGTGGACATTCTGCCACTTCTTCTGCATTAGTCCTTTTGATATCCTCTTGATACTGCATCAGATACCCTGCACTATTGTGACACTGTCACCCCCACTCCACATGAAACTTATCTACTTTGGAATGTACTTGATCATTGGCCACCTCTATGCAAATTTCTTGATGTCGATTGAGACAAGGAAGGATATCAAAGCCAATCAAGACTGTGAAGATAGTAGTCCATCAGTCTTCAATGGTCAGAATCCAAAGTGCTTAAATTGTCAACTAACAACATGATCATCTCTTTCTTTGAAAAAATTTCTATAGATTAATATTTACTGCTGCTTCTACCCTGCCCTTTGCCAGACTTTCTAGAAGAAGATCCTGCCTTTCAAGTTGGTGTACCCACTCATGCCTCTTACTTCTTGAACAGTGCCCTTCACATGTTGTACTGCTACTAACTTGTTTGTATTTCTTGATCAGCACATAATAGCATTTATTTGCCTGACCCTGAACTCTCAATTCTCACTATGCTCTGTTGGGGGTCCAGCCACCTAGTCTCTAGGCATCTGTGTTGGAGCTCCACTTGTTTTGAGTGCTCCAGATGGCTTGAGACTTCATCTTCTGGACTCTGGAAGCTCAGGTCTTGGCCTTAGAGGTTCTTTCTTTTGGGCTCTCTTTTCCAGGAACCTTTCATGTTCTCAATGCATCTTGCAAGCTATCACATTTTTGAACATGTGATCTGCTGCTTGCGCTGAACCTCTTGGGCCAAGCCCTCAGGCAAAACCCTAACAACTAGTATCTAACTAGTTGTAGGTCTCTTTGAGTACTCAGAATCCCACTGAGTACTCATTTCTCTTTAGAGTTCTTTCTAGTGGAAAAACTAGCTTATTCCAAACTTTCACATTCTCTCCTACTATGGCCTTTATAGTACTTAACTTATTGAAGTGTCATAGTAGCCCTTTCCTTCCATCCTAATGTTATTCCTTGTACAGGTGACCCACCTATATTCTCTCTCATCTGATTTCCTTCGACTCACAGCAGAAGACACAGCAATTCCCAATACTTAGTATAAGGGAGTGTAGGAACAATTTTTTTCTCAATGAAAGACACATGACTTGTCACGTTTATGTCACATGCAGCTGCCAAACCTGATCCTGAATATGTTTTACAGTGACAATCCAAAACTGTAAGCAATAAGACAAGAACAAAATTTTAGGAGAGCACCCTGTCTGAGAAGACCAGAATAAAGAGACAGAGAACACTCAAGGTTCCCCTAATATACATGACTTCTCTCAAGTCAGTAACACCAGCCATTGTGAGGAGCTGCCAGTTGTTGCCAAGTTCTATCATTTTATCAGCAGGGATACCGACAGAGTTTGTCAACTGATGCAAGAAATCCATGCTCTGGTTCATGGTCTTTTGGCAGGACTCACCAGGTACCACCAGTGGCAGGCAAGCCCAGCAGAATTGGAAGTGATGGTGCTGGATGCTCATCTCAATGCATGGAGCACATTTCTGGAAGGGCTGCAGTAAGCATAGTCCAAAGCTCAAAGGTCTCCTACATGTGGAGCTGTGGTTCCCCCTTCTGGAGATTACCAATAGAGGCGAGACTGGCTTTGCTCCAAAGAAGGTTACCTTCATATCTATATGTGCTAGTCATACATTGTATCCATAGTTAAGCTCATTGACTGTGATTGTATCTTCTGGTGTCTGATTTCTACTTTCCATGACAGGCAAAGGCACTGTTATTGAACTCAATGTTCAAGTGGACTTTCAAATGCTGGACTCAGGAGTACTCTCTTTCATTGTAGCAGACAAAATACATGTCTGTGATGTTAAAATTATATACAAATCCTTTTATCAGGTCTTGCGTCCCATCAGTGGTGCACTGCCCTAAATTAGTTAAGGGTCACTGCAGACAGCAATGGGTATTTTCCAGCCATTTTTGCACAGGCGTAAATTTCAAATCTTTCAGAGCAGTTTTTGCAGACCAAGCATACCCCATATGGGACCATTTTGAGGCTGGAATTCCATATGGGGTAGTTCCAGCACTGAGCAGAAGTTCAAGATTTAAGGTTGCACAAAAATGGATGGTAAATACCCATCACTGTCCACTGTGGGTTAGTCTCTCCTAGACAGACCCAACCCTCAGTTGGGTCTGTTTGAACTGTGACCCCCGCATCACTGCCATGGGGTCATTACATAAGAATGTGCATGTGCATATCACATTGGTTTGGGTTGATTGGGACTAATTGGGACAAATTAAGGTACTTATAAGAGGTATAAGGAATCTGAGAGGCATATCTGAGGCTTTTCAGTAGCTCAAGGACTTTGAGATACTGCTGCGAGCTGTGTGCTCTGAGCTAGAGTCACACTTGTCACACTTATGTGACTACTTGGTGACTACAATTCCTGGGAGGGCTTTCTTCCTTGTTTTGACCAGTCTTACATCCCAATTTTCTACAGGAACTCAATCATTTGCTAATATTTGCAATCCTTTGTAGTAGTGTTCGTTTTGCCAGCAGCGTGCTGATACATTCATATGTAATAATGCTGTGGCGGTGCAAGAAGGACGCGTATACTCTCAGACTAGCTGTGGGTGTGTAGGCACAGCGGGGTGCAGTGCTGAAATGGTCCACCAGTTCAGTTATCTTTTGCATTCCAATCCTGATGTTGGCAATCACCATATTGTCTTGGCATACCATGCCGGTCTCATCAGTTTACACTGGATTTGGGCCTCGTTATCATGCCACGCGCAGCAATGGCTCACATTTCCCTTGTGACAGATAGTTCACACCATTTTGAGCAAGATAAAATCAAGCGTATTTGCTGCCGAAAACTGGGTCACAAATTAGTCTCAAGTATCCAGACTGACAATATATACATGTCCTACACTTCGTGTGTATATATGTAGTCTGACGCTTTTGAATAGGGCTGATCCGTGCCAATCTGTTATTAGGTAAGTAAGATATATTCCCATGGGTGGTTTCCCACCTTCTTGGCCTCGAAAACATCAAAACTTTTGGATTTTATTTCATATTCCATTCTGCCTACCAAAAATCACAAGGGAAAACGGAGCAGAACTCGCGGAAAGACCTCAAGTCCATTTCTGCGTCAAGCTTTGGGCTGTAAATGTACCCATTCAATAATTACAACTTCCACCTGTTCAATTGCCGTAAAAATTTATATGTACAATCTTTCATAGTATCTTAGTACATAGAAGAAACAACAAAGCGATTTGGTGCAGAAATTTGTGTGCCTTTGCAATGCCGCTCTTACTTACATAATAAGGTGCTGGCACAGTTCGCCCATTGAGATTGCCACAAGACTAGTCACAAATGCTCAAATTATGTGCCTAAGTTTTTCCGCGCTAAACCTTTATTCATTTGTGACCAAAAAAGGGAAGCAACATGGTATTAGAATTTTCTTTTGTGAGAAAATGCGCCAAAAGGTACGATCAGTATTTGTGTGCTGAATTCCGGCAAGTAAAAGGAAGTTCTTTTGTGAGAAAATGCGCGAAAAGTATGACCAGTATTTGTGTGCTGGATTCAATACTGTGTCCGAATTACTTTTCCTTTTACTCACCGGAATCCGGCACACAAATACTGATCATACTTTTTGGCGCATTTTCTCTCAAAAGAACTTCCTTTTACTTGCCGGAATCCAGCTCACAAATACTGATCATACCTTTTGGCGCATTTTCTCACAAAAGAAAATTCTCATACCATGTTGCTTCCTTTTTTTGGTCACAAATGAATAAAGGTTTAGCATGGGAAAACCAAATACCCAGAAATAATACTGTCATGACAGCCACCACTGCATGTGGCAATGACAAGGCCCAAAGGAAAGGAAGTAATTGGCAAGTGCTAAATGAGCACTGTCAACTGTTTGGTTCTGGATTCCAAGTTGGAAATTAGTAAGAAAATCTCAAGAAAATCATATATCTAACATGCATAGCCATGCACAGAAGCCTCAGGTTATCAGAACAAGTCCCTAAAGGACCTCGTAACACTGTAACCCTCATGGATGGTGAGCAGCGATGAGCAAGTGTACAGGATGATGGACGTCAAATGGACATTGCAGACCACACATTTTTGTGGCAACAGCTGGTGACTGGTGATGAAATGGCACCAGTAACACTGCGGGTGGCCATTTATATTTGCAGGCATTTTTGTAGGGACTTAAATTACGAATTTTTAGCACAATTTCTAGGCTGATAAGAGTCAAAGTATTTGCCAGTATTTGCTGCTGAAATGCCAACTTTCCATTTAAAGCTGGCATTTCAGCGACAAATACTTTGACTTTTATCAGCCTAGAAATCGTGCGAAATTTTCGTAATTTAAGTCCCAACAAAAATGCCTACAAATATCAATGGCCACCCGCAGTGTAATGAAGAAACGGCATACCGGCATGACCGGAGCTTGCCGACTGAATAGGAGACGCATCGAGCATAGCCACACGCAGGAGCATCAGGTTATAAGAACGAGACCCTAAAGGGCCTCATAATAATGTGCAATAGAGAGATAGAGAGGCTGAAAAGTAGAGAAATTGCTAGTATAATGGCTACTGTGTCATTAATTCTTGAGCTAATTGCACCAAACTTGGTAGAACAAAATTTATTGTATATACGGACATTTTCATGGCGGCGATAGTATATCGTCGACCTGGAAGATTTTTTAACGAATTTCAAAAGTATGAACCACCTAAAATGGAAGTGTGACAGGCATGTGACAGGGGTCCACCAAACAACAATGACTTCTACCTTAGACGGATGTGCATGGACCAAGGATGCTGGTAGCCAGGACCGCTCTTGGTCTACTGTTCCGCCGGGCAACCTTGACCAATGGCAGGTCTTATTCCACCACTGCCATAGAAAACATTAGAAATATCGCTATTATTGCCTATGTTGAGCTTCTTCTCTCTCTTTTTATGATGTGTCTTACTCGGTGAAAAGTTGACCATGGCAAATCAACACTCGTTGACCAACTCCTTCATCAATCTGAGACTTTGAAGCACCTCAGCCCCCAAGAACAGCTCCAACTCACACCCGCCGCTTCTGCTTCCTCTGCGTCTGGCTCAGGCAAAGCTGTCACTCATCTCGACAGTGGTTTCATCACTTGCGTGGCAATACTTACGTCCAGCTTTCGGCAAGTGGCTTCGTACTCTCGCCACCAATGCATACAAAGAATGTGCGAGCTACTGCCTTTCTCACTACGATGTTTGTATTGACACTGTGAGGAGGATGATCAAAATTGCTAGCCACATGAGATTAGGTGCATTGAAAGTTGACAGTTGGAACAGAACAGTAGAGGTGGCAGTGGACAGTGTAACAAGTAATGCTAGAGGGAGAGACATCTATGTGGGTGAATACTTATATGGACTGAGAAGAATGAGAGAAAGGGAGAGAAAGCAAAGGTAGTCAGCACACCAGTGGAAATGAAGTGAAGTGGTGTAGGAAAGGGCGACACTCACACTTTCTACGCCTTTGTAATCTCAACAAAATGGTGCTCGGCGGTTTCATGGGTGCTTGCGCAGACTCGAGGTTACAGTTAGAAATATTCAGAAATCCCCAGAATTGTTTATCACTGGGCATGGAGGTATTGACTTGTACAATCAATGTAGCTACTGACTTGGGAAAACTGGAATGGATGGATGATATTAAATAAGGATCAAATAGCAGAACAGTGGTATGAATTCTGATCTTGCACTTGAATGAATAAAGAAGAAAATGCAAGAGAGAGTGTGTGCGTGTGTAGAATCATTCCATAAATAAATTAACGTTGTGCTTCCTCCATCCCTTAATTGAATCTCCTGATTAAACCACCGAAGAATCTCCTTGACTGACCTCCTGGATATCACTGGATATCATTCTGTCCTGATTGAGCACCGTGTAGCTGTGTACTTGCTGGATCAAATTGAGATGAGTGAGCAGGGGCTGCAAATTCCGAGAGTTGAGAAAAATTCTCAAGAATAGAGTCTTGGTAGTTCTTGTAGAGGTGGGAAAGCAGGATGATCACAGTGGGATAGATTGTTTCCAGGTGGGGTATCATCGTGATCAGGTAGGTTCCTACAGAATCATCATAATTTGGATTGAAGAAACCAGGCATGACTAGAATCTGGGTTTCAAAATGTTATTAACATTCCTAAGAAAGCACAGATGATTACCTACCCAGGGAATGCAATAGATTATACCAGACTGTACTAGGAGTACCAGTATCTGCATAACTTGGTTTTTTGCATTTAATTTGCCAAGGTGCACTTTAACAGACTGCCTGTAGTACCTGTTGGGAAATGAAGTTAGAGCTAAAAGCTAAGAAGCCAACAGTCTGCTTACCAAGCTTTTTTTGCAATTAGAAGAGTTGCTGTGAGGTTGGTGAAGACAAGTGATACTGGCAGTATCACACGGATAGATTGAGATGGGAGCTGCAGAATCTAAGGCTAGGTCTCAATAAATCAATGAAATATATACATACAAAATTTGCATCAAGTACACTTCTGATGACAATGAGTGCATCATATATACTACATCCTACACCCATGAAAGTTAGCTCAACAGAATCAAACATAGAAATCAAGTATGGTATGGATTCTTACCTAATGATTGAGCAATACAGAAAAGAAGAATCCCTCTGGGAATGGTTTCCCTTTGACAAATTATCCATGCCCTCCAAACCACAATTAGATCTCCCAAAAGATACTATGTACATATACTTCAGTATTCAGATGATGAATTGAACTGAAAAAAAGAAACTGACACTAATTCTTGCCAGCACTATTCCCATCATTGTAATCATAATCATGGTTAGAACAGGATTGTATGTTGGATCTGCTAGCCCTTGAATCTGAACTATAAAATTTATCTGATCTATCACCATGATCAATGCTGAGCTCATAAGCATTATTGCACATGCAACCACAAGAAAACATCGCATTGGTGACTGTCGAAGTCCTTGGTGACTGGATCCATGTTCAAGGTTGTTTCAAAAAAGTTGGGGACGGGCCTACCATAGCAGCAAGATGGTAGAAACGGTAAGCAAAAGCGCAATGCCTAGATAGCAAGCTTTCAGTGAGCACGGAGATATTTCAACGCTGAACCTTGGATTTTGGAAGACGTACCAAAGCAAAGTCCTTCAACTACAGCTTCCACTAAACTCAATTGAAGGACAGTGATATCTGAAGATATCAAAAAAGAGGATTGCATTCCTGGCATTTCCTAGGACTGCAGAGAATATGATGGGAGAACAGACAAGTGTTTGTGAGAGTAAATCAACAGCAAAATCTCGCTTTGCCCGCTTCTTAAGTATCTGCCAGTTGGCTGTGCCCCTCATGATCAGTTTGTTGTCGACTCATCTGATCCAAAAAGAAAAGATGCCACAAACAGCGAAAAAATCTCCTGTTCCTTGAAACCCGATCTTGATGAACAATCGACAGTTCCTTACATTGAAAAAGATTCAAACCTTGAATGGCCAAGGTTATCAAAAGGCAGGTCAAGTTTTTCTGTAAGTTCGGCCAAAGTTCTCCTATGTCTTATCTGGGCCTAATTCACGTAGCATTCACAAATCTGAAAAGGTAATGGATGACTATAGTACCCCCTCCATAGAGTTTAACTAGCTGTCTCCGGATTGTCTCATAGGAATGATTAACGACACAAATAGGCCTTTACCGCAAAGGACCTGGGTGCGAATATGGATGACGACCAGTCTCAACAGCAGTGGATCACTATGACGCGGGTGGCAGGATGACAGAAGTTGCGGTTCTATCTATAACTTCATGCACGAGGGAATGTGGGCCATCGCTGACGCGCGGCATAGATACGAGGCCTAATATCTCGAAAGCAGGCAGGTCGAGTTTTCCTGCAGGTTCGCCTATATCTGATCTGGGCCTAACTCGCATAGCATTCACAAATCTGAAAAGGTAATGGATGACTATAGTGCGCACCACGTAGAGTTTAACTAGTTGTCTCCAGATTGTCTGATTGCGCCTCATAGGAATGATTGACGACACAAACGGGCGATGGGCCTTTACCGCGAAGGCCCAAGGAACTGAGGCAAGTTGCCAAGAACCTGAATGTGCATGTGAATGATGACCATCCTTGACAGGAGTGGATCAGTGTGGTGCAGGTGGGAGGATGACAGAAGTTGTGTTGGTATCTATAACTTAATAGTGCCGGTCAGAGTTCGGGATCAAGGTAGGATCACGAATTTGGATCAAGAGTTGATCCAAAACGCGATCGCAGCTTGATCCTGATCTTTTCTTGACCTCGTTTGGAGGAGGTCATACTCTCTTGATCCTGATCAGCCTTGCAAGATCAGCCTTCTCTTGTACACAAACTTCTGTTAAATATATTTTATTTGTCACAGGCGCTACTTAATACTTATACGCTGTACATATCTTCTTCTGTCGTCGACCTCATTCGGCTGTAGCCTCTCCGATGGGAGGTGCCAAACATGCTTGCAGCAACCTCAGGCCCTCTAGCCCTCTTCAAAGGCTGGGCTCGGGCCAGCCTAGGACTAAAAAAAAGAAGGAACGAGTAGTAGCGAGGATAGCGACTCTGCGAAAACACCTGCCAAGCAGCCAAAGAAAACCCCAGGATAGAAGAAGGACAACATAGAATGAATCTATCTACTGGCCGCTCGCCATCACCATGCTATACAAGTACATAAAAGAGGAATATCTAGTACTACATGAGAGGATCAGTATGTCTGCGTAGAAATTTGCAGACTGGGTTGGTCAGAGTTGATCCAGGATCAAGACGCGATCAAGGACTTTTGACCACGTCGTGATCCACCCCCTGATCGCACTTTGATCTCGAACTCTGACCCCCGTTACAATTCTGGCCAGATCTGGGGCAGTCGTGCCTCACGCTTCAATATCAAGGGCGAACGAAAAGAAACCGAAAGACGTATTTGCATACATCAACAGAGGCAGAGAATCACGACAGTGAGACGAAAATAATATAATACCGATACTGATACTAAGGAGTTAGGATAGTGAAGTACTTATGTGCGTGCGATGTACATAGTAACGTTAAACCAGAAATCCGAGGTAATACTGATACTAGAACTTAATCGCTGGAAAAGAGCTGCGAACGTTGCAAAAGCCTATACAGCGTGCCGTATCTACTATTGCCTCCCTACTTCCCCCACCTTCGCGCTCCCCTCAACTTCCGACTCAATCACTATCACTATCGTTACTATCATCACTACTATCATCATCATCATTCGTGCTACTCTCCTCATCACTCTCCTCGTGTGTCCTACCCGCCGAAGCGTTCTTAACAGGCCCGCTCCTCATAGCAGCCATCTGTCCCGCAAGACTGTATTCTTCAGGGTCGGGAATCTCGTCTTCCTGTTCTCCAGAAGCTTGTTCGGCCGCTGTGAGGCGGGATGCATCGTCGACTTTGAGTTGTATGGTGCGGAATCCGAAGCGAAGTAAACGTGACATTGGTTAAGAAGGCAAAGAAGGCCAATCAGTCAACAGGAATGTAAGACTATCACAAAAGAAGAAGACGATGTACCGTCATATTCATCCCAACCTCCTCACCCACATATGTATTACTAACAAGAAGTTTATAGAAACAGTAGTCGCGGTCTGGCGATATACAGGCGTTTGTGCAAGATGTAACGGTAGTGATAGTCGCAGTAGAAGATGGTGGAAGCGGAAGTAGAGGCGGTGTTAGCAATCATGTTCAAAGAGGCGTTGAAAGCAGAGGTGTTGATGATTACATGGCCGACAGTGTGGGGAGATACAGAGGTGATGGTGGTGATGGTGGTGAAGCAAAGGAGATTAGACAGAATTGATTAGCGTTAGCATCGACATTAACGATGAGAAGGCAGAAATGGACGCAGATGAGACGAGATGAAACGAGAATAATTCCTCACATGGAAGAAAGACATCGCCTCTAGGTTCCACAAACAGTCTGCAATCCTCTCATCACTGGCCATCTTCTGGAACTCAGACTCGGCTTCTGACAGCATCGCTCAGTATTGATGTGTATCCAATGTGTATGCGTCTGGAGTGATAGATCAGATTACTCCGTCTAGTACGTGACTTGGTGAATTGATACTAGAACAACTTTTAGGTTGGTGACTTGGTACCTGAGCAAAAAAGACGGCCACTCACAACGCTTTTAGATCTGTTTTCCTCATGTAGGACGGGTGCTTCATGTATAATTCGCTTGAAGGATAGCTGACGGTGAAGGAGGAATTACCCGGGCCAGGCACAGCCACCATGCGTCAGCTCACGTGCCGCTTGAAAAATTTTAGGCGAGTGCGCACGGACCAAGGATGCTGGTAGCCAAGACCGCTCTTGGTCTACTGTTCCGCCGGGCAACCTTGACCAATGGCAGGTCTTATTCCACCACTGCCGTAGAAAACATTAGAAATATCGCTATCATTGCCCATGGTGAGCCTCTTTTCTCTCTTTTTTTGACGTGTACTCACTCGGTGAAAAGTCGACCATGGCAAAACAACACTCGTTGACCAACTCCTTCGTCAATCTGGGACTTTGAAGCGTCTCAGCCCCCAAGAACAGCTCCAACTCACACCCGCTGCTTCTGCTTCCTCTGCGTCTGGCCCAGGCGAAGCCGTCACTCGTCTTGACAATGGTTTCATCACTCGCGTCATGGACTCTAACGACCTCGAAAAAGAACGTGGAATCACCATTCTTTCCAAATGCACGTCTATTATGTGGAAGGGAACCCAAATCAACATCGTCGACACCCCAGGACACGCAGACTTTGGCGGGGAGGTAGAGCGGATTATGAGTATGGTGGACAGTGTCGCTTTGGTAGTCGACGCAACCGAGGGACCTATGACTCAGACGCGTTTCGTCTTGAGCAAGGCATTGGAAAGGGGACTCAAACCAGTCGTCGTTCTCAACAAGGCAGACAGACCCACATCCCGGCCAGCTCAAGTCGAAAGCGACCTGTTTGACTTGTTCGCTACGCTAGGAGCTACAGACGAACAGATGGATTACCCGGTTATGTACGCATCGGCGAAACAAGGCTGGGCTCAGCTTGAAGCTCCTGCTCTTACCAACACGGCAGAGTTGGACACGGAGGCTTATGAGGCTGACCCGGACAAGAACATGAAACCTCTCCTGGACCTCATTCTTTCCTCGGCCCCAGCACCATCCCAACTTTCACGCACCGACCCCTTCTCCATGCTCACGGTCCAACTAGAGTCTGATCCCTACCTCGGCACACTTTACCTAGGACGTATCCATTCTGGCGAGATAAAGATCGGAGACGAAGTCGTTGCCTTGGCACCTTTGGCTTCACCATCACCAGGCTCCTCGGCTCCTACTCCTGCAGAGGGCCCCCAAATCCTTTCCACCGGCAAAATCAAGAAAATCTTTTCCCGTCTCGGTCTAGAACGCATCGAACGCCCTTCCGCCGGTGCCGGCGAAATCGTTTCTCTAGCCCTCTCCTCTCTCAAACTACCACCCGGGACGTCTGGTATAAACCTGACCTTCTCTTCTTCCTCTACCCCTCCCTCCCAACTCCAGCCTCTACCGTCCACGCCCATATCCCCTCCAACCATCTCTACCTTCATTTACCCCAACGACTCGCCTTTTGCGGGTAAGGAGGGAAACAAACTCACTAGTCAGGTTATTCGGGATAGGTTGTACAAAGAAGCAGAAACCAACGTCGCTCTCCGCGTCCTTCCCGGTCCCACAACCGAATCTCTCGAACTGCGCGGTAGAGGAATCCTCCATCTCGGTGTCCTTTTCGAACAAATGCGTCGAGAAGGATTCGAATTCGCTATTGGACCTCCCAAAGCCGTGCTCTTACCCAACCCAGAGTTTATCGAGAAAGGATGGAACATCAACGAGAGAACGGGAGATGGGATGTTGGAACCTATAGAAGAATGTGTTATTAGAGTTAAAGAGGAATATGCGGGGAGTGTTATAGAAAAGTTGACGTTGAGGAAGGGAGAGATGATGAACTATGCGAGTGGGGCAGAGGCAGCGGGGGAGGAAGGGTATGTGAGGATTGATATGGAGGTACCGGCGAGGGGGTTGATTGGGTATATGGCAGGGGAGTTTAAGAATGATGTACATGGAGAGGGGTGAGTGGGTTTTTCGTTATTTTATTTTATTTCGTTTTCGTTTCTTCTTCATTCTTATCCATATACTAATTAACTCATCATACCCCCAGTACCCTCAACCACATCTTCTCCCGCTACGCCCCCTACTCCGGTCCCATTGCCTCCCGTCGTTCCGGTTCCCTTATCTGCATGGCCCAAGGTGAATCCTCCGCATACGCAATGGCTCCTCTTCAAGCTCGTGCGTTAGGAGGGGGAATGTTTATTTCACCAGGGATGGACGTGTATCCGGGGTTGGTTATTGGAGAGACGAATAGGACGGGAGATTTACAGGTTAATCCGACGGTGAAGAAACAGTTGACGAATATTAGAGCGGCGGGGGCGGATGATAAGATTGTGGTGAGTACTTTTTGTCCGTAGAACGTTGCTTTTGCTTTTGCTTTCCCTTACCCACCCTGGTGGTTGGTTGTCGGTTGTCTCTCCCCACTCTTTACTCTTTACCTGTCCTGAGCTTGAGCTTTCGCGTTTCGGTTTCGGCTGACCTTCCCGTCCCATCTCGCTCTCTTCTCTTCTCACTCTCACTCACCTTTACCTTTCGCCTTTACACTTTACCTTTTACCGATTCCTTTTCTGATTCCCCTTTCCCTTTCCCAGCTCGCCCCACCCAAACAAATGACCCTAGAAGAATACATCTCGTTCATGGAAGAAGGAGAAGTAGTCGAGGTGACGCCTAAATCTGTTAGATTGAGGAAGGTGAACTTTAAGATGAGGGGGAAGGCACCGGGTGGGGGGAAGAAGTAGGTGTTAGAGGTGTTAGAGGTGTTTTAGTGGGAAGAGAGACGAGGTGGGTTGGTTGGGGAAGGGGGCCGCATCCGTGGGGAGTTGACGAGTAGCGTTGCGTTGCCGTTCGTCCTCCAGTAATGGCTACCATGAGTCATGACGGCCTACATCCTACATACAGGCTGAGGGACGTTGGACGCTGGCGTTGGGGTTGGGTGGATGGCGTATGTATAGCGCTACTGCTATTATGCTGCTCAACTCGCTATGCTTGGACTCGGGGGAGGGTGCCGGGGACGTAGACGTAGACATGCGTCATAGTCGCACTCCGAGTCCTTGCTACATTTGGGACTACTTCTACATAACTAGCTAGCTACCTCGATATAGACAGATATATATATAGATATAGATATTTACATCCCTACATACATACTCATACATACCTACCTAGTACTTCATCTCATCTCAAAACGATATATGCCTATAATTTCTTATTTTTAGAGTCTAGGCTATGTACGTGTACTCGTACTAGTAGGTCTTGATGTTTTAATAAGCAGGGGGGACACGGGAACGGGAATGGGAACGGGAAGAAGGGATTTGAGAGCAGGCACTGGGCATTTGGTGTCCTGATCCTCAAGTTAGTCAGTCTTACTCTTAGGCATACATCATTGCAGGGGGGGGGGGGGGGGGGGGGGGGGGGGGGGGGGGGAAGGAGAGTTGCAGCCTTGGACATGTACTAACTGCTAGATGCAGGGAGTGGGTGTTGAACTGAACAACCACTACTCCAACATTGCAGTAGTGGTTGTTCAGTTCAACATAAAGTGAACCCGAGGCGGCAACATATCCCAATTCATCTTCCTCTGCTCTCCTGGTCATAGACCACAGCCAGATGACAATTGAGAGCAAAAACTGTGTGGATGGTGCAACTCCACATATGGAACACCAGAACACATACTTATTCAATGCAATCACTCTGCTGAGGTTGTGTCACTTCGTTCTGCTTTCATGCAATCTCTTGATCTCGATCCAACTCTCCCTCGCTACAATACTGTATAAAAATTTCGACCGTGCGTTACGTCTTCGAGTTATGCGTTACGTGTTGCACATATGGTACCGGTAGGCCATAGGCCTGCTGCCACCGGCGATTTTTTGGCTATAAAAACGTTACAGATGCCGTTCATACTAAGCCTTCGTTATGCGTTATGAAGATAAAAATTGGCCTAGTTCAGAGAGCCATGTTACCGTTACATGAACTTACAGTCAAAATTATACAGTAATCATGCCTTCAAGTTGTTAAAATCCTGGATCTTTGATTGGAATTTGGTCTCTAGGGCAGCCACATTTTTTCATGAAGTATTGAAGGTGTGGATGGATACTTGTGGTATTGAAAGAATTGATGAAGAGCTGGAGGATGAGAGGGAGTAACAATGGGTTACCTCAGCCTATAGACTTCAATGTTGATCTGGACTTGGACTTTGAACTTAAATATGAAGGGGTTTCAGAATTCATGCATGAACTATTGGCACCCATATCCAGAAGCCAGATTTATTGTCTTTTCAGACACATATCCCTGAGTATATACTAGTATAGTGTTAGTGTAAGTAGTACTAGTACGTAACTGAGCCCCAAAATAGTGTAAGTTCATGCAAAAGAGTGTAAGTGCTAATTCAGACCATAATCCCGTTTAGGCTTCAGCCCCCGCTCCCGCTGCTTATACTATAAGCCCACCGCCCTCACCGCCATCCCGCCATTTGCCC
This sequence comes from Tetrapyrgos nigripes, assembly GCA_013368315.1. Lineage (NCBI taxonomy): Eukaryota > Fungi > Basidiomycota > Agaricomycetes > Agaricales > Campanellaceae > Tetrapyrgos > Tetrapyrgos nigripes. The sequence continues at coordinate 354,743 of JAACJM010000018.1, forward strand.
GCTCCTTCAGGTCCTCAGCAAGACAACGCATAGCATTTATTGGTGCATTCCGCTAACACGAGGCCCCCTTCGCACTGCCTTGCTCATTTTCTCCCGCAGAAGATATCAAATTCAAACCAAAGTCTTTCTCTCAGAAGTGCACTGGGCACTTACCTACCAGGCTCAATCTTCAAGACATAACGGCCTTCATGAGTATGTACGTAGTAGTCACAAAAATCATCGCCATACCTTCATATTTCATCAGAATCAGCCGATCTCTCGTATATACCTACTTTAATATGTTATCAAGCTATACGTACCTCCCGGAGAGCTTAGTGGCAGATCTGTTTGTTGCTAGAGCTTGACAAAAGTGGCCTACAAGTGAGAAGAGGCGCGCACTTCCACATTTGGAAGTGCACGCTGCCGTTCCAATAAAAGATTGATGGCATCATTGGCATGTTGATATCCCCAGACAGCTTACACTATTCTCAGGTTTGGGATGACAGACCTTACACTATTTACAGCGCATAACCGAGGTAAGTAGCTTACACTAACACTATTCTGGTCATTCCTCACATATCCCTAACTATGTCCAGATTCTTGATTTGAGGTCTTTTTGTACTTCTTTTAATACCTTTGATACAGAATATGTCTACACACCAATCAAATATACTAAAAGGCATCCATACATAGCAACTTTCTGTTCAAATATCTAGCTTGCAGATACATTATTTTTTTGTACTTATATCTAGTTTCCAAATATATCCAGTCACATATCTGTCGAGTGGAAATTTGTCCCTTTTCAGCATGAAATCCTCATCATCTTTTTTATTCACTCACTAGGCCTGTTCTTTGGGTCTCCTTCCATACACTTCCTGGACAAACTGTGCACCAATCATGCACCCATCAATTCGGTTCAGATGAATCTGATTGGTTCCCTTTTCATTCAGTCAGCTGACTCCTAACACTTGCAATCATCCATTGTATATGAAGGGGAGGGCATCTGCTGCGCTGAGTACTTAAAATGGTATATTTTTTGCACATCTGCAACCTCAGGCTTTGTACTCACCATATCTCAGCACTAGCCCACACTCCTTTGAGTTTCCTGTGTCACTGAATAAGTAATGAATCAAACAAGGCTGTTGTGTTGAGCAGAACTTGGTTGTCTCAGAGTAAGACTGTCTGTCACAAATTGTATATTTCACATCTTATATACAGATTCAACATTGAAAATCAAAATCACTTATCTATGAAGCATTGAGCCCAGTCTTTTCCATATACTACCTCATCAAAACAAAGCTTAGTGCAGCCTTTCTGGGAGATGATTATAAAATTCTGGGGGGTACAAAGTGTGGGACGGTATTCAGGCTGAATCCAAACAATACCAGAATGAATGCCAGGAAATCGGATCCATCCATCTTTATCAATGGTCCAGTTATTGTCTAGAAATAAAAATGGAAATTAATTAGATCTCTTGAGAAATGGAAACACTTACTCACATTTGTGAGATAATGTATGCCTAGTGCTAAAATTTGTCACTGCTCTGTCAGACACAATCCTGTTTCCAGCAGGAGAGAAAGCCACTGATTGGATCTGGCTCTCACATCTCTGGAGTGGCTGTCCAATGGCAGTCCCATTTTGTGCATCCCAGATCCTCACTGTTCTGTCATCTGACCCAGACACAATCCTGGCTCCATCAGGAGAGAAAGCCACTGATTGGACCCAGCCTTTATGTCCCTGGAGTGGCTCTCCAATGGCAATCCCACTTTGTGCATCCCAGATCCTCACTGTTCTGTCATAAGACCCAGACACAATCCTGGCTCCATCAGGAGAGAAAGCAACTGATTGGACATAGTCTTTATGTCCCTGAAGTGGCAGTCCAATGACAGTCCCAGTTTGTGCATCCCAAATCCTCACTGTCCTGTCACCTGACCCAGACACAATCCTGGCACCATCAGGAGAGAATGCGACTGATTGGACATAGTCTTTATGTCCCTGGAGTGGCTCTCCAATGGCAGTCCCAGTTTGTGCATCCCAGATCCTCACTGTTCTGTCATAAGACCCAGACACAATCCTGGCTCCATCAGGAGAGAAAGCCACGGTGCAGACATAGCTGTTATGTCCCTGGAGTGGCTGTCCAATGGCAGTCCCAGTTTGTGCATCCCAGATCCTCACCATTCTGTCATCTGACCCAGACACAATCCTGGCTCCATCAGGAGAGAAAGCTACTGATTGGACACTGCCTTCATGTCCCTGGAGTGGCTCTCCAATTGCAGTTCCAGTTTGTGCATCCCAGATCCTCATTGTTCTATCATAAGACCCAGACACAATCCTGGCTCCATCAGGAGAGAAAGCCACTGATTGGACATAGTCTTTATGTCCCTGGAGTGGCTCTCCAATGGCAGTCCCAGTTCGTGCATCCCAGAGCCTCACTGTTCTGTCATCTGACCCAGACATAATCCTGGTTCCATCAGGAGAGGAAGCCACTGATTGGACCCTGCCTTCATGTCCCTGGAGTGGCTCTTTGATGGCAGTCCCAATTTGTACATCCCAGATCCTTACTGTTCCATCATGTGACCCAGACACAATCCTGGTTCCATCAGGAGAGAAAGCCACTGATTGGACAGAGTCTTTATGTCCCTGGAGTGGCTCTCCAATGGCAGTCCCAGTTTGTGCATCCCAAACCCTCACTGTTCTGTCATCTGACCCAGACACAATCATGGCTCCATCAGGAGAGAAAGCCACTGTGAAGACATAGCCTTTATGTCCCTGGAGTGGCTCTCCAATGGCAGTCCCAGTTTGTGCATCCCAGATCATCACTGTTTCATCTATAGACCCAGACACAATCCTGGCACCATCAGGAGAGAAAGCCACTGATTTGACACTGTTTTTATGTCCCTGGAGTGGCTCTCCAATGGCAGTCCCAGTTTGTGCATCCCAGATCCTCACTGTTCTGTCTGAAGACCCAGACACAATCCTGGCTCCATCAGGAGAGAAAGCCACTGATTGGACCCAGCCTTCATGTCCATAGAGTGGCCCTCCAATGGCAGTCCCAGTTTGTGCATCCCAGATCCTCACTGTTCTGTCCTCTGACCCAGACACAATCCTGGCTCCATCAGGAGAGAAAGCCACTGATTCAACCCAGCCTTTATGTCCCTGGAGTGGCCCTCCAATGGCAGTCCCAGTTTGTGCATCCCAAATCCTCACTGTTCTGTCCTCTGACCCAGACACAATCATGGCTCCATCAGGAGAGAAAGCCACTGAGTTGACTGAGCCTTCATGTCCCTGGAGTGGCTCTCCAATGGCAGTCCCAATTTGTGCATCCCAGATCCTTACTGTTCCATCATATGACCCAGACACAATCCTACCTCCATCAGCAGATATACTGGTATCCCAGACTTTTGAACCTGTATCCCAATATCCCACACTTTGACTATATTTTATTTCAGTGTTGACTTTGACTTGTCTACCAAAACTGTTACTGATAGCTGGGTAGAAGGGAAGTATACTTAAATATAGATGTGGTGTCATTTCCTTGACTGCACTCAATGCAAAGACATTTGCCATATCTCGGAATTGCTGTGTGTGCTGTCTTTGTTGTATTTCTTCAAATTGGCCTCTCTGTGATTTTAGCATAAGTTAGTGTTTTTTAAAATGATCTCTGAGGCTTACTTTCAATACCAAGTCAAGTGTCCTGATGCACTCAGACATCTTTCCTATAAGATTCATTACCTCCATCCAGAATACTATCTTCTTTTTGAAAAACCTCTTCATTTCTTTCTCAACTTTCTTTCCCTCTGTCAAATGGTAACCCCAAAAGATACATGAATATTTAAGAGCCCCTCCCAATTTCTGAGCAATTGCTTGCTTAAGCCCAGGGACCTCACTATCACATAGAAATGATGATGGAAGATTGCATATATTAAACTGCAGCTTTCTCTCCATCTGATCCAAACAGGCCCTTGCAAGTATGCTATGATGTTCTGGGGAATTGCAATGCAGCTTTGCAGACCTGTCTCTCGAGGTTATATAGTCTGTGAATGATGCATGAAAGGTATAAATGGCTTCCTCAGGTCCACTAGTATACAGCACTGATTGCAGTTCTGATATTGTTGCTTTAACATCCTGCAACTTATAGCCTAGCAGGTCTGCAATGATTTGGCATGATACAGGCCTGCCTGTCATTACTGAGGTGTGTATGACCTTGATGCTTTGATCTTTCTCCTCAGGAGAAAGGTTATGAAGTGAATCTGAAAGAATTTGTGTATAAAGCTCATCTAACATTTGTGTCTGTATCTTATCTGGAGAGCCTTTGTCATCCAAAACCTTTTCCAATCTAGAGGAGGCACGGTGACCACCACTAGTCAGATATTTGACAAGAGTAGCAGCATAGATAAATAGTGCACCAGATCTCTCCACCAAAATATCTAACTTGTCTTTGGAAATGTGAAGTCCTATGAGACCATTCTCAAGGAACAGGGAGATATCCTTCTTGACAATGCTTTTTTCCACATTGTGCAAATAAAATTCCTGGACATACAACCTCTCTTGTTGGATTGCACCAAGATCAAAATGTTCCTTGATATGTTGCTCTGGACGGCTAGTAAGGAAGAATTTTAAGCCTGGCAACTCTTGCTGCTTGATTGCAGGGACAAGAACTTCAAGTACCAGCGAAATATCTCTGCATTCATCCAATGCATCAATAGCTATCACAGGTGTCAAGAATGGAGATTTTCTTTCCCTAACAACCTTTTTCCAAGGATCAACCAAAAGCTTGGTGACTTGATACTGAGGCTCTTTAGAAGCCAGATGTTGATCTTTATTGAGAGCATCACATAGTGCCTGCCTATATCCTGTATCAAGGCATGCAAGCTGATATGCAATTGTTGGAATAACCTTGTGATAATCATGGCATTCTTCAATTTGCCGAGAGCAGAAGAATTCTCCACCTAACAACCCCTTTCTTTTAAGCTGCAAGCACACAGTTTGGGCAATAGTGCTTTTTCCAGTCCCAGCCATCCCACACATCCAGTAACCTGCCATGGAGGTTGATGAAACATCTTCAGCCCAGTTCATGATATTATCCAATATTTCTTTTCTGGTTCCTTCAATGCATTCTGTTCTTGCACCAACATCATGGAATGCATTTGTAGAAGGATTCAACTTGTTGATAATTTCTGTATAAGTATACAAGGCATATTAAATATTTATGATCTACATAATCTAAAAATTATATCTTACCTTGCTGAGACCCATAGTAGTGATATGTTCTGTTATCCTGGTTGCCTTCCACAACATTGATTGAGCTCTCATTAATTGAAAAATCATGAGCATGTTGAAGTAGGCTGAAAGTTTTTTCTGGTTAACGGCTTGTAAGATACAATTGATCTAGATTGACATACCTAGTGGTAGGTTGCGCTGCTGCTGGTACAATGCTACTGTTATGCTCACTTTGAGAAGCATGTCTCTCTGTAATTTCTTAGTGAGAAGTTTAGTATGCCTTATGACATAGTAGAGTATACAGGTCTGACCTCGCTGCTTTCCAGCATCTAATCGCTTGCTCACTCGTCCATCCGGAATAGGGTTAGACACTGTTCGTTTTTTAGGCGGCATGTTTGAACTGATATCATGTACATGTGGTCTTTTCTTGTTCAATAATTAATGTGTCTTGTCAACATGGTTTGCCTGATTTATATCTTTCTCGCTGCGCTCTTTTGGGGGTCCAGCCACCTACTATCTTAGGCATCTGTGCGTTGGAGCTCCACTCGTTTTGGGTGCTCCAGATGGCTTAAGATTTTGTCTTCTGGACCCTGGAAGCTCAGGTCTTGACCTTTGAGGTTTCTTTCCTTTGGGTTCTCCTTTTTAGGAACCCTTTCGCGTTCTCGACGCGTTTGCAAGCTATCACGATTCTAATCACGTGATCTGTCGCTTGCGCAGAACCTCTCAGGCCAAGCCCTCAGGCAAACCCCTCACAACTAGCATCTAAACTACTAGTTGTAGGTTTCTAGAGTATTCGGAATCTCACCGAATACTCATTTCCCTTCTTTCTCCTTTCGTGCGGAAAACCTAGCTTATGCAACAAAAGTGTCGTTTGCACGTGATGGGGCCACAGATAGAAGATATCAAGAGCGCGCAACAAAAAGTGTCGTTTGCACGTGAGCTTGTTTTAACATTGCGAATGTTAAGGTTTGTTGGTTTCTTGCGCAGGTTCTTTATGGAATTTGTATTGAAAGCAAGGCTCCTTTGAGTATCACGATTCCAGATGCCGACCATGAGGCAGTTCGCAACATTTTTGTTGATTTCCCAAAATAAGGCAGAGCCTCATTACCGTAAAAATGCAAAAGAGCAAAAACTGACCCGGATCCTCAGAAAGACTCGTATAAAGAGGCTTGTTTCAGAAGAAAATGGCAAGGCGTGAAGTCGCAAAAAAGTTGTAATTATAAGTCATCTAAGTACTGGTCATAGACTTTGTTGTAACTTTCACAACAAGTAGCAGTAATCGTTTATTCCGCCTCTATCGACCCCGCTTCGTCCCTAGCTATATAAGGTGTGTCTCAATCAAAGTCCGCAAAGCATTCGTAGCAGCAAATCGCCTCCACTTGATTTGCAATCAAGTGCAAGTGATATGATACAGGGACTCTTGCACTCAATATACTTCCCACAGCGATGGAAGCTGAAGTTCCTAGTGTTCGATGCATTCATTGTCGGGTATCTATAGAAATAGAAACCTGGTCCCTGGACATCCTTGACTTTGCAGCAAAGACTCCCAGAGTTCACTCTCTTTACACCTCAAACCACTCAGTGAAATCAGTAAGTTACTCAGTACTATCCTTCATCTGAGCGTCCACAAGTTCTAACTAACCTGACTGCTAATGGTTTTCTCCATTAGCTACCTGCCTATTACTTTTCAAGCAATCAATGACCACCCTAGCATTCATCATCGGTTTTGCTTTGGGGATGTAGTCTCTGCTGGGCTATCAAGTCCATGCTTCCCCGGTTCCTGGTAAGTGCTGCATCAACCCAGATACTTACTCGGCGGCTTTCCTGATTGACCTACTTCAAATCTTGATTTCCAGATCCGGCGGCGAGCAGTGAATGTTTTTGCGGTGATTCAGTATGCACTACTTGTCTGTAATTAAATTGTACATGTAGAAAGCTACTTGTTATGGTGGATGTCTCGTGAACGCGTGCACTGTAAAGTGGGAACTCATTGCTTATTTATGAGCTTATGATTATGATCATAGTAAGACGAAACAGAAAGAAAATGCGATTAGCAAGACATTGGTGATACTCATCGAGAAACTAAAAATCACAAGAAAATCACTATCAAAGGAGGATATTGAGTGAACAAGAGAAGAGGAATATCTATACGCCGAGGAAAACGAAGTTGGTACGATTCGATAAGGATCGACAGACAACGCACCTACATCTGCTGAAGAACCGACTGCGACTGGCCCATCCGCCTAAGCATTTCGTAGTCATACCGCATGCGGCACTCCATGGACCCATCCAAACATATGCAGCTCTCCTCTACCTTCCCTCGGAGGTATAATTCCTTCCCACCGGCGTCAGAAACTCTCCCTCAACTCCCCTCCCAACAAGAACCTTTTCTCATTGATTTGAAGGTCCGACTCCATCCGTCTGACATCTCCATCTCACCACGATTAGGTGTATCTTCCAGGCACTTCCCCATAACAAAGTCTATGATCAGTACTTGGATAACTTGATATTTCGAAATTGCTGTGAGTGGACTGACAAAGTTTGACAGCGATGAAGCGGGATGAGTACTTGGTAAACCATACGATGAATGATCTTCTTGTGAATCTCATGGTCTCTGAAATGCCTTGTATCGATGAGCAGCTTCATGAACAACTTTCACGAGTAAAATCATTGGAGAAAAGAGAAATGGACGATGAATGAGTCCAGAGCGCACAAACCCTAACCCCAACAACATCAACCCTTGTCATCATCCGCGACGACGACGACGTCTTCCCCCTTCGTCTTGATATCCCCCACCGCAGCAGCAGAGACGAAAATGTTCTACCAAAGACAAGTCATCGGATGCTTCAAAACACTAGAGAAATGGGGGATCCGTCCCACAGGCGCTGCCTTTTTTCGTTACATTTGCAGTCGTGGAAGGCGAAATCTAGAGCTGCGGATGGGCATAGACCGTTAGAGACGGTTGATGCGGAGGAGGGCTCTTTAGAGGAAGCAGAAGTAGACGAATGGAATATAACCAAGGCGGATATGACAAAATGTAGAAAGTGTACAACGATGAGGCCAGAGGTGAGTGTTCCCCCTTGACGACGTGTAGAGTTTGGGCCTGACAACGTTTCCGTCAACAGAGACAACGCATCATTATGGGATATGTAAACGTTGCGTGTTGAAATATGATTATCATTGTCCTGTAAGTGTTCCTCCTTTCTTTGTTTCTTGCCAACGCTGACCCGCTTCTCGTTTCTTCTCTAGTGTAAGTCATCCTTCCCCTCTTCTGCCAACTCAACCCAATTTCGTCGTCTTTGTAGGGATAAACCAATGCGTCCGGGTATACAACGAGAGACATTTTATTCTGTTTATGTACGCCCTTCTTCTTTCCCCTTCGTCTCTTCTAACGAAACTCTTTCCTCTTCTTACCTCTGGTTCTCAATAGCTCTCTTCGTCTTCCTAGGCTACCCTCTGTTTTTCGAGGCATCGGGGTTGAGAAATGAGGTGTGTATCCTATCCTATCCTATCTGTGTTTCTGCGCTTTCGCTACGTTTACGTTTTCATTTTGCTGACTGGCCCTTTTTCTTTCCGTCCTCCCATTCCTACCCGCTCCTCCCACGTCTCGCGTCTGCGTACCTACCTGTGCCTGTGCCGTTCGTTGTGTCGCCCACATCACGTCCCCACCTATCGTGAATCACCTCTTTCTTGGCCTGACTCATTCTATGACAAAAAAGCCCCCCTTCCCTTCCCACCTCCCCCCAATCCTATTCATTCTCTCCTTCATTCTCTCCGCCATACTCTCCTTTGCGGTAGGGGTTATGTTGATTGTTGCTTTGTGGGAGGTTATGCGAGGTAGGTTTCTTTCCACTACAATTCTATTCTTCTCTTTCCCTATTTTTCGTTCTCGTCCTACGCTCCGTTGGATGTTTTATGATGTGGGGGAAGGGTTCACAAAGTTGACGTATGTTCCAGGCAAAACATCCGTCGAGGCGCAAGACAATGACGTGTATAGAAAGGTCGCGTTGAGTCGGGGGGAGATGTTTGGGAATGGGTATGATTTGGGGTGAGCATTTTTTCATGTCCTTCTCCCCATTTGTTTCTCGGAGGTTTTCTTCCCCTGGTTTCCTTCTAGACGCTGACGTGTATACACACACAGGAAAATAGAAAACCTGATGTTGTTTTTTAATGTCGGGGAGAATGGATAGTGAGTACACGTTTTCTTATTCTTTTTTCTTCCTTTGCTTTCTCGCTCTCTGTTCCCCATCCTTGTCCCCTTTGCGTGTCCGCTGCTCTTGTTGCTTGTCGCCTCGGTCTTGGCCCCCTTTCGTCTGTCTCTTTCAACGTTTCGTTTCTTTGGTATAGTTGATGATGTGCTAACGCTAACTTTTTTGCTTTCTGTCTTCTCTGCTCGCTTTTTCCCACCTAAACCCGGACCTCGACCTCATATCGACCAACTACGCACGACCAACCAAAACTCTGCACAAAACTGGGTATGAAAAAAAACAGTCCCTTACACTGATGGGAGGGCCTGGGCTAGACGACGGTGGAGCGAATCCGATTCCGATTCCGTGTTCAGACCTGAGCACAACGAAAACGATGAGGGTGAGGGTGAGGGTGAGGTAGCAAATGGACATGGAAATGGGGACGGGAGACCAAGACAAGGAGGGCACAGATGAGTGCACATAGGGGAGTAAGAAGGGGGGAGGAGTTAACTGATGATACCAGCGAGGGGGTTGATTGGGTATATGGCGGGGGAGTTTAAGAATCGTGTACATGGAGAAGGGTGAGTGATTTGTTTCTTTGACCTATTTCTCTTTCTCTATATAACTCATTACCACTCCCAGCACCCTCAACCACATCTTCTCCCGCTACGCCCCCTACTCCCCCCGTCGTTCCGGTTCCCTCATCTGCATGGTCCAAGGTGAATCCTGCCATACGCAATGGCTCCTCTTCAAGCTCGTGCGTTGGGGGGAATGTTTATTTCGCTGGGGATGGACGTGTATCCAGGGTTGAACATGATTGGGGAGACGAATAGGACGGGAGATTTACAGGTTAATCCGACGGTGAAGAAACAGTTGACGAATATTAGAGCGGCGGGGGCGGATGATAAGATTGTGGTGAGTACTTTTTGTACATAGCACGTTGCTTTTCCTTTTCCTTACCCGTACCGGTTGTCTCTCCCCGCTCTTTTGCCTCCTCACATGCCCTTTTGCCTTGTCTTTCGCTTTGTCTTTCGCCTTTACCTTTCACCTTTTGCCGATTATTTAATTTTTCTTTTCTGATTTTTCCCCCTTTTCTTTTTCCAGTTCGCTCCGTCCAAACAAATGACCCTAGAAGAATACATCCCGTTTATGGAAGAAGGGGAAGTCGCCGAGGTGACGCCCAAGTCTGTTAGATTGAGGAAGGTGAATTTCAAGATGAGGGGGAAGTGGGGGAAGAGATGAAGTAGGTGTTTTAGAGGTGCTAGAGGTGTTTTAGTGGGAAGAGACGAGGTGGGCTGGTTGGGGAAGAAGGGGTTCACGAGTAGCGTTGCGTTGTCGCTTGTCCAATACACAATCCAATAATGGCTACCATGAGTCATGACGGCGTACATCCTACATACGTACAGGCTGAGGGACGTTGGACGTTGAGGTTGGGGTTGGGGTTGGGTGGATGGTGTATGTATAACGCTGCTGCTGTTATGCTGCTAAACCCATACTTACGAGGAGGAGGGTGCCGGTGATGTAGACGTAGACATGCGTGCTACTCATAGTCATAGTCGTACTCCGAGTCCTTGCTACATTCTGGATTACTTCTACATAGTTACTTAGATATAGGGCTCCTGGCGGATCGGATGGCATCCGACAATCCGAGCGATAACCACTCGGATTCGGATGGCGGATGGCCTCTCTGAGAGCTCAATATCCGACGGATACCATCCGACCAATCCGAGGATTATCTGCAGATGGATTAATGGCGTGGGAAGGTGTTGTCCAACGGCTGTTGTTACCTTGTTTAGGTCAGTCCCCAAGGTACTATACATGTCATTCTTGATTTTTGTATCTCCGAAAGCAACATGTGCTTTAGAACAACAGGATATGGTCCAAATACGGACACCAACAATGGTCTAGTTGGCATGAGAACCTCTATTGTTTGCATGCCAAAAGACTCTGTATTTGAGAAATCCAGTAATTACTGTAAGTACAGTACATCGAAGCATAGTAATAGACAAAATTACATTAAAAGGATCAAAAAAAATGTAGAAAAAGACTCAGTATTGCGACACAGCATGGGTGGCTACCATCCGCGGATTAATCCGGCGGATTGTCGGATGCTATCCGCAGATGCGGATTAGGATGTTTGACTCGCCAAATCCGAGCGGATGCATCCACATCCGAGTCAAATCTGATCCGCCAGGAGCCCTACTTAGATATAGATATACACACATGCATACTTACCTACCTACCTACCTAGTACTTACTACGTACAGTTTTTCTCATCTCATCTCATCTCATCTCAAAACTATATAATATACATACATTTATGCCTGTAATTTCTTGTCTTCTCTTTTTCTTAAGGAGTCTTTAGACTACGTACATGTACTCGTACTAGTAAGTCTTCAAACCTCAAGCTTTAATAAGCAGGGGGGACGCGGGAACGGGAACGAAAAGGAAGGATTTGAGAGCAGGCAGGCGTTTGGTGTCCTAGTCCTCTAGTCTTACTCTTAGGCATATATGTAACATCGTCGCAGGGGGAGTCGGAAGGAGGGCTGCAGTCCTAGACCTATCTTAGCTAGGTGCAGGGAGTGGGAAGGGAGGAAAGAAGGGGTCTAATTCACCAAATCACGGAGGCGAGTATTCTGATCTACATATGCAATGCGTATGTCGGTGGCAGGTGCGAGCCACTGTACATCGACAGGTACAGAATCCAAATTGGAAGTTGGAACAGTAATTGATTTGAGCTCAGATTCCAGAATAAGGGCCACCAGTTTTTCAAGCTCACAGTCAAGCCACCATGGCTTGAGTAGCTTGAGGGTAGCTTGAGGGTAGCTTGACTTTCTATTTTGAGTGTGGCTGTGTTTACCCCTTGTGTTACCAACTTCATTACACTTTCACATTGAATGGCACATTCATTGATGAGATACATATTGTTCACACTACATTCTTTGTTGCACCTCTGCTGAGTCATGTACATAATTCTTTTAGAATTACAGGGATAGAATGCTCAATTTTTTTCCAAATTTTGACTCTGTTAGTTAGATATGGTGATTTAGGGGAAACATGTAGAACCTTATTAATGAAGCTTTATGATGCAGAGACAATTGAAATAGAACTCCAAGCTGAGAAGAATAGGTTAGACATATACAAGAGAATTTAGGGCATATCAAAGACATATCAGGGCATATACATAGGTTTTGCATCATTTTGACATGATTCAAGAGTGGCTGGAGGAAGCTTGAGTGTGGCTGGAGTGAGTCTGAGTGTGGCTTGAGGGTATCTTGAGGGTATCTTGAGGATATCTTGAGGGTATCTTGAGGGTATCTTGAGGGTATCTTGAGGGTATCTTGAGGGTATCTTGAGGGTATCTTGAGGGTATCTTGAGGGTATCTTGAGGGTATCTTGGGGGTATCTTGAGGGTATCTTGGGGGTATCTTGAGGGTATCTTGGGGGTATCTTGGGGATATCTTGAGGGTATCTTGATGGTATCTTGGGGGTATCTTGAGGGTATCTTGATGGTATCTTGGGGGTATCTTGAGGGTAGCTTGTGAAGGTAACTTGAAGGTAGCTTGAGGGTGGTTCGAGTGAGGCTTGAGTAAGGCTTGAGTGTAGTGTGTGGCTTGAGTGTGCTGATGTGACTTAAGGGTTGTTTGAGTGGCTTGAGATGGCTTGAGGGTAACGCACCTCGTCTACTACTCTATACTTTACATCAACACTATTCTGTTGGTCACAACAGCACAGACTTGAATTCATCTTTGATGCTATTCAGTAGATCTCTATTTACATTGTTTACTCAAAGGTACAAAGCTCTTCAGTTCAGATACTTGACTAACTATCATTGATTGGCTCCCAATAGTATGCACCACTTCCCCATTTAATAAGTTCAATATCCCTTTCACCATCACTATAATTCCTGTTTTGTTAAGTTAAGAAGTTACAGAATGTTTTTTACTCACATCATTACATCTTGAGCCTTCTGTTGTTTTCTTTCACTTCTGCGTTGATTGGCAAAGGATGTTCTGGAGTTGACTTAGTAAAGCTCATAAGCTTAAATTATTTACTGACCTTCCCTGTTGTATGGCTAAGCTTTTCTCTGAATCTGAATCTGAACTCATGTAAGGAACACGAATGACATGGTCAAGAAATGTTGCCATAATTTCCCCAGTTATTAAAGGTAGCATCTCGGAAACCAGGGCATCTTGAATTTGCTGATGGTTCCTATATCTCCTATGATATAAGGTGAGGATGATACCAAGAACATAAGCACCACTGCGACTCCTGTCTGTATCTTGTGGCTGATTCTGTTTCATATTTTTCAGAGTGCTGACCTTGATTATAGAGAATAGGAGATCTCACCTCTGCACAACAAAGAAGATCCCAGTTCTTGATGGAAAGACCATGACAACTTGCAATCCATGCTCCTATCACCTGTAAAGAGAATATTTTAGTTTATCAATATTTGATGAGCACCAAAAGATTATATACTCTGAAAATACACGAAAATGGATTCTGTTTCCAAGCCTCTCTTGTATGTGTGTGCTCTGCAGGACAGGTGTCATATATTCTCATTTTTGTCTGTGCAAAATCTATGACCATTGCAATCATATGATCCTTGAGGAACACTGGAACTATAATGAGCCTCAGGATGGGATGTGACCAGTCAACCTGCAGCAGAATGTCTATTAGTAATGGTCCACAGGGCACTAGAGAAAATGCTGACCTTGATATCCTTGAACCCATCATGGACAGCACTTTTTCTTGCTTCCTCCAATGAGAATATATGGTCAAAATGACTGTAATCAAAGGTTTTCGTAATGTATACACCTCTGATAGCCAACGGTCCTCGATAACATTGGATGTAGCCTTCGAGAATTGATGGAGTTATGTCACCAGAACGTATATAGTCTAAGTCTTCTTTCTGAAGCTTGAGAGATGGAAGTAAGAAGCTGTTTCCCTCATCCATATCTGTGCGCAATTCTTCGACCTGGAGATTGTCTTTAATTATTAAATTGTTATTGTCCTCAAAAACATCCCAAGTAACATCCATTGCAAAATTAGACTGTGGCCATGCATCCCATCCACCTTTTAGGTCCTCAAAATGTAGATAGACTGTTTGGCTGTCACAGCACGGTCCAGTGAGTGGTACATCAGGCATTTGTTTGCGAGCCAGCTTAGCTGGTGTTTCGAATTGGTTATCATCTCTAAATGCAACATTGTGACTGCGTTTACGTGCACTGTCTATCTCCTGGCAAGGCTCAGAGTTGCTGCTTTTACCAATGTTATCATTTTTGGTCTGCAAAAAATCTGGGATTGCATTTTCAGGTTTCAGAGCATTGACACTACTCTTAGAGTGGGGCTGAACACTAATAGCAGATACCATTGGTATATTTTGAAAAGCCTGTGGTGGCCCAGCACCTCCCAAATGAGCCATAAGTTCTGGATTCATGTAGTTAGCAAATGGCATTTGGAAAGGATTCCAGGGATAGGCAGGAAAGGGAGCATTGTAAGTGAATCCTGGGACTGAGGAAGGGGCTTTTTGAATATCAGGGCTAGTATTGGGTGGTTTCTTTCGTTGAGGATCAATAAAGCTAGCAAGCCACTGTCTGAATTTTGCCTGAATGAAGATGACATTGAATCTATCAAAGTTCAACAATTCAGCCGCAACTTACCAGCATTTTATGTTGCTCTGTAGATTCAGGAAAGCTTGCAATCTATGCATACATAAGTTTAGTAGATGATGATATAACGTTAATGCCTACCAACAGCGTAAAGACGGAAAGAATAGAAAGTGTCACAGACACATGACTGTGATTTTGTGGACAAGCACCGGATGCAATCATTTGCCACATGTGTACTAAATATAGCCTGACAGTCACTTGATGGTAGCTTGATGGTAGCTTGACGGTAGCTTGATGGTAGCTTGAATGTGAGCTTGAGTGTGAGCTTGACTCGTGGCTTGAGTGTGAGCTTGAAAAAACCAGATGCCCCCAGAATAACAGTTACCCTTAGACCCCGGACACAGACAATGGTCCTAGACATCCACGGCAGGTGACTAAGTAGTGACTAGTCCGGATTCCCTGGTCCCAGCCAGTGCCACCTTTCTCTGTGCAGGATACAAGTAAATTAGTACTGTAAATAGTAATTCGTCCAGATTGTAAACATACACACGTTGCGGAGGCCTGAACCAGAATTAGGGCATGGCACTGTACCGTATACGGTCACGGTCGTATTTTTACGGGACGTATTTTTTATGGAATATCCGGACCCGTACCATATTTTTTCTTTCAACTGTGCATACGGTACGGGTACGGATCGTATACCGTCTTTACGACCGTCTTGCCCGAGGGATCCCCGAAGGGGCTCTAGAGCAACTTTTTACCTTATTTTGGCTTACCTGTTACTGTAGTATTTCAACCGTAAGTTTGTCAATATTGAGCGTTACGCGATCTCTTTAGTCTGCATCAAGTTCATTTACCATATTAGGAAGGGTGCCGGCGAAGCCGGCGCTCCCACGACCCTTTTATGGTAAGAAGGCACCCAAAAATCCCTTTGTTATGCGTTACAAAAAGCGTTTTTGACCAAGTTTGTGGGGGGTGGGTGACGCGTTACGCGAACTTACGGTCGAAATACTACAGTATTTGAAAGCTAGGTTAAGCAGATGGCAAGGCTTGAATTGACTGCTTCATGCACTCAATCATCTTTAATGTGCATCAGACGGTCTTGGTGAGTACTGAATGAGCAGAATTTACCTATTTTTCAGACTTACCAAGGATTCACTCTGATCTCACCAGCAAATATTGATTGAACCACAACGCAATTCTATTTTTTTGGTCAATTCTTCAGGGCAAATGTGGGCTCGGGCATCTCGGAAGACACCAAACCGTATTACGACCGTGTACGGTAATTACGGACGGTCTAATACGGGTATGACCATCGCGTACCCGCACCATATGTTACCTGCGCTTCTGTCAAGACGGTACGGTCACAGACCCGTATACAGACACGGTGCCAAGCCCTAACCAGAATGGGATCACTATAGAGAATAAGTACAAGTTAGTACTTAAGTACTGTAGATAAATATAAATCAGTAAAGATATAATAAGTATGAGACAAATTGAATACACACCCCAGGAGTCACACAATATGGTGTAGACAACTGGGGTGTTTGGTACAATATGGTTAGGTATATGTGAGGCAGGTGCAAGCTACAAATCATGAATGGGTGACTTGGAGTATAAGATAAGGAAGTACGGATAGGAAGAAAGAAATGGATACTTCTAAAATGGGAATTGGCCCTATAGCCCCTATCTATGGACTCTCATTCTCGACACTCCCCCTGAGTCCCTAGACTCTTCTATCCAACCGTTAAGCCTAATTCCTTCACAAACTTCTCGAATAATGGACGACTCAACGACTTGGTCATCACATCAGCAACATTCTCCTGAGTAGAGACATGTCGGAATTCCAACTCCCCTTCCCTGACGACATCTCAAATCCATGCCCATGTGGTATCAAAGTGTTTGGTACGTCCATGTTTGGTGGTGGCTTCAGTGAGTGAGATGGAACTGGTGTTGTCAACATTGATGGTGAATGGGTAATCCCTTCTCATTTCAACTCCATCTAACCATTTCCACATCCATATGGCCATGCGGGGAAGGCATGAACCATCAAGAGATACTCTGCCTCTGTTGTAGATAATGCCACTACCCTCTGTTTGGACGATGACCATGAAACAGCTCCCCCTGCCACTAAGAACACATATCCCATTGTAGACTTCTGAGTTGTGAGACCCTCCTCCTCTTTGACATCTGCATGAGAGGCATCGGCAAAACCAATGGGCTTTATCCCATCTGAAGTATTTCCTTCAATGCGATGATGGTAGGTGAGTTGGAGATTTGCAGTTGTCTTGAGGTAGGCAAGAAGATGAAGAGTGGCAGCCCAGTGAATTGGTCAAGGGTTGTTAGCATACCGCTGTAATAGGGAGACTGCAAATGCGATATCTGGTCGAGTACCCAAAGCGATATGATTGAGTGCACCGATGAGGCTGTAATAGTTCTTATTGACCATGTAGAGTTTATTGGCAGTGGAGATGGGCTGAGGTTGGCTATCAATGAATTTGATCCCTGGAGATAATGGGGTGTATTTTGTAGTGCAATCCTCCATTCCGAACACCTTCAATGTCTTCTCGATCAGTGGGTGCTGGTGAAGGGATATATCCCCAGTATCCTTGTGAATCTGAACTGTCATACCCAGTACTACGTCTGGCTCTCCGTAATCTCTGAACTCAAATTGCTCTGTGATCTCCTTTCATACCCTCTTCCCATCTTCCTCCATTGTGGATACTCCAGTCATGTTGTCAGTGTAGGTTACAGTGATAGTGTTGCCAAGAGGGGTTTGTCAGTATTGAACACATGGATCTGCAGGGTTTGCTTTGAAGCCAAGTTTGCAGTATTGTTTGTCCAGTAGCTTATACCAGTTATTTCCGGAATCCATTGACCCATAGATGTTAATATTCATCAGGAGCGCAGTCTCGTTCCCATCGCACAAGGAGTATTGTTCTCGAAAACCCTCAGGTAGTGTCAAGTAATTGACATGTTGTGGTCTTGCATTGAGGTATGCACTGGTAAAGTCCCCAGATCATAGATCCAACCCCTTGCAAGCGGGAATGGCAATTGTGAACCTCTCGGACTCATATCTAGCCACTATTGCCCATGTATTGTCATAGTGAATCCCCTTGACCTGATCATAGCCCCTAACCACCAACCTAGCTCTCTGCTCAGTAATCTCCCCACCCCCACCCAACCGCAGAGTGCAGACCCATCAAGTCGTAATGATCTTCGCATCTCGGGGTTTCAGAACTGGAGTGAATGCCTTTCAAGAGTCAAGTTTCACAAGTTCCTTTTCCATAGGTTTCATCCACAGGTCAGGACGTTTCATCATCTCATTGTCAGAGCAGGGAACCCAGGTGTTGTCTGGTTCTAGGATGGTCTCGAGCTGAGTTTTGAGGGTGGCTGGTGAGTCTTCTTCATCATACTCTGGCAGTAATTCCCTGTCCTCCTCATTATCTCTTGCCCATGCTTCATCTCTCTCATGAGCTTCCTTCTCTCGATCCTCATACTCTTTGGATTCAATGAACTGCTGAGTCAAGTTGTGGGATTGGGTAGACGAGCAGGTAGGAATGGTTCTCCATATTTCGGCTTGGGTATGGCGAGTTCATTTCTCTGGTGCATTGGGCATTGGCTGGGGTTTAGCATTGCTTGTGGGAGTCAATGGGAGAGATGGGGTTACTGATGTCGAGTTGGGAATCATTACCAACATTTGATCTGGGATTGAGGGTTTGGATTTTGGATATCTTCATTCTCCCCCTCCAACTCCGAAGTCTAGTGACCACCTGACTTCTCAAGTACAACATCACTCGTATGGTAGAGCTCGTTGTTCTCCCATTTCTTCACAATGTACACCTTTCTCCCATCATACCCTACCATCTGACATTTGAAACCTCTCGCATCCAACTTTCCACGCCCAGTCTTTGCGGGAAAGTGAGCAAAGCCTATGTTGCCAAAAGGGACAAGGTGAGATACATTCTGGCATTGTCCAGTCCATTTCTCCTCAGGTACGACACCCTTTGTGTTCGGGTCTGTCCCCACCATTGCGCTGCCAATCCTGCATCAAATAACATGGCTCTGGTGCTGTTTAACATTGCCCCTATCCCTTGCTCAGCTACTCCATTGGATGGTGAAGTGTATGGGGCAGTGAACTCATGAATAATTCCATGGCTCTCGGTCTACGTTTTGAATGTGTGAGACCTCCATTCGGGTGCGTTGTCAGTCCAAATTCATTTCAACTTCTTTCCCATCTGAGTCTCTGCCATAGATCTCTGCACCTCCAGCTTCTTGATCAACGTGGAAGCCATTCTATCTTTCAAGAGGTCCACCATATCCTTCAACATCCCTGCATCAGATCTGAACAATGTGTATATGTTTCCACCAATTAACATCACCTGCACCGGTCCCCATATGTCTAGGTACCATTGGAAATTTGCTTCGGTCACAACTTCTGTGCTCTCAGGGTGAGGCTGCTTGTCCATATGAGCACACCTGCAGTCCTCACATGTCCCCATCTTCTTCCTCCTTTGACCTCAGGCACACCATCAACAAGCTCTGACACCATTTTGATATGCTCAGGCATGATGTGGCCACCTGCTCAATGAAGAAATCGAATGTCCACAGGAAGTTGTGTTGCGAGAGCAGTCTTCGGATCATGAGGTACCAACTTCGCGTCCATTACATAGACACCGTTTTTTAGGATAGCCTCAAACTTCTCCTTCCCGCTTGGATCCTTGAAGGTCATTCGCCCTTTCCCCAATGATGCCATCCAATCCAGTTTATCCAGGGTACCGGTTGACAGGAGATTATTGGATATGCTGGGAGCATAGTACACATTGTGGAATAGGAGGTGATACATGACTCCGTTATGGACTGTCTCAACTTTTACATCACCTCTCCCTACAATATCAAATTGGGCATCTTCATGGGAAGAACCACCTTTGTCATTGTGAGGAGTGTAAGTGGCAAAGTGGGAACATTGTTTGAAGAAGTGGACATAGCTCCAGAATTGGCAATGATACGTATTGGTGACTGATTGGATAGATGTGGTGCGTTGATCAGATTTGTGGATAAAGCTAGGATCGCAGGAGACCCATCGGACGAAGAAGCAGTCGTATTATTTGCTGTGGGTACAAGTACATCTTTCTTTCCTTTCCACCAAGCTCCACCGCCTTCACGAAAACAGTTATCAATTGTATGTCCACAACATTTGCATTTCGGATTGGAGCATAGGAGATCCGGGTTGGCTGGTCCCTTTTTTGAGGTTTGTAATGCCTTCACCTTCTCTGTTAACTCCTCCACCTGAGCCTGTAATGCCTTCATCTTGTCTAGTCCTTCGATGCCACCATCTTCTCCGCCTCCCATCAGCCTCACATGCTCTTGCAATCTCCCCGCTGCAATGTTAAATGTAACTGTCAAATCCATAAGTAGCGCGCCAACGGTAGGAATCCATTCTGGAGTACAAGGGAAGGAGTCGAGAAACATGGTTAGGAACTGGGGGTCCTCAATTTTGGCTCCAATGTCGGTAGCCTGTTTGTGTAGCATTCGGAATTTCGTCATATACCCATTATCCCCTGTAATATCCCCTCCTGTATATCGACAGCTTCGTAATGCTTCTCACACTGAAAAGGGATACATGACCGGATATGTGTATGAAAACGAGATATATTTGGAATCTAGATATAAGTACAAAAAGATGATGTATCTGTAAGCTAGATATTTGATCAAAAAGTTGCTATATAAGGATGAATTTTTAGTATATTTGATTGGTGTGCGGACATATTCTGTATCAAAGCTATTGAAAGAACTACAAAAAGACCTCAAATCAGGATTCCAGACATGGTTACGAATATGTGTCCAAAAAGACAATAAGTCCGGATTCCGGACAAGGGTCCCGATAGTAGTCCCGGTAGATGAACTGATAGATCAGAATGAATGCTATAAAAATATCAGTATTACGGACATATAAACTATACGCACCCATATCTGGAAGCCGGATGTATTGTCTTTTCGGACGCATATCCGTAACTATATCCGGATTCTCGTTTCGAGGTCTTTTTGTACTTCTTTTAATAGCTTTGATACATAATATGTCTACACACCAATCAAATATACTAAAAGGCATCCCTATATAGCAATTTTCTGTTCAAATATCTAGCTTACTGATACATCATCTTTTTGTACTTATATCTAGTTTCCAGATATATCTCATTTTCATACACATATCCGGTCACATATCCGTCGAGCGGAAATTTGTCCCTTTTCAGCGTGTCTCCTCTCCTCTGATGAGCCAAATGGCTCACCAGTGTGTATTCCTTCACCAGGAAATCCCATAACTCGTGAGACTTCTTTCCCTTGTTGAAACCAAGAGAATTGGGATTCTTGATATTATCCCAAATCGTAAGGTACGCAATGGATTCGCGGATTTCATACTCAAGGAAATTAGGTTTTTGGCTGCTGACTGGAGTGGGGAGTAATGCATCATAGTCTGAGGGTTCGGTGGGTATGGTAATCTGCCCTTCCCAATATAAGTGAAGGCCCTTAAGCTTTGCCCGCCTTTCCATCAACATCTTCCAGGAGATATAATTCTCGCCATTGAATTTGGTGTCATCTGGCAACTCTTGGATAGTGGTATAGTTGCTGGGATTACCAATGGGATTGATATTGTTACTGGACATAGTCGGAATAGGGTTATGTGGTGGTGTGAAGATTATCGACACAAAGAATAAGGAATCAAGGTCTTCTGAATCGGTAGTAGGGAATAGGTCTTCTGCTGTTGACATAAACAGTGTAATCAGTGAGTCATTCTTGTTAACAATGTATTGTGTGTGCTCAGTTTAGGGCGCGGGCCCATAACCTATAGAGAATAAGTACAAGTTAGTACTTAAGTACTGTAGATAAATATAAATCAGTAAAGATATAATAAGTATGAGACGAATTGAATACAATATGGTGTAGATGACTGGGGTGTTTGGTACGATATGGCTAGGTATATGTGAGGCAGGTGTAAGCTACAGATCATGAACAGGTGCCTTGGAGTATAAGATAAGGAAGTATGGATAGGAAGAAAGAAACAGATACTTCTAAAATGGGAATTGGTCCTATAGCCCCTATCTAGGGACTCTCATTCTCAACAATCACGTTTCTCCTCTGTTTGAACTGCTCAAGACTGTCCCTGTTTGATCACTGTAGCTCACCTCCAGATACTTATCCAAGGTATGTACAAGGGGTTGATTGGTCTTTGTGATTAGTGGCTGTATTTGTGTATGTTCTACTACATATTTACTTACTCGCTTGCATGCTTGGATATCCTAGTACTTACCACTGTTGGTATATTGGAGTAGCCTAGGACTGCTCCAGAGTAGGATATCAATGGGGACATGCTTAATGAGCTACGACACGAGCAAATCTAGTGTATGCTACATATGAACTTCCCCAAGCTCCACCTGAAACCTGGAGGAGGGATGCTGAATTGGTACTCCAATGTACAATTAGGATCAGGTCAATAGGATCACCTCTTTACATTTTACTGCCATTGTAATTTGTTTCAAGCCTGTCAAGTACAGCAGAAGTAAGTATTGTTTGTCTCCTTCTACATTTTATCCCAGGTTGTAGTTGTGAGCTGATTAGTCCCAGATATACAGCCTGGGACTTCCCATGAGGATAAAGGCATCAAGGGAAGTCCCATTGTGAGTGCCAGGGATCTCCCAATGTATGCATGGATGTGGTAGATCCCAGGCAAACTTGTTGCCAGCTGGGATAACCCAGCCAAGTGTGTGGGCAGTAGTTTAAGCCACAGTAGTCTGGTGTTACGGACCACTTTACAATGTTTTGCCATTATGTTTCTGCATTTCCAAGAACGGTTTTTCAAGTTCAGTGTCAAGACCCTCAGATTAGGGAATGATATTTCACGACTATTAGTGCAATATACAGCAATTAATATACATAGATACTATGTGGGATGCTTACTGGCAGTAGCAAAAGCTCATAAATATGAAAATGAATGATGTTGATATTAAATAAATAATCAGCAGTACAACCCTCAGCAATTGGTGGGGATGCATGAAGGATCGTCAGTGCTACACACACATAGAGCTGGTAAGTGGGTACCTGATAAGCCTTAGAGAATTGACTAAAAATGCCTTGCTCACATACACTCAGCTATGTTATCGTATCCAACCTGGTGAGGCAGAATTGGCCCAGCGCTGGCCTGATAAATTTGTGTAGATAGGATGAGAACCATTCCCAGGATGGCGAAAGTTGAACAGAGGAGATGGCGTCCAATTGAGGTTGTAGAGATTTGCATGATGGAGGTAAGGTAAATATGTAATAAATAGATAGGTAGTTCTGCTTTCATGAAAGGATCAGAAATTGTCAGAAAAAATTCACTTGTGCGTACCTCAAGGGCTGGGTATCTTCAAGATTGACTGAGTACATTAAAGTATTGCTGGACCGTCTTATGTACTCGCAAAACATGGTATTCGAACCACTGTGCTGAGATGAGGTGATGTAGAACTTAGCTTGCCTACTGGAAGAATATCTCAGACACCAAAGTACCTCATCCTGCCGTTGATGCAGAATGTTGACTGCGTCAGGTTACAGAGCCTAGTATCTAAAAGGAGATGACAGGAGGGACAATCTAATGATCATGCGGGCTGGAAAAACACCACCTTGGGTGAGCATGTACCAATATGATCAATGATGGGATATGGTGCCACGCACTAGAGGCAGTCGGCTTGCCACAGTCATAATCCATATAACTACATGGACGCATATGCAAGTGGAGACTCATCTGTCAATCCCCTTGCCCAATTTGAACTCAACTGACTCTCCAACGTCTATATTTGCGCCATCACTCTCCTCATAGTTACTTACATTCCTTCCATTCCGTTTGGATTTTTTCGAAAGCCTGCTGCAGTTTTCTTACTTGCTCCCATTTTATCATCAGCTTCTTCTTGTAGCTGCATTTTGGTGTGTCGTATGGGTAGTGGTGGTTTGGATCGTCGAATGAGTAGACAGTGCAATGACAGTGAGTGTCCAGGCGTTAAATTTAAATGCTGGATATCTCCTTTGTCAGGGATTCAAACAGATTTTCGGGCTCTGATAGGTGGATGGAGTCGAGCCCAGGTTTTATTGGATACGAATCCATTGAAATGTAGCCATTTGCTGTGCCTCTCTGACATCCATTCTCTTCCTGAACTGAACTCAATGTATATTTCAGATTAAATGGTCAAAGTTATCTTTCTGTTGCACTGGAGCTGACTGGAACAGTGATAATGAAGTAAGATGGTCATAGGGACATTCATTACAACAAGATTCCGTCTCCGCTTATGTTCTCTCTTTCTGTAGGAGCATATGATTCCAAGGACTATGAGTACAACAACTCCGCTATTCCAGCCATTGTTTCAGCACTGCTCTTGCTTGTGCTCCGCGGTATTGGTTAAGTACTAGGGATACTGCAAGGAGATGAGCTTCAAGATTACCCACAATGGGTTGAAACACATTTATGATGAAACTGAAGGGGTAGATGATAATGTTGTAACAAAGGTAAAGAAACTGCTTGATATCACTGCTTGGATTGGTATGGCCTTTTGGCCAGTAGCATCAATCAATGTAATTGTTGTCGATGTTGGGGTTGAAGTTGTAAATGTAACAATGTCTCTGGTTCCAGGTAATGAGTTGACCATTGGACGATTGTCACCCCAGGAAACAATTTATTCACCGGACTGCTATATAAGGTTACATGCGACTAGGAAGAAATTCATGGACGTCCTGATCCGCATCCTGTCACTGTCGAACAGGCTCTAAAAAATAAGATGAGTATGTAGATTCCTTGGCGTATGTAGATTTTCCGCGACGCACTTGTATGATGCATTGCGGCGGGAGGAGTAGGAGGAGGAGTTCATCACATGGCATGGACAAGGCATGGATCCAAGACAATTGTAATCAGGATCATGATGTTGATCCAGCGTTGATATTCTTGACGGTCAAAGTGGGCCGCAGAAACGCTCGAATTCCGCAGAATTGATTTCTGCGACCCACTTTGACCGTCACTATTGAACTACGGAATCTGCTGTAGCAGCGGTATTCTGAAGGAAACTTCTTTCGCGACGGGAACAGTACTTACCTCTTTCATACTAGTTACGAGACCCTTTTACGGGACTTGTTCTTACAAACCCACGGTTTGCTGTGTGGCTATGCTGAAATCGTCTCCCGGCTTGCAATCTTGATAGAAGCCAGTACCGAATAGTTGACAGCGCTCATATCATCAATTAGGTGACTACGCAACGCCACCTCGCCGGGCCCTGAAGGAGCCACTTGGCGTGTATCTATCTATCTTTAGCACTTGCCACTCAGTGACTCACTCCCTTTCCTTTTGGGGGGCCTCGTCATTGCTATACGCAGTGGTGGCCCACATCCCCTTCATCTAGGTACCAGTGTAAAAGATTAGGAGACAGGAGAAAAGAAACGGATAGACTAGAAAAGGAAATCAAGGAAATCACCCCTATCCGGGCGCTCGCGTTCTCAACATCTTGTAATGTATTGAGACTATCTACACCCGCATAAACGAAATAATGGACGCCTGGAAAGCGATAAAAGGCCTGGCGGTGTTTCCCAGTGGCAATGTGATTAGCAAATCTCAAGGATTTGTAATCAAAAAAGCAGCCGCCTTGGGACTACCTACTAAGGTGGATTAGCTTACAGGACCAATTCCACCTAAATAGGTACATTAGTAGGAGAGACTACTCAGAAGCACACCTTTCCCACTGCCTGACAGAATTATTGACTGATTCATTGCATCAGTCCTCGGCATTGGCGTTGATGCCGTGAAAGGCAAGTTTGAACTTGTATCATCCGACTTTGAATTCAACGAATCTTTATTCCCCTTCTCTTCCACTTTGAAATGTAGAACGCTTGCTGGCCATGGGATTTTGCTGCTGAAAATTAATGAAACAAATGTGATATCATTTCAACAGGATAAATTCACTGGTTGCTACATATCACGAGTAAACCCCTCCTTCAGTATTTCAAGTTGCTGCCAGGCGCATAAATATACAATTTTTTTGACGCGGTCCATCCACTATTGCTACCCTACAAGTGTGGGAAATCTATCGTTAAGAAGCTTGCCTTCCTTGAAATTGAGGACTTACCAATAAGTACTTCCTGTCTGCTATATTTCGGACGGTGACGGTGACGGCTCAAACGTCAATGTCAGGAAGCACCCTAGCTACTTCGGCACGGTTCTGTGGAGAGGATATATCAACATCCGTATGCGTAAAGGTTCGAGTAAAAATTTGAAGGAAAACAGAGCTCTCAAGCCCGAAGCAGAAAGATCGAAAAAAAAAGACGTACACAAAGTCTGGGGAGAGAACAAACATCACCACAGCAAATGGCGGGCGAGCATGGTCCGTCACACGCGGCTTGGGCCTGGTGAGCACCGAGAGCGATCGTCAGTAGTACGTTGAGGATGACGCCAGTGCTGATTGCGAGGAGCTTCATTGTAATCTCGGAGGTGTTGGCGGAAGAACTCCTTGAACTGGAAACTGGAGTGAGGATATCTTCATTGAGCTGGATTTTTATACCCCGTTTTCTGAAGAACTGATAGATGTCAGCTGTGTTTCCCGGTCGGCACTGTTGCTGACTGCTGCCGCTTTTGTTGTTGTCATTCAATCTTTACTATTGAGAACTCCACCATAAGTTAAGGAATAGCATGGAGTTGGGGCGACGGGAACGGGAGACCGATCTGCTAAAGAGCACCATCATTCAAGTAGTATTACTTTTGTTACAAACAATTTGAGTCGGCCCGTTTTTTATTGACCAGAGTAACACCATCATTCAAGGTAGTAGTACTTTTGTTACTCCCGTTCCCATTTTTCATTGACAAGAGCATCACCATCATTCAAGGTAGTACTTCTGTTACCGGGACAATATACAGTGTCCAATACTCTGAGCTACTACCGTTCCTGTTCCTTATCGATAAGAGTACTGCCCTGGCATTTCAGCGGCAAATACTGGCAAATACTTTGACTCTTATCAGCCTAGAAATCATGCTAAAAATTCGTAATTTAAGTCCCAACAAAAATGCCTGCAAATATCAATGGCCGCCCGCAGTGCTACCTAGTACTTGCTATGTACTTCACATCACATGCATCACATGAATCACACCCCACCTCATCTCAAAAGTATATAATATACATATATGCTTGTAATTTCTTGTCTTCTCTTTTCTTTCAGGAGTCTTTAGACTATGTCTGTGTACTCGTACTAGTAAGTCTTCAAGCTTTAATAAGCAGTGGGGACGCGGGAATGGGAACTGGAAGAAGGGATTTGAGAGTAGGCAGGCGTTTGGTGTCCTAGTCCTCAAGTTAGTCTTACTCTTAGGCGTACGTCATCGCAGGGGGGAAGGAGCCTTGCAGCCCTAGACATGTCCTAGCTAGGCGCAGGGAGTAGGAAGGGAGGAAAGAAGGGGTCTAATTCGCCAAATCATGGAGGTGAGTATTGTGATCTACATATGCAATGCGTATGTCGGTGGGAACCACTGTATAAAGCGGCGAGTACGGGATCTGAACCGGAATTTGGAACAGTGGCACCATTTATGATTGATTTGAGCTCGGATTCCAGAATAACAGTTATACCTCCGGACGTGGACAATGGCCCTATACATCTACAGCTAGTGACGAGTGACTACAGTTGAGGACAATCAAAAACATCCAATTTTATTGCGCCCGAATTTGGATTTTTAGGGCCAAAATCTTTTCAGAATCATGCTCAGCTCATCGAAAGGGGTCGAAAAACGATTTTTCCAGCTTTTTCCCAAGTTTCCTCTACTTGAACTTGAAGCAAAGGTGCTCGACGGCTCGGTGACTGTCACTGTTTGATCACTGCAGCTCACCTCAGATACAGGGTTGATCAGTCTTCGTGATTGATGGCCGTGTTTGTGTCTGTTCTTCTACTACATATTTACTTACTCGCTAGTACCACTGGTATATTGGAGTAGCCTAGGACTGCTCCAGAGTAGGATATCAATGGGAACATGCTTAATGAGCCACGACACGGGAAAACCTAGTGTATACTACGTATGAACTCCCCCAAGCTCCACCTGAAACCTGGAGGAGGGATGCCGAATCGGTACTCTAACGTACAATTAGGATCAGGTCAATAGAATCACCTGTTTTACTGCCATTGCGATTTGTTTCAAGCCTCTGAATTTCCCAAGTACAGCATAAGTATGGTTTGTCTCCTACTACGTTTACTCTACGTATGAATTCAGCTTCTGTTTTCCAGGATAAGTATTGTGCAGTCGACCCCACCCCCCGGCCTCTCGCCCCCGTCAAAAAATTAGGGATAGTTTGATGCAAGTTTGACGGTTTGTTCGCAGCTGAGATCCTCCTACCTAGATGCTGGAGAGTAAGCGAAATGACAGAGACCTGGCTAGTGCTTGGACTTGCGCGACGGAACCTGTTTAGAATGCAACGGTACGGCCGCTGGATAAACGATCTGGGTACGTCACGTACCTTATGTCGCAGTCTCATTCCCTTGTTCGATTGATACGCACTAATATTCTTACAGTGGATGCTCTTTTTTCTTTTCTACCTAGATCGTTATCAGGGATACTTATAGAAGTATAATCATGTATTAGCCCTCAGTCGTGTTGGCCCTGAACTCGTGGTCCACGCTGAGGTTACTTATTTACCGCTCGTCTCGGCTCAGAGATACATCGCGAATCGTAGATCACACTAGTAGTGTCTGGTCTGCGAGTGACATCAATAGTGATTTGAACAGCTTTGATTGTGGCAGGCATGCTTGGCGGCGGCATTACAATGTTTGAACAAGGTGGAGGAGGATTGGCGTTTTCAGAGAAGTGCATTTGGAGTTGGAGAAGTTGACTGGATTCTTTGGGTGCAGGAGACTGGAGGCTGAATGAATCAATTGTAGAGCTCAAAGGGGAGGGACATTTCTTGTCATGCAACAGAAATTAGGTGTCAAAACCTCATATGACTTAGTACCAGACAAGCAGCAAATTCATAATCATTCCAAATTTGTTACCTACTTGTCAGTCAGTACAGGCCTTAAATACAAAACATACAAGAAAATACAGAAAAGCTGCAGAATCAAAATTCTTCACATAATTTGACAGCATCCACAGGATTTCTGACTTACAATCTCCATTTATTCTGCCTGGGTTCCCACTCCTACTGCCAAAGCTTCATTGAGCTGCTGAACCATGACTACACAATCAGTGGTCTTTTGCTTTTTCACCTTTTTCTTTGGCCTGATTTAGATAGCCTTGCGAATGATAAATCATTGCAAGGCCGAACAAGCATTGACCAGTTCCCAACCTGTTATCAATCTCCTCAAATTCCTCTTGAACTTGCTGAAACATGACCTTTGCATCTTCAGAGTGGGATAGTTCTAGGCATATATTTCCTAGACTTTGCAAGCATTGAGTAGAATTCTGCCTGTCACCAATCCCTTCAAATTGCTCTTTGGCTTGCTGATACAGGACCTTTGTATCCTCATATTGGGATAGCATCTTGCATATATCTCCTAGGCCATAAGTTAAGGAATAACATGGAGTTGGAGCGATGGGAACGGGAGAGGTCAGCGCTACCCATCCCGACCCCAACGATCTGCTAAAGAGTACCACCATCAAGTTAGTACTTTTGTTACGAACAATCTGAGTTAGGGCCCGTGTTTCATTGACAAGAGCACCACCACCATTCAAGGTAGTACTTTTGTTACCGGGACAATATGCAGTGTTCAGTACTCTGAGATGCTCCGAGTTCCGTTCCAGTTCCTTATCGATAAGAGTACTGCCATCATTCAAGGTACTAGTATCTTTGTCACGATTAGGGTTCGCAAAGTCTGGTTCAGTCCGGTTCAGCGCCAAATTTTTTGAACGTTGGACCGGACGCAAGGTCCGGTCCAGTTCAAGTCCAAGTAAGGTTCGAATGCATCTGAACTTTTTCTGTCTCCAAGATAGCCGAATGACTTTCTCTTACCAAGGTAGCAACGAGTTGAGTAGTTATCTGTATGCGAAATAATACTTCCAGGCCGTTGATGACAAAAGACCGGCCAAAGCACAGGAAAAGGAAGTATACAGAAACTGCTCTGCAATCCAGCTCAGAGAGGGATGTTTCTGCGTCGATTACATACCTAAGTACTCTACCAAAATAGAATATAATTGCACAGACATGAATACAGAGTGTGTATGCAATATGAGTGGTCATCAAACATTAAAAAAATCAAGGCCATAGGAACAAGTTCCAGTCAGAAATGCATTACAAGTTCAGTGTGTTCTGACGCGTTCGGACGCGTCCAGTAAATTTCAGAATTTGCTGGATCGCGGACTGAACCTGCGGTCCGGTCCACAAAATTCTTGAACTTTGAACTGGACTTTCGGTCCAGTCCAGTAAAGTTCAGTTCGGACCAAAGTCCAGGACCGAACTTTTCGAACCCTAGATGTGAATTCAAGGTACAGTATTCTACATAACCGTGAATGACAACAGATTTCAGGGAAGGAAAGGTAGGTACTGACCTCGTCAACAGGCACACCAAGTTTCGGACGCAACACATATTTAAAGCAGACAACTGTGACCGTTCAGTAAGAGTCTCGTCTCTCCAAAGTCGTGAATTCATCTCCTTTACCAGGATGCAGCTCTTTGTTCCTCTCCTCTTTGCCTCCATGGCCCTTGCAGCTCCTACCCGCAGCTGTGATCTTTCTTACGCTGTGGTCGACGTTCCTGCAAACAGTGCTTTGACTCCACCGACCCATCCAGTTTCCTTCTTGGCTCTTGGAGTCGGAACGCAGAACTATACCTGCACAAGCGCAGGCAGCTTCACGTAAGATGTCCTTTTTTCTTAGCGATGTTCTGCAAAGTCTAACAATAATTCTATAGTACTGCTGGTGCAGTGGCTGAACTGTTCGATGTATCTTGCCTCTACGGCACCAAATTTCTCTCCGAACTCCCATCCGCTGCTCTTCGGCTTTGGGAAAAGGTCCCTGTCTATACGGACGCCGTGACTGCCATCGAATCCCTTCCTTTGCCAGGACCTGCAGCTTCGAGTATTCTCGGACAACACTACTTCGTCATCAACCCTGTCACTGGCTCAGGCATCAGTCCTAAATGGGACTTCACGTCTGGTGCCTTTGCAGGCAATCCCGACGCCTTTATGGTTGGTGCTAGAGCAGCTGGGATACCCGCACCGACAGGCCCGTCGGATATTGATTGGCTTCTTTTGACTAATATCGAGGGATTGCTCGCCGACGAAGTCTATCGCACGGACACCAGGAGTGGTCAACCTCCAGCTTCGGTACGGTTTAATCGCTCTCTCAGCCCAGAAAGAAACGACTGACGATATTCGTTTAGTGTGCTCCGGGGTCAGAGCCCATCACGGTCAAATACACTGCTTTGTATTGTGAGTCTCTGCGTTTCCCTCTACAAAAAGACAATAGAACGTTAACGATACTTTTCCATGCCAAAGGGCTCACCGGTGGTTCCATTAAGAAGTGAGGCATCCATCTTGCGTGTCCAGAATAGTCGAAAGGCTGCGGATTCTTCCTATGGTATTGTTACTATCCATGTTTTCCTATCAGAATGACAAGTACAGACTGTACAAATTTTGGAATCGTATACAAATCTTGGTGACCTAACTTTGAGCACTGACCCCAACATACGATGGGGTCCTCATTTAAGCGAATACTTAGTGTAATGTTATATGCATACGACTTACATAGTTCTATTCCGCGACGCAATAAAGGGGTGAGAACTCAGGCTATAGCACAGATATTTTATAAAAGTTTATGCAAAAATCGCGGTTATAACCGTGAAGCTATCTTATAAAAAACCACGGATGATCCTTGCCTACGAGGCATTTGTAAGCGACCTGCCATTCTCAGCATGGTAGCTCATGGATCATCCACGGTCTCTGGTCTGTACTTCGGAAAATGCCTTCGCTCGGTGTTCACCTGCCGTCGGGTTATTCGGAAAATTCTTTGGGCTCGGGCTACTTGGTGTACCCGACCCCCTGGGAATATTCCCGCCCTGCTTGGGGACCCGCCCATTGCATCGGGATATTGCGCCTACATATATACTAATCATATTAGGACGCTGTTGTGTAGCGGTACATAGCTAAAAATTTAGATTGCCGTCAGGTCTTCCGAAGAATGCTCTAGGCTCTGGGCTCGGGCTATTCGCGATTGGTGCACGCTATTAGGGGCTACATCCCACCCTGGGACTATTTCCCGCCTCCCTGTTCAGGCTTCCGCACATTGCACCCATATATCGGATCGTAAATAATTATCACACTGCAGTATCATATCAAAATGAAGAAATACCGCTTTTTCTAGGGCGATCCTATTTGGTGCACGCTATTAGGGGCTGCATCCCACCCTGGGAATATGCCCTGCTTGGGCACCAGCCTATTGCATCCATATACGTTCATCGTTATTACAGCACTTTGTATGTAGTATGTAAGTAAATATACAGAAACGCGGAAATTTTTTTTGGGAAATGCTTCGTGTTCTGGTTATTGCTCGGCCCCTGGGAAATCCTTACATCGCTAGGTTTCCGTTCCCTTACCTCCTCATCTTTTACTACTTATCTTTGCATCTCACACCAATACGGAGTCCAAAGGTTGGTTACTCGGGTCAGTCGAGAGTCTAGACTCGGACTGATCGGGGATATTCGGTACTGTCGGTTTTTACGGTGATTGAGGTCGGGCATGCCCGCTTCATCCCCCCCCACCTATACCGGAGCACAATCGATTGATTAGTTGAGAGCAGTCGTTAGTGGAGAGCCTGTATTATCTTGTCTTCCCAGGCATTTTTGGGTACTAAATATCAATCTGCACTTGATCAGCATCAATTGTGGCTGAAAGAATAACCATCATTGTAAATTCTAGGCATGTAGAATCCATACCGGTTCACGGTAGATGTATCAATTGTGCATAAAATTACTTTTAGGTTGCTTTCTGGACCAAAGAACAACGGTGCCAGGTGGCTATATGGATACCTCGACATTAATTCAGCGATCATTTGCTGGTATGATACTTTCTGACTCGAAGGACCATTTTAAATAGCACCCAAAGGTCAAAGATGAGAATTTTACATGTACACGGACTCAGCTGGAGGCCCAGGTGCCAAGTGTCAATATATGCCGGGGAGTCTAGCAAGCGATGTATGCGTTTGAGTGTTTGGAGGATCACCTTTTTGCAGTTTTCGCATCCCAAGTGCTTTTATGGCTCTGCCGATTTCAGATGGCCATAATATAGCTGGATACCTTATAATTACTCTTTTATATGTCACTCACAACATCTATCCATTTTTTGGTGATTTTAAAACTACTACATGATACCTCTAATCCAAGACGAACATCCCAGATTACCCATTTTATGACCGTTTTGTATCAACATGCAAGGATATTGCGTATTACTCAACGGGTGGCAGCGAGAAATATTCCTAGAGTACAAATACATATCTAGACCCTATCCCGAAGCTCTCCGAGGTGAAATATGCTCTGTGGTTTCAACGTGAGCAGAAATAAAGACCGAGATGGTGCACTAAGCGCCCGCAAAACACGTGGGAATCTATTGTAACGGTTCAATTTTTATTCTCTTTGGACCAGTTATGCGTTCAAAGCTAGTTCTGGGATTGATAGTCGACCCTGGTGGTGTATATAGAGCTGTCTCAGCCTTAACGAACGGACTGAGTGCATGA
Source organism: Tetrapyrgos nigripes (assembly GCA_013368315.1). Lineage (NCBI taxonomy): Eukaryota > Fungi > Basidiomycota > Agaricomycetes > Agaricales > Campanellaceae > Tetrapyrgos > Tetrapyrgos nigripes. The sequence continues at coordinate 388,447 of JAACJM010000018.1, forward strand.
CTGTGTGCATACGACGATGCAGGAGTTGTGTTCGACATTAATTCGACCAAAATTCGACCGCAATTGGAACTCCGGCGACGCGTCATCATCGTACGCGTCAACCACTTAGCAAACTGCCAGTACAACTCTTGGCCGCCACTCTTTGTCCACTTCGCTCTTTCTATACTTTCAAAAATGACTATGATGGACACATATATGCACAGTTGGCTTCGTTCATAGATGATAGGCAATACCAAGGTTGCAGCACTTGGTCAAGTAGATTTTATAAAGGGGTGTGGGCCAATGCTACGCGTGGCGGGTATGAGGCCATTTCCACTCATCAAAACCTATTCAGCTGTCAAACGCGTCTATCTCATCAAACAGATTTTCGAGTTCGGAAGGAAATTTTCAGGTTTTGAGATACAGAATGTGGAAACAGACTATAGAAATGAGAGACTTCATCAGCAATCATGTCAAAACAAAAATCCAAATGGAAGAACATGAAGGAAATGGAAACAGAAAGGGAAAATACAAGAAAGTTAACATATGTTATGATAATAAAGCCCACCTTTCTCATCCGAATACTTGAAGAACCCATGTACAAAAAGTCCATGTAGAAAAGTCAAAGGTAGAACGGACTTTGTTGGTAGTGGAAAGATGTAAGCTTGATTCAGGAATGGCAGGAAGGAGCAGGCACGGTCAGACCGGGAGACATAGAGGCACTAAGTGAGGAAGAAACCTGGCGAAAATAGTCTCACGGTCGCAAATGCTGCGATTCGAGAATAAAAAGCGAGGGCAAAGTCTAAAATCAGAAAGTGAAGGGAAGAGAAAGAGGAGAAAGTGAAAACAGGTTGTTTGCCTACAGCCTCTGAACAAACAAATGACATATGTATGGAAGCAAAACAAAGCAGAAGAAAAGCAACAAAAAACAAAATAAAAATCACATGGAAGATTACGCGGAATGAAGCGGACGGGTAAAATCGGGAACACTTAAACATAGCCACATGCGGAAAGAGAGTGTAAGAAACTCAGCCTCATTTCATTCGGCCTCGTAATGTGCGTCCTACATAGAACACTCATTTAGCGACTGCCTACATGCTTCCCACTCGTTTCCTTCTCTAGTCTCGCGGCAATACCTTACCTCACCTCAACAATTACAGCCACCCAATTCCAACCCAATTCAATCCTTCTCTCACTGCAGCCCTCTCCTTCGACCTAGCAGCATCCAACTTAAACTCCGTCTCCACTTTCACGCAATCCCTTGGAATTCCCAGACTCTCAACTCCTTCTGCTTCGGTTCTAGTCCCTTCCATTGCTGAAGGCTTTTAACATGAGGCTGGGGGTTCAGCATAAAGATGTGTGGACAGATGTGGTGCATGGAATGAAGCTAGTGAAGACTCAGAGCCGGAGAGGTGTGGGTTGAAGGAGTAGGAGTGTAGGAGAAAAAGGGGAGGCTGATAGGCGAGCGAGTAACCTTTTTATTAGTGTCAACTGATACATTTTCTTTTTTCCTTTCATCCTTGTTTTTGTACTGCCCGCAGCTGTCAACAGACCACGGTAAACAAGGTTTTACTTCCTTTACCCTGCTGCCGCTCTTCATTTCACTCAGATGAACCCCACCTCCACAGCCTACCTCTGATCGAAGATGCTGCGGCATGGAGGTTTTCATTGTAGACTTGTACTTCATTAGTCTATAATGTAACCCGTCTATAGAAAATATGATAGCCAGTCCATATATTTGTGTCCAATCTAATCCGTGCTCAGAAGCCCGCCTGCAGTGGTAATGAGATACTCATTTTGGAAAGTGGCCGTTCAAGCGGAGTTCGGAAGTGTTGAGGAGGGATGGATGTTGATGGACCTTGGTCCATAGGATGATACCCAAAGTACCAGTCATATGAGTATCCATCTTGGCCCTAGGATATTTGGCAGGGCTTTTATAAAAAGGAGCTGGTTGTGAGTGTAGGAATAACCAGTGTTTTTTATACAAAGTTATCTAAGGATAAAGCTAATATTTTACAAAATTGCCGCGTCTCAGGGTGGAGAACTTGGTGTTCACATGACCGACGCGTCTGCTTGATCCCGAATAAGCTAGTTTCCTGCTATGTGAGGGTCTTGTACAAGTCTTGTAAGTAAGTGGAAGAAGAGAATAGATACTCTAGTATATAGAGTATGTATTATAAGAGGAGGATAAAACAGAGACCGTGCTTAAAGCTAGTCTCTGAGTACGTCTTAACGAACGTGATAAATACTCGACGCTCTATGGGTGATGAGAGAGAAAGTCATCATCACCCCAAAAAAGTAGACCCGGTAAAACTCGGCGTCTAGGGCATGCGATAGATATTCAGTGTCCCAACAATCCCAAACGACTACACGTTCCATGGGAAATGCTTCGGGTGATGAGAGAGATAGTCATCATCACCCTAGCATGGAGACGCGAGAGGTACTCAGCGTCTCCACCATAAGACCAAAGACGTGATAAATACTCAACGTCTCGGTATAGGAGGAAGAAGAAAATGGAAAGAAGGGGAAATGGTGAAAAGGAAGATAGTAAAGGAAAAGGGGAAAATGGAGAAAAACAAAGGAAGGGAGAGAATGGAAGAAAAGGGTACTCACCAGTTCTGCAACAGTAGCTGCTGTGTCAAATTTCGTAGGAAAATCGCCTTTATCAATAAAGGAATTGATAGAAGCATGTTCCTGAACCGTCCTTGGGAGGTTTCGGCAAACCTGTATTTGGGTTCAAGGTTGGGGCCTTGAACCGAGGACACCACGATCAGAAGGGATGTGATAAAGGGTCCCCGAAGGATGGTCTCTGTTTGTTCCCTTGTAAAGGGACCCGAGAAGCAACCCGCATCTTTCTCACCCTGAATATACTCGCTGATGACCCTGGGCCCCTCGCCCATGAAACAAGAAGAGTCGTTTCGCATCACCACTGTCTTAGTAATGAGAGGAAGGCGTCCAATGAGAAAGCCTTGGTGCAGATTTTTTGTTAGGTAGGGGAAGGCGTCGGTGAGGGAAGAATGTGTCAACTCTCTCTCGAAAGCATCAGCATCGTAAGGTGTGACGAGCTTGTTGTAAATGCGACGTGTGAGGGATCGGTGTGAGGGATCGGCGAGTGGAGGTTGGGGATGGGGATGTACGAAAGAGTAAAGATTGGCGTAAAGAAGGGGTTCGGGAATGGAAGAGGCAGAGGAGAAAGCATCCATGATCTCTGTAAGTGACATGCTTTCGGTCACGTCAGTTACGAGGCCGAATGAAATGAGGCTGAGTTCTTTACACTCTGCGTGTGGTGGTGCATATTCATCCCGTCTCTTCCCGTGCTGTTGTTTCCGGTTTCCTCCCTGCCCATATCCGCAGCCCCTGTATTTATTAACATGACCAAACAATGATGTTATCTCAATATCTTTGTGACCGGTAACTAAAGTTCTCTCACTTCGTTCTCTTTTTTCTTCGTCTTGTCCTTTTTTATCGCTTTCCTTTCTCTTTTGATATTTTTCATTTTTCGTTATTTTCTGTCTCTTGATCTCTCATCTTCTTATTCATTGCTTGCTTTCTGTTTTTCCCCTCTCTTCTCTCTCTCTTCTCTCTTTCTTCTTCTTCATCTCTTGCTGGTTGGAGACATATTTGGCCCTCAGGCAAAAGGGCGAGAGTTTGAATACATAGCACATGTCTTTTAGACAATCATAGACTGGGTTCATCACTTTTTCTCTCCTTCTCATGCTTTATCTTACAACAAACCCCCCTACTCATTTTTTCTTCAGCTATGACCCCCACATCTCTTCTTACATCCAGGAGACATTCATGCCAACAACTAGGAACGCTCATTATCTTCCTCCGGACACTATTTGTGCACAAGACGGCAAGAGGAGGCTGCCCTAGACAGTAAGGATGAAACAAACCGTCTATGTTCTGGAAAGAACAAGAGAGAAGAAGACATAGAGACATACAATGAGAATATGAGGTATCAGTGTCTCAGGTGAGCTAGATACATCTTAACACTGTGTATCTTACCTTCTCTCCTCGTTTTTTAGCCTTCTGTATGTGTTCCGGTCTATGTCGCTACCATTATATCTCCTGACTACTCATCCTATATCCCGCCCTCATACACCTTGACCTACTTGTGAACAGACATCTCTTCTAGGCCTCAGATCATGCCGACACAGTGTACATTTGTCTCATTGTCATCCTGAATTGAATATGTAAAAGCTTCAGGGTATGTATACATGTCTGTACCTTGTGGGTTCTGCCAATGCCCTGCTTAATCTGTCCAACCCTCTGAGCACTTCCATACAGCCAGGGGCAGTAGATACCTGTACTGATCCCTAACTGTACTACTAGGGGAAAGAATGACATGAATTATCGAGTGCTGTACTCTGTATGACTATCACTCCAATTGATTTACTGGCTATAAATATCCGACAGACAGTGCAGTTTGATAAATCCCCCAGTTCTCCAGACGATGTTCTACAAGCCAGTATTCGCTATTGCTTTTATCCTTTTCTCCGCCTTGTCTGTTGCCGCTCAACAAGGTCAACAATGTATGTGATCTCTCTTCTTCATATTTCACCTTAAACTGATATTAATCCCTGTCAAATGTAAACACAGGCAATTGCAAGGCCCTTTAGGGTCTCGTTCTTATAATCTGATGTTCCCAAGTGTGGCTGTGCTCAATAGGTGTACCGGGTGTTGCCGCAAAAACGCGTGGTCTCCAACACCCATTTGATGCCCATCATCCAATACCAAACAGTTGACAGCGCTCGCACTCACTCCTTTTGGGCCTCGTCATTGCCAAACGGAGTGGTGGCCCACATCTCCTTCATGGTACCATCCAAAGTAAAATCAGTTACTGGAGGACTTGGGCCTTGGGCAACAAGTCCAAGAGAAGGTGTAGTGGTCAGTTCTACCGCAGAAGGAGCAGGTGTGTTCCTTTTCACAGCCTTTGCATAGTCTCGAATATCCAGACTGACAATATATACAGTACTACACTTCGTGTGTATATTCCTGATACTTTAGTATAAAGGGAGTGTAGGATGTACCTGTAAAGCCGTCCAGATTGTGTAAGCCATTAGCTAAGCGTCTTTTCAGCCGAAATCGTCAATTCAATCATTGAAGTGATCATTGAGTTGGCACACATTTAGTATACCCCGTAGTGTGTCAAGCAAGCAGCCCCCCTATTACCCTTCTTCATTGCTCTCGATGATTACAGTCAACACCATCCCAGCCTTTGCCAGGCTGACTGACACTCTGCCTATCAGTCCTCTCTTGTCCATTGTGGCAATGTCTGCACCTTCCAGCCTGCTTGACCTCGTCTGTCACTGTCCATGCAACCTCAACTGAGATTGATTTCAAATGTACTTTGACAGTCACTGTCATTGACGGAGACACTCTGTGTACACGATATGTCGCTGGGTGCTGACTGACTGCAATTATTCTCTGTTTCCAAGGGACTCTTGGCCACAGTCACCAGAGATGTTGTGTTAGCGAGTGGTCTATTCAACGGTGTGTGCGTTACTTATTCTTAAACTATTTATTCAAACTCAATGCCCTAATCTTAGCTGATCCAGGTCTCTCCAGAGATGTTTCTACTCCCTGGATGAGTCTTGCAGGTCACGAACCTGGTTATCTGAGCTATATGCCAGGGTCTTATTCACTCTCTGTGTTGTCATTGCAGGCTTACAGTATCACACCTTCTGCATACAATCACAATACAATACATGATATGTTTCTTGATCTGTCCTCCCAATTCTTTGCATTTGGATCCAGTCCTGTGGCCCTTAGTGAGCATGTCGCATGCCACAACATCCACACCTCAATGTTGAGACAAGAAGAAATGCAAAAGTTGCTTTTTGATCATCTTGTCAGCCATAAGTGTTATGAAGTTGGCAACGTAGTTGTCCACCCTTCACATTGCCTCAGGATTACCAAGCTCTACCCGAACGTCAATATTTTCTCTTATGTTTTTTTTGCAAGTCCTTCGTGAATTTCTACACATGGGCTCTGTTGAGGCTGCAATGAGGAACATGTTCTTGCAGACAATGTCAGTAGAAGGCAGTGACTTGAATGGAGTCATTACCAATGCTACGGACAATCTTGTGTCCTCTTTCTGCCAGGCACAGTCGTCTACAGACATCATCATTGATTCATGGTTGCTCATCAAACATGCAAACAAGGTGGGAATGATGCAAGCCCTTCATGAACATGGTATGTTCCTGTCACTGAAGGTTGTGTGTTCAGAACTAAGTCTTATGCTTTGGCACCATATACTGAATGGTGATTGTGGCCTGCATCGAAGCTTGGCATGCATCTCTCTCACACTAGGACATCTCCAACACCAGTATAAGCCTGCACTGAAAATTTCATCTTTGGCTTGTCAAGTGACCATATTTGTAGGGTGCACCCCTTTCATCTTGGTCTTACCAGTTATCACTTTGTTTTACTTCAGTGCTCCCCTTTCTTGTTTTCAGTGTTTGTTTGTTTTGTTTTCCTGTTGCTCATTACATTTGATGACTGCTGTTACAGTACTTAATTTGTCATTGTAAAACTACATCAGTATCAGGTTTGGCGGCCCTCCTGCACCACGCTATGCTAAGTAAAGGAGTGTACAGAGGATATATAAATCCGTGAAGAGCTTAATAAGCTATTTGCTAAGCAGCCTTTCGGCTGAACAGCCTGTCAGGGTTCATGTGCAATGCTTTTGCCCCTAAACCGCAGAATCGTTTTCAACCATGAATGCATGAACTGTCCACTCGCCATTGCACCTTCAACCTCCTTCTTGGTAAAATTGATCAACATACTACTGTCTACTCCCCACAAAACCATCCTTCTTCGCCATGTTTTCTTGAAGGCTTTGGCTCTCCTCATGTGGCGTAATACTCAGCTACATACCAAGTTCCCTGAATCGAGCGAATACTGACCGAGTGGTAGACCCTGTGTAGGTGCTGAGAGGAGGCACACCCTGAGAGGTATATCTGGATGAGACTGTGAATCAAATAGTTGCGAGTTATTGACCAAACTCACTGCAACCCTTCCAAATATGCTATCCACACCTCAAAGTGACAATCTGGCACTATCACTTCCAACTCTGATGGACTCACCTCCCACTTATGGAAGCCAGTGAGTGCAATGCATGGGTTTTTTCCATCAATCGGCGAAGCCTTCGGGTGTCCTTGCTGATTAATGAGAGCACCTGGCAGCAGCGTTCCGCTTGTTCGCCCGGCTTACCAAAGAGCAGTATCTGACAGCACCTGACAAAGGCTGGCATTGCTGATTTGAGAGAAGTCATGTAGATAATGGGGACTCGGGCGTTCTGTAACTTTTTAATCTCAGGTTCTCAAACAGGGATTGCCTCTAATCTTATTATCATGGGGCTCTGTAGTCTTCAGACAACTTCAGTATCGGGTGTGGCAGCCCTCCAGCGTCGTGCTATGCTAAATGCTAAATATGTAGTCTGGTGTTATCTAATACGAGCGACCCGTGCCAGCCAGTTAGGTAAGTAAGAAATATTCTCACGTATGGTTTGCCTGCCTTTCTTCCACAAAAAAGGTCAAAATTTACTGATTTTATTTCATATTTCGTTCTAAGTAGCTTCTCTCACTCTGCATACCAAAAATCCCGGGAAAAAACAAAGCAGAACTTGCGGAAAGACTTGAAGTCCAGTTCCGCGAGTACACAGCCACTTCCGCGTCAAGCTTCGGGCTGCAGATCTCTCCGCTCGATATATACATCTTTCACTCCATATTTTTCTCTATAACTTTCTATACACTGTCCTCCATAGTATCTAAGTGCATAAAAGAAATAACGAAGCAATTTGGTTTTGAAATCCTCTTGCCCTTGCAATGCCGCTCTTACTTACGTAATAAGGCACTGGCACGGCTCATGTTGTGAGATTACCATAAGACTAGCCTTTGCAAGGTTGCTGGTATCTACCTCTACCACCCATTGGATGCACACGAATTTCGAGGTCTTCGGGTTCTGGACAAGCTTGCCCCAAAGGGTCAGTTTGTCACTAGGGTGGTTGGCGAGTTTGTGCCCCTCTTCACTGCAGGCGAGGCAAGAAGCAGAGAGGACCTTCTTGTCGCCCTTTGAAAAGGGCTGGAAGTGGGTGTCAGTAGCGGAGGATCCACCATTTCGATCTGCCCCATATTGACGGGTAGGACGGGGAAACCCATTACCTCTCCCTGTCGAGGTCCCGAGTCTCTAGTCGAACTGGAAATCCATACGAGCTTTCTGCATTTCATTGTTGTAAGTTGCTGCATCAAACTTGTAGCCTTGTGTATGTCTCTCGATGTGTAATCTCTTCTCGGCGGGTTTCCAGTTACGAGGCCTTTAGGCTGAGTTAACTTAGGTCGACCTCGAAAACTTTTCCACGGGTTCAAACTTCCACCCCTGTTCATTGGCGCTCGGTAAGCGCTCATTGATCATAGATCTGGAATCACGGTCGAGAGTCGAGACCATCATGACGTCGTTCACGGCTTCCTCGGACAAACGCATAACCAAGGCAGTGTAGGCAGCATCATGGTGCGCCTTGTCTTCCTCCTTGCTTCCTCTCCCGATCTGAGGGCCTCGTAGCTTGCCACGCGAAGCGATGGCACTTTACCCCAGTAGGCATAAAGATCAGTGTATTCAGGGTTTTTGAAGAAACCGGCGTGGTAGTAGATGAATTTGGCGTGTCTGCCCTCTGGGTTATGCAAGTCCCATTCAACTACAAACCTAATGTAATTTTCGGTAGCATCCAGGAACTCGGCGTAGTTGTAGCATCCCTCGAAGTCGTCATCCTTGATCAATAAAACCTTAGCGATGGCGGCGGTGTCCCAGATTCTGAGTTTGTCCACCTTCGAAGTCTTGTCGCCCGTAGTGTCAAAGGTTGATTTGGGAGGAATGCTAGCGGTGGTAGATTGTAATACCCACAAGTTCTTCTTCTTGAATAAGCCGAGAGGGATGGGGTCAAAGTTAGCCGCGATGAAAAGATCCTTCGGAAACTTGATATCCGTAAAGGCGTCCAGATCTCTGTTAATCTCTACTTCTCGCGCAACCGTCAGATCCCTACTCTGCGTCTCATTGGCCTTTTCATTCTCCCTCTTCTCAGCCGTCCTCGTCATCACCACACAACTATGCCATCTATCAGGCATCTTGTCCTTAATCCGTTCAAAAATCTCGGGGTTATCCTTAATGCTAACCATGTCTTCGTCTTCAACGGACCAGAGTGATGCAGTGTCCGAGAGAGTCTCTCCCTCCTGCAGTGCCAATGCCTCTCCTGCTATCAGGACCCGCTTAGATCTGTTGTCTTGATCCTTGTCGTCTATAGTCTTGTTGAGTCTGAGCCGTTGTTCCGAGCCAAGCTTAGCTACAGCCTGGACAGCGGCCGGTTTGTGAGTTTTCCGTAGTTCCTGCAGGAAATCCGGAGGTCTAAGTGATGTGTTACGGAGTATAGCGAAGGGGCCGGAAGTAGTCGACATGATGGGAAAGATGTTGCGGTACGTGGGTTATCGATGGGAAGATAGATGCGAATTCTATCGGTACTGCAATAGAAACAAATTCTACTTGCAAGGCGTCGAAACAAAATTCGAACGCAGATGAGGAAATGTGATGGGGAAGAAATCGCGAAAAAAGCTTCTTTTGTTCTTACTAGGAGCGTCGTTGACTCCCCAGTGAAAAGTCTACAAAGCCAAAACGCGCCAGAATGAGCCGCAGCAAACGGCTTGCTGGGGCTTGTTCTGGCTTTCTTTGGCTCGAAAATTTAGAAATTTATACATTGCCAGATCGAGCTAGGTCGAGCGAGATTGCTCAGATTAGTCTACACTTGTTTTTGCTCGTTCTGGACACATAGCATTGCATTGTAGTACTACTACTGTTACATATAAATGATGTGTGTTACGCGTTCCTGCCCGATACAGCTTTCCTCCTCCTCCCCATCCTCCTCCTGCTGCTCCTGCTCCTGTACTTGTACCTGGATACCCCGTCCCAACGCCATTTCCGTTGACCGGTTTTGATACCGACTACGAAATGAGACTAGATCAGTACAATCAAGCGAAAGAAACAGCATTAGCTCACCTATCCTGAGAGGAAGACATGGGTATATGCACGTGAAAAGATGCTGTAGCGAGTCCTTGCCATGGATACTGTCACTTTCAAGCTCGTTAGCTATATCTACAGGAGTGATAAGAGAGAGAATTACTCACCTAAATGTTTATCACAACTTACACGGTTGTCTGCATGGTATAATTAGTATTTGTGTAGCCGGATACAGATAATTACACATCTTTAGCTGACCCAAAACCGTTACGCTGTTCGTTGTTGTTGGTATATTGGAAAAGGGACACGACGCGTGTTAGTAACACGAAAGACATAAAAAGACAACTGCCTTACCAAATTTCCCATTCACCACTCGACGAAGTGGAGGTACATGAGGGGAGTAGAAAGAGGGGAAGGAGGGAGAACGGGAACAGAAAAAAATGAGAGGGATGGTGGTGGTAAGGAAGAGAGGAGAGTGAGAAACTTTGGGGATGGTCACGATGTGTGACGTCGGCGTCAGTTTTTGGGGAAGCTGTCGGCGTCAAGTACTTGAAAAAATTCCTAAGTCCAAAGCACTAAGAAGAGAGAAAATTTCTCACACAAAGGAAAAGACTAGAGAAGATCGGAAAGAAGAGAGCAAGAAGAGAGACGAAGGCAAAGAAGAAGGCAAAGAAGCATGACTAAAATCATATGATAATCTTCTTGATGGGTTTCGCTTGTTCTCGCCAGATTTGAGCACATCGGGTTTCTGTCAGGCTCAGTTTGGCGCGTTTTGGCTTTCTGGACTTTTCACTGGGGTTGACTGTTGAGGAGAAAGGACGCGATGAATAACGTGATTGTCACGATGACGCGTCAGACGACAGTCACAATGCTCTCACTAGCTTATCCTAAAATAAGCCCTCATACCTCGGGCTTATCACGGAACTTTCATCAACAACACTTCTCACCTTGGGCAGCAATGCATATTTGGAGGCAAACATAAGTGACGAATTTCTGCTCGGTGCCGGAGCTACTCCATATGGCAGTTCGGCCTCAAATCGGTCCTATATGGAGTAGTTCCGGAGAGAAAAAATGGCACTGAAAAATCCGAAATTTAAGTTTGCACAGAGATCTCTGGAAATATGCAATGCCGCCCAAGGTGTCTGGGATGGTGATGGCAAGGAGACCTCTTCACCGCACACTCAGCGTTTTTGGCCTTCCAAACAACCGTGGACCTGCTTTAAATTCCTTCTTCGACAAACTCGGAATCATGGGTCCAATCCAAATCTCGCTCCATAGACACAAGGTACCGTTTTTAATGCCTTGGGGATCGAGGTGAGTGTTCCCCCTTGATGACATGTAGAGTTTGTGCTTGACAATGTTTCTGTCTCTTCTCCCAACAGAGAGAGCTTGGAGAGAGCGCATCATTGTAGGATATGTAAACGTTGCGGGTTGAAACATGATCATCATTCTCCTACGCTGACACGCTTCTGGTTTCTTCTCTAGTGCATCAGGAAATTCACAATTGTATGGAAGGTATGGAGGGTATGGAGGGTATGGGGCCCATACCTTTTTATACACATTTCACCGAGATCTCCTCAAATGTTCCATACACATTGTGTATGGATGTATGGGCCAGTATGGGCAATATGGGCAGTATGGACAAGGTACTTTGATAATGTGCAAGCTCAGATTTTTCGACCCTTACCTTTGAAGTGCGCACTGCTAGCAACCAGTATGAGTCACCGCCGCTGTCATTGTGAGGAAGTTGTCCTCACCGTTGTCAGCCATTCACAATAAGACTCGGGGTGATTCAGTAAGTATAGGGTAGGGATTCCAGAACACGAGATCAGTATCGGAACTGTAATGCATGTAATGAGTAAAAAAAAATTGCATTTCCTGACGACGTCGATGATGATGATGAGCACTGCAACGCCCGCCGTCGGTGACCGGTGACCAGTGACTGTTGAACCGAGCGCCAAGAGGTGACGTGTTGCGGTCACGAGATTGATTTTAATCGGAGCTTGAAAGCTTTCTTGATCAAATTGACGCGAAACGTTGACTTCTCTAACTCCCTTTCTTCCCTCAACAACATCGTTACTCAGCGTTTCCCTCCCCCTCCACCTCTCTCCCCTTCGCTGTACTGCACGTTCAGAGGTTGCATTGAGACCCTCGTCATCAAGGATTCTTCCTCCTCAACTGAAGGGTGGATAATAATATGGGATGGAATGATTGACGTTGTCTGTACTGTCTTTGTGGTGAGTTGTTACATCTTGACTTACCCTCATGTTTAACTGACCTTGTATCTTCTCTTCCAGTACTTTATCCCTTTTGTGGCCAAGGTGCGTCGTCCGTCCTTATTTCTGTCTAATTTACAAATGATACTCGCCATTTTCAGGCGCTATGTTTTGCCATCTCGGGTTGGTTTCATGGTCATCACTTACGTTCGTATCTTTCCGCTCTCATGTTGTCTGCTGCTGAAATATCTTTCCATTAGCATTTCGTTTACATGAGCTGTGTGATTGTGATTGTGAGGGCTGTGAGTGGTAGGCTTGTAGTGCATTGGTGGTTTTACGTTTTACGAGGCCGTAGGTTGATATGTACTTCGTATAGATGTCCTACTTACATTTGTCATTACACACTGTCAGTGACAACAATGGCAATGCCGACAACGAAGCAAAATCAGGAGTACATGGAACAGGCATGGGGTAGGTATGGAGGTGCATGGAGCATGTTTGTAGCAGTCCCATACACATGCATGGGAGGTGTATGGAAATCATGCACCCCCCCTCTGCTCCATACACGTATAATTTGGTATGGGGGGTATGGACCCATACCCCCCATACCGTTGCGAATTTCCTGATGTGTAAGTCATCCTTCCCCTTTCCAGCTCCCCCTCTTCTGCCAACTCAACCCAACCTCGTCGTCTTTGTAGGGATAAACCAATGCGTCCGAGTCGGGGTATACAACGAGAGACATTTTATTCTGTTTATGTATGCCCTTCTTCTGTCCCCTTCGTCTTGTTTTTCGAGGCATTGGGGTTGAGAAATGAGGTGTGTATCCTATCCTACCTGTGTTTCTGCGCTTTCGCTACGTTTACGTTTTCATTTTGCTGACTTGACTCTTTCTTTCCGTCCTCCCATTCCTACCCGCTCCTCCCGCGTCTCGCGTCTGCGTATCCTACCCCTACCTACCTGTGCCTATGCCATTTGTTGTGCCGTTCGTCGTGTCGCCCACGTCACCTCCCCACCTATCGGGAATCGCCTCTCCCTTGGCCTGACCCATTCTATGATAAAAAAAGCCCCCCTTTCCTTCCCACCTCCCCCAAATCCTATTCACTCTCTCCTTCATCCTCTCCGCCGTGCTCTCCTTTGCGGTAGGGGTTATGTTGATTGTTACTTTGTGGGCGGTTATGTGAGGTGGGTTTCTTTCAACTACAACTCTAATATTCTCTTTCCCTATTTTTCGTTCTCGTTCTACGCTCCGTTGGATGTTTTATGATGTGGGGCTCACAAAGCTGACGTATGTTCCGGGCGAAGCGTCCGTCGAAGCGCAAGATAACGAGGTGTATAGAAAGGTCGTGTTGAGTCGGGGGGAGATGTTGGGTATGATTTGGGGTGAGCATTTTTTCATGTCCTTCTCCCCATTTGTTTCTCGGAGGTTTTCTTCCCCTGGTTTCCTTCTAGACGCTGACGTGTATACACACACAGGAAAATAAAAACTTGATGTTGTTTTTTACTGTCGAGGAGAATGGATAGTGAGTACACGTTTTCGCTCGTCGCCTTGGTCTTGGCCTCCTTTCGTCTGTCTCTTCTTTCATCGTTTCGTTTTTTTGGTATGATTGATGATGTGCTAACGCTAACTTTTTTGTTTTCTGTCTTCTCTGCTCGCTTTTTCCCACCTAAACCCGGACCTCGACCTCATATCGCCCAACTATGCACGCTCCTCCTCAAACTCTTCACTACATTACGTTCCCCATCGACCGACCGACTAAAACTCCGCATAAAACTGGGTATGAAAAAAACAGTCCCCTGTACACGCTCCTCCTCCCCCTCCGTATCCTACCTTACACTGATGGGAGGGTCTGGGCTAGACGACGGTAGAGAGAATCCCCAATTCCGTGTTCAGACCTGAGCAAAACGAAAACGATGAGGGTGAGGGTGAGGTAACAAGTTGAGGTTGCAAATGGGCATGAGAATGGGGACGGGAGACCAAGACGAGTGTACATAGAGGAGTAAGAGGGGGAGGAGTTGACTGATGAGGAGTAGGCAGGAAGGAGTGATTCGTCAGCTTGTCACTCTTTCCAGATGTCTCGACGGGACAAGGAAGTGAGTCTCTACATAGCCTTTCATTCACCCTTCTTTCTTCCTTTCTTTTCTTTTCGTGATATGATGGTATACTGCTGGGACCTTGTGACCCTTTGAGTTTCCTCCTTCCTGTAAGGGTCACGCCCCTTACTCCATATATAGAGCCTGCGACGGTATTCACACGTACTGAATATTGTGGCCTTTTGGTCCAGTTGGAGGTTGGGTCTCATCGCAGGCTGACCTAATCCTTTACAGAATACTTGGTACAAACGGTCACTGGTTTGATCCTCGAGGAACTCCCCTTTTCATAGGGCCTCGGGATTTCGCCCTTCACGGAACCAGTGGCTGAGGATCGGGACAGGCGTGGGAAACCTGAAACGATTCGGGGTCTTCTATATAAGGACATTCTTCCGGACCTGAGAGACCCGGGAGGAGATTGCCTCGAAGGGGAGGTAATGTAACGATCCGTTACTCCATATATAGAGCCTGCGACGGTATTCACACGTACCGAATATTGTGGCCTTTTGGTCCAGTTGGAGGTTGGGTCTCATCGCAGGCTGACCTAATCCTTTACAGAATATTCGGTACAAACGGTCACTGGTTCGATCCTCGAGGAACTCCCCTTCTCATAGGGCCTCGGGATTTCGCCCTTCACGGAACCAGTGGCTGAGGATCGGGACAGGCGTGGGAAACCTGAAACGATTCGGGGTCTTCTATATAAGGACACCGATCTGGGCCTGAGGAACCCAGAAAGGAGATTGCCTCGAAGGGGAGGTAATGTAAGGGTCACGCCCCTTACTCCATATATAGAGCCTGCGACGGTATTCACACGTACCGAATATTGTGGCCTTTTGGTCCAGTTGGAGGTTGGGTCTCATCGCAGGCTGACCTAATCCTTTACACTTCCTTCTCTCTGAATATGTGGATAGAGAGACGAATCAGACGAATTACGAATTGAGAAGAACAATAATATCCATAGATGAAGGTAAGAGAGACATAGGTACTACATATGTATACTTTGCCAATGCTATTTGTTCTTGAGCATGGCGCCTCAATGTATACACTGTGTCGTGAAACTGCCGGCAGGTCACTGGCAGCTGGCATAACTTTAAAGAGTTGTTCTCATTTCGACCACAAGTTTTGAGAGTATCTGAGCAAATCAGAAATTTCAAATGACCAACAAGAACCTCTTCTCATTACGAGGCCGAAGAATGAGGACGAGTTCTTAACACTGCGTTTCCGCGTGTGGCTATGTTGAGTTTGTCCCGATTTTCCCCGTCTGTCTCGATCGTCCTGTCTAAATTTTTTTCCGATTTTCTCTGGGCATACGGTAATAGAGAATATGTGCCCCTATTCTTGTATGGTACTCCATTCCTTTTAGTTTATAGAGAGCTCTAATGCGCTGTCTCTTTGCATGTATATTGATCATAGCTCTGATTCAATGCTACAAAATGATCTACACTGTACAGTACTTTTCTCAGAAATTGAACCAGCAGTATACACCCATTTTTCATTGACTATCTTTACTGGACGGTGTGTAGTCTAGGCGAAAATGAGTCCGGTGAGTCCACGCTTCAGCGCTGGCCCACACCTCCTTCATATCTTTCCTTGCCAATTATCGACTCCTATCTATTTCCTTGTTGAGGACTTCTTAACCTCTCTGAATAAACACTCGCCCCATCCCGGAGGTATTCCAAGTTCCAACGAGAGCGTTCGGTTCGTAATCTTCGCGAAAGGAGACAAGGTTTTGGAGAGTCAGATGAAAGAGAGAGTTACAGTGATCATACTTGGGTTCCCGTCTGATTCTAGTTACTAGCATCTACAGCTTGAGACGGAAGATGTACGGTGTAAAAATCCAAGAAGAGGAAACGCACTGCAAATGCGCATTAGCAATCTTCTCTTCTATTTTTACGCTCGATGGGGTGCACTGTTTTTCCTTCATCTTCCACAAGTAGCTTAATCTTTCCTAGTATTAAAATGTCTAAATATTGTTCTCTGCAGCATTCGCCGAGTCGCGGTGGCTGTTAGCTCAAGATAAGTAGTATACAGCATTGTCCGAAACGTATGTGCAAAAAAAATCCGGGTCCAAAAAGGCTCATTAGCCTCAGCGACAAAAATGATCTTAATTCTTCCGCTCTTTAGACCATTTCCCGACATTCAACGCTTGCTGAGCTGCAAGTTCCTCTGCGTCGTCTTTGCTCCCTGCCCGACCTCTCCCCCATTCCTCCTCGTTGACTATGCGAGTAGAAAAGACGTGAGCCTAAATCCGAGCTAATACAGGCAGTATTACTTACTCCTGACGATAGCCGTCCACCCAGTCTGACCATTTCGAAGTCGGGACTGAGAGTGTTCGTACCGAATATTGTGCCGGTGTAGCTGAGCCCAATTGTTAAGCTGCATTCTGAAGTCTGATAAATCCGATCAGTTACCAGAAAATTCGAAGAAGAAATCCCGACGCCCTCACCAGACATAGAGGCTTGGAGGACGTTGAACTGATACTGAGAGAGTGAGACTTTGGATACGATCCATTCATGTGGTGATGCAGGGTTTTTAAACCTCACTCTCTTAATCATTCGTCGCAGCAAGCTTAAGCGTGCTATGGACGTTGAATGAAATCTCCAAAAGTGAGTATGCCCCACCAAAGCTTCATACCAGTAACTTAGGAGCCGTAGTACTGCTAGTGTTACGTCGTAACGTCTTTCTCCAATAGACAATTTCTCCCTAGCTGGCTATCCCGCTCAGAGTCAGAGATGTTGAGGCATTGATACTTTCTCAGCTTTAAACCTTCCAAGTGTCTGGGAAGGACTCCTTGACTGTGAATAGGGGGTATTGCTATTTTGCAGTCGTATAGTACGTAGTTTTACCTTTTCACACTTAGTACAGCTAGGTATATACCGACGCCATTCAAGTATGCCCCACAGCGCTGCAAATCTTCTGTTGAACCATTGGATTTTTACCGAATCAGCTACAATCTTGACGTGGTCTTCCAGGAGTACTTGAGAGCTTTGCGTTGCGGTTCTAAGCGATATTAGCTGTTATAATGAATTTCGTGTAAAGGACTAGGAGAGTCCGAGATTATGGGTCCTCCGCAGTTTCAGGAGAGCTAATAATAGCTGTCGTAGAAATATCTGTGCTACCCGGTACTTCACCATAATAGTATATCAAGTTGTTTGCGATGTTATTGACGTCGGCGGGAAACGCCAGCCCTAGATCTTGTATTCTCGCGTCACGAAATCGATAGCTTGGTCTGCTCGTGTACATCTCCTCTCGCTGCTTTCAAGAATGTTAGAAGTCTGTGTGGACCAAGTGCATGCAAAATTTTCGAGATAGCATCGCGAATAGGGGTAGACAAAAAAGGAAATAGATAAGATTACCGCTACTAAATGTATCGTTAAAATGTTAAGATATGTCTTCCGATTTCCTTCGCAACCTCTTGTTTTTGAGTTATGATGATTCTATCAGTCGATAGGAACCATTGGACGCTGGAAAATTGGTGGAAGTGGGAGCTCAGGATGCGATTAGCGGCCGGGTGTCAAATTTGTGACGCGGGAGGAGGAGTGTATTACCCAGGCTAGGACCAAGAATCGATACGTCCGGGGTCCGGGAGGCAACCCGATGTAGCTACTGTATGTATAATATACTTTAAATGGGTACATCATCGTCTCAGGATTGTTCGCCGACGCTACCGAGAGGGAGGTTCCGAGTCAATGAGACGTTAAATAAGCACCAAATTTTACTAAAATTTGTGCGTTCCATCTATCCTTACTACTTATTGGCCCCTAGTCTAGATGTCCGTGGTCATGTCTTCAGTCTTTCAAGCATTGTTGTTGTTATTATTCTTAGTTATCTTCAGTATCAGAGTACTCGAAGCTGGCGAGAGAATGACCTAGTATATCCAAGGTTCCGATTCAACAATTGTAACCGTTGGAATACTAACTTTTGGTAAGGCTAGCGTGGAAGGCTCGTACATCATGTATGAGTATTATGACGCTAATGGCCTAGAGCTTGCAGTGGGGAGCTGATAGACTGTGCACGACCAAGCTATGATGTAACGATCCGTTACTCCATATATAGCGCCTGCGACGGTATTCACACGTACCGATTGTGGTCTTTTGGTCCAGTTGGAGGTTGGGTCTCATCGCAGGCTGACCTAATTACGAAGCCTCTCAAAGGCCGAGTTAACTTATGTCGACCTCGAAAATTTTACCACGACCTCAAACTCCCACCCCTTTTCGTTGCCACAGCCGGTCTTTGCCCTTCCCAACAACCGGAATGTCGTTGTCAGAAACTCAGATCCAAGGACCGTTGATGTCAATAACCACGACGTCATGCTAGTGTGTCAAATCGGTCTGCTTAACACCCTTCTTCCCTCCCACTTTCCACTGATTCTCCCTCCCTTCTGCATAACCTGAGTTAGACTACGCGAAAGGGCCTCGTAATTTGCCATGCGAAGCGATGGCCCTTTGCCCCAGTTAATTTATGTCGTAGCGACCTCCCAGATCTTTTCCACGGGTTCAAACTCCCACCCCTTTTTGTTGCCACTCAAATTAAGCCGGTCTCTACCTTCCTGACAACCAGAATGCCTAGACTCGGTCTGGACCGGGTTCTAAAACCCATTGACGACAACCATGACATCATGGCAGCCTGTCGCTACCATCATTCTTTCTCTCTCAACCGTCACCCCACACTGAAACCCCAACCAAGAGGTATCATATGCACATCCACTCTCATCAAACCCTTGACTAACCCTTTGTTTAGAAGAATATTCGTCTCGGCTCATTGCATATCTCTACAAGCCGTCTCAGGTTTCTGTGATTGAGATGGTGTGTTTGCCAACCACTTTTTATCAGAGCTTACACAAACGTTTTCTACAGGGCAGCTCGGAAAACTTCAACAACTCGCATTTCAAGCTCTCAAAGATCTAGTGCGTCTCTCGTCTTCTCGTCGTAACCGCTTCTGATGAACACATGTTTCTTTTTCCCGTCTCTCTAACTAGCCCGTCTGATTCGTCCTTCCACTACTCGTACCCAGCGCCCTGAAGCCACCCTAGCAAAGTCCGAGCAACCGTCAGCGAAACTATAGAATATATTTCAGATCTCGTCGGGATTACAAACATAGAAAGAGTTTTCCTACTTAGTACTTGCCCTTCATTCCTCAGGTGTCTGCCATTTTAATTTTTACTTGAGGTGTTATACTATGCTAAATATTTTCTTTACTTCTTCCTGGCCACATCCACATCAGTATTTCTGTCTCGTGTTATTCTCTGTACCCGCCTCTACTTTTAGATGTTGAAACTATCAACCTGCCTCAATGAAGCTGTCGAAAGTATCCAACGAAAACAGTCACTTAAGAATTCTCCATCCCCATCGCCATATCTAAAATCTTGTTGAGGGCAGCTGATATTACGCCCTCGCGTTTTATATTTTGGTGGTGTTTTACTTGACATAGTCATTCCCATTGTTTTTCGGTCATTGTTGTGGTTCTGGTATTCTCGTCTCCACCTCGGTTTTGATTCGTCTTTCTTTTTCCTTCTTTCCTTTTTGGGAGGATGATAAGAATGAGAAAGGACGCTGAGCTGAGTGCTGTGCATGACAGAGATAGATTTTGATGTTTACGGCTGAGGATGCCTGGACATTTCTTTGATGTACAATGTTACCTATGGATAGATTGGTTGGATGGATGTTTGGAAGGGTTGGTTGGGAATGAGCTCGGAGTAGTGAGAGACTAGGATTGAGGCAGGAGGCACGATAGTGTGTATTTCTGATCTTTGTCTGGCATTTGCATGGGACATTGGCCATCAGACGTTGACATTGGTGTTGGTTTTCTTTGCGGCGTGTGGTTGATTTTTGGACGTTGGTCACATTTTCCTCCTTTTCTTTCTTTTCTTTATGCAAATCTTTATTTCGCTCATACTACTTACTGGTTAATAAGTTAATAACTTAAGAATGAAACTTTGGTATTGATATGGGGTATGGGGAGGCCTCGTAACTTGCCATGCGAAGCAGTGGCCCCTTACCCCAGTCCTTTACATATGAAGATTACAACGATATCCGAACGGAACACTCGCAACTTAGTTAGTGATCACTCGCAGGGAGAGCGTCATAAATGGTGCAGAGCTGGTCCCACTGTTCTGTAGTTAACAAGTGAGTACTTGATACATTGATTATACGAGAACCAGCGCTTGGAGAGCTTACTTACCAGTCGGATGGATAGATGAATTCAATTGTCCAGGCTCTTCTGCGAAGACAACCGCAAAGCCACTTTAAGTATTTAGAAGACGAGGCCAGTGAGTATGTTACTCGCAAACTTGGATTCACGTTAATGAAAACTCACTGGTCTAGATGCCAGTCAACGTGGCAATGAAGGAACCAAGGACCAGGGTTAGCCGTTCTGAATCTAATAGTCACATTGTCCCCCGTATCGCCAATCGATACGACGTCCCTCGTAGGTGAGTTGACGGTCCCAAATCAGCATCTCAGATTGTATCAAATTTTGACAGAAACTCGATTCAACCTGCAAGAAAACCAGCAAAATGGCCAAAAAAGGGTCAACCTGTGAAAAAAAAGCCAATTTGAATTTTTTGCACCGTATTATTGCCATACGCGTCTGCAAGTATTCAGGTGACTTCCAAGTATTCAGCAAATCATAAAGCAGTAGTCGGGAGTCAACTCTTTGGATTCGAGAGTTACTTCATGAGTTCGGTCATCAATCCTCTCAATTCAATACTCACCTTCAGGAGTTCAGTCTTCAACTCTCTGAATTCAATACTCACCTTTAAGAATTTGGAATGGGATTGTGAATTCGGATGTCACACGTCACGCTTTGGCGTTCGGAAAAGGCCTCTTTGAGTTCGGAAATGGTGTTTTCAGTGGGAAATAATTATTTCCACTTTAGTACAGCATAAGGAGCACGCGAGTGCGAGGAGGAGGAGGAGTTTGAAAGAATGGAGCGACATCTTCCGTTAAGAGGAGAGAAAGAAGGCTCGGGGTGGCTTAGTAGCGTAGACAGAATGTCAAACCGCGGGGATTGTTGGGTCAAAATTATCGTCGACGCAAAAGAGCCTTTATACGTGATATCGGTTTTGAGCAACATATTCAAGTTTATTGCCCCGCGTCCGCAATGGTTTCTAAAGCTGGCCCGCAGTGGAGTTGATAATTGAAAAGAGTACATCAATATTTACCTCTGTCCACTCCAGTGCCTAGTACACACTGACTGTGAGGTCGACACACCGTTACCCTACGAACCCTAGTAAATTACAAGCTATATACCACTACTTTGTAAAGCCAGGAATGACCAGTCGCAAAAAAAATTCATAAGTTGAAGTTTAGACTCTCATTAGACTCGGCCGATATCGGGACAAGGCGGAGATGAGAATTCCTCTGCCGCATAACGGCTGTAAGCGTGAGTGTTCGAGCTCCGCTGGAAATCTCCTAGTCAATAGCCGAGGCTGAGTCTAGACGTCAGGCCAGTCCTTTTTTGTCTTTCTGTCTTGTGCCACTGCCATTTGGTCATGTGACACAAGCGCGGCGCGTTTCTTTGTTCTTTCACGCTCGCGTTTTTTCATTCCAACCACCGGTTCCACAACCAAATGTCTGACTCTACTTCAAGGGGGTGGTGGACCAAATATCCAGAACAGGGGGTGGGGGGGGGAGGGGGGGTCTATGGTCTGGCCAAAAACTTTTTTGATAACCTCGGACTGAGCGTCTTGGAACGTCCTATGAGGCACTGATCAATGTCCACGGAGGTGGATAAATGTCAGTTAAAGTTTTAAGCAAGTTCTGAGGGTCTTCTAGTACAAGTTCATAGCTGCCTTATATGTACAAACTGGTTGGTGTACTGGAACAAAGATTTTGCAACCTTACTACAACCCACCTTCTCTACACATTGTCCATTGCCATGCCCAGAAAGAAAAAGGAATCCAGCGAATGGACAGCCAAGAGTGTCCTTGTCTGTCCGATCTCTGACCAGTTCTATATTTTTTCGTGGTTAATGTTTACTTTAATATAGTCTAATTGCGAATGCTTCACAGAGTCTCACATTCTCACTTCCTCCACTCCTTATCCTTTCCTATCCTCCATCTTGGTTCATACATCTCATCGAGATCGGACCCTCCTTACTAGCAGTTTGTGATCCGATCACAATTTGGTGAAATTGCTAGTCTCCTACATCCTTCCAAACATCCTCCTCAAACGTTCCTCTTACACCCTTCCCCACATGCTTCATCTTTTTTTGTATTTCCATCATTCACCTTATATATACTTTCCCTTTCTGTTCTTTCTCCTTAGTTTATTTCTCTTGTTCACTCGCCGTTCACTTGAGAAATTTTTCGCTCACCCTCCCATTCCCACCCTCAGTTCACATTCTCTCCTGAGTAGTGGCAAACTTTTCCTGGTGAGGGGCTTTCTCCCAAAGTGGTTTTCCCCGCAGGTTTTTACTGTTACCCTACTATTGCCTTTGTAGTACTTAATCTACTGAAATGTTGTAGTAGCCCTTTCCTTTCATCCTAATGTCATTTATTGTACGGGCGGTGTCACGAACTGCTACAATTCTTTGTCCTCCTTCTTCTTCTACTTCATTATTGAACCCATTTTCCGATCACTCATCTATTGCATTTCCTTGATAAACCCTTTTAAACTGACTTTGAACTTTATAAAACCTATCAAACCTTATAATAACCATCAATCAATCTTCCATTCGATCAATCTTATCTTTCTCCTATCTTTTCCCTACATTTCTCCATTATCTCCTATGTTTCTCCTGTTTCTCCTATCTTGTTCCTATCACTTATTCATTGTTCTTCTATATAAACCACTTGACACTCTAGTTAGTCCTTTAGTTCATTCACTTCGTCTCTGCTCTGTACTACTACTACGCAGTGTAGAGCCTAGTCAGCTTACTCTTTTCCTCTACTCATATCTCTCTTGTTCAATCTATTGTCTTGTATCTGCTCTCTGATTGTGTGACTTGGGTGGTTACTTAAGTGTATCAGCAACCTTGACAGGCGAATCTGCCTATATCTTTTCTTGCCCAATTTTTCTTGACTCATGTTAGAAGGCACAGCAATTAGATGGGTTTTTAGTTCCATCGAGACCCAGATTGCCATGTGGGCAACAAGAAAATTCTCTCAGAGTGCGGCGTCAATTGGAAGTGTGGCTCTTGTCAAGAAATGGCTCACAAAAGATGAAGGGTCTAGTCAGTAGAGGATAGGTAGCATTATCTTGTCTTATCTTACAGTTTATCTAATCTTATCTGGCTGATATACCATATATGGAAGGGGGGAGGGAGGGGGGGTCTGGGTAGGCCACAAAAAATTTTATGAGTGGATGTAAAAAAAATTTTGGCCCCACCCCCTTGCTCTACTTCCTCTGATACTTGCAAAAAGGTTCCCATGCTTGTTGGTGACTCCAACTATGAAGAATGGCACCTGAAGGCCAAGGCTTTTCTGATCACTCAGGAGTCAGAAGCTTTGGAAGTCGGTCAATCCTGATGAGACTATTCCTTCCAACCACCAGGCCCATCTTAAATGGGAAGAGAGGGATGAGACTGCTTTTGGGGAGTTGTTCTTGCTTGTGAATGACAAGATTCAGGGTATAATAGCTGATTTGCCTTAGGAGAGTGGCCATGCCATCTGGTAGTTCCTCGCCACCAAGTACACCATCCAAAACACTCTTATCTCCTGTCAATTGCTTTGCACCACCTTCTATAGCCTATCCCATAATCCCACCTTGTCTGTTGACACCTTCATTTCCCAAGTCAAGTGTGTTGCCACTCAACTGAAACCAGATTTCAGACAAAATCTTCATCTCTCTCAATACTATTCACACTGTCCTTTCGAGCAAATCTCCTCAGCGCAACCTTGACAGTATCTGCCATGCACTCACTCAGTGGGAGAAATCTGAGCTGAAGCAGAAAGATTCACCTCTGGCCACTGAGGTTGCTCTAGCTACTATGATGCATCGTTCTGATCGGGGAGCATGGAATTATGATTGGGGCAACACGAAAGGGAAGCCAGGTGTATGTGAACTATGTGGACTTCCAGGTCACTCCGCTCCTGTCTCCATTCACAACATGCCTGATTTCCCAAAACCGTTCCCAACCATCCAGTTATTTCACTCAAGATGTCACTGCAGTGACCACAAATTTTGCAGGCGAAAGCTTTCGGACAATAAGCCGCTTATCACGAGCATTTCTATTATGGTGCTCATAACGGCTTACGGTCCGTTATTGCGGAAATTTCAAATTTCCGACATACATCATCCTGTCGTGTTGCGTTGGGAGGTCTGGGTCTGGGTTGAAGGAGTCGTTGCTGTTGGGTTTACACGCATCCGAGTCCCGGTAGATAGATAGATAGATAGATAATACATGATGGAGCTAGAGAGAGTACTAAACGGAATCTGGGAGAATTGCGATTCTCGTCATATGAATACAAATGGACTCAAATCAAACTAAAAACATCGCGAAAGCCAGACGACAACGAACCTGGGACCCAAACCAAAAAAGTGTACTGTGAACCATAATTTATGTGTTCCGGTATTAGAGATACTGCCTTCACACGGACGCTCCCGTACTAGCATCGTCTTCAAGATCACCCTCGTTGTCCCAGCTAGCCGCAGTATCTTGAACGTTTTCGATACTGATCCCGAGGGCGACTCTGACGATAATGAAGGTCGGTGCAATTCCCTAAACAAGCTAGTTTCAGATGGATAACTAGACCAGTAACATAGACATACGACAACTTGGGTGAGCATCGGAATCAGATCACCCAAGAAATTGAAAGAAGCGGTACTAGTGTAAATAGGCACATATACCGCTAGAGTAGGTATCAGGAGCACAGGGTATATTATTCCAGACTCGAGACTAGAAGGATTCAAACAGTCAGTGCTATCATCCGATGATATATGAGCATATGAGTTGTAAATACCATATAGCGGTAATACTTCGTCTAGTAAGGGAGTTCTTCCGCCGTCCGATGAACTTAGAGGCTTGACGCCCGATCCACCAGATTCTCCCCGCTTGGAACATCGACAAGTCAGCACCAAGAACACCATTGATATTGTGACAGACATACCAATCATGAAAGGGATCAATAAATTTGCGAACAGGTTCACAGCTAGGAACGATATGAGAAAGTCGGGTCCAAGTTTCCCTATGCTAGAAAGGGTGTCACTGTCCAGCGTCTCGAAATCATCTGTGATCATGTCTTTGGCCCAGATTGCCTGAAATATCATTCTAACTAATGCAAGACCTTGATGAGGATGGTCAGTACTAGTTGAAGATGGAATGAATCGTTTACTTGCCATTATTCACCACAGAGATGAATACCGGAAATGCAATGACCCGTTTCTTGGATTTCCATAGTTTATAGCATCTGTGGATCTTGTGCATATGCAAGTTAGATGGTAACTAAGAATCTGTCTTGAATAATCTACCAAAATAAAATCTGCTATGACGCTATGGTGCTGGATCAGTGCCGAACTACAAAAATAAAGCAGGAAGGTTTTACTTTGCCAGCGTATAGATTCCAAACAGAACAGTCCTGCAAATGGTTTTTAGGTCGAGGTGGTGTACATACTGGGCACGTACTGTGATATTAGATACGGGTTAAACCAGTCTTTGAAGGACTCGAGACCTGGGCCACTCTTGAGCTTGACCTGCATATTCTCCTCTATACTACTGAAAATGAAGCCCACTGTCGCTAAAGCAAACAAAGAGATGATAGCAACTTGATGCACTCTTTGGGTAATCCCGTTTTTACAACGCATGATATACATGAAGATTGCGAACAGAACTGCGTATCCACCTGTAAGTGATCTGAGTGACATTGTTGCAGCAAGTGGAAACTCTTGAGAACTGCCTACCGTACAACACATGGGTCAACTATTCAGGAAAGCCAGTAATGCATGTACAAGTGCAGGGAATAGATGATGACATACCAATGATGGGACGTAGATACTGTCATAGATGGACTGCAGGTAAGACATTGAAACTGTCAAGGGTGGGAGCTTGCTGGGATGTTCTGAGCAGATGGTACCAAGCAGCCTTTTATCAAGAATTACAGGTCATCGGGAGCAAAGATCTTGTTGATACGGTGTAAAAGTACAAGGACAACTTGGTGATACTATTGTAAAAAGATATTTTGAGAATACTGAACAAGAATAAGGTGTCGTACAAGGACGAGAAAGTGAATAAGTATATAGGAGAAAGATAGTTCGGATCACCATATCGGAAATCACAGTCAAGTGGCCATTTTCATTTTTTCCTTTGCACGAGTCTCAACTCCGGTAGTCTGATCTTCAGCGGGTTCGGAACCCGAAAGCATTGGAGTGGAGAAGTGAGAGGTTTCTCGTTTAAACGGAGGAGGAATGGTGAAGTTGCTATAGAAGTTTTGGATGAAAGAGGACATATCTTCGTGTTCCATGATAATTTGAGCGGTGTCATTGTTCCATTTTCGGCTTGGAAAAAGAGTGTTTCAGTAGAAGAGAAAGAAAGATTACTGATGCTTACTAGTTGACAGAAAGGATTACTGCAAACATAGCACCAGGCTTGAAGTAGTTGTCATAAAAGCGGCGTCAAAGAACTGTTCAAAGAAGGGAATATGAATGCAAAGACTTCTAGTCGAACTCGAAAACACTGGCTACGTCTCATCCCGACCAAAAGGTGACTTTGTTCCCAAAAAGGAAGTCTTTGTCTGCAAGCCAACATTTTCTCAGAGCGTTTTGGCGTTGTCAAGAACCTGCCAAATGCCATCAGAAATTTACGCAACCCCACTGTTTTGATGTTCACAATGCTACTATGTTACTTTTTACTCCAAACGCTCTCCCGTTTTTGGACGTTTACGAGGCCCTTTAGGGTCTCGTTCTTATAACATGACGTGTGGCGGTGCTCGATAGGTGTACCGGTTTCCGGCGCCATTTGATCACCTTGACCGGTCACCGGCTGTTGCCGCAAAAACGCGTGGCGCCCATTTGACGCCCATCATCCTTCACACTTGCTCACCATCAATGAAGGTTACAACGTTACGAGGCCCTTTAGGGACTTGTTCTTACAATCTGAGGTTTCCGCGTATGGCTAATCAATTTATATATACAAATTTCTCCACTAATTTCTGCCTCGGAATCTTAGAAGCTAGTACCAAACAGTTGACAGCCCTCACTTAGCGCTCGCACTCGCACTCACTCTCTTTGGGTCTCGTCATTGCCACATGGAGTGGTGGCCCACATCTCCTTCATCTAGTAGTACAACCCCTCTACGCATAAGCATAACCCCGACCCCTATGAATGAAGGATACATTGAATAAATGGGGAGACTTTCCGAGGGAGTAAAAAGAAGACCTTCCATGTCGTGCTTCGCGACAAAATTTCCGAGGCCCACGCAAATGGTGCTTCTGGCAGTACAGCGGCACTCTAGTACTGATATGGCAATAATAGTGTCCGGAAAATCAAAAACCCAGATTTTCACACAAGTTGGGTAGACTCCGGACTTTTCATGGTTTTTTGTGCAACTTCTCATTGATGAAAAGTCAAATCATCTTTCTGTACAAGTTTGAATAATGGACCAAAATTTCACAGGTTTCACATTTGACCCATTTTTTGCGCATGTTGTTGGGGATGGATTTTTACCATGAAATTTTTGCATGTTCTCTTGATCTTAGATTCCAAAATTTACAGGTTCTGAAAATGGAAACTTATCACTATTTTTTGCAAGTTGAACTTTTTCATAGCTCAAATATTTCTGCAAGTTTCATAGCAGGTCTTTCTTCACTCTTTCTTTGCAAGTTCTCAAGAAGGAAGTTTCATTCAGATTTTTAACCTCTCGCAGTCATCAGAAGCAGACGCAGAGAGCTACCATCTACCGTACTGTATGGAGAGTTCTGACTAATTGGGCTAATCTAGTGAATGGCTGAGCCTTTGGCATCGACCTGCAAAATTTCACGAAAGGTACCAGGTTGGAAGCTGTGTAAAAAGTCCCGGCCAAAATGATGTACTCATCTGTGGAAATTTCTGTGATTGTTCATATGCACATGCGTGAACTTGTAAAATAAATTCAGGCCAGTTCCCGAGAGCCTTTGAACCAAATTTGAACCTGCAAGAAAAATTGACTCCATACCCAGAGCTGACCTGTGCAAAAATTGATGCCATTGACAACTTGTGAAATTTTCGAAGCTGGGTATATGGCAGTAATATTGTCCAAAAATTCCGCTTTTTGCAGGTTCCGTTTTCAGCAAATTTTTGCAAGTTCTTACTGTTTACAGGATTATGAATTTTTTGCAGGTAGCCAGACCGAACCAGAAAATTTCACAGGTCTCCAAAATACACTCCGATTTTTGCAGGTTGCTTTTCGTGTAAGTTGGCAATTTTCACAGGTCGTTCCTGTTCAATTTTTCTGCAGGTTCTAGCTCGCAAATTTTTGCAGGTGGCTCAACGATGATCTTCCAGTCAATTTGTACAGGTTTAAATTTCGCAGGTTGGAGGCACTGCCACCGGTTAGCGGATCGGAGGTACGTCTTACACTTGGCTTTAGTGACGTGGCTTGCTTTTGATGACCTCCTCTGGTGCCGTCTGTTGACATTTTCCAGGTGCGTGTCCATATCAGCTACCTCTTTTGCTTCTATGCAGGTCTCTTTCTGTTGTTCAGGACTGGTGGTGACATTTCCGCGACTCTTTGTTACTGCCCATCCCTTTCCCAGCCTCTATCTCTCAATGTCTGGGCGTCCGAGAAAGAGATGATATCAAAGTTTAATTTCTGCACCGTCTGGTGTTCAACACCTCTCACTGCTCAGGCTCAGGTTCTCTGTCATCAGTCACACAGCAGTGACAAGAAACTTCGACGTGCCTTATCAGCAATCAAATAGCTACTTGGCGACGGGCCAAATGGCTGCCCGAATCCGGTGCCACCTTGCATGACAAAAGCCATCAAGTATAGACCTTGGATAAAACCTGTGAAAATTATGTATTCACTATCTTCTCAACCTGCGATGTGGAACCTGTAAATTTTGAATGGAGGATGACTTGAAAAAAATTTCCCACTTCGGAGGAAATCAACCTGCAAAAAAATAGCCATCATAAAGGACAGACCTGTGAAATTTCCAGCAAGCATGAAGGCCCTGTGTAAAAAAGCTCATCACTTGTTTTGAGGGAGGACCTGTGCAAAAAAAGACAGAAACTCTGGAAATCAGTCCAACCTGCATGAAAAACCATAAAAAACTGCCGAAAAAGGGTCAACCTGCGAAAAAAAAGCCACTTTGGAATTTTTGGACAGTATTATTGCCATATGGGTATGCACTTGTGTGAAATCTTAAGCATTGTCATGACTTTCTAACTTGCAAAATTCCATGACACCTGTCACACCCACTTGTAAAATTTCTGCCTCAGACCAAAGTTGTAAAATTTGATTTTCCGGACAATATTACTGCCATACACTAGTCAATATGTTAATTTATAATTGCGTGCGGGATCACCCACCTGCGGAATAGAGCATACCAGTCTTAGATAATTGTCGTCTTTATTCACGAAACTCTTCACCTAAGAGTCCCATCGGCCAGCCACGACACCCCATAGAATTCGGATTCTCCTAGCTGCGATTTTGTAAATTTCGGATCGAACTGCGAGGCGTTTAGTGTTCGAGATCGCTAGTAGCTGCACCCTAACTTCGAGTTCTTCCGAACACGTTCAGGCCTTATGATCGCTTTTGAATCCTTCATGTTCATAAGTACTGTAAGACCCCATGATGTCGAAGGTTCATTCTGGACAGCACGTTGACTACGGTGATCTGGCATGGACTATGAAGCTTAGGGTCCATTCAGCAGTTCAACAGCAGTTGTACCTCATGACAGCTCATGACTCACTTCCTCGCGTTGCCTCGAAGTACATCGATAACTAAGAATACACTCTGACAAGACATATAAGACCCCACCCTTGACTATACCTTCGCAGCTTCCCCTCAGGTGGTGGTCCATTTCGGCCCCCTGGGCGCCCTCCCGTCATGGGAGGGCTATCCAGACGATCTTGCCTCTTTGTGCCGCCGCTCTCAGCTCAGAATGGTTAGTCCTCTTCTTTTCATCTCTCCTTGTCTATCCTGATTGACCGGTAACATGACATATTCCAGAGCGATCGTGGGCCACAGGACAAGTGTACTTTGGATATGGGAAGTTGTGTGGGCGGTTAGCAGTTCCAGTGAGTCCTTATTCCCGCATTTTGAACCTTGAAGCATCATCTAAGCTGGATTACAGATTGAGGAATGCCTGTCAGAGTCACCGTATCGTGGCTGAATATGTTCGGAAGAACATATTCAGCCACGATGGTTGAGTGTTCCACTGATAGTGCTCCTCGTGAAACTCCAACAGCGAACATCCTTCCCGCCACTGCTGGTGTTTCCGCCTTTTCAAACGCATCTCAAATACGCCTATCCAAATCTTCGATCATGGTAGTGAATGGACCATATTATCAGGCTCAGGCTCAATATTGCCATCATTGTTCAAATGTTCTCTACGGGACCCCGCCTTGCACTGAAGCGACAACCTCCGGACTCACCCACCACGCCGTAATCAAGCCTTATCTCAAGACGACGATTTGGACGTTGCTATATCCGCTGGGGCAATGGATTCAGAACATTATCATGAAGTATCGAAACGCATAGCTCAGCTTGAGGTGAAGATGATTTGGTCTACTCATTCGTGAACGAATCTCTAAATTTGTGATTTTAGAAAGAACAACGCCGGCTTCGACGAGCGTTGTACATCCTGTTCACCTTATTCATTGTTTTTGCGGGTGTTTTGCTGTGCATGCTTCGAGACCTTCTCCTACTACACCTCCTAGAAATCCTTCTCCGAAGATTTCCACATAGATAACTACGCAAACCTGTACAATATACATGTCTTTTTCTCTATTTTTCTCTTCAGTGTTGCGTCGACAGTACAAGAATCACCCAAAGAATCAGTACGTTTTTCATCCAGGTGCCAGCAAGCGGCATGTTTCCTGATGGACTTATGTACATTCACATCGAGAAGTGGCCTACAGAGGACTGGCACGAAGTGTAAACAGAACGAGGAAGGTGACGGTCATGGTTGGGGATGAAGGGCTTCAGGCCGAGGGGAGGGGATCAACAGGAATGAGTGGAGAAAAGGCGGAAGACGGAAAGTAGGGCTTCGCACCGGTCCGTATGCTAACGGGGTACCGTACGCACCTCTCGACCCAATCCATAAGTACGGTATACTGTACGGGTGCCACCCGTAGAGACCGTATGATTACGGCCGGCTAATGGGTACATACTGGTTACGGGTTGGTAAATTTAGGTTTTAAGCTTGCACTTTGCCATTGCCAGTGATAGTGTGGCCACCTCGACGTGAAACTGACATCCTGTACAGCTTGGCGCAATCAGAGCCACATGCCTGATGTCATACTGCCATGTCTGTGACTTTTCTTGCTTTTATTTCGCCTTCATCGACGCCTGACTTGAGAAAATGGTGCTCAATGACCCTTGTTGTTAGCTGCAGGTGAGCCTTCACTCTTCACAGACGTAGAATTGAGGAATAATATTACTTCCCCAGTTAGGTATAATATCCGATGTCCTGTAGCACGATGTACCATACGAAATTTATTTCTTTTTCTTTATAAATCCGTGCCCGCTTTCCTCAGACCATCCCCATCCTTTTTCCTCCAAATGTCTAGTGAGCAGTGTGCTGTAAACACTGATGGAAGTCTCAAAGATGCCAACGAAATTGACTTCTATCATGATCCTGATGATGCAGCTCCAATCGCAGGTCCAAGCATGACCAAAGGTATGTGATATATGTTGTGGTCCTGTGGATCTGCGCTTTTTTTTTATGGGTGTACATTAATCCACTTTATCTTGTAGCAGTGCGAGGGCAGCGAACACATAACAAGCATGCCAAAATGCTTGCCTCTGTTGAGTCCGACAAGTATGAGGCTGATGGGATCACTTTGTCCAAGCCTGGACCAAGTGTCCGCCGCCGCCGAAGGCTCAAGAAGAAAAAGGGAGAGGAATATGACACTGATATTGATGACAAGAACTATAGTGACTCTGGTTCTGCTTCATCAACTGACTGTGAGATGATGGATGCTGAGGAAATCACTAATGAAGAGGTATTCACTTTTGTTATCTTTTTTTTTTTGCTCCACTTAGCTGCCAAATGCTCACTTTTTTGTAGGTGGTGCCTCTTTTCATACTTATTTACTACTTTAGAAAAATTATCTATCCGTATCGTACCGTAACCCGTAATACTGCCGTATCAAGCCCATACCCATACCGTCGGGACTTCCCTCTTACCCCGTAAGCTATGGTTTGGGTCAGCCCGTACCAGTATCAGACCCATAAAATTACGGCCGTACCCGTATACTGTACGGTGCGAAGCCCTAACGGAAAGTAATGACCATAGACGACGATAGGCTTCGCAATTAAGTGGTCACCTAACGCGCCGCCAGAGCTACAACCCGGGACAACCACTTAACCCTGTCAATCCCCGACATCCAATGCCTACTTTCTAACCCTCACCCTCACCCTCACCCTAACCCTCTAATTAACACCAACAACGCATCTCTCCCAATCCCCATACCATCTAACCAGCCTCTTGACTGTCCTAATGTCATGGTCCACTTCAACCAATTCATATCTAAACACTGAGCCCATCCGTTCCACGTTTTCATACCCCCAACTTCAACACCAACCCAGCGCCCACCCAAGAGCTCATGCCAATATCGACGTCAGCCTCAGCGTCAACTCCACCTGATACCAATCCCTTCGCAAATCCCCATCATACTACATAGAAGGGCCGACCGGCCCCTCAACTCCTCTTACACCTTCATCGAATTGTCTTGGGACATGACCATTGGACCTTGGTACACCCATTCTTCTTTTGTACTCCGTCTCCCTTCCCCCCCTCTTTGCACAAGCGCCTGCTTCAGCAAACGCCTAAGGATATTTTAGCGAATCTATCATAACATTAGACCCGCAGTTGTATTCGTATTCGAGGTTGAAGGTGGAAGGTTGAAGGTCACGATGTCTTTAATAACAGACGGGGTGACGACCTGAGTGCATTGTGCACAACGATAGCTGACGAGAAGAGGGCATGACCAGAGTAGCGATGACAAAGGGGCAAACGACAAACCAAGAAGAGGAAAATCACGGAAAGTAGCCGAAGGTGAAAAACGTCACCATCGCTCATCATAATTCTGCAAGGCTTTCGAGTCTTCGACGATGGCGACGACGCCCACGACACACTACCACCCCCTACCATCAGCACTGGCAGCGTCTGGCCATTCCCCATTCGCATCCTCCAAACCTCAAATCTCCACTACCCCTACCCCGGCTAAACAACACAACTCTTCTTTGTCTACTAAGCCTTCTTCGATACCTCTGATTCCTGAATCCCAGTCCCCAATGGAGTAGTAGGCAAGGATGACTTGAGTAGGATAGTCCTTGGGCGACCAGGCAATGAAAGCGATAGGAAAGAGTCTACAGCAAGAGGGGATATTGGTGATGTATGGAGGTGGGGTAGAGTTGGGGTAGAGGACGGAAAGTGACGGGGACGATGTGACGAGAGTAGTGAAAAGTGAAAACACACGATAGTGGCCAAAGACTCGATGGCAATGGGCATTGGTGGGACCGGGGGAATCGGTGATGTGACAGGAGAGAAGACATGTTGAAGGAATAATTCGCAGGTAGATGAGAAGGAATCGTTCGTAGATAGATACTAGACTTTCGTCCAACCATGAGATGTGAGGAAGACGTTCAGTGGGATAGAAAGGTAACCGAAAAGGAGAGACATTGCCATTTTTCCCTAACACGTCCCAGCCCCATACCAGCAGACATGGTCTTCCCTGAACGTCTTTGAAAAGAATGCCTATGACAACTCTACCACCAGGTCCAGCACCAACTTGGTGCCAGGCGTTGCCTCTACGCAGCATTATCTGGCTATTCTTCCTTCACACTCCCAAAAACCACATATCCCCACTAGCCCGGCTAAACACCTTGTGGACTTCTTCTACTTCGTCTAGCCTTCTCTCGAGTCTCAAATCAGGACATCCTCATTCCAGTCATAAATCCTCTGTAACCCTTGTGCCAGCTACACGCCAGGTCCAAATCCAACACCGTCATTAACACCTGTCAGCTTCGACGTCACTTCTGGCTGGACCTGCAGAGTACAGATCTCTCCATTGTGATATATCTAACCATCTGGCACCAAGGAGGAGTCCAACTTCGTGCTCCAACTCAGGACGGTGCAATTGCAAGCCCTCCTTGAGGGAATGTTCCTGGAGAATGGGACACGTCCAGCAGAAGCTGGTGAAACTGCTGCGAAGTGTCCACTTGATTATGATATGGAAAGGAAAGAGGTTATTGGGATGGAGGGACAGCTGAGGTAGCCATGGGACAACATGATTGTACACGTTGGACAGAGGCTTCGGTGTGGCAGTGGGAGTACTGGTGTTGTCGTTAGCATTCGAGGAAGAGGTGAAGGTGAGACCGGAAAGAGAATATTGTGATGGAAGTAGAGGTGAAGGTAGCGGTGACGTCATCTTGGCTAGAGTCTGAGCTGTACCTGCGGTGTCGGGGTCGTGTTGGTGTCTGGGCTGGTATTAGAGATGGAGGAGAGGGGGAAATGACGAGCTGGGAGCAAACGCAAACGCTGTAGGAAGAAGCAGGTCCATACAGACTCATTTTCTCCCATGAGATAGAAGTCCGTCTCCCCAAGGAGAAGTCTCTTCGGATATGGCTTCTAGGTCCACCCAACAGCACTCACGTTCACTGAGACTACCCCTTCCGATGGACTATTGGTGAGATGGTGATTGAGAGAAGGGAAGAAGAGTTTATGGGTTGGGTTTGTCGTGTAGTTGGGAAATGACGAGAAGATGTGGGAGAAAGGTGTCCGGGTCAATGACCTCGGGAGTGAGAGCGAAAAGAACCTCAGCGCATGAATAAGGGTTTTGATATCCAACTTCCTCACAACTGAGTAGCTGGTGCTGATTTGTAGAGGCAAGGCATGTATATGCTAGACTCTAATGGGTATCCTATGCCAGTGACGCATCCCTGACCAAGGACGAAGCGAATCCTTTCTCCCCTGAGTCCTTGGTACGGAGGATGAGTTTACTTTTGTGCTCTTCCACGGCGTCTGGGAAGCACTAGGGAGGTCTGGTATTATAGTAGCAGTATGAGGAGCCCGAGGTCAGTTTTGACTCGCTGCCACTCGTAACGACGAGCAATGACACCAGTTAGAGCGGGGGTACCTAGTTGTTAGGATGTATTTGCGACGCGGTCTTCGTCCAGCGTTTCATATGGCTTGAGAAGTAGGTGTAGAGAAAGTATGGTGGGGCCAGAGGATGTCGAAGAAGTCAAGATATACCTGGCCAAAAAGTTAGAACAGGGCCGTCGCAATAGCAGAAACAGAAGACAGAGAACACACCTCTGGAGATATCAATTGCTCTGCCCTTTATCCGTTCTGACATCCTATATGCTCCTTCCTTATCTTTGTTAGATAGTCCCGCTCCATCCATACGGGTTTGCCAGTCCTCTGCGTTATGTCGTCTTAGGTTTCGTGTTGTGCATTATTTGGGAGGCCTCCTCTGTAGGGACAGACATTTGAAAAGACGAGGACTGACAAGCATTATTGAAAAAGACCACGACAGAGCGTTACAGAGTGTGAAGGGAAAGAAACAACAGTCAAATTTCCCACGAACTTTACTTGCATCCTACCGTCATCCATCGACTCGTTTTTGTTTTCTCTGTACTTTCGCAAGATTATGGAGGCCCATTTTGAGCTTGTTTTGGATAATACCTATAGTTATACAACTTAGAGACTTGTCTCAGCTTTATCTTTGCTACAAATTCCAGAAGAAGCTGCAAATATGTATCCTGGATGGAGATAAGTTAACTTTACCTGAAAGGCCTCGTAACTACAGCACATTCTGTTTCATTCACCCCTCACCTTATCCAGAAGGAAACATCGGAGCAAGCCTCCTCCGTTCAAGGATTAACAACGAAATCAATATCTGGTCCAAAAAATCGTAAGCCTCCGGAGTCACTTCCAATTGTCTCAAAACCAACGTCTCCACCCGAATACCATGTCGCACTTGCTTCAAAGGAGTATACATCGCGTACAGTTCTGCTTCCTCCTGTTTTTTGACAGTTTCCTCTGCCGTGGCAGGTTCAGGAGGCCGTTCGAAAACCCACCAGTAGAATTCCTGTAACTGAATTAATGGGCCTGTAGACATTTCAGAATGATGATGACTGACTGTTTTGTGATATCTCCATCGTTGCGGTTTCTGCTTGGCCGTAGTTCCATTCATATCAGTCCTGATACTTCAACTCAAAACAGTAAATACTCACCCCAGAGTACTTGATCTGGGTATTGTGATCCTTCGTGGTGTAATACTGCTTGTGTAGGATGTACGAAAGTGGGCCAAGTGGCTGTCGTTGGAGATCAC
Source organism: Tetrapyrgos nigripes (assembly GCA_013368315.1). Classification (NCBI taxonomy): domain Eukaryota; kingdom Fungi; phylum Basidiomycota; class Agaricomycetes; order Agaricales; family Campanellaceae; genus Tetrapyrgos; species Tetrapyrgos nigripes. The sequence continues at coordinate 425,156 of JAACJM010000018.1, forward strand.
CATAGGTAATCCAATCTGTTGTTTTGGATTTAAGTTGAGCAGGGCCTATTCTACCAGATGAACACTATAAACAAAAGCAGAAGGAAGAAGTGCTAGGAGATACTTACTCAAATTCACTGACAAAGCGTCCGTTCTCTGTTCCTCCTTGACGAACGGCTGGATTCATCACATTAAGTATGCTTTTGCATCAAGGGGAGATGAATGAGAGTGATGAACGAGAAAGGATTCAACACATCCATTCCTAAATTCATGTTTGGTGCAAATATCAAGGTGGAAAGCGCAAACGGAACTTACCAACAGTCACATGAAACCTTGGTCTCGTATTTGGAGAATCTGCAGACGGAACCAATAGACACGTGTTTGGAGCTCCCGCACTTAAGCTGAAGGTGACATTATTTTCTGGCCTTTCCGCTCTCGTATGCCTATATCGACAGCATCAATAATTAATCAGTCCATAGCTTTGCCAATGCAGCCTGAAGTTGAGAATGATGATGGGAAATAAACTTACCCTGGTGGCGCTCCAAATGGGACGTGATGATCATTGTTGCCAAGAGGCTGTTCTTCAGCAGCAGCGGAAGGACTTGGAGGATGCCATGCCCATCTCAGTAGACCTTGGGGGTCTATGGAGGCAGTCATCTCCAAAGTTCTGTCGACTATTTCAGGTATTGGGTTCATTGCACGTTGCGTAAGCGGTTGTGAAGTTTCGGGGTCAGGAAGGGCGACATAGCTGCGTTCTGTGTCAGCCACAAGTATATAGAGCGATGGAAGTTATGGATTGCACTTACCTATGGGGTCGCGTCGACATTTTTGGAGTAGAAAAAGGTGAAGAACAGGTGCTTTGATATATTCAAAGATGACTATCAGATCTATTGAAGGGGCTATGTACGTACTACCTTCAAACTTTCATCAGATCCCCAGTCGCATCATGTACTATGGATGCAGTCTTCACTGAGCTGTAGGCGGCGGGAGTCACCATGAAATTTTGAAAGTTTTGAAGGTGCTGTTTGGTTGTGAAGAGAACTAGAGCTCGAGTAGATCTCAAAGAAAGCTACAAGCATACTTGAAAGAAAGAAGAGCACCAGTCTAGAGGGATCATTTTAGCCAGTCTACCAATAATCGTAGTACAGCCATAATTCAGGTTACCCTCGTTGCACCTGCAGACACTCGGCCACAGCTTTAATCGAAGGCTGAAAATCCTCAATTCTATTGAACATCATATCCAAAGGGGCCATTCCGGGAGAATATTCTTGTCAAGCTTGGCATTGGGATTCAATTCCTCCGAAGTGCTGAATGTTACAAAGTTTGAGTGAATGCCTTCTGAAAGTTCTTTTCCATATGTCAATCAATCGGAGATGGTCTATCATGTTCCCTCAACCTTCTTCCTATTCGATGCTGACGCGTCTTCCATGGTATCATTCTATACTTGGTAGAGTGTGTACATCATTCCCATTGTGTCTGGTCCATGGTTGATCTTTTGAATGATATTTAAAACTGAATCAGACATGTCGGGAGCGATCACAAACAGATTTGACCTAATGCCTTGCATCATCGAGTGGAAGAGAAGTTCTCCCTTGGATCAGTACTTTGCCGTCGTTGCCGACATTTTCTCAATCTCAGAAACCATCAAGCTCATCCCACAGAATATGTTCCGGGCACAGTGAATGCGTACGGTATTGAGATATTAAAGATATGCTAAACTGTTCAGGCCAGCCAACTGACCGGCTGCGTGAATTCTGCGTGTCGGTACCCACCTGTGTGCCATCCCCATTAGGTGACTCCGCAATCAGGCACGTAGCCCATGCTTGATGGCACCGTCCGTCACTACTTTCCTTTTTGTCTGTACTTATGTATAAGTATAGTATGCATGTACATACCATTTATACTCAGATTTACTACTACAACTCCTTAGAAGTAAGGAAGAACACTCGAGAAATCTCGGTTGCATGAATTCTGTGTGGCGCTCCTGCGTGCCATCTCCATTAGGCGACTCTGCAATCAGGCACGTACCCCATGCTTGATGGCACCATCCACCACTATGTCCTTTTTATCTGTACTGTATGTGTATGTATGGGATGCATGTACGTACCATTTCTAATCAGGTTTACTAGTACATATCTTTAAAAGAGAGGAAGTTAATCAATGCCCCGGTAAAAAGTTCCACTCGAAGCAGTAGACCACTGCAGTTTAGAAATGGCTGAACATCACAAACAGAACCACAATATCCTTTATAGTGGCCATCAATAATGTAGACTGGTTTATCAATCCACAGCAGTGGACCTATGTTCAAGATCTGAGCCAAAAAGAATTAAAACAGCCTCCAGATATATGAATATTGGATACTCACAAAACACACTCAATGCGAGCTAAGAGGGAATGCAAGTTGAACAAGAAGGGTATGGAAGTAACTTGAAAAGGACAGTGTCAGCTTTTAAATCATTGAAAACCCCGAATTTCAAATTGATTTGACTTGTTGAGTCAGCTACATGTAGGACAGGTCTCGTATTGTGCTCATTATGGCGCAAATATCCATTTTGATGACTCTGGGACGGGCATGCAGGTGGCACGCAGGGCGACACGCAGGTACATGTGACCTGCGTGCCGGCCCGATCGATCTGCGTGTCACTCAATACATCGGAGCGTCTGTCCTCAGGCCTACGTGTCAGTCTTTGAATGCAGGAATTGATTCAGAATACTCGTCTTTGATTGTAAATCAAGGCGTAGTACTCATAGTTCATAATATTAGGCTCAAGGTACAGGATTGATACAAAAAATGAAGCAGAAATTAGCTCTCAGAGGCATTATGCTCTCTTTTCTAGGGTACTGAAGTATGCATAGCCCTGTATTCCCGTTGGAAATCAAACAATCAACCTCTAAGTCTGGAAACAAAGTTAAAGTATGCGTATTTAGAAGACTTAAATACATAGTGCTTATATACAACCGACACGCAGGCACGCACCTACCGGCATGCAGGTATGACACGCAGAATTCAACATACCGCCAACTGACTACCTCAATGATACTGAGTATTGTACAACCAAAACTACATACTATCTTGAATGAAAGAGGTTGATGTTGACGGGGGTGCAGCCAATGGCAATGAAGGGGACTGGTAAAAAAGTCGAGTGTCAGACGTTGCGATAATTTGAAGAGAAATAGTGAACTTACTGAAGCTGTTGTTCTCGCAGCAGACGGGCTGAGCGGTGCAGGAGTTTCCTCCGACACCAATGACGCTGATGGGGCTGCAATTTATACCGACAAGCACAGTGGGGTCCTGAATGACGATGCCAAGCAGGCCCAAGAGTGAAGGGATAGGGGGGGTATTAGCTGGCTGAACACTCTGGCAGCACTGTGCAGGGAAAGCGTCAACATCATTGAAATCAAGCTGATAGCAGCAAATGTTGAATGCTCACTAGGATTGGGCCGGTGTTGCATTGGCCGAATCCTTGACGAACTTCAAGGGGGGTGGCAGCTGCAAGGGAAGCAAGGGCAGCAACGGTGAGGAATTTGAACTGCATGATGGGAGAGAGTTGTTGGTTTGGAAAGGACTGGTGAACTTGAACAACTGTGAGTTGTTCGAGTGAAGAAAGTGGGCACCTCACTGGGGTATTTATACATTGGTTACAGTGACCATTTCAAGGAACAGTTTTCACAATGTGAAGCCCTACTCAAATTTCAGCAAGAAGTTTTCAACATATAGACGTCACAGGGGTGGCGAGCGTACCTGTTTTCAAGGCCACTATTCCATCCTTGGGGGACGTCAATGCATGTACTCTGTAGAAGATGTCACAATTATTGCTTCAATCAATCGACATACGACACCTCCACCATTGAATCATGCACCCTATCACACTGACATGCCAAGAGTCATTGAATCTTGAAGGTTGTGAGACTGAGAAAAGTTGCGGTGTACTGAATAGTACTTCAGCTTTGGAAAATTGCCTGAACACGGTCGAAGGAACTTAGCAGGAGCTCCAAGAGCAGATCAAGATATGTGCAAGGATAAGTAGATGATGATGAGTCTGAAAAAACCGATGATGCACGGCATTTCATTGAAAATGTCAAGATGACATTCTTGAGGACGTCGGAACTTAGATGGAATTGGACCTGGACCTGGACCAATGCTCCCATTGAGCCGTTATCACATATTTGAAATTGTTGAGAGCCCTTGGAGCCGTCTTGGTGGCCATTAGTGACTAGATGATATGCAGCATGACAGACATGGGTAGCTCAGGGAAAAGGAATACAAAGGGGTTGAGTGCAAAGTAGGGGAGGCATCTGGCTTTGACAAGTGAACCTCCTATGACGTGATGTAGAGCCAAAAATGAAAATATTCTCAGCACATGTACATGATGCTATCGTGATGTCGCGTCGTTGAGGATTTTATAAGAAGCACAAGAAAGACAAGGTTTCGTGAATGCACTGCTTGAAGTGAGGTCGGGATTCTCAGACATGTATTTGAATGACTGTCTTAGTTTTAGGCTAGACCACTCGTCAAACTATTTCTACTGCCAAAGCCATGGGACCAAGGTTGTTGAAGAAGACTCCAAAGTTACATCCCAAGTCATGCGCACCTTGACCTCTTCCATGGGTTTCCAAACTGGAACATAGGGTATCCGTGTGTTCTCCGTGGTCCTATCAAGAATTGGAGCATACCTGTCTGGCTATTAGATGCGTATCTACCGTGGTACGGACACGGTGGCCATCACTAATTGTACTACTGTACTGGCATGAATGGAAGTTCAGTCGTTTTGACTGTGACAAATTTTAGGTCCAGTTCATCCAGTTCGGTAGCCGATATGATGCGTGATGGATCAAAAAACTAGTTCATTTTAAGTTGGTTTTTGGTTCATTTTGGTTCCATTTTGGTGTTCAGGCTTCTCTAAGCCTAAGTGTTGTGCTCTAAATTACGAGGCCGAATGGAATGAGGTTGAGTTTATTACACTCGACTTCTGCTTGTGGCTATGCTTAAATGGTCCCATCTATCCGTCCGATAAACGGGTTTGGACCGATTTTATCTGTGTGGCTGTGTATTTTTCTTTGTCTTCGTATCTATCTTTCCTTTCTCTTCTCACTCATACTCAACTCTTACTAACTGGTTCTCCTTTCCAGTTATATGACCTCGGCCCAGAATTAAACCTCAACTCTACCTTCCCCTATGGCTGGGAACCCGATGTCGATGGCTTCCGCGGCCACGTCTTCATCTCTTCATCAAACATTGCATCTACAGGCCCTGATGGTCAAACCTACCCCTCCACCTCCGAACTCCTCGTCCTAACCATCAAAGGTGCCTCTGGATCAGCGGAGGCCCAACAATGAAGAAAAAGACAGATTAAGCAACATTTTGTTATTTTCATGTTGTTGTGCTAGAATAGGACCGACTTGGAGTACAGTTTGTCTGTTGGGCTTAATAATATGGAAGGAAGTTTTGTGTGTAGACAGGGAGGAAAGTTTGTTTCATAGTGTTGGGTCGGTGAGTTGATTTCCTTGTTTAGCTCTGTCTGTCTCTTCATCTCTTTTCCATTGACACATCATCCGCAGAACCTCTACGACAACCTAACCCTTCTCTACCCCCACTCAATGATCTGGTTTACCGGCCACTCTCTCAGTGAAGCTCTCGCTTAACACTATCATGGTGAGGGTTTTGAGATGGATATGAGGGTTTCAGGTGAAAGGGTGGGACTTTGAATACATGTCTCATGTCTTTTAGACAATCATGGACCAGGTTTATCTCTTTTTCTCTTTCTCGTGCCTTCTTTTTCTTTGTCTGTCCGTTTATCTTGCTAGCTAACCAAATCTCCATCTACAGATGATTCTATGAGTATAGCACATTGGCACCATTATGACACTATGATACTCCTAAGGTCCAAGTCTGAGTTTTGGTGTGAAGGAATAATGGGAGGAACAATGGGATTGGGTACAGATGTATTGTAAGGACGTCAGATAGGGATGGGATGGGTTAAGAGGTATGAGCCCACTGCAATCCTCAAATCAAAGAGTTCAGGAATTGACTGGATATTTAAGGAGATGGGATGAGATGTTAGTAAATAGGATAAATGGAACACCTGTACGCTATATTGTACTGTAGTATCTTAACTTCATTAAGATGTTCAGGATTGAGGATCAGGTTCTTGTTTCGGACTGCAGGATCATTAATGCAGTCCAACCAGTGGGCGCTAGCTATTCAGCCTGAAGTAAACCTGTGGCCTCGTCTTTGCCACGCGCAGCATTGGCCCACATCCCTTTCATTGATTTGAAGGTCCGAGTCGATCCGTCTGACATGTCCATCTCACCACAATTAGGTGTATCTTCCCCACAACAAAGTCTATGATCAGTACTTGGATCACTTGATACATATTTCGAAATTGTCGTGGGTGGACTGACAAAGTTTGACAGCGGGACGATGGATGAAGAAACCCTAACCCTAACAACATCAACCCTTGTCATCATCCACGACGATGACGACGACGTCTTCCTCCTCTTCTTGATACCCCCACCGCAGCAGCAGAGACGAAAATGTTCTGCCAAAGACAAGTCATTGGATGCTTTCCACCACTGTCGTAGAAAACATTAGAAAGATCGCTATTATTGCCCATGGTGAGCCTCTTCTCTCTCTTTTTCTTGGTCTACTCACTCGGTGAAAAGTCGACCATGGCAAACAACACTCATTGACCGACTCCTTCGTCAATCTGGGACTTTGAAGCGTCTCAGTCTCCAAGAACAACTCCAGCTCACACCTGCCGCTTCTGCTTCCTCCGCCTCTGACCCAGGCGAAGCCGTCACCTGTCTCGACAATGGTTTCATCACTCGTGTCATGGACTCCAACGACCTTGAAAAAGAACGTGGAATCACCATTCTTTCCAAATGCATGTCTATCATGTGCAAGGGAACTCAAATTAACATAGTCGATACCCCAGGACACGCAGACTTTGGCGGGGAGGTAGAGCAGATAATGAGTATGGTGAATACTGTCGCTTTGGTAGTGGACGCAACTGAGGGACTTATGACTCAAACGTGTTTCGTCTTGAGCAAGGCATTGGAAAGGGGGCTCAAACCAGTTGTTGTTCTCAACAAGGCAGACAGACCTCCATCCTGGCCAGCTCAAGTCAAAAGCAACTTGTTCGCTACACTAGGAGCTACAGGCGAACAGATGGTATATGGCGGGGGAGTTTAAAAATGATGTACATGGGGAAGGGTGAGTGTCTTGTGTCTTTGACCTATTTCTCTATAACTCATTATATATCACTCCCAAAACAGCACCCTCAACCACATCTTCTCCCGCTACGCCCCCTACTCCAGCCCCATCGCCTCCCGTCGTTCCAGTTCCCTCATCTGCATGGCCCAAGGTGAATCATCCGCATATGCAATGGCTCCTCTTCAAGCTCGTGCGTTGGGAGGGGGAATGTTTATTTCACCAGGGATGGATGTGTATCTGGGGTTGGTGATTGGGATTTACAGGTCAATCCGACGGTGAAGAAACAGTTGACAAATATTAGAGTGGCAGGGGCAGATGATAAGATTGTGGTGAGTACTTTTTTGTGCATAGCACGTTGCTGTTTCTTTTCCTTACACCCACTGGTTGTCGGTTGTCAGTTGTCTCTCCCCACTCTTTACTCTTTACCTGTCCTGAGCTTGAGCTTTCGCGTTTCGGTTTCGGCTTACCTTCCCGTCCCATCTCGCTCTCTTCTCTTCTCACTCTCACTCACCTTTACCTTTCACCTTTACACTTTACCTTTTACATTCCCCTTTCCCTTTCCCAGCTCCCCCCACCAAAAGAAATGACCCTAGAAGAATACATCTCGTTCATGGAAGAAGGAGAAGTAGTTGAGGTGACGTCTAAATCTGTTAGATTGAGGAAAGTGAACTTTAAGATGGGGGGGAAGGCACTGGGTGGGGGGAAAAAGTAGGTGTTAGAGGTGTTAGAGGTGTTTTAGTGGGAAGAGAGACGAGGTGGGTTGGGGAAGGGGGCTGCATGGGGAGTTGACAAGTTGTGTTGCGTTGCCCTTCGTCCTCCAGTAATGGCCTACATCCTACATACATACAGGCTGAGGGATGTGTTGGATGTTGGCGTTGGGTGGATGGTGTATAACGCTACTGCTATTATGCTGCTAAACTTGACATGGGCATCTGACTTTTCAAGCAACAGGTCAAGCAACAGTTGCTTGACTGTTGCTTGACTGTTGCTTGGCCCTGCTTGAAGGTTGCTTGGAAGTTGCTTGAGTGTAACCCACTTGAGAGTAGTTTTAGGATAGCTTGACTTTCTACTTTGGATGTGGCTGTGCTTGTCCTAGTCTAGTCAACTTCACTACATTTCATTTTACAACAAATTACTCACATTGAATGGGCCATTCATTAAGATATTATACATACCATTTCTTCATTACAAATTGGTTTAGCCTCTACTCAATCAAGTACAAACTTTTTATCATTGTAAAGGTAGAAAAAAACAAAGTCTGAAAAAATCAATTTATTGTTACATTCATCCAACTAGTTTGAGAACTATGAGGATGCTAAGTATGTCTGAGCAGTGAGCAATATGTGTCTCTTTGAGATGATAACTTGAGGTGCCTTGAGTGATATCTCAAGTGGTAGCTTGTTGACCCATATTCTATTCATACTGTTGCTTAACTTACCCTTAAGTGTTGCTTGACATTGCTTGACTGTTGCTTGATGTTGCTTGATGTTGTTTGACTGTTGCTTGACTGTTGCTTGACCATTGCTTGACTGTTGCTTGACGTTGCTTGACTGTTGCTTGACATTGCTTGACTATTGCTTGACCGTTGCTTGACCGTTGTTTGACTGTTGGTTGACTGTTGCCTTACCTATGAGAAGTGTTGCTTGACTTTTGCTTCACCTATTGGTGTTGAGTTGCTGTTAATGAACAATTCTATTCTGCTATATACACTACTCAAGATTCCAATAATATGAACCTTTTCCCAACTTGATCAATTCCTTGGAGTTTTCACTGTTACACCAATACTCTTGTCAAAGATTCAGTCAGTGACAACTCAATAGTTAGCACTTGTTTAATTTTTGTGATTCTTGAATGCTAGTTTCATATTTGCATCTGAGTGTCATTCTCAGTGTGGACATAGGTTATTTGCTTACCTGTTCTTTTTTCCTGCAGTCGCTTGCTTTGATGGAAGGGACTTGCCGTTCTAGGCAGTATGAGCATCAGTTCCAAACATGAATCATGAGCCTTACCTTGGATGCTCACTAGTTTCGGATTCCACATCCATATAGGGAACTTTGTAGGCATGCCCATAAATTGTAAGGATAATTTCTGCTGCTAGCAGCACTAGCATCTTTGGTTTCAGAATATCTCTAAAATACTGATTATTCTGAATTTTTCCCCGAAATACTAGCAAAATAATGCCAAACACATAAAGACCACTTTGGCTGAGATTCCTGTCCTGAGGCTGGTACTGTAAATCGAGTATATTAATAAAAAAGTTTGTAAGAGTAGTCTACTGTACTCATCTCTGCACAGCACTGTAGATCCCACTTTTTGAATAGCTTCAAATTATGAAGTGGCTGATGAAGATTAATCAGGTTTCCAATTACCTGCAATCAAAATGTGTGATTTTATAAAATACAAAGCAGAAATCATGAATACCTGAAATATACAAGTATATGGGCCATCTCTCCAGGGTGTAGTAGTATGATTGTGCTGCTCAGAAGAAATATTATACACCCTTATCATCATCTGTCCAAAATCAACAATTGCTGTGATCAGATGATTGTTGAAGAATATTGGGACTATAAGCAGAGTCAAACGATGATTTTACCAGTCAACCTTTAACAACTAAGTAAGCTTAGTATTCTGACACTGATCATCAAAATGTTACCTTGTATTTTTCGAAAAGTTCACAAATCATTGCTTCTCTCTGCTGTCCTCTTTTCAGAATCAGCTTTTCGAGATCATCGTAGTTGATAGTATCACAGACGTACATGCCAGTAATATTCAGGGGCTCCTGATAGCACTGAAAGTACCCATCCAGTATTCAGGGAGTGATTCTACCAGTGAAAATATTGGTCACGTCTTCCTGCTCAATCTTGATAGAGCATAGGAGAAACTTGATTCCATCCTCCATTTCCTTCTGCATGTCTTTTATCTAGAGCGTGATTTCCTTGATCAGAAAATAATAACTTGGAAAGACAGAAAGTCAATACACATACAGTGGCCAAAAAAATTGTCCACATGTTTGGCACCTTTGGAAAGATTGCTGATTTAAGAGCTATTGAGCAGAAATCTCAAAACATGGCTGGTGGTAGCAAGAAAGCCTTTGATTAGAGCTACAATAATCTGTCTGTTTTGTCTTATTTGGCCAAATATCTGTGGAGTTATGATTGATTTAAAACTGTATGTCATTTGGACAATTTTTTGAGTTGCCACTTCAAAATCATTATTGCAATAACCTGATGTGTTATACATGATGTCATGGGTGGAGCTGTACAGTAATGTGATGTATACACCACAATGATATCATAGCTGCCAGCTGGAGCATACATAGCAACATACAGATGCTCTACAGCTTCTATGAAAATCATGGGGTCCCTCATATCAGCCCAGAAAGACAATCTCTACTCTCTCCTCTTAACTGCCTCTCCATCTGCAAATTGCAGCTCAGACTGGAGTATGGAAGCCAAGAGTTGCTTTTGTGGCTTAAAAGACAAATACAGACAATGAGAACAATACAGCAGGGTGTCCTAGGAGGCTCTCTACTACTTGTGAAGAGGTTAGATTGGAAAAAAATCCATTCTTGTAAAGCCAGATTGCTACACAAGTGGCCTGAAACATCAAGGCTCTTCTTGGACAACCTGTCCCAACCTATAACAGCCAAAACATTCCTGAAAACGTCTTGTGGCGATCTTCAAAACACAGAACAAGTGCAAACTTACAGTGACTTGCAGCAAGGCTCACTTGAAGTTTGCACAGATGTAAAAAGACCGGGCTGTAGAAGGCTAGAAGTGAGTTATTTTCTCAGATAAGACCAAAACCAATTATTTTGGGGCAAATATGCCCCAGCATGTGTGAGAAAAGAGAGATAAATTCATGGTACAGCAAGATGTGACAGAAATGATGACATTTGAGAGAGAAAATGACATGATGGGGTAGGGTATGGGGCAACAGTAAGCAGTAAAAATGGTCCAGATGAAGGGGAAGATAGATTGCAAACACTATATGACCATCTTAAGTAACAAAATCCTGGAAAGCATTAATAATATGGGAGTTGATCCAGAGGTGGCCATTTTTCAGCTGGGTATTAACTTTCTAAAGTGCTATATCCAATGGTTTCCTTTATCAGAACATGTCTCTCTACCTATAAAAGCAACACTCTGCTTTCATACTTCAGTCTGAGCTGAAATTTTGATAGAGGGAGGGGCAGTTTGGAGGAGAGAGTAGAGATTGTCTTTCTGGGCTGATATGAGGGACCCCATGATTTTCATAGAAGCTGTAGAGCATCTGTATGTTGCTATGTATGCTCCAGCTGGCAGCTATGACATCATTGTGGTGTATACATCACATTACTGTACAGCTCCACCCATGACATCATGTATAACACATCAGGTTATTGCAATAATGATTTTGAAGTGGCAACTCAAAAAATTGTCCAAATGACATACAATTTTAAATCAATCATAACTCCACAGATATGTGGCCAAATAAGACAAAACAGACAGATTATTGTAGCTCTAATCAAAGGCTTTCTTGCTACCACCAGCCATGTTTTGAGATTTCTGCTCAATAGCTCTTAAATCAGCAATCTTTCCAAAAGTGCCAAACATGTGGACAATTTTTTTGGCCACTGTACCTCATGTTGCCATAGATGCTTCATACTCTCGAAATTCTCTCTCACACCAGTTAAATATTGAAAGTCCTCTACCTCTTGCTTCTCATCATTCATGCTGTCTTGGTCCACATCAATCATTTCCAGATCACGCATGAGCTCATCAACAACTGCTTCAGCATCTTCATCCCTGTGATTTCCTTCTGGTATGCTGATGTCAGAGATAGCATTTGACTCTGCCCTGGGAACTAAATTGTCTGTGGAGAAAAATTTGTTTTCAGACTCATGAACCTCTTCTGGAGCTTGTGAATTCTCCACTCCCATGGCAGTTGATGCTTCCAATGTATCATTTGCAGAATTATCATATTCTATGGTTGGGATCAAAGAACTGGTCAGGTATTTAATTGTTGGCAAACTGAACCATGGATTTCCTTCCCAAGGTGTTCTATGAAAGTCTTTGAGTTTTAATTCTGCTTTAGAAGCAAGAAGGGTAGCTGGAGTGATGTCTTGTCTGAACTCTAAATTGAATTTCTTTGCAGCATACTCTACCTGGCCTTTTGTGAACCATTCCTGAGCTTGGGCTCCACCTCTGAGATGATAAATAACAGTACAAGTATTGTACCCCTTCTCTTGATACTTGTCAGGTAGCTCCAGTGAGACTCCTGAAAGAAGCCCATCAAGTGACTTATTCTCCCTGAATGCCTTTCCATCTTCATGCATCCCGTCATAGAAAAATACTGCGGGCTTTCCTTGAGGTGTATCCATAGGTACGACAACTCTACACACATAATGGGAACTGTTCATAAAAGCATGGCCCGTCATGTCGTAGATACAGTTCTTATCCTTGGCTTGTGTACCAGATTTTGGATATAAAGTTCGAGGGAAATTCCATGCTTTCTGGTCTGTATCCATAGAAAAAATCAAGTATTCAGGAAGATTCATACACAAGTTGAATACTGATTTTATTCCAGAACAATATCCTATTCCATCGCATTGATGCCAGCAGTCAGGAGCAAATGAGGCATTCTGGCTTCCACTAGTCATTAATTGCAGCCACTTTTGAATATTCCCCTGGCACTGCTTGTATTCATCCTCAGTGGGTCTATGGGTGGTTCGAAGACAAACTGGATGAGGTGGAGTAATTTGCATGTGTGTTGGCATGCTTCGCTTTCCAGCAGCGTTTTCAGGAATGCACTGTTGAATCTTGATTACTTGCAAGCAAAAGAACCGGCTTAAATCTCTATCTGCGAGTGTGAGTCTTTTGGATCTCTGAAATTTGCCACAGCATAACTTGTCATTGATATCAAAACAGGTATTGAACCAGACCTATTACAGAAATCCGAGTCAGCACACACACACTATTCCTAATAATTGATAACTTACCATATCACTTTCCCATTCGTAAGCAGCAACATTCATTCCATATTCCTTCTGTTTGATATAAATACGTGTCTCATCTCTGTATTTCATTAACTCAACAGTCATATCGGGACCTCGCCTTGTATTCTCCATCAGAATTCGCCTTGCCTGGAGTGATTTGAGAACTGGCCCAAATGGGTGATTGTCATAGCTTTCAAACAGATTCTCAACCACATTCCAGTCAAAATTGAATGCCCAAAATAATAACTCAAATGATGTATCAGCCCAGCAAGAGTTGCGAGACCACTTGTATGACTGAAATGAGGACGCTTTTGGATAAAGAAGTAGGTGCTTCTTTCCATTCTGTGTCTGAATGGTTCCTTCTCCAAGAGTGGCCTTAGTTGACCCACTGATTGGATAATTCCCTAAAATATCAGGTTGAGATTTTTCCGTGCTAATTGCAGTTGAATTTCCCTCTGATTTTGAGGAAGCAACCACTTTGCCCTGTGAGATAGCCCATGTATGCATTGCTTCAACTGCATCAGACTTATCTTTAGTAGCAAAACCCTCAATGATTCCATGCTGTTCTGAATACTCTCCGTCATCACTGCCTGAATTCAACTCTCTTGAAATATCTGATAACTCTGATGGTGAGGCTTGTTCTCTCCTTCTCTTTTCCAGTTTTGTAACAGTGCGTTGCTTTTGCTGTTTCCTGTGAGTGACTTTGAGAAGGCAGTTATCGTCCAGTTGTTGTCCATCATTGTGGTAGCGCTTGTTCCAAGTGGCAATTGCAGATGCTGTCCGTGATTTCTTTGTCTGGTGGATTTTGGCTTTAATTTTTTGGCGCCTTTCCAACTAAATAAATGAAATGTTGAGAAAAACAAAAAATACAACATCTATACTTAATTGAGTACTCACTTAATGCAGCATTATACAATTTTGATAGCTGTTCCACCCACTTGAAGAGTTTCCCTAGTCCCTTGAAAAAATTGTGATGCTTTCCCATTGCAGAATAGAGGCTGAAATGCAAGGCCTCCTCAGGATTTGTTGTTTCAGGAAGTGATTCCCATAGCGAATAGTCCATAATGTGTTGTGATTCAAAAATAATCACGGCGTGCTCTGGTCTCAGCCACCATTCTAGCCAAGGGATCAATTTTGGAAATTGAGATTTGATTGAAGAGACAACTTCAAGAAATGACTCAACATTGTCTAAATGAATAAGTGACTTAGCCAGGCAAGAAAATTCTTTCTGCTGGTCAACAGGCACTACTGCTGCTATTTGTCTGACACGAGTTATGCTACTCCTGAAATGTTGCTGACAACCTCGCAGTAATTTAGCAGCCTTATTTCTGAGCTCTTCTACACTGCATGTGTCATTACGCCTTTGCCAGGATCAGATAAAGGCTTGTATAAATCCATTTCTTTCTGCCTCACTGAAGTCCACAATCTGAAAAAGAATAGATGAGAAATTAATCTAGATGTAATTACCAACAACTATACCTGGGCAAAAATTTCATCAACCACAATCCTTCCTCTTTCTGCTGTTGCTTTTGCTATACCCTCCATCAGCGCAAGAAAATGATATTCGTAATGTGCAGCTGTATTTCCATTTGAGTAGCTGATAAGAGCAGGTACCCAACGAAGCAAGTTGACACAGAAAACAGAGTTCATAATGACAACGGATGTTGAGATTTTCCACCAGCCATGAGCAGCATCACTAACTATCCCATTGAAAGGACCCTCAACCACTGTTGCATCAAGATGAACTTGTTGGGCCATAAATGGAGTCTGGAGAGATACAACAGCAATACCAGCAAGCATAGTCTCAGAGACTACGAATCCTGGATAATTGGTCTGAAAATCGATAAAACGAGAGATGAAATCATCACCCATTCAGGGCTCATGTTTGTCAAGAATTTTTTTGCAGTCCCTTCCAATCCTGTCTTGATTCATCCAAACAGGATCAATATCTGAGACACTTTCCCCTGACTGAGTGTTCCCTGCTGCAAGGCCTGCTGGACCTACATCCTTATTATCTTCAACCATTTCTGTAAATTTTTTCTGTGAGCCTTTGAGCGCATGCAATTGGTGAGGAAGTCTGGGATGATTATGATCCTCTATTCCATTGAAGTAGCATACACCATCAGCCCATTTCACAATCATTGAAATATTGGGGCAGGGTATGTGGCTGAGAACAGAGCTGCATTCACATGTCCCATTGAGTTTTTGAAGCTGTTTAGTAATGGCAGACAGTGGCCCAGTATGTGGTCTCTTGACAATTGCAGTCTGTATTATCACACCGGATATGCCCAAGGCATTTACGTTTTGTTCGTACACCATTTTCAAGTAGTTCCGCATTGACACTACCCTTTCTACAGTCCTTTGTATTGTACCCCACAGTGTTGGTGGCCCAGTGTACTGATAGCTCGTTATTCTCCTCGAATATCTCCCATGTAATGTCCATTGCAAAGTTTGCCTGAGGGAAACCATCCCATCCTTCACGTAAATCTTCAAATTCCAAGTAAATGGTCTGACTGTTGCAACAAGGACCAGTGAGAGGTACATGATGGGCTGATTTCCTAGTGCGCTTTTGAATGCTGGTTTCAGTAACAGGAGGTTCCCGAAATGCAACACTGAGTTTGCGTTTCATTCCAGGGGCTTGATCTGAATCTGCTGTGTTTGATTGAGGAAAATTCTGAATTTCAGGATGGGCATAACCATTAAATGGTAAGCTGAGAGGTGCTGCAGAAAGACCTAAGAACGGGTGGCTGCTGGGTGAAACAATTGAAGGTGCCTTTGCAGTGCCAATATTTGGCGGTTTTTTACGTTGAGGATCAATCCAATCAGCAATTTGTTGTCTGAGTTTTGCCTGATTTTAGAAGATGTCACTATGATTTGTATTAGGATATACTGCAGCATACTACTCACCAACATTGAAGACACGAAGGAAAGATAAATGACACAGAAATATTGAGCAGAAGTGTTCCAGGTGGTGTGAGAATGCAAAGAGGTAGAAAGTGTCCAATGCACATGGCAGTACTTTGTGATGTTGCCCTTGATGCAATCATTCTTGTGATTTTGTGAAGTTTTGCATCAAGCAACTGTTGCTTGAATGTTGCTTGACTGTTGCTTGACTGTTGCTTGATGTTGCTTTACTGTTGCTTGACATTGCTTTACTGTTGCTTGACCTGTTGCTTGACCTGTTGCTTGACCTGTTGCTTGAAAAGTTGGTGGCCCACTCGACATACTTAGACTCGGAGGAGGGAGGGGGAGGCGTAGACGTAGACATGTGTGCTATTCATTCATAGTCATAGTCGTATTCTGAGTCCTTGCTACATTCTGGACTACTACACTTCTACATAGCTACCTCAATATATAGATATAGATATAGATATATATACTTACATACTTACCTACCTACCTAGTACTTGCTACTTGCTACGTACTTCGCACCACATCCCATCTCAAAAGTATATATGCCTATAATTTCTTTTCTTTTCTTTAGACTATGTACGTGTACTCATACTAGTAAGTCTTTGAGCTTTGAGCTTTAAGTTGAAGCAGATGGGATGCGGGAAGGGATCTCAGGGCAGGTAGGCAGGAAGGCGTTTGGTGTCTTAGCCTTAGTCTTACTGGCGTGCGTTCTTGCAGAAGGGGGAAAGGGGCAAGAGCAAGGGGGGTTGTAGTCCTAGACATGTCCTAGCCAGATGCACGGGGTGGGAAGGGAGGACTCAAAAAGGAGCAAGCCTGAGGGAAGGAGGATGGGATGGGTGATGGGTGATAGGGACCTCGAGCTCTTAAAGGAGGGGGGTTAATTCACCAAGTCACAGAGAGGAGTATTCGTATTCTGGTCTACAGAATATCATATATGATATATGTCGGTGCGAGCCACTGTAAGTATACAGCAGCAGGTACTTATAAGTTATAACGTATGGGATCTGAATTGGCACTGTAGTGCTGCAGTGCGACCATTTATGTTGTAAGTATGCACATTTAAGATTTGAGCCCGGCCACGGAATAACTTATGGAGGAGATGTGGGCCACCACTTCACGTGTGGCAATGATAATGACAAGGCCCAAAGGGAAGGGAGCGAATGGCGAGTGCTGTCAACTGTTTGGTCCCGGCTTCTATCAGATTCAGAATTCTGAGCTGGAAATCATTAAGAAAATCTCGAGAAAACTATATCAAAATAGGCACATGCAGAAGCCTCAGAGATTATAAGAGTCCCATGTAATCGATGGTGAGCAGCGATGAGCAATGGGTTGCAGATGAAGGGGGTGTGGGCCAGCACTGGGGCGTGGCGAGAATGAGGCCTGAGCATGGCGAAGCAAACATTATTTTATTCTGGTGCTGCCAAGGAGTAAGGCTGCAACCAGATACTATTAATTACTGTTATAACTTGTTATAACTGCTTAGTCTCAAGTGGTGGCTCAGGGAGCTGAAAATAAGCTGTTTCAGATAAATTCATACCTCTTCAGTACCTGAATAAAGACAACCTCACCCGTCAGAGTACTAGGGCTCCTAGCGGATTGGATGATCTGGCGCCTATCCGATGATGAGGTTTTGGATTCGGATGGTGGATGGACACCTGGAGGTGCACTATCTGGCAGATACCATCTGTCCATCCGTAGTTCATCGTCGGATGGTTGAAGTATGTGAGAATGTGATGGAGTTGCCAATTTAGGTCAATCTCAGGCTTTCCCAAGGTACTGTATAGTTGCAAAGACTCACCAATATTTACAGAAATCTTTTACAGCACATTAGAATCGTTCTCGATTCTTTGCTCGACATTGCAGTTGCGTGGGAAAACTCGTTAGCAAAGAGGCCAATGCCATTCCCGTCATAATACTCTGTGTCAGTTGTGAGTAGCTCAATATTTTTACATATATTACATTTACTTGTACTTAGAGATACTTAAACCATGAAAAACCAACTTCAAACCTTTTTCTTACTACGTCAGCCACCTTCAGCCACCCATCCGCAGATGCGGATTGGCACTCTTGAATGACTCATCCGAGCGGATGGATCTGCATCTGAACAGCATCCGATCTGCTAGGAGCCCTACAGAGTACCAATTGCTAACATACAAGAGTATTTCACCATCAAGAGCTGGTCTTGGAAAGCTTACAAAGACTCTTCCTTCATCAATCCTTCACCTTCTGCCAACTTATTGCAGAGGGTGCCCTGAGCTAGGACTGTAAATAAAGAATCTTGCTTTTTGCATGGTAATGTAGTCATGAATTGCACTGAGGACTATAGGATGGTAACAGTAACACTCCTGAAGATAGATTTTCGAGACAGAAGGAGCCTACATAAATACTACCTGAAATGAGGATGAGAAGAGAGGGATATGTGAAAGGAGAACTTTGTATGTACACTGTAGATGAGAGGTAAAGTCAGAAACAAGACAGATTCAGTTGAAAATGGGCCCTGTGAAGACTATCACCAGATGGAAATTTGAGTCAAAAAAAAGTACCCATAGGGAACCAGTTAGTAACTAGTTATAACTGGCTATAATATATTACAACCTGTTACCTGTTAATTATGCTCTGAGGCATAACAGTATTTAACAGGTTGCAGCCTTGTCAAGGAGAGAAGGATAAAATTATGTGCAAAAAGCTGATGGGCGAAATTACACTCAGGGGCTAGGAGGTTGGTAAGAAACTTGGGGGGGGGAGGCCACACTATGCAGGCGAGACCGATTACTATTTTTATTTTTCAGTTTTGCTGGATGCCCCTTATAGCTGCTTAGCTGTTTCATTGTGATATCCTGCAAAGTACCTTCATATAATGAAGTTGAGCTGTGAACCATACTATCATTTATCCACACAGTATGGTCATTCCTTATTATTCATGAGATGAAATGATTTCCATTTACCCAGTAGATTATCCCTCTCAAATGTAAAGAGGCAGTTTTCTGTTCCATACACATCAATTTTAAGGATTTTGTGGGTGTTATACAATCATGAGGTGAGTCTATAGCAATCATCGATGAGCATTTGTTGAATAGCCTTCTGACAGGCACTGCTAGATGACAGTTTGGACAATTTAGAAATTGTTGTGTCTGTATCTTATGTATTGCAGCATTCAGGCTACCTCCCAACAGTGCAGCTGATAGTACACCATTCAAGTTACCTTTTGTTGTTGATTCACCACACGCTTGACACACATATTTTAGAAGTAATGTCATCATTTTGTTCAAATAAAGCCCTAATTAGCTTATCTATAGATACACCAACCTCACCATATGGAAATCCTGTAATATCAAATGTGTTTAGCATTGCTCGCAAGTCATCTCTAAGCTCTTCCATTGGACACTTGTTTTCATATACATCTGGCAAGCCTGTTGATAGTCCAATGATAAAATCATTGTAAGAACACCACTCCTTTGACCATGAAACAGGATTAAGACCACAAATCTGCCAAAATTGTAAAGATAGAATTATATCCACAACTGTAATTTTCATTATCCCATTCCAAACCCAGAGGACCATTTCGAGAGCTTTGCAGACCAACTTAAGATCATTTATTTGGAGGGTTAACTTCTCTAACTTCTTCACATTCTTTCCATTTAAGTGAAACATGTTTCAAAGGCTGAGATCCAGGAGCAGCTAAATATTCATCAGTGTCCTTGATGTTATATGTTGAAATATATACCTTCCATGTATAGAAATTATGATTCTATATGGAGTTATTATGAAACATCTACGTAGCTATGTGTATGACTAGTCCTCCAGGACATTCTCTGGACATTGCTCATATCTCTTAGTATATAGTGATATCTTTCTAGATAGCAATATGGCCAATGGCAGTATTCTCTTAGTCTCTAGGCATGTCCATGGACAATGTAGTTATTAGTAATTACATGCTCTTTATCTAGTATAAAAGCTCTCTGTAAAATTGTTTTTACAACAGAACAATATCCAGTTCTATCTGCTCTCCAAGCTACTTGCATCTAAGCTCTACTAAGCTTTCTCCTCAACGTACTACTCAGTGAGCTCCATTGACTGGTCACTCTATGCTGATTAGTTGCTGCTTCATTAGGTTATGGGCCCTGAGGGCTATCGACATTGGTCTTGTCCCAAACAACTGGTGTTGTAGAGGTCAATGGCATGCTTATCACCGAGTAAGCTGTTGAACTTGATGTTGTGCAGTTGGTGGATTGATGTTTTGCATTATCTCCTTTTTCATCTATATTGCCCTGGTAAAATATATAACCAGGGTTCAGTTTAGAGTCGCATTAGGCACTCTTTGCTGGTTTAGTTATAGATCTAGATAAGTCACTTTAAACCTGTAACAATTATTTGTGGATCCCTTACAGATCTACAGATTGTTGTATGCAGAGTGACTGGCATGCTTTGCAGCCTCCACTTTAGTGTGGGACTGTTTTTCACACTCAGACAATACTCCATAGTCATTCAGATGAGTCAGGGGCTTTTGTCATGAATCTCTTCATGCCTTCGCTTCTACACCCTGTTTCTCTTTGTTTCTCTTTGTTTCTCTCTTCTTTTCTTTGCTTCCATTGTTCCTTTGACTCCCCTGGTTCTAAGCCATGTACCTTGTACCTTGATACATCATTTCTCCTATATTTCTCCACTTATGCTCCTATCCTTCTCCTACATTTCTCCACTTATGTTTCTATCTTTCTCTGGTATTTCTCCATTCTTGATCCTATGATTGATTCCATCAGATACCTGCTGATCTAGCTTTGTACTTGTGTATATATCTTCTAGGGCTTCATAGATAGGTCCTTAGTTTGTCCACTTGCTTCCCTTATATCCATACTGCTCAGCTTTGCCTCAGTACTATGTTGACATAGGCCTGCTACTGGCTTACTCACTTATCTATCCATTATCCTTGTTGTTCTTGTCTTGGCTCCTGTGTGGTGGCCTGAGAGGCATCCAGTCCTTACTGAGCCTGTTCTTGACAGTGTTTATAAAAGTTGCCAATCTAGATCTATAGAAAAACAGTAGTTAGATAGTGTTCCCCTATATGCTTTAAGGCACCTCTACACCCATTAGGAGGTACTGTGCCACTATGGTCAATATTGTGGCTTCTGGAGTAATCATGTGCTCTCTGTCAAGAGTATGGTCTCTGACAGTGTGAAATTGATTGAGAAGCACTGATGAAGAAGTCAATATAGGATTCCATTATGAGCACGTACTAATGAACAGTTTTCTACCAGCATATAGTTGATTAATGCAAATGTATTATGTACATTCCTTGTCTGAGGCATTTGCTCAGAAAGGAGAAGGAATAATTGCGATCATCCAATACACTGTGGTTGTATTAGACCCTTCAATGTTCCTTGGTACTCATGATCTATTGAATGCACATCTTTACTGATTGATGCTTCACAGATCAAAATGTCTTACAACAACACTAACAACAACAACTCTGCTGATGGCATCTTCAATGTTCCTATTCTCAATACCACCAATTATGAGGTTTGGAACTATGGCATTACTCATCTCCTTGAAGCCAAGGGACTTAGCAGGATTGCATCTGGTACCCAGAAGTGTTATGTTAATACAAGTGCCACTGAAACAGGTAATGCACCTTCCTATCCTGAATGATTTGAATGCCTTTCTAATGAGGCTTTTAACGCTTTATCTGCATCTAAAAAAATGTCTTATAACCAAATTACACAGACCTATAATGTTGAATTGGGTTGATATGAAACTTTGGTTAAAAAAACGTGATCGGGAACTAGTTGAAACCTACAAGCTTCAACAAAATTGGGATGAAAAGGATGAACAGGCTATTGGTTATATTTCTACTTATCTTCCAAATGATGTTGGTTTGGAAATGCAAGATTTTAGAAGAGATTGAAGAGGATGTTTGTGCCAAAGAGAAAGGAGATTGGACTTCGTCTTTGCTTTGGCAAAAAATAGACAAAAAGTATAGTTCTCCTGGCCTGATGTCTTGGTTCCTTGATTTCAAGGAATTCATGGCTTGGATGCTTGATGAGAAGAAAGATCCTGCTAATCAGGTCACCACTCTGGGAGCAGTTCTCATGTGTCTTAAAATCTATGGACTGGGGAAAGGGGCCACTGCTTCACATGGCAAATTACGAGGCCTCTTTCCCTCAATACAGTCTACTAATATCACAATATTCTTACATTAAGTATGTAATTGCTACTGTCAGAGTATTATCAGAAAAATAAGTATGGTATTAAGCATAACAGTGGATGAAGAGCAGTGAACACTGATTGCAGTTTAAACAGACTGCACTTATCTGTGCACAATCATTGTGTGGTAATATTTTTTGAGACACATTTTGGCTTCCCTCAGGTATATAGTCTACAATTACCCACTGGCAACCAGAGGGAACGTTGGTAAAACTGGGTCTGGCTCCAGCAACATGCATATGAGATGGGGAGAAGGAGGGCAAAGTGAAGAGAGAGAGTCAATGCTCAACTATTGACTACGGTCTGGACTATATATTTTGGGTTTAGCTGATCGACACCAGTCGATCAATAAGTAGATCAGGCCTTGCCAGAACATGCCATTGCCTGATGGCATCTGGCTGCAGTTGGCTGTTTCTAGCCTTGCCATTCTGGGCAGCAAACACCCTGTAGGAATCTTTCCTCAGTTATCTGTTGACCGCGGTATGGACCGGCATCGACAGAGTCCAGACTTTGGTTTGAACTGACGGGTATTAGTTAGTCTATGACCAACCCTGGTATTGTGTAGGTTGAAAAGTGCAGGAATCATGAGCAGAACACTGGTGAAGGGACCTGGGTGCGGTGAGGAATGGGGAGAAGACAAGGACGCGTTTGTTACAGCTGGTCCAAGCAAACCATTTACGACGTCATAAGATTCTCGACCATCATGCCAGATGACTCCGAATGAGCGCTTGACGAGCGCCAGCTAATAGGGGTGGGACTCGGAGTTTGAAACCATGAAAATGATTTCTAAGGTAAATTAAATGGACGATGGAGAGGCAAGAATTACGAGGGCATCGAGGCTGAGGAAGTAGGGTGGTGAGTGCAGGCAAACAGCGGATAGTATGACTATACTTCTGGAGAGAAAGCCGTGGACGCACCGTACTATTCGTGACCTAGAAGTGACATGGGCCCTAGAAGTGGAAGATTCCGAAGAAATCTGTCCATATCTTTGCTCCTCCCTCATCTCCCTTCATAAAAATTGAATAATAGATACTTTCACATATTACTTACATTTCTATGTAACCAGATTTACCAGGTTTGCACTGAGACGTCTGCCATGGGCTGAAAACGACAAACAAAGTGCATTTCCGCGAGCGTGACAGAAGTGAAAGGCTTTCACATAAGCTATCCCGTCGAAAATCTTTTGTGAAACTTAATATGGTAGTCCCTACGACTGATTTTATTCATATGCATCCTTGTCCCGGGCCAAAATTTAGATGTTGTGCCTTTTTACCCTGCAAACGAGGCGGAAGTGATAGAAAAGTTGCTTCAAACTCCGCTCGGTGCCTGCTTTTTTGAAAGACAGTCACACCTGTGACATCTTCCACTTCCCCTGCAATACGCCGTCACAAAACGTCCCTCGTTGGCCCTCCACGGCTTGTATCCACATTCCTCGGAAAACCCTGCAGATTTGATAAACCAAAGGTTTATACCATAGACTTGAGGTGTGTAAATTTTTTTGGACAACGGTAAAGATTTGCGAAAGTTTTAATTCATCGACATTTTTTCTTCCACTTCTAGGTCACGAATAGTATATCCCATGAAGCATGACGCTGGCATGACGTCATGGTTGTCGACATCACTACATAGTCCTTGGACCCGGTCCAGACCGCAATTCGGTTGTCGTAGAGACCGCAATATAAATCTGCAGGCGTGGGAAGATTGCAAAAGTCGACCTAAGTTAACTCGGCCTTTAAGAGGCCTCGTAACTATTGAGCATAGCCACACGCTGAAACGTCGGGTTATAAGAACGAGTCCCTTAAAAGGGCCTCGTAACGCTGGACTAGTCTGTCTGAGTCCAGTCTATCATTTCGTAAGTGCCCTGTCCGAACCCCTGAAACTCAAACAGCTTTACTTATAAGAGACGTCGCCAGAGCCACCTCAGACACCTTCTGAACCCACCCTTCTGGATGAAAGCTATCCTGTGGATCACGTCGCTGTTTGTATCTGTAGTGCTCAGCAAGCCCAGATGTCGTTGTCTGCATGGAGACCCTTGCTGGCCCACTGAAGAGGAATTCGTCCAACTCCAATCAAAGCTCTCGCAACCGCTGATTTGTCCAGTGCCTCCCGAGTCTGCATGCTACCCTGAATTGAACCCTTCTGGTAACTGCACCAATGTCCAAGCGAACGCTGTCAATGGTCGATGGCGTTCAGACCAGGCAGGTTCTATGCAGTCTGCCAACTTTGAGACGTTCGTTTTCCCAAATGGAACGATTGAGGCGTGCTACCTCAATGCAACACTTGGTTTTCCTTGTCAACAAGGAAGTGTACCTCCCGTTGGAGTAGATGCTCGTCGTGTGGAAGATGTCCAGGCTGCAGTTAAATTCGCAGCAGACCAAGACCTCCGTCTGGTAATAAAAAGCACAGGGTACGTGATGCCTTCCATGATCTCTCCATTTACTGACATTGACATTCATCTAGTCATGACTTACTAGGCCGAAGCGCCGCCAAAGGTGCTTTCATGATATGGACTCACCATCTGAAAAACATCACCGCCAACTCAGCCTTTGTCCCCGAGGGCACTCCAGAATCTGAATCGTATAATGGTGAGTACAAATGTGCCTGGACATGCATCTACCACTGACCTTCAAGTAGCGCTTACTCTTCAGTCTGGTGTTCAGTGGTTTGAAGCGTATAATGCTGCTCAAGAAAATGGTCGCAGTATCATTGGAGGTCTGAGTGTTGGAGGTTCAGTTGGTGCTGCCGGCAGATGGATACAAGGGGGCGGACATAGCACTCTTTCGCCTCAGCATGGGCTCGGTGAATTTTTTTTTCCTTAGACCTCCCACTTGCCACTAATCAAACAATAGGTGTTGATAATACCATCCAAATTACGATCGTCACAGCCTCTTCTGACCTCTTTTGGGCGGTGAGAGGTGGAGGTGGAGGCACCTACGGCGTATTGACATCAGTCACATATCGCACACACGAGATCACACCTCTTACTGCTGCCGTCGTCGCCGCCAGCTTTTCATCGCCTGCAGTCAAGAAAGACATCCTTACCGAATACCTTAAACTTTGGCCCAGTCTATCTGATGCTGGTTGGGGCGGCAACCTGGCATTATCGAGTATGGATTTCAATTTAGTGCTGGTTGCGCCTAATGTTTCTTGGGCCGATACCAATGCGACTATCGATCCTTTCTTCGATTTCGTCCAAAATGCACAACCGGATGCTTCCGCAACAACTATCCTTTTCGACGGGTTTTATAGCTTCTATCAAAACTTCTTTGTATCTGGCGAGCAGTTTGCTGGGTCGAGCGGGGAATTGGCCTCGCGCCTGCTTCCTCGAGAAACCTTTGATCATCCCGAGCACTTGGCTGATGTGATGATGGGCTTCCAGGAGTCTATCAATCTGGTGTGCGTGCCCTACGTATTTGATTTGTGTCTGATCATACTAACCTTGTACACCGCAGTCACGTCGGTGGCGGTAAAGTTTCTGAAATCAATCCAGACTCTGCTGGGCTGAACCCTGCTTGGCGCAAGGCGATTGCTCATATGATTGTTGCAAGCGGATGGCTTTCTGGGTCGACTGTAGACCAAATCCGTGCTGTACAGCAAAAGCTCAGGGACGACTTGGCTATTCTGGAGAGCTTAGTTCCAGGAGGTGGTGCCTACTTCAATGAGGTTTGTCTTGTCTGAAGTCTCGGGTCTTCCGCGTTGTACTTACTCTTACTCTCTTTCCTTAGGCATCTTTGTATGAAATCAACCCTCAACATACGTTCTTTAGGGACCATTATAACCGTTTGGAAGAGATCAAGGGTACATATGACCCTAAGGATCTTTTCATTGTTGTGGAAGGAGTAGGTTCTGAGAGATGGGACCCTACATTGAACTGTAAGCTTTACTAGCTGCAGAAAGTACTTTTCTCTCCGTTCTCGTTTGTATGAGTACAATGCGTACAGTAACGATACCTTGTTGATGATTGGTGATGTTCTCATTCAGTGACCCGCATCCGACCCACATCCGACCCACATCCGACCCACATCTGGCTTGGACACGACATGCACGTAAGTCGTCGATGGGATTTATCTTGTGTCGTCGAGACGCAAGTAATCTAATTATTTCCCCTTTACTCTCTGTCGTTCCTCACTTTCATTCTGTTTAGAACACCGACAACATTATGTTTGGAAGGTTAGGGATCTGTGTGGTACGTGTCCACAGTCCTCAGTGTCTGCCTCGTCAAGAAAAATTATTGACTATCCGATGCGTTTCAATCAGTTTCTGATCCAGGCACTGAGCATAGGCTCAACCATAACTTCTCCTTTCATGTTTTGGAAAGGTCTCTCTCTTGCAACGAACACTGAATCTCCCATTGTGGTCGTCTTGAGGTAAGCCCCTATTTATCAAGTTTTGGGTGTATCGACAGAAACAAGATATGACGGGTACTTGAATGAGCCTCGAGCTGGCCGCAGCCTAAGGCAGGGGAGGGACAATGGTGATGGTCGACGCGTTGACTGGAGCTCGCATAGCGGAAATTTACCACGACCGGGTGTTTAGCTTCTACCCGATCAGGCATTCGAGATGTATTCGCTTGTCTATGGCAGTAATATTGTCCAAAAATTCTGTTTTTTGCAGGTTCCATTTTCAGCAAATTTTTGCAGGTTCTGACTGTTTACTAGGGAATAGCGCGGGTTCACGGGTAATTGGCAGGTCAGGGGGTACGGGTTTGACGGGTACGGGTACGGGTAAGGTTTTATCAACCCGCATCAAACCCGCGACCCACCGCACGGGTAATCAGACCCGCCAGTACTGGGGGCTGCTGCTGTCGGCACTACCTTTGAAAATTTAGAAACTGTATAGTTTACCAGACTTGTACATAGTCACATACCTACGAGATGTACTGTAGCATCAGTAGGGGCCAATTCCTTCTACCCTATGTTCGCAATCGGCTTTCTGCTGATACAACACGCACTCTTATGTGCCTTCGGCAGTGGAGTTTGATGGGGCTTATACAAGATGAGGATGTAATGACCATTGCAAAGCTACCAGAGATTGAGGTTAGTGATCAAAACGCAGAGGATATTGAGATGCCAGAGGGTTACGATGATATCGTAGACGTACTCAGTGATATGTAGCTAAGTAGTACATAAATGTACCCGGCATATACCCGTATCACTGGGGGCGAGCTCATGGGAAGCAGGCCCTCGGCTCCCAGGCAGGAAGCCTCATGGGAAGCAGACTGGACAGCTCCCACCGGTAATCTAAACTATTGAATTCGAAGGGCCCGAGTAGCTAGGCCCAAGTACTTTGTGTAACCTTAGCAGGGGCTGAATCCAGGATTGCACTGCAATCCGCAGTGTACCTTATATACTTATATAGAAAACACTGTAGTAGTACGACAGATATAGAACAAAGACTGGCATTAAATGAAAATGTATATAACTTGTGAATACAAAGAGTCAAAGCCTTTCTATTCTTTGCAGCCCTACACACTATATGTCCAACAAAGTGGTTTGCAATTGCTCCAAGTGTGAATGATTCACATACGACAACAACGGAGAACGCCTCCCTGGCCAATGGGTTGGCAGAAGCACGAGGACCAGCCACTGAAACCGCAACCGATTGAGTTCATTGCAACGGGAAGCCAACGCGAATGGCTCAGATGCAGATGAGTCAGATGATGAGAATGAGGATATCATAGAGGTGCAATGGGATTCTGCAGGGAGGATCTGAACTGTGCAAGAGGAATGCAGTGTGTGGTTTTACTTACTGATGCATTTGACCGACTACTCATAATCCTCATCTCTTCTCCAGATGAGAGCTTGTCAATAATAACCTATCTGACAGCTCTCCTAGCAGCTTGGCTTCATCTCAAGGGCGGTGCCAGTCATACCGCTACCAATGCAGTTCTGAATGGCATTGCCTTCATTCTTGCAACCGCCTTCCACATCATTTCAGTATCGCTACAAACTTGTGGTTATGATATCAATATACAGGTCTCCACTCCTCAGGACATTTGTTCTACTTACAGCTCTCTACAAATCGAACCAACAATCATTCACACCGTCTGCTGTCCCAAGTGCTTCACACTCTATCCCCACATGGCAAACCTTCCTGATCATTGTCTTTGGAAGCGAGGAGTATATCAGAGGAATCCCTGTGGAACACCTTTGAAAACCACAAGGAGAACTGGAAGAGGAGAAATTACCGTCCCTAGGCGCTTGTATAGCACCCAGTGTTTCAGGTCATGGCTCGAGTTCTTCTTGAAACGTCCAGGGATGGAGGAGATGATCAACAGGTCCTACAATGTCCCGCCCTCTCCTGATGGAAATGTGAGGGATACCTGGCAAAGTAGAGCTTGGCATTCGCAACCCAACTTTCCTGAGCAACCAGGCAATTTGACATTCTCTCTATACATTGATTGGTTCAACCCGTTTACGAATAAGATAGCTGGTAAAATTGTATCCTGTGGTGCTATCCTGCTCTGTTGCATGAACCTTTCCCCAGCACTCTGCTATCTTCCCGAAAACACCTTCATTCTTGCAATCACTCCCGGCCCTAAAGCTCCAGATACAAACACTATATCCAATATCCTGCGTCTTCATATAGAGGTGCTCAACACTCATTGGCACGGTGTCACAATACAGACCCACCTCCATCCTACAGGAACATTCATCCGTGTCATGGTGGTTCCACTCATTGCCGATCTGGAAGCAATGAGAAAGATAACCGGCTTTCTGTCACATAGCGCTCCGTTATACTGCTCATGGTGCTTGGGTCTCCTAGATTTGGATAAATACCCTTTGCGGGATCGAGTGATAGTAAGGCAGCAGGTGGACGAGTGGTTGGCAGAGACGAGAATAGGGCACCAGGAAGAAATTGCATCAAAAAATGGTGTGCGCTGGACATCGCTCCATGACCTTGAATACTTTGATCCTGTCAAGCACATCATGCTTGGGTTTATGCACAATACACTTGAAGGAATTCTGCAAGATCATTTGTGGGAACAATGGGGTATTGGGAGGAAGGAGAAGGGAAAGGGAAAGGGAAAGGGGAAAGGGAAAGGGGAAAGGGAAAGGAAAGGGAAAGGGAAAGGGAAAGGAAAAAGCCAAGGAGAAAAGCAACAAGAGCGATGACTACAACACTGATGATGATGAACCAAAGGAGGAGTATGAGGAGTATACCGACCATGAAGCAAACATGGATTTGGACGAGTTGAGCCAGGAAAGCGGAGACCAGGAGATCTTCATGCCTACTCGATTTCAGTCTTGGTGATATGCCGTACAAATTCGCGGTTAAATACCCCAAACTAGCGCTAATATATGTCTAAGTCACTCTTAAATGGATAATAAGGACTAGAGTGAGTCCCGAACTGCTAGTCAAAGTACTAGGAATTAGGTGTATAACTTAAGATATGTTAATGGTCAATACTTGCGGATAAGATGAAGACTTGTTCAAAGTATTATAACAGATACATACTAAGGGATACAGCTATAGTAGCAGACCCACCTAACTACAAAGTCTACAAAGACTTAACAAACCTGCTATAGCGGCCTAATACCGCTAGTACAACTCAAGAGATAGAGAAGGAGGACAAACGCCCCTATTCGCGGGTACGCGTTGGCATTACAAACCCAGATTCACGGCTTAGACTGCTAGATCCGAAAGGACACGTCATCATCGGACAATTCGGATATTCGGGATTCCAACCCGGATGTATACAAACTAGCGGTGCATATCTACAGATGGTTAAGATAGAAAAGTGGCATAATATTTATATCGATAGAAAGCTAGAGACCATAGCTTTCAGATGGTATACAAGGGATGGACTAGCGGCAATGGTACGAGAGTATCTAAAGTGTTGTGAAGCCCTAAACGTAATGAGATCCAAATTAGCAGGGTTACTGATTTGGGCATAAGTATTACCGAAAGCAGTACTTACCGAAGATCACTATGGATTAGCGTCTTAAAGATGAGTACCGTACTACCCTTGGGTATACTACGCTAGTTTTGAAGGCTTAAGCATTACTATTGAAGAGCTGGACTCGGATTAGCGGTGTACAAGTTAGACTAGCGGTATAGAGGGATAAGTATGCGTTCAATACTATAAGAACGAGAGGCAAAGACTAGATACGAGGATACCCTAAACCCAACGGACTAGCGGTATTCTGAAGTGTAGTCATAAGTGGAGCTATCTGAGTCAGGCTATGGCCGCCAGTACCAGAGAGTACCCTATGAGTAATGAGAATGGAGCAAGGGATAGAGAAATCCCTACTACAAAAATTAGATAATATTCCAGTTTCCTGTATACCCTAATTAGAAGGTACCTACTAGATACAGTAGTTATTACGCTCACGGACTAGCAGTTAGAGTAGATTTCCTGTTTTCTTTGATATATTTTAGTGGACATTGAAAAGAACTGTAAAACTGTATAGTTGTAGCTACAAGTAGTATAAAAGGGCTAGGTATTACGAGTAGCTACCCAAGCAACGGACTGTAGAGTATCAGGATTCTCCCTATTTAGCGGTAGAGACTGTGAAACACAGACAAGAGCTTCTTAACAAACTTATCATACTCGCGTGGAGTCTAAACATACAGTGTTGGTTAAATCAGTGATTGAATATATTTGTTGGTTGTTTTGTGTTTATAACTTGTGTCCTCGAGACTTGGAAACTGTGTCTAAGGCATTGGCGCCTTCAAATTGAATTGAACTGGTTGAATTGATATTGTGTGTGTGCCTTCGTGCATTTGTGTGTTTTGTGGCAATAGCCTTTGTGTGTGCATTCGTGCAAACCCCTACAAGAATTCCCAAAAGATCTCCAAACTGTGGTATAAATTGAAGAGTATTCTACTTACTAGATACACTCTCGCAACAAAACTTATAGGTTTTTCTGTTGGTGTTCTGTGTTCTAAGAGCACTTACTAGAGAAACGGCCTATTATCGGTCTCAGGTTTCAACAAGCAGCTCTCAAGCATCAAGCTCCGAGGCACTAGCAGACAAGTCAGGGCACCAAACCTCGAAACCGTAGGAATCAAACAGCACAAAGAACGTTCGGATGCTCGATTTGTCTACCAGGGCTACATCTTTTGCAAGGCTGTTACCTCTTGCCCCGTTGTTGAAATAGTTAAGGCGAGCTTTTTCAATGCGTTTGCTGTGGACTTTTTCAGGATTGCACTTGCCCAAGTTCATCACCAGTGTCGAGAAATCTTGGAGAGTGCTGAACCGGTTGGCAAACTTCTGCTTGACAGTAGGAGCTGGTCGTGCAGGTGCGGATGTTCCGTCGGCGAGCCCCCACGCCATGCATATATGCACTTGAAAGGCGCGCTAGTATCTTCATGTGAGTATTTACCTTCTAAATGCAGAAACTTGAAACTCACAATAGTACCTCTAGCCTTTTCTGGCACCTGATCTCGGGGTATGCAGATCGGGTCGCTTTTTTTCGATTTCTTCGACCTAGTTTCGGGAGCAGGTTGCTTGGAAGAGGGTTTCTGCGTAGACGACGCAGAGTTAGGCCTGGACAAAGGATTTTGCGCAGTCGATGAACGATTCTGCGTAGACGATGGACGACTCGGCCCAGACGATGAACGGTTCGCGGAATTCTGCGTAGTAGATGAACGATTCGGCCTAGAGGATGTTGCAGAATTCTCTGTCAACGATGAACGATTTGGTCTAGACGATGACGAAGTGTTCTGCGTAGACGGAGGTTTTCTCTTAGATGACATTGGGAATGAACAGAGGGACAATACTGAACTTGTCACTTAGGGTATGGAGATTTTTATGAGTCGGGGAATCAGTAGTGGCACAAAAGGGTTTTTTTTGTCCAATCCTTTGACTTCTGCCCTATGTTTGATAAACAACAGCACGCCATTATACCTTCAAATTTTTGAATCAAGGTCAAACTGCCCATTGTATCACTGGTCTTTGCTATGATTTTCTTTCAACATACCCATGTTCGGATTCCGACCTCGATTAGGCATGTGAGTGTTATTCTGCGAAGGTGGAGGTGGTGGAGGTGGGTTAGGCATGTTTGTAGGCATTCCATACACTTCAGTTTGGGACTCTCAAGCGAGCTGGATGAAGTTGACTTGGAGTTCGGTTTTGGTTGCGAGCGGGATAAACTCAACTTGGAGGTTGGCTTAGGTTGCGAGTGTCAAGAACAGGTTCAGATAGGGACTGGATGCCTCTCAGGCCACCACACAGGAACCAAAGACGAAGCAATAAGGCAAATAGATGGTATAGATGAGTAAGCCAGTACTGGGCCAGAGTCTACATAGTACTGAGGACAATGCTGAGCAGTATGGATCAGAGGGACAGAAGTGGACAGACTGAGGAACTATCTACAAAGCCCTGGAGTATATATACAAAAGTGCGAAGGAGAACAAGATTAGATCAGTAGGTACTGATGGAAACAATCAAGGAATGATAATCAGGTATCTAAGTGATGTCAATATGTGTAACAGGTACAGATATGATCTGTCAATCAGAGAAATGATGCATCAAAGAAGATGGAAGCCATAGGTACAAGGAACATGATCTAGAACCAAAGAAGCAAAGAATGATGGAAGGGAGAAGAATGATGAAAGGAGAACAAAGAACAGGGTCTAGAAGCGAAGGCATGAAGGGATTCATGACAGCGAGCTGGATGGTGTTGACTTGGATGTCCTTTCTCTCCCCAACTTTTGTCCCCTTCCTGTATATTTTTTGAAAGGATAATCAAACCACTTACCTTAGCCTTTCTTCGCTTTTATACCCTTTGAAAATCAAGAACTTATGGAGACCGCCAAGGCTATTGGTCTGATTTCCTCATTAATCATTTCTCCTGGCTTGTATGAAGTACCGCACTCAGGATTCTGGCTGGAAAATTAAAGCCTCAGTCGTTACGAGGTATGCTGCCTGTTTCTCTTTTCCTGAAAAGCTACATCAATATTGTTTACAGGACCCTCCTGAGTACTTTCGTGATTCTGAATGTCGATCATACATATTCCAATACAGCTAGCAAGGTCATCAAACGGTGATCTACTGTCTTCATGTGCAATTCCATTCTTCATGCCAAAAAAAGACTGCATTCGTTATCGAGCACAATTTCATCATGGCCACCTACCTTACCGATCGTGTCATTGTCTTTGAGGGTCAGCCTGCAGCAATCAGGATTTTTTCTGGATTTTATCAGATTTTTATTCACGACTTTGCTGATTTAATTGCGTCACGTCACAAGTCACTAACACGTCACGAGTTACAGTCACATGTGACGTTCCGGGATCCAAGCCACAGGAGGACATAGGGGATAGTTCCGGTTGGCATCGCAAAGGTTGTTAGTCGGAACTAAGGTATTATCTCGAATCGATGTTTTCCGTTCGTTTGAGTGAAATGTGGCAGGAAGTCCTCTCGTCGAGACGAGAGGACTTGCACGCATTTGATAGTTCCCTAAAGTTGTTCCTTTGTTTTTCCTGTTTTAGCTGTCGACGCTTGCTTTCATTGTTGTTGTACATACATATATATCTCGCGTTTGTATTCTTTTACCATTGTATTCTTTGAAAGAAAATATCTTGGATCTCAAAATCCGTTGCTAGGCATCGGTTAGTTTCTATTATTGGAATCTAAGTACATCTTGAGTATCCTAAGAGTATCCTAAGTTCGGATCTACTTGTTTGATTACCGGCTGGTGTGATGGTGAAGTCTTGGTCCGCTTCCCGTGCGGGAGCCAGACCTCTGCTTCCCATGAGCTTGCCCCCAGTGTATCCCGCAGGTTTTGCTTTTCTGACCCATCTGCCCCGCTGCTACCCTTGACCCGTCATCACGGGTACGGGTTTTGGCGGGTACGGGTACAGGTCAGAAAATTTGACCCGCGGGATACCCGTACTGTTCCCTACTGTTTACAGGATCATGAATTTTTTGCAGGTAGCCAGACAGAATCAAAAAATTTGACAGGTCGACAAAAGACACTCCGATTTTTGCAGTTTGGTTTTCATGTAAGTCGGCAATTTTCACAGGTCATTCCCGTTCAATTTTCTGCAGGTTCTAGCTCACAACTTTTTGCAGGTGGCTTGACAATGATCCTCCAATTTTTTTCGCAGGTCAGATATGACAGTCAATTTGTACAGGTGAAATTTTTGCAGGTTGGAGGCACTGCCACCAGTCAGCGGATCAGAGATAAGCGGGCTTACACATGGCTTTGGTGACGTGGCCTGGGTCTTGCTTTTGAATAGCCTGACATTTTCCAGGTGCGTGTCCGTGTCAGCTATCTCTTTCACTCATTCCTCTTTGATATACAAGTATGTTAATCAAAAAGATTCGAAATTTGGTTATTTCGCAGCACTCGTACTCGACAGGGTATAAAAAGCAGAAAAAATGATGAGAAGAGTAATACTGTTCAAAATAATAATCAAAGTTATAACTATTTGGGTATGTCATGCTCTTAGAGCACTTTAGTACCATGAAGTATATAGGAAAGCTGATACAAAACAGTACCTTTGCACTTTCAAACTCTGAATCACTTTAGATATCCATAAACTTACAGATAAACAAAGGGATTATTGGTAGGTATGAGTTCACCATTGTCACAAAGGCAAAGTGGTGGGCAGACATTACATCAACAATAAATAATGTTGGCGCGCCGCCTGTGAATGGTCCTGCTTACCCGGACACTCCTGACTACAGTGCAAGTCCACAGCCTTTCCAGGTTTAAACTTTAAGCAACTTTGTGGATAATCCTTATAATGTCTTGTATCCAGCCTTACTTATCAGCGATCAAATAGCCACTTGGTGATGGACCAGATGGCTGCCCGAATCCAGTGCCACTCTGCATGACAAAAGCCATCAAGTATAGACCTTGGATAGAACCTGTGAAAATTACGCATTCACTTTCTTCTCAACCTGCGAATATTTACAATGTGGAGCCTGTAAATTTTTGAATGGAGCAGGACTTGCAAAAAAATTCTCACTTTGAAGGGAATCAACCTGCAAAAAATAGCCATCATAAGGAACAGACCTGTGAAATTTCCAGCAAGTATGGAGGATCTGTGTAAAAAAAGCTCAT
Organism: Tetrapyrgos nigripes; assembly: GCA_013368315.1. Taxonomy (NCBI): domain Eukaryota; kingdom Fungi; phylum Basidiomycota; class Agaricomycetes; order Agaricales; family Campanellaceae; genus Tetrapyrgos; species Tetrapyrgos nigripes. The sequence goes on from JAACJM010000018.1 coordinate 460,452, forward strand.
CACTTGTTTTGAGAGAGGACCTGTGCAAAAAGAGACAGAAACTTTGGAAATCAGTCCAACCTGCATGAAAAACCATAAAAATTGCTGAAAAAGGGTCAACCTGCGAAAAAAAAGCCACTTTGGAAATTTTGGACAGTATTATTGCCATACTTGTCTGCCTAGGGAGACTAGATTACTGGCCTCCCCTCAGCATGCGCACACGCTAATCCCCCTCTGTTGCTGTCGCAACATCCTCTCCATCAACCGAATCCACACTTTCTGCCTTGTTCCCTACCCCCACCTGTGACAGATGAAACCTCACGTATCCACTCCCCGTCCTTCTCATTCCTCTCCGATTCCACCCAAAAAGCTCTCGACACGATCTTTGAGTCCGATCGTACATCCTTTTTTCAAGCCAGGACACAGTTTTTTTATAAAAGTTTTACAAAATATCAGGATTATAACCTTAGAAGCTCCTTTATAAAAAGCGACGGTTGAACCTTGGCCACACGTGACTAGACCATCTTATACACAGCGGGGCGCGGAGCATATTTGCCTGCTATTTTTGTGCGCTCTTAAATGACGGATGTTGCTCAGCACTGGGCATACTCCATATGGCACTGATTTGAGGCCGATATTCCATATGGAGTATGCCCGGGGCCGAGCAAAGATCCGTCATTTAAGAGCGCACAAAAATAGCTGGCAAATATGCTCCGCGCCCCGCTGTGATAAAGCGACCTGCCCTTTTCAGCGGTAGCTCATGGACCCAGCATGGTCTCTCGCGGAAAATGCCATCGTGGGCGTAGCTCGGCACCGCGCTGCCATCGGATTTTTCGGAAATCGCTGAGCTAGCTCGGGTTATTCGGAAAACGCCTGGGCCTCGGGTTATTCCGTGCGTGGGAACATTTCCGCCCTCCTTGCACTTGCCTTGCGCCTGCCACGGCGCCATTTCTGCTATATATATTGCTCTACTACTGTATTATAGTACAAATTGTATGAGTACATAAGTAATAATGGTACATGAGCTCAACTGAGCTTGCTTTTAGGTCTGCCAAAAGTATGCTGGTCTGGGTTACGCTTGGGCTCGGGCTGATCCCTGCGTGGGAATATTTCCGCCCTCGCCAGCCGTTGCTGCCATATATATTGCCCTACTTCTGTATTATTAAAAGAATTACATACGTACATTTTTAGATGGTACATGCAAGAGAGATCGCTGTTGGGTTTGCCGAAAGGGTGCTGGGGGCAGGGGGCACCACATCCTGGGAATATTTCCACCCTGCTTGGGCACCCACCTACTGGGGTAAAGTGCCATCGCTTCGCATGGCAAGCTACGAGGCCCTCAGATCAGGGGAGGAAGCAAGGAGGAAGACAAGGCGCACCCTGATGCTGCCTACGCTGCCTTGGTTATGCGTTTGTCCGAGGAAGCCGTGAACGACGTCATGATGGTCTCGACTCTCGACCGTGATTCCAGATCTATGATCGATGAGCGCTTGCGAGCGCCAACGAACAGGGGTGGGAGTTTGAACCCGTGGAAAAGTTTTTGAGGTCAACCTAAGTTAACTCAGCCTAAAGGCCTCGTAATTTACAGTCAATGACAAGTTCAGGGCTCTTTTCCTTATGGATTGCATTCCGCAATCCTGGAGAAACTATGCTCAATATACTCTTGCTACCATCGAACCAAGCAAACTCACTGTGGCACATGTTGAAGGCCTCATTCTTGTTGAATACAAATGACGAAATTGTCAATCTTCAGAATCATTGCTTCTTACATGCATCACTGGAGAAAGACGGAAATTTGATTCTGCGCCCAATTGGAACTCTCAGAAGGCTGGATCTTCTAAACAGAAGAACCAAAAGGGTAAGGATAAACAATCCAAGCCTAATCAACCTTCTAATAATGTTTCAACAGGCGATGCGAATCAAGGAGGAGATAAAAAGAAGAAAACTTGTTGCAGTCAGAAAAAGGGCTCCAAAAAGGGTGCTGCCAATTTAGCTAATCCGGAAATTGAAGCTAATTCAGATTCTGATAATGATGCTCCTTTAATGGTACCAGCTTTCATGGCAAATCCCATCTTAGATCCAATTGGCATCTGTGACACTGATAATCAACTGGATCAAAGTGAGCAGCCACTTTATAATCTTCTTCCCTATCATAGTTTCCTGATTGTTTGATCAGATGTCTTTATAGACGAGAACAACTATTCTTCCCTGAAGGAAAGAGTAAAGAGAAATCTAGCTAAACAGGTCAGACCTCAAACAATTTCAGGTTACTTTATTCTTACTCACTATGAGAGACTCATGATCAATGAACTTGCACAGGAGACAGTTGATCATCAGAGTTTCCTTCAAGTAGAAGCTTGTCATCATATGACCCATGAGCTGGCTGAAATTTGGGATTTCACATACAATTCTGATGGAGCTCATACAGAACCTTATCTTTGAGCCAAAGAAGATTTTGGTGGTGACAAAACAATGACAAACCAATGGTTTGATCATGAAGGAAAAATCCATCTCATTCAGAATCAAATCGATGAAGAGGTTGAGTACCATTGTCGTTATATCATGAATATGGCTTTCTCTGATATGCACAACCATAAATGGATTCCACAGCAGTACAGAAAATGTGAGCCAGTTCCTTCAAAGCCTCCTTCCTTGATTGAAAGAGCTTACTGGCCTACTCCTGCTCAATCTATTATGCACACAAATGGTGTTACACCTCACCCCTATCTTTTTGATATATCTTTACATCCCAACTTTACTTGTCTTTTACCTTCGCAAACCATAGCACTGTCTTCTTCTAGTAAGAAACGAAAAGCTATTCAAGGCTCATCTTCTAGTGTATCACCAGATTCTGCTTCTTCAGAGCCCTTTCATTATATTCCTCCAAGTGCTGCATTCAAAATGTGGCAAGACAGGATGTCTCACTTCCTCTCAGATCTGATCCTCAAGAATATAAAAAGGGAACCTGATGAATCTGGAAATACTTCAAAGAAACCTTGCTATGATATCCCTTTAGAAGAAGCTGGTCCCTCATCTCTGGCAGATGCTATCAATGTCTCCATATCATCTGGATATCTAGCCGATGATGATGGTGTTAGTCTTAGTTCTGAATCAGATGTGGAAATCTATATTGATGGTGATGAAACTATGGCTTTCTGGCAAGTATTTCACACTTCTAATAAAAATAGTGCACTCATACAATTGCCTCAGATCTTGATGGACTTTAGTGAATCTCATACAGCCCTAGCAGCTATAGACAATTGTACTATTACTATAAATGATGTGTCTGTATTTATTCGTGAACAAAGTTTTGTTGCTTGTGCACATTGCTTAACACGTGAAAAATATCCTTTGAACAGTATTTGTAAGACTAAGATCACTGATGAAGTAACCTTTTGGGTCTCTGATTTGGGTGCATCAACTCACATTACAAATAACTTAATGGATTTTGCCCATTACTGTAAGTTACCTAACCCAATTCCACTTCAGATTGCAGATAAAAGATCTGAAGCTTTCCTTGAAGGCGTCATAACTGTGTTCATCAAACATACCAATGAAGGTGTCAAACATACTATAAAACTACACCCAGTGTTTTATCAACCAAACTGCACATATCGTTTGTTGTCTCAAGGATACTATGAAATCTCATGAGATGGCAAGTCCAAGTTTTGGAAAGAGTTAGATAAAAGTCTTCTGAGGACATTGTTACTGATGCATCAGAAAGACAATTTGCATTGGCTCAAATCAAAGATAGTTATTCCTGAGTCTGCAAATCTTACATCTACTCTTACTGATTATGACATCATGCATAACCACTATGGACATTCTGGAAAGGAAGTGGAATGTCATATTGTTAAAAATACTAAAGGACTAAAACCTTTTAAAGTACCTATACCACGTATTGTATGCTGAGGTTGTGCTTTATGCAAAACTCTGTCAAAGTCTTATCCTCCATCTGAAAAATGTGCTACTGAAGTACTAGAACTTGTGCATACAGATGTAAAAGAACAACCTTCTATATCATATCACAAGTACAAGTATTTCGTCATCTTTCTAGATGATTGTAGTTCTTTCCCTGTTACTTTCCTACTAGTAAAGAAATCTGATGTATTTAAGTCTTTCAAGATATATCTTGCCTGAGCAGAGCAGTCTACTGGCAAAAAATTAAAGACTTTATGATCAGATTTAGGGACAGAACTCATGAATGAAGAATTTGATGATTTTCTTGTCGAAAAAGGTATTCAATGGCAAGCTTCAGCTCCATACATACATCAACAAAATGGTTGTGTTGAGAGAATTATTAGAACACTCAACGAGAAGTCAGAGGCCATGCGCCACCATGCAAATGGACCTCCTTGGTGGGAATTTTCTCTTGCCACTGCTACTTTTGTAGCAAGTCGCACACCATTAAAATGACTCAACTGGAAAACTCCATTTGAATTGTGGTAATCAAAGAAATCTGATGTATCATATTTCCGCTCTTGGGGATGTGCTGCATATGTGTTCATTCCTGAGAAGAAAAGAGTGAATAAACTCTCACCCAAATCAGAATTAATGGTCTTCATTGGTTACGAAAAAGGTTCTAAAGCCTGGTTATTTATGCGACATGACAATTCACTTTTTGTTAGTCCACAATCACTCTTTATTGAGAAATGGTTTCCATGAGTCTCGTCAACTGAAACAGAAGAAGGCGACAAATCCACCAAACCTGTCCAACCTTCTGAACTTATGTGCAGTCTGCACAAACAGGGTACAAATGATCCCCCACCTGACCCTATTGCACCTCTCGATTTAGATGACCTGTTCCAAGATCGTTTTGATGATCAAGGTCCACCACCCAATGAAGGTAATGGTGATCATCAAGAAATTGATGATGGAAATGGTTTGGATGGTTCCAAAAACCAACCCTCTGATCCAAATGACTCTGAAACAGAATCTATACAATCTTGTGAACTGACTCCACCACCTGCACCAGAACCACCTGCACAAGTACCTGCTAATCCTGCACCTGTACAAGGTCCTCAACCAGTTAATCCACGAAATGTTGATTTAACTACTGGCAAATTTATAAATAGAGAACCTAATCCAGATCAAACTTGATCTTCTGATCATCACTCTAGACCTAATTGGAGAATTACAGATCCAAACATGCAACACAGTAAAAATATACCACAAGAAAGATGGACAAGGGTAACTCCTAGAGTAACTCACTCTCAATCTCGAAATATTTGTTCACAAACTGTAATGGATCCAATTCTGTCTACTTCTCAAGTACCAGTCAGAGAAGAAAGTGATAGTGAAGATCAGTCTAATACAGAAGCAGAACCTAGTGGAGAAATTGTGGAGTTTCTTGAACAAGACATTTTAAAACATCATGTACAAGAAGGGGGAGTATGGTTATGAAATTATCTCTTAATGCAGGCGAATACTTCTATTGCTCGCTTAGATGGATATCCTTAGAGATCCAGATCCAAAGAAATCATCAAGAGAAGATCTGCTTAGCTGAACAATAGAACTTTTGTGCAGCACTGGACATCTACAGATGATTTCAGGAGAGCTCTGAAAGATCTTAGAAAGCAATGGGAAGCTTGCCAGTATGAGATTGATCAATTGAAAAAATGAGATGTTTTTGAATTGGTAGATCTTCCTAAAGGTCACAAACCAGTTGAATGTCGTTGGGTGTTTAATATAAAATCAAACAAAACAAAATGTGCACGACTTGTTGCAAAGGGTTTTTCCCAGACAGAAGGCATTGATTACAACAATATATTCAGTCCAGTAGTCCAATTTGAAACAGTTAGACTTGTTATTAGCTATTGTTGCTATAGAGAATTGGGAGATTAAGGCACTAGATGTTAAAAGTGCTTTTCTTTATGGACTTCTTGATGAAGAAATCTATATGATGCAGCCTGATGGTTTTGTTGATCAGGACAGAAGCAAGGTTTGGAGGTTATGCAAAGCACTTTATGGTCTGAAACAAGCAAGCTTTGCTTGGTGGACTGAATGCACAAAATATATGCAATTGTTAGGCTTTAAGCACTTACATTCAGATGCTGGTGTATATATTTATGTTATGAATGGCGAAACCATAATCGCTATTATATATGTAGATGATGCGTTATGGATGGGTTCAAATTTGCAATTATTAAGCAAACTGATGAACCAATTCATGGCTAAATGGGAATCGCATGATCTTGAAGATGCAAAGGAATTTTTAGGCATGTGCATAGAATGTGGTCAAAAGAAGAGAATCCTCACTCTCAATCAAGAAGACTATTTAGAAAACATCGTCAAACATTTTGGTGTTGAAAATATGAAACACGCAACAATGCCTATGCCACAATCATATATTCCTTTAGCACACAATGGTGATGTTGATACTAAGGCTAGAACTTTGTTTCAACAAGTGATTGGCTTGATCCTTTATCTTATGCTTGGTACTTGACCTGATATAGCTTTTGCTGTAATCAAACTATTGTCATATTCAGCAAATCCTTCACCAGACCATCTAAGGAAAGCAATGTATATCATTAAATACTTGCTCTCTACTAAAAATTATAGACTTATCTATGATGGATCTAGACAAAGTGGTCTTATAGGATTTTGTGATAGTGACTGGGCACAAGATAGAGATGATCGTCATTCACAAACTGGCTATATATTTGAGCTTGCAGCAGGCTGAAGACAAAAAACTGTTGCATTGTCCTCCACTGAAGCTAAGTACATGGCACTTTGTGAATCTGCGAAACAGGCTCTATGGATTAAAACTCTATTAAAGAAAATTGGTTTTAAACTAGATCATGTTCCTATTATTGGTGACAATCAAGGCTCAATCTTTATTAGTCAAAATCCTATCACATTCATATATGTTACCACTATATACGAGAACTGATTCAGGACACTAAAGAGATCAAACTCTATTTTACTCCTGGAAACAAAAATCCTGCAGATCTTCTTATGAAGAATCTTGGTCACATTAAGTTTCTCAATTTCTGAAATGAGTTAGGACTTTCATTTGACTCTTGAATACAATACAGACTATCTTTGTATTGATTCTATGATATGAATTGATCTTGGGTTAGAAACAACTGTCAAGATTTTTATGTTTAATCTTTTAGTGAATATCACTCCCATGCAATCATTCTTATTGTAGTATACCTTCATTCAAGAACCATTTAATCCTTAATGTGCACTTACAATGCTGCACTTAAGTCTGCATCTAAAGCGAGGGGGAGTGTTGAAATATATACCTTCCATGTATAGAAATTATGATTCTATATGGAGTTATTATGAAACATCTATGTAGCTATGTGTATGACTAGTCCTCCAGGACATTCTCTGGACATTGCTTGTATGTCTTAGTATATAGTGATATCTTTCTAGATAGTAATATGGCCAATGGCAGTATTCTCTTAGTCTCTAGGTATGTCCATGGACAATGTAGTTATTAGTAATTACATGTTCTTTATCTAGTATAAAGCTCTCTGTAAAACTGTTTTTACAGCAGAACAATATCTAGTTCTATCTGCTCTCCAAGCTACTCGCATCTAAGCTCTACTAAGCTTTCTCCTCAATGTACTACTCAGTGAGCTCCATTGACTGGTCACCCTACGCTGATTAGTTGCTGCTTTGTTATTATAAATATCAGACTGGTTCTTGTTTTTTGTTTCTTGTTTTTTCTATTTTTCTAGAACATGATTTAAATTTTCCACTGGTTCGATTGGATTAGTTGCTGACCATCTTAGCTTGTGAGGTACTTGGTCTCGCACATGTTGCTCTCCCTTCCATTGAAAATATTGCACTGTTACATCAACTCTTGTAAGCCCATTTATATTGTTAGGCAACACCTGTTCAAATCTCAATGTCAAGAACAGGCTCAGATAGGGAATGGATGCCTCTCAGGCCACCACACAAAGACCAGAGACAAAGTAATAAGGCAAATAGATGGTATAGGTGAGTAAGCCAGTACTGGGCCAGAGTCTACATAGTACTGAGGACAATGCTGAGCAGTATGGATCAGAGGGACAGAAGTGGACAGACTGAGGAACCTATCTACAAAGCCCTGTAGTAAATATACACAAGTGCAAAGCTAGATCAGCAGGTATCTGATGGAGACAACTATAGGATGATAGTCATGTGTCTAAGTGATGTCAATATGTGCAGTAGAAGCAGATATGATCTGTCAATCAGAGAAACAGTATATCAAAGAAGATAGAAGTTATAGGTACCAGGAGACAAGATCTAGAACAAAGGAAGTAGAAGGAATGGGAGACAGGTCCTGGATAGGGCTCCTAGCAGATTGGATTGGGTTGGATTCAGATACCATCCATTTGGATGGGTGGTCCAAAAGTCCCAATCTGCATCTGGCAGATGGCATCCGATGGATAGCTGATAATCTGATAGATTGTATGCTGAAAGTAACAGCACTTGCTGTAGGGGCCATATCTCATGTTAAAAACTTTAAAGTGAATTCTTTTTGTTGAGCTGTATGCTCAAAGGACACAAAATTATCAAGTACTGACTATCTCCAACTGTCTAAGGAAATGTCAGCATTTCGACATGTCAATTCCCATGCTGCTGCAGTAGTACCAGAGAATTTAAAACGTACTTTTCTTGGTGCTGCTGGCCATGTGGCTGCTCAGAAAAGTCTGAGAGCACCTCCACCTCACCTGTCATTCTTCATTTTCTCTGCCACAGACCAATTCCCATGCCCCTACCCAATCTGTGGATGATCCTTGGATTGTCAGATGGTAATCTGTTCAGATGGGTGGTCTAAAAGTCCCAATCCACATCTGAAATCCAACTGTCCATCTGTGGATGATCGCTGGATCATCCAATCCATTAGAAACCCTAGTCCTGGAAGCGAAGGCAGGAAGGGATTCATGACACTCAAACGAGTGATTTCATCCAGAACCTCAAGTTCACGGAATTCTTGCTGTAGACATCCATTTAATCCAGCTGATATCTTCTCAATTGTTCCTTGAGACAATGGTTCCATAATGACAGTACTTTGGTGAGCAGAACTTCTAGACAAGGCTGTATCTATACTTCAATGATTTCTTGCCTGAGACAAGCTACACAAATTGTACTCTCTAGCTCTGCCTTGAGCAAAGTTTGGTACAACTTGAACTTGGCTTCTTGTTATACTGTATGTTTCTCCACTAGGCATCCTTGCAGTAATAGGAACACTATTGCGAGACAGAGGCACTACATTCATAGGAAGGCCAGGTATCTTTATGTTCTTTGCAGGCTTGTAGAGTTCCACATATAGAACATCTAGATATTCCTTTCTGTTGGAATCTTTAGCGGCCTTCCAACCTTATACATGTCCTTCTTGACAACTGGTTACACATAGCTCAGTGGCCTCATTGTATTTGATCATCACAAGCATACCCACACACAGCTGCAATATGCCTGGAAGATGGCCTGTGTCACAAGGAGATAAATTCCATAGAGCTTCTCTAAGCATCTCCAACATTGGTTTAAGTGCTGCTGTCTTTCTATATGTTTTGCATCTAGTTATTGCTGGATCTCTACTATGACAAATTATGTCCCATGAATAAAAAGAATGAAGTGGTTGGTTGACTTCTGACGCAAACTTTTGTGACTGCACATTGTTTATGCAATCCCTTTGTATGTTCCTACTTGTTATGATGGAAACATACCTGAAGTCCAGACTGTTTATCTTAGGCTGCTCTGACATCCTCCTAGCCACTCTGGAATGTAGATAGGCAATATCATCAGTACTGCAAGCTACAAACTGGATATTCTCTAATGCTGATCAGAGATGACAATCATCATGACTTTGAGCCTGTTGTCACATATTTTTTCTAACTTGATGCCTTGTGTATAAAAAGAGTGGGCACCATCCATCTGGGCAATCTCTTTGGTATAATGAAGTACCACCTACAGGTGGCAACTGAGCAAAATCACCTGCAAATATCACACTATATCCACCAAAACCTGCATCATAGTTACCTGAAATTTAAGATTAATGTCTTGCATACTCACTTCATCAATAAATATATACTTGACACCTTCTAGATTATCTCTGGCTTTCTTAACACCTGTATCCTTGTTTACAGGCACTTCTTCTGTGGCATTGAATGATATGTCAAACCATGTACCAATGCTGCTGCAGTACCTGTTGGGGCACAAACAACTATAGCATGACCTTCTCCTTTTTCACAGAAATATCAGCACAAAGAATGTATAATTTTGCTTTTTCCTGTACCACCCATACCTCCCATATACATCTTCAAAGGTTTGAAATCATTAGATGTTGAATGATTTGTAACAATCTTAAAGGCTCTCATTTGTTCCTCATTAAGAGTCTCATCTTTAACAATATCATAGCATTCTGATAATATGAAAGAGTTGTGGGCCAGCGCCCAGGCGTGGCGAGTACGAGGCCAGAAGGTAATGTTGAAAATAAAAGAAATGAAAATAAAAATGAATCATGTAGGTTTTCTAACTTGCAGTGAGAGTTGCGGCCCGGAGCTTAATAATAGGGGCAAGTGATGGAAAAAGACGGACAGGGAAAATCGGGAGGCTTTAAACATAGCCACACGCAGAAACCGAGTGTAGAAAACTCATCCTCATTTTATTTGGCCTCGTAATACATCACGTGGTACAAACAGAATTTGCCAGCAGTAGACGCAGCCGCCTGTTGTGTTGGAACTAATACTTCTTTCCGTCAGATCACACCAGGACAAAGCTAGAAACACAGCCCCACGGATCACTCCAGTCCAAACCCATTTATCAGATGGATAGACAGGACTGTTTAAGCATAGCCACAAGCAGAAGTCGAGTGTAATAAACTCAACCTCATTTCATTCAGCCTCGTAATGAAGGAACACAGGGGATTTGCTGGTGGCATTATCCACTGTCTTTTTCTTGGGAGGCATCGACAAGATGTGCAATGGAGGAAGGACACAGATGTGCGAAGGTAAAACACAAAAACCTCCAGAATAAAAAGGTCCAAACTGCATTGATGTGAGGTAACACCAGTTTGCGAAGACCAATCAATATGTTTCAGTTCACAAGCACAAAGATCAGGACTGCTAAACCTCTATGCCTTCAGCAAACACAGACTCATGTCAGACCCTTCCTGAAACATAACCACAATGCATGAAAGATCAGGACTGCTAAATCTCTGTGCCTATGGTAAACATAGACAAGGGGTTCTGTGTCACCATACTCATGTCAGAAACCATCTGAAACCATTTTAACAATCTGATAGCTCACGCCACCTGGCAAAGCATAAATGGCAAGTGAAGAATTACAGTACAACAGAGCCACTCTACATGCTTTAGTAAAATTACCAACAAGAAGCGATTAAAGACATAACAAGTGCATACCTATCGGCATACTTGATCCACTCTAAAAGCGAATTTGGATTGTTTCACCAGGCACTGAAATGACTCTACTATTGCCCCGCAATTGAGTAGAACTTGGAGCAGAAGAATATTGATGCTATCATATCAAAACGTCAATGTTATAGTAAAACATAGTAATTCTCAACAGCCAAGGGTGTGATTCAAGTGAGTGATTTTTCTTGTGTCTTCTGCTGCTCCCACTTAGAGCACTCAAGCTGGACCTTGGTGGTGATGCACAGAAGTCTTTCCTATCATTCATTCTAACTAACGCTGTTCATAGATTTCTCATGACATTAAACTATGTGTTTATCTGGAACAAGGGTATTCACTAGGCTTACTTCTGCTGAAGCAGCATTTTGGATTGGTATGTGCTTGTTTCTAAAATGTTTTGCACTTTGACCTGACCCTGTGCTTTTTTCCTTTGTCCAGTTCTATTGTCACCTATCTGGGCTTGCACCTTTGGGACCTGCTTTTGATTAAAGCTATCAGTCATGGGTTGGATTGTTTGTTTTTGGGTATAAAAAGAGGTACGTTTACTCCCTGTCACCCACTCTCATGGCTAAATCCAAAACTCCTTCCACACCTCCTCTTGTCCTCCAGCTGTTGACACCAGCACTAACTGTAAGGGACAGTTTCCTTTTTCTTTCTCTTCTCCTTTAGGACTTGTTTGTTCTTGTTTTATTTGGACTTCATTGACTTGTTTATCCCTGTCTTATTGTTTCATCATCCATCATTTATCATTTATCATTTTGATCTCCCATCATTCCACTTTTCTATTACTTCATTGGTACTGTATAGTTTTGCAGATCTTTTCCCAGACCTTCATACAAGTATATATACCCCTTCGAGTTTTTCTCTTTGGATCTCCTCCTGCAGGTGTGTAGTATGTTAGTCTTGTGTTGTCTAGTGCTGATTATATATATCTTTGGATCTCCTCCTGCAGTTGTTGAGTGAGTGCCTCACATGTCAGGAGTTGCCCTTACACTAACACTGCCAAGAAGAAGAAGAGCAATAAACGTGCATCTGCAAGCATGAAGTTGTTCAAAGACTCAAACAAAACATGCAGCCATGACAACACCAGCAACTCCAGGTCTGAGCCTGAGAAAACCCAACCTGCTCGCAAGAAGGCAACAAAGGACGATTTGAAGGGCTTGGGACAGGTTGAGAAAGATAAACAGTTTGCTGAACGCAGAGGAGACCCTGGGTGTGTGTTCTTTTTCAACATTGTCTGTCCCTTGCACTGACTTGCTTGCCAACTATTCAGAAGTCTTCCATCATCTTGAGAAGCCTGTCATTGAGGTTGACCATAACAGCACTGTATGCTATGTTTACAAATGCAAGGACTCTAGTGTCTGCATTATACAGGCTCACTATGACATGGAGTGATCATGGTAGTTGCCTCAGAGGAGCTCAGATAGGGATTTACAGACGAAAACCAAGTAGACTTTACATCTTGTACACATGCTAGTACTTGTTACTATTGAAAGCGGCTGTTCAAAGTATTTGTCTATAAGCTTAGGTTTCATGACTAAGTTTCAATGCACTTACCAACTGAGTCAATCATGCATCATAAGGTGTGGGGCACAGACAAGCAACCTACCCCACATGACCCCAAGTGTGACAGACCAAATCAGGAAGTAAATCCTACCATAAATCGAAGAAATTGTACTAGAAATGACCACATGATTATTTGCCTTATCCCTGCCATGATTTTGTCCAAATCTCATCCAAGAAAAGATACCTGCAAAAAAAGATGACCCACAAAGTGATTTGAAGACAGAGTTCCAAAAATACGGCACTGAAGCACTGACACAATGCGTTTTGAGATGCCTAGCAATGCCTGCCCCCCCAAGAAATGGCTCAAGAAACATACTGAAAACAAAGTGTTCATATAATGTGAGCAGTCCATTTGAGAGCCCATGCAGCCTCTCTCAATACAACCACCGAGGCACAATACAACATTTTTTATATTGGAAACACAGTACCAGCTTCTCCAGATGCATCTGACACATCCAACACATCCAACATGTACAAAAGCTTCATAAGCAAGTTTAGGCTTCTCTCACCAAGCAAGATGACCTCATGAAGGATTGCTGAGAAGTTGAGAAGCCAGAAGTTGCCTTCATCACTCAAGTCACCAGTAGTGCAGCGAAAGTCACAATTGAAACTGTAGATGATGATGATGATGATGATGCTTCATTGCTGACACATCGCGTACCACTGTCAGAACACGCCAACTTCACTCTTATTTCCAAAGATAACAAGGAATTCGATGCTGAGAGCAAGGACAGTCTCAGACACAGTGGTAGACCCAAGATATCTCCTATCGCACCAGAGTTTTCAGCTGTCATAGATGCTATTCCCAATCCAAAAACTCCCACCCCTGCATCAGATGACGTATTCTCATCTTCATGCCAGTCAGACTTTGTTGATGAAGTCAAGAACCTTGAGAAGGAGATGCATGCTGGGAAACTTCATGAAGCTCCCCTTATGGAGAACACACTAGCAGCTGTGAAGGACCTTTTAGCTTTGTTACAAGGAAAATCTCTAGGCAAGACTGGAGGTTATAAACCACCAGATTTAGATGTCTTCATGCATCATCGGTGGGAGGGAATGTGGACCATGCTCAAGTTTTGTATGGACCCGAAATCGAAGACCTATGCACATTGGAGTGCTTCATCTTTGATGGCTGCCATCTCTTTGGATAGGGGGCACTTATTGTGCTTGTGTTCTTCATACTCTCACATGACAATATATCAAGGACTGTTCCATATTCCCCATAAATCCATATGGGAACTGGAAGACGAGCCTTCTTGTGGACAAGTCCTTGTGTATGGATATTAATCTGTACCTTCAGGAGATTGGGAATCATGTCACTGCAGAGAAGTTAGCACTTTATTTACAAAGGCCTGAGGTTATGGAGAAACACGGCATCACCAAGAAGATTAATGTCTGGACTGCTTGTCACTATCTCAACATTTTGGGATTTCGTTTTACCCCTGCCAAGAAAGGATCATACACTGATGGACATGAACAGGAGGACATTGTGTATTACCAAGACAAGCAGTATCTACCAGCTTGGAGAGATATCTTGTCATGCATCTGGAAGTACACTTCAGAAACCTTCCTGAAGACACGGCGGGGATAAGTGCATTTTTGCCAGGCATTTTTGAACTGGAGTAAATCTCGAATATTTCAACAATGGCTGGACTACTCCATATGGGACCATTTCTAGGCCGCACTTCTATATGGAGTAGCTCCGGCGCCAGGAAAAAACCTGAGATTATTCTCATCCAAAATTTTCGTCTAAATATGCATTCTTCTCTGCCATGAGAGGGACTGTTACCTGGGTGTCAGGTCATCATTTGGTTTCATGATGAGTCAATCTTTTATGCTCATGATTGACCGCAGAAAAACTGGTATCACAAGGATGGGCCTTGCAAACCATATCAGAAGGGTGATGGCCACTCCTTGATGATTGCGGATTTTGTCTCTGCCGAGTTTGGTTTTCTCCGTGCACCTGATGGACGCAGTGCTCGCCGTCTTTTCCATCCTGGAAAGAACAGGGATGACTATTTTACCAACAACGATATCGAAAACGGCTATGGATCTTGTCGAGGAGCTTTACCCGGAGTATGAACACATATTTGTTTATGACAACGCGACAACTCATCTTAAGCGCGAAGATGGTGCTCTCGCTGCTCGGACAATGACGAAGGGTCCTTCCAATAAATTCTTCCTCCAAGTTCAAGCTTGGGATTCTGATGGAACACCAATTATTGGCGAGAAGACAAAGATCAAGATGGCCCCAGGTAGACTTCTTGATGGCTCTGAACAGCCGCTTTACTGGCCAGATGACCATAAGGATGATGACGGACAGCCTTCAAAGCTTGCAGGGAAATTTAAGGGTGTGCAGCAGATCCTGGAGGAGCGGAAGATCGATACTACAGGGATGAAATTTCAGTGCAAGGGATTTAAATGTGCAGGTGGCGCTTCTGCAACTGATTGTTGCATGAAGCGTTTCTTGTACAATCAGCCTGATTTTGCTAATCAGGAATCACTGCTGGAAACGACCTGTCATGAGCGTGGCTTCAAGGTCATATTTCTTCCTAAATACCATTGCGAGCTCAATCCGATTGAGCAGTGCTGGGGGTATGCCAAGCGGCTGTATCGCTTTTATCCGGAGTCATCTCGTGAAGATGCTCTTGAAAAAAATGCTCTGGAGGCTCTTGACGCAATCCCAATTGCATCTATTCGTAGGTGCGTCCAAATCATATCCAATCTTATCAATCGGGTTCATAGACACTATTCAGATTCTTCAATCACGCGTACAAATTTGCAGATGCATACTCAAAAGGATTGAATGGTAGGCAGGCAGCGTGGGCAGCTCGTAAATACAAGGGTCACAGGGTCCTCCCAGAGAGTATCATGGAGGAACTTGATAAGGCAGACATTTCTTAGTATCTTGTGGCTCTTTGAGGTGAGAATGGCGGGTCAAAGTACAGTACTACATTAATTCTTGTAATGTTTTGGGATCTACTCACTCAGATCTTCGAATTTCCTGATGACATTTATAATTCTCTTTCTTATGCTCATTTTTAAGAACTTCATGGCAGGGATAAGGCAGAGAATGAGATTCAGATTTTATACACGATTTTCGATACCTTTACTACCCGATTTGGGCAAGCGTGACGGCGAGTGATATGGGTCACGTGGGGTAGGTTGCTTGTCTGTGCCCCGCACCTTAATTCGGGAATCACTAGGCGAAAGTAGATGGCAACGCCGCCGATTCTTCAACTTGGCGGAACGAGGATGCGACTCCTATAATTCTAGACCAGCTATCTGCTTCAACATTCAACTTAAGAGATTCGAAGACCTCTGATGTGAGGTTCTTTGCCTGATCGTCGTCAGATAATTCGCCGCTTAGGGAATTAGAGTTGGTGGAGGCAGATGAACAGAGCCTGAAGGCACGGTCAATCTGAGCAATATTCGATCAATGAAGATAATAACCACCAAAAAAATGATCATACAGCTAAGATGGTAAGGACCAAAGCTGATGTTGGCTTATTCTTCGAGAGCTCTTCGACGAGGACGCTACCAATGGCGTTGAAATGTTCAGAAAATGTCTTGGCAACAATTGAGCTTTGCAGAAAACCAGTCTATGAACATTGCATTTAATCATGATTACTTATCAGGAAGGAGAGTACTCGCCTCATTTTGTCCGTTGAGATGCAAATAGTAGCACTTATGATCCCAGAACCTCTCACCGCTGGTCTGGTCGGTGACATACTTCTGTCTTTCTCCGTTCTGCTTGTCCGACAATTCGTCCTCGAGCGCCTTTATAGCTGCTTTGCCGAACGAATTACGCCAATCGGTGAGGACACTGGTCACCTAGAAGCACGGCATCAAAGATGAGCCTGCAGTAATAACAGCTTCTCATACCGTCTGTGCGATATCTTTCTCATAGTCCGAGAATTTGTCTTTCATATCGGAGGGAGAAAGATCGATCCAGATTTTCTTTATTTCCTCTGAGGTGGGATCGGTCCAAGCGCCGTTCAGATCACCGCGATCACGACCAGCAAGTTCAATGACTGCCGGTACAAAACCATTAGGGAGCGGAGCCTTCATATCCTCGGGAGCTCAGTGCGATTCGATTTGAAGCTGAATATCCAGAAATACATACCTCACACTGGTCCCCGCCGTTCATATGATGATCGAATTCGTGAAAGCAGAATTAACGCAAGCAGAAAGACATACGTCAACTTTGTTCCCTGAGCTAGAATTGTTCTGGGTTCCGGACCCGGTATTGTTGTACTGGACCCCTTGGCCGGTGTTAGTGTTTTGTGGCCCACCGCCAGTATTATTGAACTGGTTACCGGGGCCGGTGAGTGGGGGGATCGTATAGTGAGCCATGGTGCCCTTTAGATGAGTTTGAAGTCCTGACAGATGAAAAGGAAGGAAGACGTGGATAACAATGACTTGTGCCACTACAGAGGGTTTTGAAGGCCCCTACACGTGTATTTCTTGAGATGTCTGGGATGATCGGTGAAACTCTATCTTCAAGATCCAGTAATTAATTTCAGGGAACGGGGCCACTGCTTTCGCATGTCAACTTACGAGGCCCAGATGACAAAGGAAAAATAGGCGCCAAACCTCGAAGAAGAGTCATCCGCATGCAGATGTTCCTTCAAGCGCCAGGCACTGTCAAACTCTATAGCTTGATCCAGCAGTGAATACATGCCCAAATTTACAACGCCGTGTCGAAAGCGTAATTGATTGGGTCCCGGATCTCATCAACTTTTGACTAACTGCTCAATTAGCGTCCAGTCTCATCTAATCCTTATCGATATTTGGCTCTCTTCGCTCGCTGAGATCGGCTCGTTTCAAGATTGATAACTGAGTATAGCACCCGTTGTGAAATCCAATTGTTATGTTGCTTCTCTTCATGGTCACCTGCAAAAATCATACCCTTTTTCAAGCTTAAGGTTCTGTCATTCGTGGATAAAAACGGCGACAGAAATAGAGCTTGAGCGGAACTCTCACGTCTGTGGCACTGGATTTCCTTCCTTCCTGACATATGCTATTGATTATAAGCGCCCACACACGTCTCGTTGGCCAAAAACCGGGAACACATTAGAGGTTGAATGTGTGGGATTACAGAAATAGTAGCTTTTACATACACGACACGCGTACACCAAGCCAGCTGGCCCAGAACGACAAGGGGGGGCAGATTTTTTCTTAAAGACATAGGGTCGATTTTTTTTTAAGGCCTGACTGGCCGACCGACCGACCAATCGCTTATGTAATTTTACCCAATTTAGTAATTCCCACGTGCTGGCGGCGTGTCAAACTCTATAAACGCGTTTCCAATTGCCTTTTTTGGTCCGATTGTTCCCTTTTAGGAAAAGTATTTTGGCTGACCGCTCTTCTCCTACCACTAATAGGAAGCCGGAGTGAAGCCTTGTAATTATTACAGCTTTGGCTTGAACCACCATGACCGTCAACCGATATATACCCAAATCCTTCAGAGTAGCATCATATAAGTAAGATATGTTGTTATCTATGTATGAAAGGGGTGTGGGCCAGCGCCACGGCGTGGCGAGTACGAGGCCATAGGTAGCTACAAACATAAAGTACACATTTGTTATTGAACTTCTTTATCTTCCCCCAATAAATACTAGTACATGTAGAGGACTTTTTTGTTTTTTTGTTTTTAACTGGGTCAGATAACAGAATTGAAAACTTGAGATTCAAAGCCAGCGTAGCTCCACCAATGTAATATCCAACTGTATACCCAACTGAGCACACACTTCCTGCTGGAATTTCCTCTGCTAATAGTGGAAGGGAAGATAGTAACGTAAGTGCTGCAAGGCGCAAATGAGAGTCGTTTGATGGATAGCCCGCTTAGAAAGCTCCATGAGCAGCATCCGAAACGATAGTTTGAGTCATAGAGGACAGAAAAGAAGCAAAGAAGGGAGAGGTTGGTGACAAATTCGGAGTTTTACTTGGATTATATCTTGTACGAGCCTCCGCCTGCTAGTGTACCTGGGGGATATGATGGGGATGTGGTTATGGTGTATACCAGGTCTATGAAAGATCTCCAGACTCAAAGTAGTACGAGTTTAGAGATTGACCCGCGGTTGAGTTTTGGTCCTGGTTGGTTGACAAATGGGTCGGTGCCGACGACGAATACGCCTGGATCTTCTGTCAGTTTAAAGTTTAATGGTGCGGTGTTGTTTACTTACGTTATAGTCTCAGTGGGATGACATACTGATGCCCTTTATTTCTTTTTTTCCAGGAACTGCAATTTCGCTATACGGACAACTGAGCGGAAATGTCACCAACACCGCATCGTACCAATTGGATGGTCAGGCCGCAGAGGCGTTTACTCTACTGACGCCTCCCAACGCTAAAACAGAGGATATTTTCATCAACCAGCCGCTGTTCAACATAACGAATTTACCCCCGAAGGAGCATACCATTGTGGTCACGCATAATGGAACTGAGGCTGGAATGCCTTTGGTTGTTGATTATTTCCGTGTTACAACTCTTACTATGGAAGAAAAAGTGTCGCTCTCTGGGTCTCCGTCGTCACCGTCATCTACAGCTGCAGATACAGCTGCAACTGCACATCGATCGAAAGCGGGAATTATTGGTGGGATTGTGGGTGGTTTGGTGTTCATTGGACTGCTTATTGGGTTCATTTTCTTATGGATGAAGAGGCGGAGAACTCGGGCTCGAGCGAGAGCCTCCACTTTTACATCAACGTTCTCGCCATTCGCAGAAGCGTCCAAGACCGGTGAAATGAATGTGCAGTATATCAAGGGAGAGGGAACAAGGATGGAGTATATCACAGAGGATATAGTTCGAATCCCGCAAGGTACGCAACGAGACGAGGGGCTCGATATAATGAGGTTGGGAAACCTGAAACTTCAGCAACGGTTTGAGGTTCTGCGTGGTAGGTTAGCTGGTACAGCTGACAGGTCATCTTCGCGGTCTCAGGTTGGACAAGGAGAAACAGGTGGGTATGTTGATAGTGGATGGAGGATGCCGTCGAGAGAGGGAGTTGACGCTGGCTCTGGCGATATGGTTGAGTTACCTCCTCCGCATTACACAGCTGCATGACAAGTTTTGAAGAATTATAATAGTTCCTAGACATTCTATTACTTTGTTCAGAATCAGTATTTACTTGTCAGCGGCACTGACACGAGAAAAGGAACGAGGATTTTCGGCTCCTTGCTATTAGCTAGCGATTCTTGTACATCCACGGCTAGTGACTAGTGACTAGTCCGGAATTTCAGCCAGCGCCACCGTTTTCAGTGCAGAATACGACTCGAGTAATTTGTCTACGTTGTATACATACACACATTGTAGAGGCCTGAACCAGAATGGGATCAAGTTTCCTCTGTTTGAGGGCGAAGCAAAGGTGCTCAACGTCTCAGGACTGTCACTCATCTCCAGATACTTATCTAAGGTATGTACAAGGGGTTGATCGTTCTTTGTGATTGATGTAAATGTTTGCGTCTGTTCTTCCACTACGTATTTACTTACTCACTTGCATGCTTGGATACCCTACCATCGGTACGTTGGACTCTGAGGCTCCGAGTCGGGGTAGCCTAGGGTCGCTTCAGAGTAGGATACCAATGGGAACATGCTGGCATAGGACTGACTAGCTAGGACACGAGGAAACCGAATGTAGTATAAGTAGTACTGCTACGTATGAACTCCCCCAGGCTCCGCCTGAAACTAGGGCTCCTAGCGGATCGGATGCTGTTCGGATATGGATCCATCCACTCGGATGAGTTGCTCAAGTATGCCAATCCGTCGTCAGATGGTATCTGTCGGATGAAAGGGGTGTGGGCCAACGCTGCGTGTGGCGGGAACGAGGCCATCTCTAAGCATCCAAGCATATTCAGCTTGCATTTGAAGACGATGTAAGACCATCAATGACCACACATTTGTAAAAACAGGGAAGCAGACGACAACGTGTGACGAGTAAGGTGACTACAGAAATATATGAAAGAAATATATGCCAGTATTGCACGTTTCAAGGTGTTGTCGTGTATCTTGCGATGTGGAGATGAGTGAGGACGTCGGGAGAAGTGGGGAATACTAGACAGGAAAGGTATGAACACAGCCACATGGATAAATTCGGTCCAACCCGTTTATCGGACGGATAGACGGGAACGTTTAAGCATAGCCACAAGCAGAAGTCGAGTGTAATAAACTCAGCCTCATTTCATTCGGCCTCGTAATGACCAGATCATCCGCGGATGGGTGGCTGACATACCAACCGAGAGTACAAGGAAATGTTCTGAGGGTGGTTTTTCATTGTTTATCTGCATCTAATTACAGCTGGAGTGTGGTACATGTAAAACTATTAAGTTACTGACTACTGACACAGATTATTACGACGAGAATGGCTTTAGCCGCTTGCCAATGTGTTTTCCCACACATACGCGACGTCGAGCAAAGTGTCGAAAAAATCTTTCTGTGGATTCTGGTGAGCTTTTTCAACTATACAGTACCTCGGGAAGGCCCAAGATTCAACCTAAGTTAGCAAGTACAACACATTCCCAGGTACTTCAGTCATCCGACGATGATCTACGGATGGTCAGATGGTATCCGTCGGTTGAGTGCACTTCCAGAGGCCCATCCGCCATCCGAATCCGAGGCCTCATCGGCGGATAGGCGCCGGATCATCCGATCCGCTAGGAGCCCTACCTGAAACCTGGAGGAGGGATGCCGAATCGCTACTGCAACGTACAATTAGGATCAGGTTGAGATCAGGTCAATAAAATCTCAATGGCTGTGTGTTTTTAAGTCTCGAGTCCACCATAGGTATGGTTTGTCTCTTACGTTTGTTCTACGCATGAATTCAGCTTCTGTTCTTCCGCGATAAGTGTCGTCCAATCGACCCCACCCCTGCCTCTCGCCCTCGTCAAAAAAATTAGAAACGGTTTGATGGTTTATTCACAGCTGAGATCCTCCTACGTGGATGCTGTCGAGAGTAAGCAAAATGACAGACCTGGGTAGTGTTTGGACATGCACGACGGAGCCTGTGTAGAATGCAACGGTACGGCCGCTGGATAAACGACCTGGGTACATCACGTACCACTGCGACTTGCTTTGTTTTCCTTATATCGCAGTCTCATTCCCTTGTTCAATTTATATGCAGCAATATTCTTACAGTGGATGCTTTTCTTTCTGTTCTACCTAGATTTTTATGTTCAAAGATTATAGGGATACTTATAGCGTATGATCAGGTATTAGCCCTCGGTGACCAGTCTTGTTGGCCCCAAACTCGTGGTCCACGCTGAGGATACTTATTTACTATTCGTCTCGGCTCAGAGACACACTGCCAGTCGTAGGTCACATTAGTAGTGTCTGGTCTGCAGGTGACACCAACAGTGATTTGAACAGCATTAAGATGTTTGAAGGAGGTGAAGGAGAATTGGCGTTGTCAGAGATTGTGCATCTGGAGTTAAAGAAGTTGACTGGATTCCTTTGGGTGCAGGAGAATGAAGGTTGAACTAATCAATTGTAGAACTCAAAGGGGATGAGGGACAAGTACTGCTACATATGTATATCATTTGAATAAGTCCCTGGTTGAATTTCTTGTCCTGCAAAGAAATTAGGTGTCAAACCCTCATATGACTCAGTACCAGACAAGTATCAAATTCATAATCATTCCAAATTTGTTACCTACTTGTTATGAGGCCTTTAGGCTGAGTTAATTAATTTATGTTGTAGCGACCTCCCAGATCTTTTCCACGGGTTCAAACTCCCACCCCCGTTCGTTGGCGCTCATTAGGCGCTCATCTGGAATCACGGTCGAGACCCATCAAAGACCCATGACGTTGTTCACGGCTTCCTTGGACCAACGCGAGGCCTTTCTGTCGACAACCACAACATCATGCAAATGTCATGCCAGCTGGCAGCGTGTCGACTCTCTCGTTTTCACTGCCAGCGTCAACAATGTCCACCGCCCTATTCCTCCACTCCTCAGGCTTGCATTCGCATTGAGTACAAACCTTGTAATTCTTGTCTTCAAATCCTCTTTCATTGTTTTAGCTCTCCTTCTCTCAGCAGCTGCAGCGTAGTCAATATAAGAGTAAAATTTTGGCTTTATTGAACAGGTCTCGTAGCTTGCCATGCGAAGTGATGGCTTTTTACCCCAGCTAGTCAGTACAGACCTTGAATACAAAACATACAAGAAAATACAGAAAAGCTACAGAAAAGCTCGAAATTCTTCACATAATTTGACAGCATCCACAAGATTTCTGACTTGCAACCTCCATTGATTCTGCCTGGATTTCCACTGCTACTGCCAAAGCTTCATTGAGCTGCTGAAGCATGACTACACAATCAGCAACCTGTTGCGGCATTTGAATAGCTTCAAAATGGTCTTTTGCTTTTTCAACTTTTGCTTTGGCCTGATTGAGATAGCCTTGCAAATGATCAATCATTGCAAGGCCAAATAAGCATTGACCAGTTCCCAGGCTGTCACTAATCTCCTTGAATTGCTCTTTGGCTTGCTGAAGCATGGGCTTTGCATCTTCAGGTTGGGATAGTGCTAGGCATATATCTCCTAGGCTTCACAAGCATTGAGCAGCATTCTGCCTGTCACCAATCCACTCAAATTGCTCTTTGGCTTGCTGATACAGGGCCTTTGCATCCTCATATTCATTTAGTGTCTGGCATATATCCCCTAGGCTTTGCAAGCATTGGGCAGCTCCCAGCCTGGATCCCACTCCCTCAAATTGCTTTTTTGCTTGCTGAAACATGACTTTCGCATCCTCATATTGGCCTAGCATCTGGCATATATTCCCAAGGCTTTGCAAGCATTGAACAGCTCCCAGTCTGCCACCAATCTCTTCAAATTGCTCTTTGGCTTGCTGAAGCATGACTTTTGCATCCTCATATTGGGCTAGTATCTTACATATATCTCCTAGGCTTTGCAAGCACTCAGCAGCTCCCAGCCTGTACCCAACCCCCTCAAATTGCTGTTTGGCTTGCTCAAGCATGACTTTTGCATCCTCATATTGGGATAGCATCCTGCATATATTCCCTAGGCTTTGCAAGCATTCAGCGACTCCTCTCATATCTCCCTTGCCTGTTGTACCTTCTGCTGTGATTGTTTATGATCACATTGATAATAAAAGATTCTCCCTAATCTTTGATAGCATTCTGCCAGGATTCGTTCAATTGTGTTGTTCATAGATATACTGCTAGTGCTTGTGATCACATTTAGATTACCAGCCTCTTCATTTATCTGGCCTTTATAAACCTCCTCCACATAATTGATTACTTCAATAGCCTTCCCATATTCTCCCATAAAGCTCAACATACTTTCTTGGAGAAACATCATTTCAGTTTGATCACTCAAATTCATCTGTGACTTCCATTCCAGATGTTTCTCAACCAATGGAAGAAGACCTGGATAGTATTGCGCATAATTAGACGATTTCCATAGCACCTTCATATGTGATCTTTCAAATGACCTCTTGATCTGAATTTCAAGAATTTTGAATATATTCCTGATGTGCTGTCCAAGCTGAATATCTCCTACAATGGAATCTTGAGGTAAATTGTCTATGAATGATTGATAAAACCTCCAGATCTGATTTTCAAGATGCTCTGTTCCTTGAGAAACCAAGACATGCTCTCCTGTTGCAGAAAGCTTTCCCCCAAGGATGTTCAGAGTCAACTGAATTGACACTTCAATACTGGAAGTCTGTTGTCCTGCTCTCCAATTTTCTTGAGCACTTCAGTCTTTTGGATGTTCCACATCTCCATTAGCTCATTCAATGTCAGTTCTTTGGCAAGCTCCCCAATGAGCATGATAGCCAGGGACATACCATTCATTTCAATTAGCAGCTTCTCCCAAATAGGATCCTCCTCCTTGATTTTATACTCTCCATTAGAGCTAAAAGAACAGAAAGCTTCCTTGGCTGCACCAAGCTCAAGAGCAGGCAAACCTGATTGACCTCCAAGTTTGTGCCATTTAATTTGTCCAGGTCCATCAGTTCCTCTCATAGTCACAATGACTGACACTGGCTTGGCACTGCAGATATGTTCCATTAAGTTCTTGACTTCAGTCTGGCCTTTGCTGTTCCAGGGGGTCTCAAAATTGTCCAGAATCAATAAGACCTTTTTGTCGCCTTTGAGATAAGCCAGAAATACATCCAAAGGTCCCTTTCCTTGGGCCACCTGCAGTCCAATGGCCTGCACCAATCCTTGCATAAGTTTTGTTGCATCTGGAAGCATTTCACAAGGGATGAAGTAGTATCTATCTGCAAATTTCTCTTTGATCAAGAGATTTTGCATGATATGCAAGGCAACAGATGTTTTGCCTATTCCTCCAGCTCCAAGAATAGCAATATGGACCTGGTTGGTTTCACACAGAATGTTAACTGCTTGTTCCACAAGATTGATTCTCCCAGTGAATACAGCTGGAGCTTGAGGTGTTTGAAGAAGATCACTGAAATTATGAAAGTTAGATAAAATAGTCAATCATGGTAGGCTTGTACATACTCTGCTGTGATTTCCTAGAGGGAGAGTCTTGTCAGATGTTGAATTTTGGTGGGAAATTGTCACTTACCCTTGGTTTATTCTCTGGAAAATCTACAAATTGCTTGTGTAAGTATTCCACTACTAGTACTGAGCTCGAGAAACAAAATTCCCCTGGTTTCCAGTACCAGTTTGATTAAGGCCATTATCCATTGGTTCCATATCTGAAGCTTGTTATTCACTCCTTAAAAGCATCTCCAGTTTTAATTCCAACTCACCTCAAAGAAGCTTTGCACAGGTGTGAGGTTGCTGTTTGTATCACAAAGGATTGAAAAGTGTCTCAACAACATGATCAGAACCTGAGAAGTTGTGTTTGATCCCATCATTCCAAAATGATGGCTTTCCCCATTTCTCTTACAACAAACCACCATCATCCAAATTGCAAAACTGCAATCCAACCTATTCATACTGTCCACTCTCCACAAAAGTTGGACACCACACTATATACACTTCAAGCTCGCCCTGTGACCAAGTCTTGTATTCTCAAAGTTGAAATAACAATGAGCTCAAAAATTTCTCCTTCTGCAAGTTACTGTGTGACTGTCACACAGTTCTCACAAATACCATTGCGCTGGACCCCCCTCTCAATACACACATACTGTCCAATCTGCCCTGCATGGTGTTAAGATATACATTACTACAGCCTCCCCCATTACTATCCCCATTACCTATCTCTCCCTTCCTCTGCTCGAGACACACACCATAGCTTCATGTTGGCTCTCTCACCCTAGTCTTTGAGAAAACTCCATTATTCGTGCCACTCAAATATCACTGCTAAATGATGTCACCGATTACTGTACTTACATAGCATACCTTTTCATGTATCTTGGCAGTTGCCATGACCAGATGGATCTACAGCAGTTTAAATGCACTGTGAGCTTGTCCTCCCTGGAAGTGGTTGATCCCAGGACAATGATGTACCTATTAGTATTACATACAGTAGCTACATCAGGTCGCCTCCTGGACCCCAGCATATCAGTTCTTGGTCCTAGCCTAGGTAATACACTCCTTCTCCTCCTCCTCCAACTCATGGAAACCTCTATTATTACTTACATGGAACAGCAACATGTTCAGCACCTGGATTAATGATGTGACAGTGGCTGCAGTGTTACTATATATGGACAGTATGACTGTTACATGCACTTGGTTCTTCACTGTCCTCTGGCCTGTACCTAACCTGCACCTGTACCAATCTGCATCAGGACTGCACTTGCACCTCTTTTGCCTTCACTACAGTGCTTCTATACCCAATTAACACAGGGACAGAAAATGTACATAAATAGTGCTTCACTTCAATTGTGGCAACTGATTCCTATGCTTGACTTGCCCTTTTTTGACAGTTTACAGTTCAGGATCCCTGAATCCAAATGTGAATATAGAGCCTATAAAGCTGCTGACTGTAAGGGGACAGTTTCCTTTTTCCTTCCCTTCTCCTTTAGGACTTGTTTGTTCTCATCTTATCTGGACTTCATTGATTTTCATTGACTTGTTTACCCCAGTTTCATTGTTTCATCATCCATCATTCATCGTTCATCATTTTGATCTTTCATCATTCCACCTTTCTATTACTTCGTTTCAACTGTACAGTTTTGCAGATCTTTTCCCAGGCCTTCATACGAGTATATATACCCCTTCCCTGCAGGTGAGTATCCTTGAGTTTTTCTCTTTGGATCTCCTCCTGCAGGTGCATAGTATGTCAGCCTTGTATCTTATAGTTCTGATTTATATATCTTTGGATCTCCTCCTGCAGTTGTTGAGTGAGTGCCTCACGTGCCAGGAGTTGCCCTTACAGTAGAAAAACTCCTCATCAAGTGGACTAGTCGTCTTTGGCAACCATTTCTTTCCGAACTCCAGATACCAGTGAGAGCAACTCTGATAGTGCTCACACTGCTCTTGCTCCTCCTCCTACAGTTCCCCAAGACTCCTCCTCCACTCCTCAGTTCTCTCCATCCTCTGTTTCTTCTGCCTCATTACCTGGGTCCCCCACGATGTCTGAAGCTTTCGACACTTGTCTGGCCCATCTTGAGCAGGCTTCCTAGAGTCAGAGCGAGCAACTCACTGAGATCCTCGCTGCCCTCCAAGGCCAAAATCCCCCTCCACCTACTCAACCCCCATCACAACACCCCACTCAACCCCCATCCTCTGCTTCGTCTTCTACCCCTCCCTCTCATCACTTTTCTGGAGCTTCACATGCTAAGGCATCCCCGCCTGGCATCTTTGACGGTCAACGTTCTAATGGCCAAGTCTGGTGGACTAGTGCAATCATTTATGCCAGCACAGTTCGTTTCCAAGATGACATCGCCAAGATCATGTGGGCATTGTCTTACTTCCAGACAGGTCGTGCTGCCACCTACCACCAAAGCCTCATCGACCATGACCACCTCTATGGCTCCTCCCGTTTTGATACCTGGGAAGAGTTTGAAAAAGAGTTCATTAGGGAGTTCATGCCAGAAGGCGAATGCACTCAGGCTAGTCTCACCCTAGAGGGTGTCTCCTACTTCCAGGGCACAGCTTCTGTTGACGAATATGTCGACAACTTCCGTGCTCTCATCACCATGGCTGGCCTTAATGTTGAACCTGTCCTCTACTCCACGAACCCTACTGCACCTACCATCAAGGCCTGACTTGAGGACGCAAAACATGTTGGTCAGACAGTGGTCCTCAAATTCTGACGTGAACTGCAGCCTGCTTTAGAGAAGAAGGTTGCAGAGGCAGAGGCTTGTCCACAGGAATGGGACGTCACGGCTTGGTATTCCCTGGCCAAGAGGTTTGATAAACATGAACGGGAAGATGCAATCTTCCGTGGTGCTCAGAGAAGTGTGCACCCTGGTCCACCCAAGCCTACTTTCCCCTCTCGTGCTCAACCTCAGGGTCGTTCCCTTTTCCCAATCCAGTTCCCTACCCCTGCTGCTGCCCCCATTCCTGCCCCTTGTGCTCCAGCCCCTGCCCAAGCTCCCCTTCCCCAAGGCATTCCCATGGAAGTCGACGCTTCGAGGCAGAGGTTCCTAGCCTGCCACACCTGCTACACGTGTGGCAAAACTGGTCACTTCTCTGCAGCATGTCCAGACCGCCAACGTGAACATGTTCGCGTTGTGGATATGTCTGTTGATGACTGGCAGGAGATTGCAGAAGCATACACGGCTTTCCAGGATTTCCAAGCCGCCCCGATAAATGAGCCCACTCAGGAGGATTTTGCCAAGGACCAGGAGTGATGGACACGCCCTCATGGTCAAAAAATAATTACTTTGCATGTTTATCTACAGACTCTACCAATGATAACGATTGTATCTCTGCCCCTGAGTCCATGTGTGAAGTAATTGCCTCGGTCGTGTCTCCCCCTGCCCCCTCTATTTCCCCTTCCATTCCTTCCATTCATTGTCCAGTTCCTTGGCGTCGTCTAAAACATTGGGAATGCCGTCTGCCTCGCAAATTAGTAATCTCCTCTGACAGAAGCCACTGCCTGACAGTCCCAATAGAGCTAGAGTCCACATCTAATGCCTCTCTGATCTCTGGCAGTGCACTCATCAACAGTGGAGCCACTAATATGGGTTATGCCAACACTGAGTTTGTCACCAAGAACTCTATTCCTACCCGGAAACTCCAGAAGCCTATCCCCATCTTCAATGTCGACGGCACTCCTAACGAGGCTGGAGCCATAACCGAGATCTTGGACACTATCCTGCATTTCAAGGCATCCAGCTTGCAGTCACTCAGCTTGGCAGCCAGGATGTCATTCTTGGCTATGGATGGTTACGAGCCCATAACCCTGAGGTGGATTGGGACAATGGCAACATTAAGCTCAGCCAGTGCCCAAGGCAGTGCTCTACGTGTCATGAAGAAGTACAACAGGAACATCAAATATCTCTATCTGCTGCCTGTCATCAACGCCAAGCTCTGGAACGTTGTCAGGAAGGTCCATCTCCCCACGTTATTGAATTGGACCCTGGTGAAGATGAGATGAACAACCTCGGGACCTTTGGCTGCAATGACTTCCCTGACAACGTTTCTATTGAGGAAGGTGATCGCATATTTGTTACCTCAGTTACTCCAGAGTCAGAGTTCATCAGAGTGACAAGCACCACTTCTCAACGTCTAGCAGAAGCACATGCCAAGGCTTCAAGGAACCCTTATGACGGCCTCCCTGATCACTTCTATGAGTATGTAGATGTCTTCTCCAAGGATTCTTTTGATGTGCTGCCAGACTGCAAACCATGGGACCATGCAGTAGAGTTAGTCCCTGACTCTAAACCTGCCAATTGCAAGGTCTACCCACTCACTCCTAATGAACAAAAGGCCCTTGATGAGTTCCTCACAGAGAATCTGTCTACCGGTCACATTCGTCCCTCTAAATCCCCTATGGCGTCCCCAGTCTTCTTCGTAAAGAAGAAGGATGGAAACCTCCGACTCGTCCAAGACTATTGTGTGCTAAATGAGATGACGATTAAGAACTGTTATCCATTGCCCCTGATTAACGAACTTGTTAATAACCTCAAAGGTGCACGATACTTCACTAAATTGGATGTACGCTGGGGTTTCAACAACATCCGGATTCGTGAAGGCAACAAATGGAAGGCAGCTTTTCACACCAACCATGGTCTCTTCGAACCCCTTGTCATGTTCTTCGGTCTCACCAACAGCCCTGCGACCTTCCAGACGATGATGAATGACATTCTCCATGATCTCATCATGGAGGGTGTTGTATCTGTCTATCTTGACGACATCTTGATTTACACCAAGACTGTTGAGGAGCATCATCATGTGACTCGTCTAGTCTTAGACTGGTTGCGGCAACACAAGCTGTACCTTAGAGCAGACAAATGCGAGTTTGAGAAGACTCGCATTGAGTACCTTGGTGTCATCATCTCCCATAATTACATCGAAATGGACCCTGTCAAGGTGTCTGGTGTTGCAGAGTGGCCTGTACCCGAAAGCAAGAGAGAGGTCTCCTCCTTCCTTGGATTCACCAACTTCTACCATCAGTTTATCCAGGACTTCTCTCATCATGCACAACTGCTGTTCGAACTGACCCGAAAAGACATCAAGTTTGATTGGTCTAAGGATGCTCAGGATGCCTTTGACATCATGAAGTCCCTAATCACCTCCTCCCCCATCCTCACCATGCCCAACGACTCTCGACCATATAGCTTGGAGTCAGATAGCACTGACTACGCTACGGGAGCAGTTTTATCCCAGCAGTCTCCAGATGATGACAAGTGGCACCCCATTGCCTTCTACTCCAAGAGTCTTAACGCCGTTGAACACAACTATGAGATCCACGATAAGGAAATGCTAGCCATCATCTGAGCCCTCAAGGAATGGAGACACTTCCTTGAAGGAGGATGTTTTCCTGTGGAAATCTGGACAGACCATAAAAACTTGGAGTACTTCTGAACTGCAAAAAAGCTCAATAGACATCAAGCTCATTGGTCCCTGTACCTCTCTCGTTTTGACTTCCAGTTACACCATCGCCCTGGCCGCACTATGGGCAAGCCCGATGCATTGTCCCACTGACCTGATCATGGTACTGGCGCCGATGACAATTCAGACATTGTGCTACTCAAGCCAGAGATGTTCTCAATCGCTGCTGTCACTACTGCAATTGATTTGACTGGTGAAGAAGTCAAGATCATGAGAGACATCCGCTTCGCTGTTCGTGAAAACGAGCTAGTGGAACAAGTCATGCGTGCTGTGCAAGCCTTGTGCAAGTCACACACTCGCTCTATTCACAGTGCAGAATGGGATGAATGTGAAGGGCTGCTGTATTTCTGGGGCAAGATCTATGTTCCCCCTTCCCATGACCTCCACCATCGCATAGTCTCCCAACACCATGACACCAAGGTCCCTGGTCACCCTGGACGGTTCAAAACCCTTGAACTTGTCTCAAGGAACTACTGGTGGCCCCAGATGTCTCGGTACATTGGGCTGTATACCAAGACTTGTGATCTGTGTATGTGAACCAAGACTTGTCGTCACCTCCCCATTGGAGAGCTCATCCCTTCTGAGACTCCCACCGAGCCATGGCAGTCAGTGTCAGTTGACTTCATTGTTGAACTACCAGAAGCTCATGGGTACAACACAGTCATGGTGGTTGTAGACATGTTGGGCAAGAGAGGTCACTTCCTTCAGACTCATACAACGGTTACTGCTGAAGGAGCTGCACATATCTACTTCAGGGAAGTATGGAAGCACCATGGAATGCCCAGATCAGCACGCTCCGACCGTGGCCCACAGTTTGTTGCAGACTTCATGAAGTAACTCTGTAGGATGGCTGGTGTCAAACAGGAACTTTCTACAGCCTACCACCCACAGACAGACGGGCAGACTGAACATGTCAATCAAGAGCTGGAAGGTTACCTGCGTCAGTGGGTGAGTCAATGCCAGGATGATTGGGATGAGCTACTGCCCACTGCTGAGTTCTCCTACAACAATAAGGTCCATGCATCAACTCAGCAAACTCCCTTCATGATTGACACTGGTCAAAACCCTCGTATGGGTTTTGAGCCTCACATATGGCAGTCAGAAATGGAGAACGTTAACGACTTTGTTGATCAGCTCAAGTCAGGTTGGACAGAGGCACAGGCAGCACTCACAAAGGCCAAGTCGGAGTATGCCCAATACTATAACCGTCGCTGTACCCCTGCCCCTGTCTTTAAGCCTGGTGATAAGGTCTGGTTGGATGGCTCTGACATCAACACAACCCATCCATCAAAGAAACTCAGTCATCATTGGCTTGGGCCTTACACTGTTCTTCAAGAAGTCGGCAAGAGTGCCTACAAGCTGAAACTTCCCCCGTCCATGAAACACCTCCATCCAGTCTTCCCTGTCATCAAACTTGACCACTACACTGACGATCCTATCCCTGGTCATAGACCTGACCCACCTCCTGACCCTGAAATCATTGACAGCGAAGAAGAGTTTGAGGTTGAAGAGATTTTGGATAGTTGTCGTTATGGACATTGGAAAAAGTTGCAGTACCTCATCCAATGGAAAGGCTATGGACCACAAGAGGACTCATGGGAGCACACAGAGGACTTGGTACATGCTCCAAAGGCAGTGGCAGACTTCTATGCAAGGCATCCTGATGCTGTTAAAATGGTGCAAGTGTCGCAAGCTGATCATTCCAGGAACTGGCGTGCTGTGTCGAGGTCACCGCAGATCTAGTAGGGGGGTGATGTAAGGGGACAGTTTCCTTTTTCCTTCCCTTCTCCTTTAGGACTTGTTTGTTCTCGTCTTATCTGGACTTCATTGACTTTCATTGACTTGTTTACCCCAGTTTCATCATTTCATCATCCATCATTCATTGTTCATCATTTTGATCTTTCATCATTCCACCTTTCTATTACTTCGTTTCAACTGTACAGTTTTGCAGATCTTTTCCCAGGCCTTCATACAAGTATATATACCCCTTCCCTGCAGGTGAGTATCCTTGAGTTTTTCTCTTTGGATCTCCTCCTGCAGGTGCGTAGTATGTCAGCCTTGTATCTTATAGTTCTGACTTATATATCTTTGGATCTCCTCCTGCAGTTGTTGAGTGAGTGCCTCATGTGCCAGGAGTCGCCCTTACACTGACCTACTTATACATGGCCAGAATCCACTCTGAAATGATGAAAAATGAAAGTAATGGACTTCAATACAAATTGGATTGACACAGCCACCTCCTACACCACCTGTACCCCTGCACCCAACTGCACCTGCACCCCCACCATGCACAGTTCTTTGTTGCCAACATTTTCTCAGTCTCAGAAACCATCAAGCTCATCCAACAGACAGTGTTCCAGGCACAGTAAATGTGTATGGTATTGAGATATCAAGGGTAGGCTAAACTGTCCAGCCCAACCAACTGACTACATCAATACTGAGTATTGTACAACCAAGAACTAGATATCCTCAATGAAGGGAGTGAGGGAGTGAAAGGCTTAGAGGTTAAGGTTGATGGGGGTGCAGCCAAGGGCAACAATGCTGTCTGGAAAAAGAGTGTGTGTGTCAGACGTTGCAGTAAATTGAAGGGAAATAAAGAATTTACTGAAGCTGTCATGAATCTCTTCATGCCTTCGCTTCCAGACCCTGTTTCTCTTCACTTTTCTTCTGTTCTCTTTGTTCCATTACTTTTCCATTGATTCTCCACTTATAATCCTATCTTTCTTCTACATTTCTCCATTTCTCCTACATTTCTCCACTTATGCTCCTATCTTTCTCCTGTATTTCTCCATTCTTGATCCTATGATTGATTCTATCAGATATCTCTGTATATATACAGGGCTTTGTAGATAGGTTCCTTAGTCTGTCCACTTCTGTCCCTCTGATCCATACTGCTCAGCATTGTCCTCAGTACTATGTAGACTCTGGCCCAGTACTGGCTTACTCACATATACCATCTATTTGCCTTGTTCCTTCATCTTTGGCTCCTGTGTGGTGGCCTGAGAGGCATCCAGTCCCTATCTGAACCTGTTCTTGACAGAAGCTGTTGTCCTGGCAGCAGACAGGTTGAGCAGTGCAGGAGTTTCCTCCAATGCCAATGATGCTGATAGGGCTGCAGGTTACACCAACAGGCAAGTTGAGGTCCTGAACGGTGTTACAGCACTCTGAAGGAAAAACATCAGCTCAAGAACAAGCTGATAGCAGCAAATGTCAAATTCCCACTTGGATTGGTCCAGTGTTGCATTGACTTGCTTGACGAACTTCAAGGGGGTTAGCAGCCACAAGGGAAGCCAGTGCAGCAACGATGAGATATTTGAACTGCATGATGAGAGAGTTGTAGCCTTAGGTTTGGAGAGGACTGGTGAACTTGAATGACTGTGAGTTGTTCAAGCGAAGAAAGTGGGCATCTTGCCAGGGTATTTATACATTGGCTGGGGTGAACATTTCAAGGAACAGTTTTCACAGCGTGAAGCCTTACTCAAAGGTCAGCAAGAAGTTCTCAACATACAGTGGGTCAAAAAATTGTCCACATGTTTCGCATTTTTGGAAAGATTGCCAATTTAAGCAATACTGAGTAGAGATATTAAAATGTGGTCAGTGATGGGCAGAAAGCCCTTGATAAACGCTACAATATTCTGTCTGTTTTGTCTTATTTGGCTTAAAACTCATGGAGATATGACTGATTTAAAATGGTATGTCATTTGGACAATTTTTTGACATGCAAGTGAAAATACAGAAAGTGCTAGCTCAGTACTTGGTATGCCCTCCTTTGGCCTTCAACACAGCCTCAATCCTTCTAGGCATGCTCCTGATCAATTTCTGACAATCTTCTTCTGTGATTTCATCCCACTTTTCAGCTGCTCTGTCCCATATTTCCCAAACTCCAGAGGGTGCTGTGTCATATCCATTGAGCTTGTGTTTGAGGGTTGTCCAGAGGTGTTCAATGGGGTTCAGGTCAGGAGATTGAGCAGGCCAGCTCATGCAATGGATGTTGTTGTCTTCAAACCACTTGGTGGCCAGTTTTGACTTGTGTTTAGGATCATTGTCTTGCTGAAAAATGGCCACCTCTGGATCAACACCCAAAATATCCATGCTCTCCAGAAGGTTGTTCTCCAAAATGTCCACATACTGCTCTGCATTCATCCTGCCCTCCACCTCTGCCATGTTTCCAACTCCTTCCCACCCCATACATCCCCACACCATGATACTTCCTCCTCCAAATTTGACTGTTTCCACCACATTTCTCTCTCCCAAGGATTCACCCTTCCTCCCCCACACATACTGCTGTCCATCTGACCCATATCGATTGATTTTAGTCTCATCTGACCAAATAACCCTTTTCCAGTCATCCACAGTCCAGTTTCTGTACTTCTGTGCAAAGTTTAAACGAGCCTTCCTGTGAGCTGCAGTGAGTTTGGGCTTCTTCTTCATTTTAGATGTGTCCACATCATGCCTGAGAAGGGAATTTCGAATGGTTTGGGTGGAGACAGGTTGGTCAAGGAGGGGATTGATGTTTCTGGCCACTTCTGTAGCATTTTCAGCTTTGCCAGTGTTGATTTGTTGGATAGCAGCACGTTCATCAGTGGTAGACAGCTTTCTAGGACGCCCTGCTTGATGGTTCTCCTTGTCAGGATACATCTCTTTGGCCAGAGAAGCAATCTTT
This sequence comes from Tetrapyrgos nigripes, assembly GCA_013368315.1. Classification (NCBI taxonomy): domain Eukaryota; kingdom Fungi; phylum Basidiomycota; class Agaricomycetes; order Agaricales; family Campanellaceae; genus Tetrapyrgos; species Tetrapyrgos nigripes. The sequence continues at coordinate 495,963 of JAACJM010000018.1, forward strand.
GACTTGGATACCCCAGTTTTAGCAGAGATTTCCCTGGATGAAGCAGAAGTTTGGAGGAGAGAGAGGATATTGTCTTTCTGGGTGGATGTGATGGGTCTCATGATTTGATGAGGGCTATAGAACAACTGGATGCCCTTATATATGGTCCAGCTGGCAGCTATGATATCATTATGATGTAGCCATTGCATCATTGTACAACTCCACTTATGATGTCATCTATGAGACATCACATAGTTACAATACTGATTTTGAAGTGGCAACTCAAAAAATTGTCCAAATGACATACCATTTTAAATCAATCATATCTCCATGAGTTTTGAGCCAAATAGGACAAATAAAACAGATTATTGTAGCTCTTATCAAGGGCGTTCTGCCCATCACTGACCACATTTCAATATCTCTACTCAGTATTGCTTAAATTGGCAATCTTTCCAAAAATGCGAAACATGTGGACAATTTTTTGACCCACTGTATAGACAGCAAGGGGGTGGTGAGTGTACCTTTTTTCAAGGCGACATCAATTTGTGTATTCTATAAGGTGTCAGAATTATTACTCCAATCAATCAACATACAACACCTCCACCATCAAATCATGCACCCTATCAACTGACATGCCAAGAGTCATTGAAGCTTGAAGGTTGTGAGACTTGTGTGAGACTGAGAAGGGTTGCATTGTACCAAAGTACTTCAGCTTTGGAAAATTGCCTCAACATGGGTTGAAGGGACCTAGTGGGAGCTTCAAGAGCAGATAAAGATGTCTTGGGGATGTTTGCAAGGTTAGATGACAATGAGTCTGACAAAATGATGAAGGGCAGCATTTCATTGAAAATGTCGAGATGACATTCTTGGGATGTTGGAACTCAGGTGGAATTGGATCTGAGCCAATACCCCCCTTGGACCCTTGTTACCGTGCTTTTGAAATTGTTGAGAGTCCTTGGTATGAAACCACTCTTGTTGGACAAAAGTAGGGAATAGCACAGGTTGGTGGGTAAGTGACAGGTCACAGGGATGGGGTATGGCAGGGATGTGGATGGGTTGGCTTATCTCATCCCGCTCCAAACCCACAACCCGCCAGACAGGTAAACTGACCCGCCACCTGATGGATGCTAGAAGGCCACTGGCACAATTTTGGAGTAATCTAAATTGTATAGTTATTCCAGGCTCATGGATAGAAGAGCTGGGAAATAGAGAAAGAGCAGCCAAGTGCCGCCTTTAGGGAAAGATTGTTAGAGGCATGATGAGAGACGACATGTTGCTGGAAGAGGAGACATCTGCTATAAGACAATGACATGGTTGTTTGCCTACTGCCTAGCTGCAAAGCTGTAGACAAACAAATATGATACACAAGTGGGTAAGATAGGAAAGAAGAACGGGAATAACCACTTAGCAAATAGACATAGCCACATGCAGAAAACCAGTGTAAAGAACTCAGCCTCATTCTTCGGCCTCGTAATCTAAACAAGGCATACCGGAGATATGTATGATATGACACACAACAAATCCTTCAGTTCTTTCAAGTAACAACAAAGGAACAATGTGTCCCGATCCACCATTCTCGAAGAACTCCAGACACAAGAGAAGGAACACAAGTCCATTACGACGGCCAGAGCCAATGGTGAAGATCCTATTGAGTCAGCTATTCCAATTTCCATCAAAAAAAGGAAAGACTGCCGCCGCCGGTACCAGCGTGTGTCAATACAATTCCTGATTTGACAGCTATATGTACTCACTCACCCACTTAAGACACAGGCCAATACAACCACCTCGAAGGCTTCGAAAGCCAAGAAGATCGCCGTCAAGGCTGCAACCAAAAAACTCAGGGACACTTTAAGGTATCTATATAGGTATCTATATTCGTTGTACAATCCCTGCATCAGTACCCGTAACCCGCGGGTTTTGCTTCTGACCCGTCTACCCCGCCACTACCCTTGACCCGTGAAGACAGACGGGTCAGAAATTTTTACCCGTACTGTTCCCTAATAAAATGTCGTTTGGACTATGACTCATCCTTGAAATCTTGGCCAAGGGAGTTTAATGGCCTTCTCTTTACTTCAGATGGGCGAGAAACATAGAAACATGGTAAAGTGGCTTCTAGCGAGAGATCTGTAGATAGTCCTGTAGTACTAAATAAGTGACCTACTGGACAGTGTGCTGGAGAAACCTCAATACGTGACTGTGGTGGGTGCGTGGAATAATAATTGTGCAAATTGACCACCATACCATGGAGCTGCGAAGGTTCTAAGAAAAGTTGCAAGTTCAATTCCACTGCCCAAATGTCTATTGAAGCCTATCCGTCGACTTTCTGATAAGAATTGTGGTAGTATACCTTTGTAGATACAATGTTTAATGAAGTCGAATATTTATACATACGTTACAAGTCCATTATCTGCCCATATTGTCCCAGGTACTAATCAAGGAGGATAAAATCGCAGTCGTCAAATCATTAGCGCTCGTCATGAAATTTTAATGCTCCTGGTCTAAACGGTGCAGGCTGGTACTAATCAAGGGTGAAATCGCAGTCATCAAATCATAAGAGCTCGTCACAAAAAAAAATTCAATGCTCGTGGTCTAAACGGTGCAGGCACTCGGAACGAGGCTTGATTATACACTCGAACGGACCGGGGAAACTAATTACGAAGGTCCAGAATCAGATCCAAGCATAGCGAGCACAAAAAGTCGGCTTACACTATCGTTCCACTCCCCATTAAGCCAACCTTTTGCTCGTACGGCTTTCCGGACAAATCGAGAGGCGACATGATATCGCATGTGGCAAGGAGCGTGGTTACCATTGAGAAGATGCTATTCTCCGCAAAGTATCTCCCGGGGCAGACTAAAAATGCATGTGAGTACCACCGTAAGGAACGCGATAATCCAAGAAAGAAGCACCTCTCCTGCCGAAACCAAAGGTGATGTCGGCGACTTTCTGCATTTCGGATTCCAGCCCACGATAACGATAAGGGTTGAAGACGTCGGGTTTGTCGAATACTTCAGGGTCATGAAGCATATACCTAATCACGACGAGATAAGAATGAAAAGCATTGCAGAGAAACAAAGCGTTGCTGTCTTACCAGACATTTGTCAAAATAATTGATTTCTTTGGCAGATACATGTCATTGTAAACGTCGTCTTGTTGCAGGCAATGCGGGAGACCTGCACCAAATCAGTCAGTCAGCGAAACATGTCTTCTTTTTCCGCTAGATCTGCAATTAGCACTTACCGAGCGGAACAGCTGGATAGAACCTCATGACTTCCGTAATGAGACTCCGTACAAAGGGCAGCCTGGCCTTGTCATCCAATCCTGGCAAACGCTCCATTCCGACGACATCGTCGATCTCAGCCTGGGCCTGCTTCTGAATATTCGGGTGCAGAACCATAGCGAGAACGAAGCTCATGAGGACAGAAATATTCTAAAAAGAAAACGAGAAAAGGAAGACACCGTAAATACTCCGTCGTTCTAGCTTCCGATTCATCCTAGTCAGATAGATCAGCAACAAGATGTACTTACCGTATCGAGTCCACCGCCAAGCACAGAGAATGCTGCGAAGCTAAGCTGTTCTTCCAGGATCCTGGTGACATAGGTTCCCTTGGCGGAAAGAGCTGTAGAACATATGGAAGGAGAGGCATTTCCAGAATCCTGAGTAAATACACGATGCCCACAGTGAGTATTTAGAACGATAGGGCACACGGATGAGATTTTCACACCAGATTTTCTTTCGTCCATTTAAACAGGCTTTTAATCACGTCTTCATAGTTACTTCTGACATCGCGTGCGGTTTTGAGAAAACCTGACCCTGGGACCCAAGAGGGAATGTATTTGACTGTAGCAAACGAATCCACAAGTGAGAAAACAAAGAAAAGTTCCAAAGAAAGAGAGACATACGCTGAGGAATGGTATCGACAATCCATGCGCCAGGCTCCGTCGTCCTACTGAAATCATCCATCATACGTATGGCCTGCTTCAAGAACGTGTCGTCTGCCGACGTCAACTGATATCCATATGTCACACTGAAAATGGTGGCAGCGATGCCACTGAGAGAGCAAAGATGAAAAATGGAAAGGGGCAGTGAGCACGATGTACATTGTATCACAAACACGTGGGATGACTCAAGGCAAAAAACAATGGACGTGGACGGGGTGGATGACTCGGAACTGAGATGATCTGCAAGGTTAAGTATGTACTTACAGCTCGATCTCTTTCTTCAAAGCTTCGGAAGCCCAGGTCCGATTTCCCTTCCCCTCGAGGCCTAGAATGCGCAGTACGAATTTCTTGGCTTCGTTTTGTTGAGTTGTGTAGTATCTGGGTATGGCTGATGGGCTGAGGTGCTGAGACACGAGCCTCCGCTGTGCACGCCACGCCTCGCCGTATTGCTTTAAAGGGAAAGCCTGATCCAGTCCCGCTCTAGAATGCAGGGACAATAATAAGAATGATTAAGTTTAGAACTTGCAGGGAAACGGAAGCAAAAGCTGTACGAACAGTTCACATGCCATGACCTTTTCAGAATCATAATAATTGTCAAAGGGTTCGTTTATTTGATTAGTTACCGTACACTCGAGGAGGAAGAGGTCGCTTACGAGGTGAGGTCTATCGGAATAGATAGACGAACGTTTATCCAAAAGGTCTCTCGCGATGGAAGAAGAGTTGATCACGATGATAGGTGTACCAACTACGTTAAGATAGATTATGTTGCCTGTAACGGGTTATAGTCAATGAGAAAAAAGTCTTTGGACAATTGAACTCGACAACGTAAGACGTACCATACAGTTCCTTCCATCTTGAGAACGTCGACCAGGCATAGTGTTTCGGCATGTGAAAGACGGAACCGATAACAGGCCATCGTCCCGGTCCAGGAGGAAGAGAGATCTTGGTCTTGTTGAGGGCGGAAAGTGCTAGCAGAGCAATAACGAGGAAGGAACAAAAAAGAACGATCATAAAGTTCATAATGCTGATATCTATTGTGTGCTCTGGTGAGGAAGGGGTATCTTGGTCAGAGGGCAAGTGGAATTGAAACTCATGCGCACCTTCATATCCTTTTATACCTTTCTTTTGGAAGCGGGCTTGAATAAAGTTTGGCGTGCTTGTACACGATACGAACCACAGCCCATGTATGTATGCATGCTGTTTAAATCTTCTTCGTCAAAATCGAAGATACAGCAGCTCAGGTTTACCACGGGTATTACAGTTTTGTGTTACAGCGACCGATTCGGTGACTCGGTCACTCGGAAGAGCTCGGTGTGACCCATAAAAGGAAATGAACCTTTCACAAAGGGTCGGTAATCTGTAAACAGCCGTTTAGTATTTAGAGTTCGTTGGATGCATATATGAGTAAGGGAGCGAGTGAGATAGGAGTCCTACCCAGGAACTACCCAGTCATTTGTTGGAGTTCTTCATGATCTTTCATTTGGACAACCGGCTAACTGCGGTAAGGCACCAATCAGAACCTTGTACACTTGTAACCGCAAGTCACCAGTAGCGGCCTAGCAAGCGGAACTTGGAAGTATGTACGTCGCCAAAAAAAGACCTGTAAAGGACGCCACGCCTCTTCCACTCCTCTTCCCCTAAGTTGTATTTTCAACGTCTGATATGTACCGACCGTTGGTATCATGTACATAGTACAGCCCCTCGCTGCGATAGGGGATAGCAATTGACGGGCATTGTCAGGAGGTTCTTCTGGAATGACTCAAGCTGTACTATGACTCCCTGAGCTGTTTAGAGAGAGACAAGAGAAGACAGCCTGGAAGGAAAAAGTAAAGATAGCCAGCACGTCCTGGAAGGAGGCTTGAAAAGGATTCGAATCTACCAGGTACACTGTCGACGTCAGGCTGAGCGCTTGAATGAGTCACTGCTACGCATTGTCCTTCTCGCAGTCAACAATAATAGCGACGGGCGGCGGCGCAATCGTTGAGAGCTGTGCTTCTGATTTCGAAGATTCCAAGATATGCGACCGCGTACTCATGAGAAGATGTACATACTACGTGTTTAATTTTCGCCAAATGACAGTTACTCGAATTGACGGCGACGGACCGTCGGTAGCGCCTGACGGGACTTGAGTAACGCTCCACAAAGGGATGACAAGTCACAAAAGGCAGTTCTCCAGAATGGCAGAATTCCAGAGGGCGAATGCATTTGGGAAGTAGGAACAACGGAGAGGAAACAGAGAGTGGGCGTTTGGAAGGTATGGAACAATTTTGCAGGATTTTTCGAAAGAAAACAGCCCGCCGAAATTTCGGCACATTGCCACGTGCAATAAACATGGCGAAGCGTCATGTCGGGGCTGCGACGTGCGTCCCTGACCGGGCCTTGTCACTGTCACTATTGGGTACAGTAGGGTACCGTCGTTTGCGTATTATTCTGGAGGGTCGCGAACTCTGGCTTTGCTCCAATACAATTGCCATGCGAATCAACGTCAGTCCATCATTTCGGGGTCTTTGTATGGGGCAAATATCAATAAATAGGTAGTGCAGGAGTTCGCGACCTCCACAAAGGGCTGTACCCTCTTCCCCTGCGTTAACGCTGGCTTCACACTGGGATCGAGTTCCTGAGTATTGAATATAGAATAGGTAAAGAGTAAGAGTAAGAGTAAAAACGTAAAACTATGCAGAACGAACACATTATTAAACAACGAGTAGGTACAGTAGGTAGGTACATTGAATCTGACAATTAATGTCATAGGGATTCTGGAATGAAGTTGAGGTTGACTATGTACGTATGTGGTGTAGTTTGAGTAATTTCCGAGTAAGCAATAAGTAGCAGGAACAACGTGACAATGAAGAATGAAGAATAGCAGTAATAACTATGGAGAAACAAAATCATAAATGACAATGACATAGGCGGCGAATACTAGACAAAGGACGAAAGACGAAAAAGACAAGGAAAAGCGAAGAGGGGAGGGAAGGAAAGCATATAGCATAAAAAGTAGCTAGTTAGTGGGTAGTGGGTAGTGGTGTGGTGTCGCGAAAAGAAATAGTAATAATACTAATAGTATAGAGTACGCGGTGAATCAATTCGTTGTCGTTATTGGTGGATAATTTGTGTCATAAAAACTTTAAATTCTGAGGAAGGACAAAAATAAAGAAAGGGGAAAGTGGGAGAGAGCTGGAGAGAGCATAAGCATAGTAGGTCGTGGTAGAGAAGAAATGAAAAGGACACGACACGAGAATGGGATAAATAAGAAAGAGTAGATGAAGCGCCAAAAAAAGGGAATAAAAGAATAAAAACCGAAAAAAAAAGTAAACCAAATTCTCGCCTGAGCCTACACGCCTACACCTAGGCCTTCCCAAGCAACCCTTCCAACCTCTCCTCCAAACCCCTACCCAGACCCTCTCGTTCCCATTCCCCACCTACAAGGTCTTCCAACATGATCAACGAATCTCGATTAGCAGTTCCAGAGCGCATACTAGGCGTCCTCGACCCATTCCCAGGTCCCGTTGCTGACCTTGACGGGGACGCACCAGCAGCAGAACCTGATGCAGAAGGTGGTGCTGCAAGCGACACGGGTGATATCAAAGGTGAAGCTGAATACGGTGGACTTGGACTCCCGCTCGCTGAGCTCGTTCCAAGAGCGAGAGCATCCCCAACTGTGTTGTTCATCGTCAGATGAGGAGGTTCGTCTCCCTTGGTGAAGGATGAAAGTGGTAAAGTCGACACAGGTGTGGAGGAGAGGAGGTCAGCGTAGGAGAGGAAGGAAAGACGTTTGGCTTGAGTGTGTGCAGAAGAGTGTTGGTGAGAAGGAAGAGTAGATGGGTCCCGGAGACGAACTTGCGGCTGCGCCTGTGTCTGTGCCTGTGAGAGATATTGGGATTGAGAGGGAGAAGTAGACGGTGAAAGGCCAGGTGAAGAGGTCTGAGAAGTTGGTTGAGACGCTTGAGAAGTCGGTTGGGGAACCGTCGTAGTGGTCGCCGTCAAAGTCTCGGCACCCTCATCCTCATTCAAATGTACCTCACGCCCAGCATCAGCGGGAGGTGTACCCGCCCTACTATTCTCCCTAGAGTTGGATGCAATCGAAAAATACGTAGATGTCGGGGTAGCCGTCACCATTGGTGAAGGTTGTTCACCTCCAGTTGAGCCAACCGAATCGATGCGTTCTAGAGGAGGAGCAGACGCAAAAGATGTGGAGTAAGGGGATATCGCTGTATTGGGTGGTTGAGCTGGGGGCAACGCAGTGCTGGGTGATGACGAGGAAGAGGTAGGATCAAGTGCAGAGGTAGATATCTTGGGAGCTGGTCTCATTGTCGCGGTAATGGGAGATGGAGACACTGTAGGGGATGTTGAAGGCGACACGCCGCCGCTACCACTTCCATTGAAGAGAAGAGATCCAGACGTCCTATTCATCCCACCAGGAGAAGGGCTCCGACTACCCCTTCCACCACCACCACCAAACACGGCAAACCCAGTCCCGGATAGACCAGATGTGTAAGGACTTCGTTGTCCACTGTGACTGGACACCGGAGCTTCCACTTCGATACGATCTCCCTCAGGTCCAGACGTGTCCTGTAAACCGGCTAAAATCTCAGCGGCCGAGTCCAAGACGGACGGAACAGCCTGTTCGATTGCGGCTGTGGTTTGGGCCCGAGGGATTCGGTGAGGGTTTACTTGATGAGAATGAGATAGAGTATGAAGGGATTGTGGTTGGGTAGATCCGGTAGATGAAGTGGATGCAGGATTGGAGTGAGGGCTGGCGGTAGACACAGTGGCTGGTTGCTGCTGGTGAGAAGAGGAGGGTGATAGGGATTGAGGACGATTAGTCGGGGAGTGAGAATGGGGATGGTGGGTTTGGACGGGGTTATGGTGGATAAGAGGAGAGATGGAGACAAGAGGCTCGATATCTCGTTCGAAAATTGCAGAAGAAGAGGAGTGCCTGGATATGTGTGCGTCAGCACCGTAGAAGAAGAGAAAAGAACCGATAAGAAAAACGAAAACTTACACCGAAGTGGGACTACTAGGGATACTTGAAGGACTCTTGCTGCCCACTCTAACTCCAGTTTGTAGATGGGCAGACACTCGTCTACTACCTGGATGGGTGGTATCTCTCCTGACCTCTGCGATTCCTCCAATCGACGTCATATGTCGCAAATCTTGTTTGGCGTTGGAGTCTGCCGAGTGCTGCACGATGAGCGGCATGGGAAGGGTAGGCGAGGCTGATTTGGGCGAAGCTGATTTGGGAGAGCTTGACTTGAGATTGGGAGAACGAGAGGGAGAAGGAGAGCCAGAGGCTGGTAGAGGCGAGGCTGTCAGCCAAAAACAGGTCAGAATTGCCAATCTTCGTGAAGGACATGAGAAAACATACGGATTTCAGAAGGAGGAGTAGCCATTTGGATGTTGTTACAGGAAAGAGACGAACAAAAACTTGGAGAAGAAGACTTTTGCGTTGGTTTTGCGCAAAGGTGGGTTGGGGCCACACGTGACAAAAACAACACAATCCACGTGGAGGGGCGTTTCCCTTTCCGGTAACGAGGGGTAATCTTTACCTTGGGGAACCTTCGTTTCCGAGGCAACAAGGTCAACAACTCTCCGTCAAGAGATGGAGATGGACAGACGGACAGACTTGATCAGCTCTGGGGCTGTTCGAAACCTGGAGCAGTGAGAACTCCGCCCTCCGGTGATGATCAGTCCTTGATGCTGATATTTCATCACACTTGCGCTCTGCATCCTTATTAATGTCTGTCGCAAATCACAGGCACAGTAGTAGACACCAGGATCCGTTCCCAATGGCAGTGCTCCTTAATCCTCGATATGCCCAGCCCTGGGTCCGTCCGTGTCATTTCCGTGGATGCCGATATGAGTACAACAGCCAGCGGTGATCGTACGCGTACGTGTATCCATTAGCTATCCATCTGACACAGAACGTTGCCTACTAATTGCCTATGAAATTAATAAACACTGGTTGTACATTATTATCAGTAGAGTTTACTCGTATGCTAATGACCAAAGTAAGTTGAATCCAACCAATGAGACATATCAGTCAGCCTGCTGCAGGTAACCAAACCTCGTATACTTCTTGCCTGACAAGCCAAACCGCTACCAAAGTCTACCTCCAAACCCTTGTAGAGCGCACGGTCTATTTTCCCTTTCAATATATATAACTTCAATGATCATTGAAGTTTTCCACAATGAGGAAAAGTACAATTGGGCGCTACGCCTGGGGTTCAGATCAGAGATACTTTGTACGTCGAAGGGTACAAGCCGTTCTTCAGAACTACGGAAGACAGGTATGTTTGAGTTAAGGACATGTCGTTGATGATGGTTTGCTGCTCGAGAAAGGGATCCAAGTTTTGTGGGAGCAAGTACTTGACCGCTCCAAACATACTGGCTTGAACAAAGTTTTTTGGAATTTGGTAGTCAGGAGCAGGTAGTGGTCTCGAAACCCTCGATGCATAATTGGAGCCCACCCCAAATTGATCCAGAAACATTCGCAATATACTGGGAAGGTCTTGAACTTGAAGACGTACTACTTATGCGTAGTGCAGGATAGGGCCAGTCAATCAAAGCTTTGCTAGTCGACAAAGATTAACCGAGTTGAATTCAACTCATGAGACCTATCAGTCAGCCTACTACCACAGGATCCAAGTAGTTATAATTTTCACTTTTTTTCCTCACCTCCCAAGCGAAAGCGCTACCAAAGTCTATCTCCAAACCCTTGTAGCGGACACGGTCGATTTTCCCTTTCGATATAGCTTCAATGATCATTGAAGTCTCCCACAATGAGGGAAAGTACAATACGGCACTACGTCTGGGGTTCAAATCAGCGATAGTACTTCGGACGGACGAGGGAAACATAACTCAAACATACCTGTCTTTCGCTGATCTGAAGAACGGCTTGTACCCATCGACGTACAAGGACATGTCGTTGATGACGGTTTGCTGCTCGAGAAAGGGATCCAAATTTCGGAGGAGCAAATACTTCTCCGCTCCAAACATACTGGCTTGAGCAAAGTTTTTTGGAAGCTGGTAGGCGAGAGGAGCCATTGTTCTCGAAACCTTCGATGCATAATTGGGATGCACCTCAAATTGATTCATAAACGATCGCAATGTCGGGGAACTCTTGAAGAAGAAGTACTGCGTAGCGCAAGTCAGGGATAAAACCATACTAAAACGCACGATTAACGGACCCCGGTCATCATTTTTGCTTGAGACTTCAACTTGTAGCCAGACAAGAGCTCTCCCCATAGACGCTTCTCTTTATCATCTATCCTTCGAAATGCCCCCATAAATATGTCACCAAGACGCAAATCACGCGCCCAAGTAATGACAACCGTCGGAGAGCCACCTTCCACATTGTAGTGAAAAGAGTCACAGCGGTCATCGACATGCCGCACACTAATTAGAGGATCAATAAGTCGACCTTTGAGAATTGACCGCGCAGCCTAGGAAATCAAGCTTTGTATGTATAAGATAGAAGCGCAGAAATGGACCACTCACCTGAATCGCAGTTGACACCGACATATAATGCACCACTGCAATCTTCTTCTCGTTGTCCAATTCGAGCTTCTCCACTTGACCGAATCGAGACAACTCATTCATAAACCAGTCAGATGTTATGTCTGAACGTCCCCAAGTCGAAAGTTCCAACGCTCTACTCGCATTGCGATAGGCCAGCCCTGCCAATAACTCTACTGGAAGCTTAGAGGGCTCTCCTATCTGAAATTTGAGGGAGCGGAATTCCGGTGGATACAAATGGTTAGCACGTTCCTGGAACTCCTCTATCCCCAAGGCGTTGAAAACAGTTATGTCTATGGAGCGAGATTTGTGATTCGGGACGATACTTTGGATTGGGCCCATGATTCGGAGTTTATCGAAGAAAGAAGTCAAAATAGGTCCACGGTTGTTTGGAAGACCAAAAACGCGGAGCGTGCGGTGTAGAGGTCTCCTTGCCACTACCATCCCAGAGGTGTCGTTGGCGTAGATGGAAGTTCGGGATTAAGAGCAGAGCAGACGCGTGGCAAATTTTGGCCAACGCGGGCATGTGACCACCTTCTCACCCCTTTATCGCGTCGCTTTCCACTGGGGAATAGAACTATGTAAGTCATGATCATATGCATAACATTACACTCAGTATTCGGAAGCATATCTTTATCTAATGAGGACTCCATTGTACGTTGGGATCAGTGTTCAAAGTTACGGTGCTGCAATGATTCCATGATGATGATGCGTTTTGCTCCCATATCACTTGTACTATCCAGGCATAATTACAGATGTATTGAAACAGTGATGAAAATATCTTTCTTGGCGCATCTTCGATGGTTGGAATGCGCACTGTAAAAAATTTTTTTAGAACGCCGTGCCTCGTGCATCTGACTCGACATCAACCAACGTATGCTTGGTATGACTCCACGAATCCTACGAGAGTGTAGATATCTGGTTTCTAATGCCCATGCATGTCCGCAATTACGCTCGCATCCTCCTGAGCCGCGGAGTATGCAAAGAAGCGCTTACGGAGCCTAGGAACCACTCTTAGATCACCGAGGTTTGTACGATTCCAAAGATTGTACAGTCTGTACTTGTCATTCTGATAGGAAAACAGGGGTAGTAACAATACCATAGGAAGAACCCGCAGCCTTTCGACTGTTCTGGACACGCAAGATGGATGCCTCACTTCTTAATGGAACCACCGGTGAGCCCTTTGGCATGGAAAAGTATCGTTAACGTTCTATTGTCTTTTTGTAGAGGGAAACGCAGAGACTCACAATACAAGGCAGTGTATTTGACTGTGATGGGCTCTGACCCCGGAGCACACTAAAAGAACATCGTCAGTCGTTTCTTTTTGGGCTGAGAGAGCGAATACACCGTACCGAAGCTGGAGGTTGACCACTCCTGGTGTCCATGCGATAGACTTCGTCGGCGAGCAATCCCTCGATATTAGTCAAAAGAAGCCAGTCAATATCCGACGGGCCTGTCGGTGCGGGTATCCCAGCTGCTCTAGCACCAATCACAAAGGCGTCGGGATTGCCTGCAAAGGCACCAGAGGTGAAGTCCCATTTAGGATTGATGCCTGAGCCAGTGACAGGGTTGATGACGAAGTAGTGTTGTCCGAGAATACTCGAAGCTGCAGGTCCTGACAAAGGAAGGGACTCGATCGCAGTCACGGCATCCGTATAGACTGGGACCTTTTCCCAAAGCCGAAGAGCAGCGGATGGGAGTTCGGAGAGAAATTTGGTGCCGTAGAGGCAAGATACATCGAACAGTTCAGCCACTGCACCTGCAGTGCTACAGAATTATTGTAAACCTTGCAGAACATTGCTAAGAAAAAAGGACATCTTACGTGAAGCTGCCTGCGCTTGTGCAGGTATAGTTCTGCGTTCCGACTCCAAGAGCCAAGAAGGAAACTGGATGGGTCGGTGGAGTCAAAGCACTGTTTGCAGGAACGTCGACCACAGCGTAAGAAAGATCACAGCTGCGGGTAGGAACTGCAAGGGCCATGGAGGCAAAGAGGAGAGGAACAAAGAGTTGCATCCTGGTAAAGGAGATGAATTCACGACTTTGGAGAGACGAGACTCTTACTGAACGGTCACAATTGTCTGCTTTAAATATGTGTTGCGTCTGAAACCTGGTGTGCCTGTTGACGAGGTCAGTACGTACTTTTCCTTCCCTGGAATCTGTTGTCATTCACGGTTATGTAGAATATTGTACCTTGACTTCACATCCAGAAGGCGGCGTTAGGCAGTTTCTGCTTTGTGTCTGCTACGACAAATATCAAGGCTCTTCGGAATGGAATGTGAAGGCGGAGTTAGCGAAAAAGAAGAGCCGTGGTGGCCGACGGACTGGGTCGTAGTCGTTCTTTAGATACATTTCTGGTGGGTCTCGAACTAGGTACTGGAAGAGTAATACTCTCAGATGGTGATTCTCTGGCTTCTCGTAGTCGTTGTTCCACATGGTGCAGCAGGGGAAAACCTTGGCCTTGGCCTTGGTAAACCACCATATGATCGAAAAGCAAACGGTGAAGTTCAAGAAACCATCTCGCTTTCTGCCGAGCGGGCACTATGGAACCGAAGGGATCGGCACGCGCCACGTCCTGGTCACGCGTCACAGTCACGCACTTAATGCTTGTTTCATGTCTTCCATCGCATCCTCGATCCTGCGTCTCCCATTTACTATCGGAACAATATGGGCTATAAATTTATCAATGACTCCTCCAAATCCACCTCCACTGGAAACAGAACTCGAGAAGAACCGATGCGAAGCCTCGGAAAATGGGGATTTTCGGAATGACACCACCGAAACAGTCACAGTGCGACGACCATTATCCAAGGGAACGAAGAAAGCACCCGAATCAAAGCTACCCTTGGATAAAGACAAGAATGTGGCAAAATTCCCTTTACGAATTGGTGTGGCCAGCGGGCACTGGATTATCTTTGCAAGTTCCTGTCGTCATCCATTGTATACATGTGGATGCATACTTACAGTACCTTTCTTCCATGACAGGCTCTATTTCACATGTTTTGCCTCATTGAATCCTGCATACTTATCACCCTTGCCTTTCCAACCAGGGATCCTATTCAACGCTTCACTGTGGGGTACCTCTCTCCATTTGACCATCCTTTTCCTGAAGAAGATGCAGCTTATATTCCCGAGACCGATTTCATTGTGGATGTTTTGAGAGTGTCTCCTCAACTCATATTAGGGACTGTTATGGCTATGATGGGTGGGCTGCTGAGGTGGGCTTGCTATAGAGCGATGAAAGAGCTGTTTACCTTTCAGCTAAGTGTGAGGAAAGGACATAGACTGGTAGCATGGGGTGAGCTGCATATAATTTCTCTCCCACCCATCTTATCCAAGTTTCATTCCGCTGAACTCAGGGCCATACGCGTATGTCCGCCATCCTTCATACACGGGAGCGCTTCTTGCAGGTTCGGGAACCATCCTCTCTCTCGTCGTTGGACGTGGTTCTTGGGCTAGGGAGTGTCTCTGGGAGTTTCTCTTCATGCTCGTAAGGTCATGTTATTGGCGCTGTGCACCAGGAAACAGTCTAAACCCCTCAATGTCGTGGAGAACCGAATCTTTTGATTTAGTACCGACGCTAGTCGTTCTGGCGTTGGCCCTGGCCCTAACGATAGTCGTATTTGTGCCAAGGATGAGGAAGGAAGACGAAATGATGGAAAGGGAGTTTGGTGAGGAGTGGAGGAATTGGAGTAGGAAGGTGAGGTGGAAAATGGTTCCTGGAGTCTACTGACTTTTTTGAGTTTCTACTGTTGAAAGCTCGTTTCGTTTTGATTTGTACGTGTTTGGTTTGTGTAGGAGCCGTTATCGAAGCTCAGTCGTATGGAATTTGTACTGTACCATTTCGACCAAAAGTTCAGTAACGCATAACACCCCCCTCTGAACTAGGCCATATAAATTTTTGTAACGCATTATGGTAGTCAAACAAAATCAATGCGTAGCGCGTAACATGGTCTGAACTTTCGGTCGAAATGGTACAGTATTAATGACAGCTCGAATTATGAGATACCAAATTATGCCCTCGGATGAGTCAAGAATGTAGTAGTACACGATGAGTACAAGGGAAAGGAAAGCGAAGCAAGTACATAGCATGAAAAGATCCAGTTTGGATTTGATCAACTGGGACACCGTCAGACAGTTTGAGTCGCGCGTAATTCTGCCCTCAATCTCTCCAGCGCCTTCCCCAGTTCATTCCGTCCTTGACGATCGGCACCTACTCCCCAGAATGCGTCCTTGTCCGAGTCCTTAACAAGATTGAGAATCTGAATGACAGAGTTGGAGAAAACTTGAAACATACCTCAATAAGCTCCGCATCTCCAGTGTCCAAAAGTTCCTGCTTGAGGTCTGAATGCTGGTTAAACTTATGGCGAAGAGTTACATCCATCTATATCGTCACAGTTAAGTAAACAGGATCGGTCGAGTACTAATAGCAAAAACCCACCTTCTCAATATTGACGCTTTTCCAGTCCGGTCGAACTTCCGGCTGGAAGCGACGAGCTTCAGAAAAAGCAACGCTTGGTCGCTCCGAGCACGTTCGTATGTGTTCAGCTAGACCAGGTCTATGGTCTTGGAACTATTTCGCACATGTCAAGAGCGAAAAAGTTGCGATAAAGCAGGAATAACTTGCCTTAAATGACTGGAACAGGTGTTCACTGGTAGGGTAACGTTTCCCTTTGTACATCACGGAATGAGATGAGAAGTTGGTGAAGCCATAGTGGGGGTCTTGTTTATGGTAGAAATAGACTTTCGGACGTATAGGACTGCCTTGGTGGGAATTGGAAGCAGGAGAGTTGGGAGCGGTGTAGAACTGAGTAACCTTCAAGGTATCAGAAGGTTTCATAGTGTGCCGATTAGCCTGGTAGCGAGAGGAGAGAGGCCGAATGGGTGAAGTGTGGATTTCTTGGGCTGATTTCGACCGAGGAACCCCGCTGGGAGAAATGTGGTTCCCAGGAAGGGATCCGGTGCCGTTTCTGTTGTCATTTTGATTATCCACGAGACGTAGAAGACGGTCGAAGTTCTGAGAGCCCCATTGAGAGGGGTGGATGTCGGAAGTGACATAGATGGTATGTTTCCTGCGCTCCTCGAGTTCGACGCGGTATTCCGCAGCTGGGATAGGATTACCAGGTGGGAGAGGGCTTGCTGGGCTGGGCATGACTGTATGCAAAGATGGAGGTGAGCTATTAGGAGATGGTGCTGGTGCCGTTCGTATGAAGATTGAAGTACGAGGCATTGGGGTGTTGGGGAAGATGAGAAAGGCAGACCTTGAGTATAATACACAAGCGCAGACCGGTGCTATATGATTTGCGGGAACACGCAGGCGTATAACAAGGAGGCTAGCGCTCTTTACCTCGCCATGGGCACGTTGAAGGGCCTCATGCAATGACGGTTGGATCAAAGGTGGAGTGGACCAGTCACATGCGCCGTCCACCCACCTTCGGCAATTACCGGTACCTTTCATGGTTGACTTTTCGCGACGACAGCGGTGTATTTCACTCCCCTTCAACTGTCGGGAGGCCATGCTGGTAGCACCTAGTTTCTCGTACGGAAATACTGCTTATCTATGGTGTCAACCCCCCTGCATTCTACGAAACACCAAGGCCTCGTTTCCGCCTCCAGGTGCCAGAGTCGCTTAAGCTCTGTGCATGCTCGAATTGCATTGCTTGAAAATGGCTCGTTTTTAACCGGAAGCACAATTTTGGATCTACAACACCCTTCCACGCAATGTCGACTGATAGTTTTGCGACTGGATACGGAAAATCTACTAGCTCACTCACAAAATCCAAGCGGCTGGTTGCGATGGATCATTCTGACAAGGCCTATTCGGAAGGTATCCGGCTTCCTTACTGTTGAAGCTGTCCTATAGTGACCCAACCATTCTCTCATAGTCGAAAAACTCTTTCAAAAGGGCTGGAAACATCCAGAGAAGGGAAAACCGGTCATTCGGGCTATCTTCACAGTCCTTTCCCCGCAGAAAAGTCTTGACTCATATGCGGAATACAAGTATTTTGCTTTTAATTTGTGTTCGATTTCTCCAATCAACGTTTTGGTCAGGTTTCAGGTCCAAGTTGTGAATCAGCTTTCCAACTACCGCAGACGTGCCAACGAACAGCTGCTGTTTCACGGAACCAGCCAGTTATGTCCATTAGGAAAAAATCCTTCAGCACCCCCGGACGTGTGCTCGCTACGAAGCTGTTCGCTTTGTTCCATCATTAAGAACTCGTTTGAAATTCGCAGATGTGGTAAGTTGAACGGATCTTGTTACCTTTCCTCACTGACAATGGTGCCCTAGGGACCAGACATAATTTTCGCCGGTAGGTTTTTCTTCACAAGGAATTGCCTTACGAGTGCTGAAGAGTCTTTTGCATAGTTTTGGCAATGGCATATACGTTACTTCATGTTCCTCGAGTACGTCTTAACTTTGACCCATCAAACTTTTCATCTGCTCATCAAGCTAACCACTGCAAGTAGAGGCAGACGACTACTTCTCCAGTCCACTTAGATCAAACTTCAGAGTACTCCTGGTCAATCGTGTCATCGTCGGGAAACCTCTGAAACGAAAATATAACGCTACCTCGTTGAACGAGCTCCCTAGTGGATATAACTCTGTGAGTTATTTCCATCCACGTACAGCGCATATCATCATTTTATTCCATAGGTGATTGGTGTCCCTGGTGGTGACCTCAACTACGAAGAGACTGTTGTCTACCATAACGATGCAATACGCCCCGCTTATGTCGTGGTGTATGACATATCTCCTGCCTCTAATGAGGCTGCTCAGCGTTCGAGACTAGGATTTCTGAAAAGCCTTTTCAAGACGCCATTAGCTTCATGAACTCGAGTTGAAAGACATTAATCATTATACATATTTATCAACAGGTCGACGAATCATAATTTAATACCAATTTCCTTCCCTTTCGTAGAGCTCGTTTCCTTCTCATTATTTGCTGTACATGATCACGTATAATGGGTTGATAGCGTCTGCCGTTGGGACAAACAACGATTTGTCCATCGGAATCTGCATGGCCATTTCTCAGTCCTCTGGATGCTCTCAAGCTCCGGCAAACATACCTCAACTGCGTTGTCGACAACCACATCACAAGCGATCATAACGCGATATGGGGACGATGTGCACGAGGTTGCAAAATGATCGGCTAGTTCTGGGTTCCTGTAGGTGTAGATACCTGCCCCGAACCTGCAGGTATGTCAATCGCATGTCCTTGTAGCATTTGCCGCGTTCTCACCTCCCCAGGTTTGCTGTTTCCCCGAACGCAAACGTTCGGAATGCTGATTTCAAGATGCAGCATGTTCCACACGACTTGAAGTCGCATAGGACAGGCTGCTGAACGCCGAGATTGCAGACACATTGCGAAGCGTGAAAGGTACGTAGTTCCTTTGCCGGACGAAGGGTTTGACTAAACTAGACATTGGTACTGATTTGGTTATGAACGGAAGAGACTGCAACTTACCTGTAGGTTGCATGTCGATTCTGAGCATCTCGTGGGAGAATAACTTCGTAAACCTTCTCTACGGACGGTTTGACTTGTGAGTCCCACTCGCTGATGAACTGGGTCCGAACTGGCATTCATCTTGGTCAGTAGCGAGATTAGGGGCTTCAGGTGAAAAGACCGTAAGTACCTTGTTTGAAGGTGGATCCATTCATATTTAGTTCCCTCATCTTCGTCTTTCCAGATCCATTCCGGTCGCAATTGATGCACAAATCTCCAATGCTACGAGGTTGGATTCCGCAAGCATCACAACCCTGTACTTCCCCTTTTCGGACGGCTTCTTTCGCATGAGTTTCAGAGCAGAAATCGGCGAAACCGGGTTTCCCGGTAGCTCTGCATCCACGTAGAGTGCATGACTTGGGATTAGGACCAGGACCACTTCGTGCGCACGTTCTGCTGCAGTATGGGTGCTTGAATCCATTCTCGACATATTTCGGTTTCTTCCCGCAAGT
The DNA here is from genome assembly GCA_013368315.1 of Tetrapyrgos nigripes. Classification (NCBI taxonomy): domain Eukaryota; kingdom Fungi; phylum Basidiomycota; class Agaricomycetes; order Agaricales; family Campanellaceae; genus Tetrapyrgos; species Tetrapyrgos nigripes. The sequence continues at coordinate 515,351 of JAACJM010000018.1, forward strand.
CTGTGGACGATCAGTCCCATCCCGTCACCATGTCGAGATAATCACATCTCTTCTCACCTCGCAAAGATCGTTGGGCGAAAGCTGAGGACGTTGTTGAGCACCCCAGTGGACGACGTGTTTGACAAAGGCAGCCATGGTGGTGGTTTAGGAGATAGAGGCGAGGGTGGGATACGCCTAAGCTTCCAAATTCAAAGCTTTAAGTACACGCTGAAGCCTCGTTGTACACATCAAGGTTCAAACGTTTTCCACGCTGATTCCGAGCATGGCCCTCCTGGTATCGATTTAAAGCTATCCTAGAACAGGTCTTTCAACCTCATCAAGTCTCCCTCTTACATCAACGACTCCTGGCGAGTCATAATGAGCGTTGCAGCAGTAGCCTCCGGTTTGCCACTGGCGTTGTCTTTTCTTCAAACCGTGGCTAATCAATACCCCGGTTTGACCAAGTCTCAGCCTACGACTACTACAACTGTCGTGCCTGCTGTTGCTCTACCTCCACCTCCTGCACCTCCGCCCCTTCCACCTCCACCTCCGGCTGCAGCTCCAGCGGCACCAGTTGTACAACCATCTGCCAATCAAACATCTCAGACATCTACCAATACTCCACCAAATAATCAGGCGAATGGAGGCACCCAGTCTGTGCCAGTCAAGACGCCTCCAGCGACGTCATCGTCATCCCTTTGCGAGGTATTATGCTCTTTCTGTTTTCCAAGCTTTTTAAAGTTCATTTCCTGTTGATTTAGAATTGTCATCTGAAGCCCAAATATTTTGATGGCACCAAGACGCACCAATACTGCTCAAAGACCTGCGCACGAGCGAAGACTGCCGCAAAAGCGTCGTCTCGCGGCCTCAATCAGAATGGTTCCGCGTCAACTAACCCAGCAAACTGTGATGTAAGTCTTCTCCTTCTTTGTTAGACAAAGAGATGCGAGTGAAATCCGTAGTTCTGTCATATCAGACCCAAGTTTTCCGGCTTTAGTTACTGCAGCAAGACGTGTGCAAGAAACTCAGGATCTTCCAATCATGGTTCATTGACAACCTCTGCATCAGGAGCTAGTGAGTCGATTTCCAATCTACATCGTATTGTGTGTATCTTACGAACGGCAGAAGGTCTTTGCCATGCTCCTGGATGCCAGAAACCCGCACATATCAACACGAATGGAAGCACTGGCGAATACTGCTCTCTAAGCCATAAGGCGTGAGTGCTTCTAAGAATCTTTCAATTTCACACTGACTTATTCACCAAAGCCTCGCCGAGTCAATATGTCTAATGTGCCTTCAAGCTCCCAAACTCGCCCAATCTCAATTTTGCAGTAGGAACTGCGAAGACGAAGCTGAAAAAAAAGGGCCGATCATTCTTGAAGTTCCTGCTGGCCATGTCACCTTCAAGAGTGGTAGGTGTTCTAAGCCTTTTTCACTTTTTGTCGCAGAAGTCTCACATAATTTCATTAGTGACTGACCAGTTCAAAGCATCTTGGAGACATCCTGGTACCATATGTCCGCCTGTCAAGCGTGTATACAAGATCATAGCCCCGAAGGCGCAGTTGACGGCATACGACACTTATCGGTACGGCATCCATTCATTTTTCTTCATGAAACAGTGGTTTTTGACTGACATCCTGCTTACTCACCTAAACAGAGCCTCCGTTGAGGCCCGAGGTCAATTCGTTGCCGCGGGACGTTCACCCGGTAATGAGAACAGGAGATGGCACGGAACTCGTCGGGAATGTCATTTGGGTGACAAAGGCCAGACTCAATTTTGCAGCTCTCTGACATGTTCCTTGTGCTGCATCGTACGTACGTCTTTTGATTTAAGTTTGTTCGGGAAGAAGACGGGTTGGGGAAGGTGAGTAAGGAAGGAAATGCCGGCGTGAAGTGTTTAAGAATGAATGAAGTCTGATGCCGGTGCGTTTGCGTTTTCCGTTTCTTTAGATTTGGCCGAGGGATATATACCTCTTCGACTTCGTCCAAGTGCGTATTAGTTGTTTAAAGCCATGGTGTAACCGAAGTAATCGTTCGTTGCTATTTCCATAGGTCGAATGACTACTCGCAGAACGACTGCAAGTCCCCTCTCAAAGCTATACTACTGAACAAGGTCGTTGTCGGCAAAGGATGCAAGATGACTCAAGATAACACTTCGCTTGTCGCACCGCCGACTGGATATGACTCTGTGAGTCTTTCAGATCATCTCTGATACTTGCTTCTCGATGTACTGACGGCGTCATTTAACACTAGGTTCTTGCAGAGAAAGGTGGCACTTTGAATTATGACGAGCTCGTTGTCTACACCAATGACGCTATCAGGCCATCTTTTCTGGTCATGTATGAAGCATAAGCTAAAGCAGTGCATTATACTATGAGTCCAAGACTGTCGTTATCATATTTATGGGGGTTTTTATACGTAGTACTGCATGTACATTGACGTTTTGAATACTATTGTAGAGAACTATCTTAACCTGCTATATATCTTCTGGTGCAGCGTTCCAACGGATTGTTATTTTCTCCTCCAGCATAGGTGCCAACTACTGACAGACAGAACTAAGGTTCGAGGCGTAGATGGGCTCTTGTTGTAGCCCTAGACCTGTGAGCTAGACCCATTTTTTAACGTTAGACTGCGAGAGAAGCTGATCGCCTTCATTTCCGCGTATCTAAAGTCTCAGCCACGACAAACTTCTACGGTTCTCGGACCTTCGCCAATGCTTGCTTAACTCCGTCTCATCTTCTGATCCGATGTAAGTGTATGCCTTCTTGGAGCACCTTCAAGCAGGAAAAAATCGAAACGTTAAAGGAAAAATTTGCTGAATTGTACTCTCAGAAACCACCGTCACAAGGCATATTATTCGTTCTGAATCACGATACAGGAGCTATCTCTTGAAGCACTGCGGTACTGGGGCCTCCGTATTAAATGACAAGGTCATAAGGATGAAATATCCTCGGTACTCTCGGACTTTTGGTGCGAGATGGGCTTCTATTGGTATTTATAACAAGTTCTTGATACATAGACTAAAGGCACCGACTCGGAAAGGCTGTTAGTCTGCTCCGAAATAGAACTAGATTGATCTGGACATTTATCGAGTCCGTTCTATCTCAGTCTCGTGAAGGCTTCTACTTCATACGAACTCACGGCGGGGATGAGTGCATTTTTGTCAGGCATTTTTGAACTGGAGTAAATGGCCGGACTACTCCATATGGGACCGTTTATATGCCGAATTTCTATATGGAGTAGCTCCGGCGCCAAGCAAAAACCCGAGATTTATTCTCATCCACAAATTTCGTTCAAATATGCACTCACACGCCGAAAAGACTAAAATATCCGCTCGACGGATAGGTGACCGAATAGACATACCAAAACAAGACATATTTGTAGCCTAGATATACGTCTAAAGAGATAATGTATCAGGAAGCTAGATATGTGAACAGGAAGTTGATATATCTGGACACTTTATGGTACATTTGATTGATCAGCAGACACATTTTGTTTTGAATCTATGAAAAGAAATACAAAAAGACCTTATTTTCGTACACATTCCGGATCATCTATCTGTCGAGCGGATATTTTTGACTGAATTGAACAAAAATATCCGCTCGACGGATAGGTGATCTGGAATGTGTACGAAAATAAAGTCTTTTTGCATTTCTTTTCATAGATTCGAAATAAAACATGTCTGCTCACCAATCAAATGACCCAAAAGGCATCCAAATATATCGAGTTTCTGTTCACGTATCTAGCTTCCTGATACATTATCTTTTTAGATGTATATCTAGGCTACAAATATGTCTCATTTTGGTATATCTATTCGGTCATCTATCCGTCGAGCGGATATTTTGGTCTTTTCGGCGTGTCATTCCTGCCGTGACTAGGTCGGACTTCATACATAGATCAGATCTAGTCTCGCGTAGCCAGACTGGCGATATACGCTTGACACTTCTCGTGTGCGTATATGTAGATCAGATCCACTTATTTTTTTCAGCCCTTGGGCGTTTCCGGACCGCGGATAGACACCCAACTTAGTTTGATGTCACTAGTGATATTCTTTGGATATTCTTGCGAGTTATCGGTGACCGCAATCTGAGCCTTCACTCCGCAATCACGAAAACTTCTACTGAGCATCAGTCACGACTACGCTAGTAGTCACACGATATGCCACGTCGCTGTTACTGCAATACAGGGCCAACTTATAGTTTACCTGAGTTATACTGTGTTTGTAGCGTAGTCGGCTAATTCACTCTCAATTCTCAATTGCACATCTTTCCTCTGAGCAGAATTTTCCGTACTTCCTGAGTGTTTATGATACCTCCTTGCAATTGGACTGTTTTTATTCTAGGATCTAGATACCAACTGACTGATATAGAGTGGTACTACCCACGCACTGACACTGGCAGGCGGGGAAAGATGTCTTATTTTAAAGTTTCTTGACAAAGGTCTAATCATCGCCGTGAGTACTTACTCATATTTCTCTTTCTCCCCACTCAACGCTCTGTGCGTAGGACTTCAGTGCTGTCCATCATTTGCCTCCGCGGCTTCAAGCGTTGACGTCTCAGGGCTACACACCTATTATGCCTCCGAGGCTTTCTTACACTCTCCGGACTTCAAACACCATTATAATCCGTCTCATTTTCCAGTCTCGTCTATTACATATTTTCTTCTTACTTCCTCAATCTTGAACAAGTTTCATAGTCTGTTTCACTTCACCTAGTAATACTTAATCTGACCCGAGAGACTCATACCTATCATTCTTCTTTCAAGTCTCGTCCCGAGTATACCCGGGGAGTCGCTGTTTCAGGACTCCCCACGATTTGCCTATTCTTTTTCTTACGAAAAATTCCCTTGGACGATCAGCAAGATAATTAGATCATTATAATCATAAGGTCATGTAAGTTTTTCTACAAAGTCTATCATGATTAATTTTTCGTGTAAGAGGTAATGGTACTAGAACGGCTGGTTTGGTTCAGAGATTCGATTCATACGGCTAACGCAAATCTGTGATGTACAGAAAGAAGTTCAGGGACCATTGGTTCTAGCAGATGAGTTGAGTTGAGTGATATGATGGATTTCGGACGCTGTAAAAAGTTTATCCGTAAGTAAAAGCCATTGAAGCAACTGATTGTAACGCCAATCGGAAAGGCTCTCACTCACGAGGTCCGGTCTCCCGTCAGTCATGCTACCAACATTCTTCACGCCAGACCCGGGAAGAACCACCATTGAACGTTGGCCGCGTATCTTTCCCAATCATCTGGGAAAAGCTTCTTCATTTGTGCGTCCTCCGCCGCCGCTCTACTCAGTCCAACTGCCAACGTCCACATCCACCATGCAGCGCATACGACGATGGCACTGCTGTTCGCGCTGAGAGGCCCGCATTCTGTAAACCAGCTTCCTTTTGTGAGGTGGGATAATCCCAGTCCCATGATCATAAGCATTGATCCTGTGTAGGCGGGATGACGAACGTATGCGTAAAATCGGGAAGTGATGAGGCGGTGGTTGGGGTGGATGGTTAAATCAAAGGTGAAGAGTTCTCCGAGGGTTCTGAAGCAGTCGAGACGTATGTAAGAGCCTAGAACGACTGCCACGGCTCCTATCACGAAGGTCGGAGACGTGTGGATATTAGGATTGGAGGATTTTGGACAGATGAGAGTCGAGGTCGGGGATAGATATGACAGCGAGAAGTGATCGGAGAGAAAATATAGCGACTCGAATAAAGCGCATATCCAAGCAACGGTCATATGTATCTGTCGAAACCTCCATTAATTGACGAATTGTAGACGAAACGACGACGTACCTTGAAGATGAAAGGGGCAATCTGAAGAATATACAGTTCATCCTTATGGTAGCGCGTCTTCTCTTGAGTTTTATTTGGAGGAGTGCAGGCCAGGCTATTCGCCAGAGCTTGCACTAGGACGAGAGATACGCGAGCGAGGGACATGAGGATTTATCTGGGTGATGGGTAGAAGGATGGAGAGTTTGCAGGATATGTATCCAACCGGTCGCCGTTTATAAAGGGGAGATGTTCTTGACTTTCTGGCAGCCTGCATTTCAGATATCAATCTGGATTAAATCTGAATAGAAAGGAATGCCATATACATACCAAAAGAAATCCGCGGTTGCTTGGCGAGGACAGGAAAACCGCGTCATTAGACATTTATAGAATCTCCTTAAAAAGCAATCTGCATACAGTGACTGGAGAAACGAGGATTACAGCTGTGGTGTGGAGTCAGAGAAGGCATCAAACTTTCCAAACGGCTGATCAGGCTCGGCTCATGTCCGGCAACAGGCGGAGTATGTCCGAAAATTAAGCGCTGTCAAGTTCACACGCGTCTTTTTCTTCTTGTCCGCCAGGTCATCGCCAGCGTTAGGTCACTCCGTGCAAGATGTCCACCACAGAATGGTCTCCTTCCACTTGGAGATCAAAGCCTGTTGCCCAGGTGCGAATTCTTGTCCTTAGTATGCATTACCACCCTCATCCATGCACCATTTAGGATGTCGAATACACAAATCAAGATCAGTTGGATAAGTCAGTTTACATGGATGTAGCTATCCCGAGTCGCTGAGGATGTTAATACGAGCAGAGTACTTCACAAACTGGGGACACTTCCGCCCCTGGTCACTCCGTCGGAGGTCTGTCGCATAAAGCTCCGTATCATGGTCAAAACGCCAACAGACCCATCTAGATCGAACGCCTTCGGTACCAACTCGGTCTTGTTCAGCATAACGAGGCGTTTCTCCTTCACGCGGGCGACTGTGCCGAGAGTTTTGATGCATGTACACATGTACGTTATCCGCAAATCTATGCAGCACGGATCTTTGCTTATTTTCGACAGGAAAACATTTCGACCAAGATCGGATTAATTCTATCTTTTTCACTCATCCTTGTTTGGGGTGGTCGTTTACCTATTGTAATCCCTTCGCCTTACAACAATTCTTGTTCTGAGCATTTGCCGTCCAGGTCCGTATCGGTCGAATTGCAGGGCAATATGCAAAACCACGAAGCAGTAAAACGGAAAAGGTTCGAGACAAAGAGGTGCTAAGCTTTAGGTGAGTGCGATCATTGCCCAGACTTGGTCACTTTCTGAATCTTACGACATAGGGGAGATAATATCAACGGGTAAGCCTTATCCCTGGCAGGACCTCCTCGATTTTGAACGGAGAATTTTTGTTCCATAGACTCGACCCTGATGACCGCACTCCGGATCCTGAGCGACTCTTACGGTGTGCCTCAGCCCTGATACCAACTCTGCTATCGCTCAATCCCCTTTCCTAGTGCATACTTTCACTCCACAACCACGCTCAACTACATTCGCGGTCTGCTCACGTCAGGTTTCGCCTCCCTTCACCATCCAAGAGACTGGTCATTGAACCACGTTCGGTCACCTTCTCTCCGGCGTGAATTCGAAAACATCGTCGATTCGCTATCGGATGCACTGGATTTTAGTCGTACTATTGGAGCTGATACAAGTGGTTTATCGTATGAGCGCGGAGGAGGGCGGGGAACGCTGGCCGAGGTTGACTTCTATACGAGGTGAGTGAGCGCTTGAGCCCTCTAGCTTTTGGTTTTGGCTTTTCTTCTCCCACCATTCTCCCATCTATTCTTCAATCTAATGTTGTATTGTATCGTCGTCCTTCGATAGGATAGATACACAGATTACATTTTGCATTTCAAATTATCTTATCTTACCCTCAATCACTTGGTACTAACGCCACCTCATGTTAGCCACGAAGGCCTCAGTCTTCCCTACGAAGAAGCTCTCACTCGAAAAATTTCCATTCCTTCGGGGATTAAATCTCGTGAACACACTAAGACTTTCGAGTCACAGGAAAGCAAAGACAGCGACACAACTACGTATTACAACACTTCAGCCCATTTCCTCTGGATTGGTGATCGTACGAGACAGTTGACTGGAGCACATGTTGAGTATTTCCGTGGTATACGGAATCCAATCGGCATCAAAGTAGGACCTAGTATGAGTGAGGAGGAGTTGGTCAGGTTGTTAGATAGTAAGTGTTACGTATGGATTTTTCGTGATCTATCTCTGTTTTTCCTCTCAACTTCGGAGGAGATAGAGTCAAGGATTGCTGACAGCTCTTTCTGTCTACCCGTGCAGTCGTGAACCCAAACAGAGACTCGGGCAGAATCACCCTGATCACTCGTTACGGCGCCTCAAAGGTAAAGTCCTCAGGGGTCGTCTCGATTTTCATTTTATTTCATTTTCCATTCCATTTTCTTCATTGTTCCTGTCATCGACACTTCACATCGCGCGTGTCAGTGGTTACTCCCCTGTTTTCGCATACATTCCTAAATACGTTTCATTGCCACCGTCGTGCTACCTTTGCTCATTGTATCATTGTATTCCTACTTATGCGTCTCGCACCTCGCTGGCGATCGATGGTGGCGCACATCGTGCTTTCGATGTGCCCCAACCACACGCATTAGTTACACATTTCAAAATATTTCAAAGGAGCCAACGTTTTCCCCTTGCATTCCTTCCCTTTTTTCTCAATTCCTCGTCGGCTTTAGGAACATTTACTTCACATTTATTCCTTGCAATTGGCTTGAGACCACTTGCGTCGTGTTTTCACAAACTGACGTGATACTGACCTCGTTCATCCTTATCCTTCTTTCTGCAGATCGAAGAGTATCTCGCCTCTCATATCACTGCTGTAAGAAAGTCTGGGCACCCAGTGATCTGGGTATGCGATCCTATGCACGGAAAGTGAGTCGGAGTCGCCCCTTCTTTTCCTTCCCGTCCTCTGTCTTCACTACAACGTCATCTATTCTATTCATCCATTTGTCCCTGCTAAACCATTTTTCCTGCCTCCTATTGGCTAACCAACGCATCTACGTACAGCACCCTAACCTCTTCCGGCGGCCTAAAAACCCGCAACTTCGGTACTATAATTAGCGAACTTACCGCTTGTCTCCGTATTCACGCCGAGAATGGATCACGTTTGGGTGGAGTCAGTTTAGAGTTTACAGGTGAATTGAACGATGAGGGATTTAGTGTGACGGAGTGTTTGGGTGGGAGTATGGAGTTGAGTGAGGAACAGCTTGGGTTGAGGTATCAGGTGAGCATGGATATGAATAAGTTGGTTGAGTCGGGATCAGAGAATGTCGAGGACCGGATGGATGGGGGATGTCTGCGAGAGGCAGATGATCATGACGAGCAAATGGTCAGGATAATTGATATCCACCAAGATGTCATGAGGTTGCCAAGGCGCTTATTCGAGAATCAAGGCGGACAACCGGATGGACGATGTCTACGAGCGGACTGATGATTGTGACTAGTACTCAATGGTCTCCTCCAAGATGCCATGGGGTTACCGATATCTACGGAATATGTTTACTAATATGCCTTCTTTCTTTCTAGTCGTTCTGTGACCCTCGACTCAATTTCGAGCAAAGTCTAGGTAGGTCTTGACCCTTCCTTGCTTTCTTGACGGACCGGATGGCTTGTATTCATATTCATCATTCTCTTCTTCACAGATGTAGCCTTCCTCATTTCAAACCACTTCAAGAAAGAATTAAAAAGCTCGCGCAAGTTGAAAGAGGGCGAGGTGGATTCCTCGGAGGTTTTGTACTCTGAGCTGGGTGGTAAAAAACGGGTATGAAACTATCAATTTGGAGAATTCTGGGAATCTTGGAATAATTACGATGGAATACGATGGCGTACAGATTGGAAAAACCGTAATACGAAATGCTTCGATGGATTCATATGTCGTTGAATCATGCTGCAAGAAGCGTCGGCGGTGAAAGGGTGAAAGGAGAGTTCGAATTCTCTTCATATTCATTGAAGGCATCATGATTAATGCTTCGCAATTGCTGTGAAAGTGCTGCGGCCTCATCTCATTTTTATCCAGATCGTTGCTACTTACTGCCCGAACGAGTATTCTCTCAGTGGCGTGTCCCACTCATTCTCAACTTCTTTGGAATACAATTCCCCTGCAACTTTAAAGTTGTATCTTTCCGACTCAGCATTCGTTGGAACAAATGACTCAAGCGAACGTCAATTCTGAGAAAATTTAGTAAAGGTCATAAGATAAGTGACCATGCGTGTGCTCAAAATTGGCCTCAAAAATGGGCTAATCGTTAAGTCCACAACGAGATCAGAAAGCCAGACCACGGACGCGTAGCAAGTAAGTTACGCGGTAAGTTTCATTTAGAGCTTGTCCCCTTCTCGTTTGTCCTCTCACATCGTTGATAATCTTACTAAGGCTAATCCTGGTTACTACAGCCGTCCCATAGCCTGGAGACGCTCCCGTAGGGAGCACGGGAGCGGCTGGTTTCCAGTCCACCTATGACGTCGCAGAACTTGGACCCAGGTAAGGACCAGCGCACCATAAGAGAGAAAGAACACCAAGGTAAGCTAAGTACTAGTGGAGCTCCCGCTCGCTTTTCCCCAATTCGTTAAGCCAAAGACTTAGATTGAACAATGAAATCCACACCAAACGCCCCGACAACCATACCTATACAAACTGGTGCGTTGTTATCCTCTACTAGAGTTTATGCCAAGTACTTGGCCAAACCTGACTCCTGACTCACGTTTGACCGTGATAAACTTGTCACTTATACGCAGCATTACCAGACGAGGAATACGACATCGATCTCGGTGCCGAGTCTCACAAATCTCTCTTGCACGAAGATATAGCAGTAGATCCTGGATCTCAGAGTCCAACGTCCCTACCTTCCGCTTCCTCTGACCACTCGCACTCGGACGGATGGAAAGCTGCCGGTATCGCCGTGCACACCGCCGTCCCCTCTCGCTCACGAAACTGGCATTCCCATTTGTTCTCGCAGAAATTGAAAGAGGACCAAGAAAAGCAGAAAAAGGTGCAGATGCAGAAAGTGAAAGGGATCGGGGGGGGGGGATGAGAGGGTGTGGGATTTGATGAGTGTCAAATGTTTTTGGTGGCTGTGGCTTTGACTGACGTATCTATTCTTGGACCTGGACCTCTTCTTCTCAGTTTCGACCCCGCCTTCAACGCATGTCGGACGCCATGCTGTAAGACGACTTATTATCTAGAACATATAACCGACATGAGTGCTCCGTGTTCCATATCTTCTTCCTTCAATCGTCGCTCGCCTTCGTCCGTAACACTGACTCTCCTTCTCTTACATGCAACTCAATCTCACTCTTCGACCTTCTGGTTGTTGATCTCCATCTTTCATCCTCTTAAACCTTCAAAGTGGCTCACTGGTGCATCCTCCCCGGGTCTCTGTCCCTCATGCGAAACGCCCTGTGAGATGCGTGGCAAGGACGTTTTAACTACCTCTGCCTCGGTTTCTGCCTCCTCTAAGGACTATTCCTCCTCCTTGGTGTCTGTACCATTCCAGTCCTCTATCAACACTAACGCGAAGCCAATTACCTCGAGCCTCGGCCCCTCTCCGCTGTCTGCGTCTGTCATTACAGCTAATTTGAGTCGGATTGCGGAGCCCGTTTATCATCCTCTGATGGAAAGTATGGTTGATACTGGGGGATTAGGCTGAGAGAATAGAATGTGGATTGAGTATGTGCAAATTAACTATTTCATGATCATGATGTTGCGATGTTGACGCCAAGTTAGACGAGGCAGGGAGTGAATCGAAAATGGACAACGAATATCATGATTCGTAGATGGGGATGGGGTTGGGGACGATGACGGTGATGGTGATGGTGCTGCCCAATGCGACTCGGGCTCGGGGGGAGAAAGTTGAAGATGAAGATGAATGGTGAAAGGGAAAGGGAAAGGGGATGATGGGAAGATTTAGAATACTGTAACTTAGTCGAAGAGACACATTGATATGTAGTATACTAGCAAGGTTATTGAGGCACCGAGCATCTGATATCCTGTTAAAATGGACGTGCTCGCAAGAAGTAAAGCTTCCTTAGCTCAGTTGGTAGAGCGCGAGTCTCATAGGTCATGTCAGGATCATTCATTCATTCATTCATCCCTGCTGCTGTCGACCTCCAGCTCAACCTTCCCGTCCTCTACCTCATATCTTATGGTGCGTAGTCATTGCCGTCTTGATGCTGACATCTTTGGTGTACAGATTGTGAAGTTTTTATGAGGTCTCACCATCTCACATCTGAGACCTCTCCGACAAACACTCTCTCCTGTACTTTCAGTGCGCCTCTAGTCTGAGAGGTCCTCACACCCCTTCAACACTTCCCTGCTCTCCCTTTGACATCTTCCAGTGTCCTTGTTACAAAATCTATTGTTGCCAAGCTGCTCAACAATACCTCTACTAGACTCCCAATCTTCCTTCTTCACTCCTGTGTGTTGACAGTACCTCAAGACTTCTCCCCACTTCCTGGTCCCTTTCACCCCTCCAATCTCCCATCCTCACTCCCTCCACTGCGTACACTGCGTCATCTCTCTTCATCGCAGCTGGTGTCTCAGTATCTATGACTTCTGCCAGTGACGTCAGCAGTCCAAATACCTGAGGCTTTCCACCATCCGCCCATCTTTCTGGATCCCATGAGGCCTAGGCCATCAAAAACAGTCTCGGACGACTGGACTGCAGGGGGGCATATGCTCGTCTGCAGGGCTTTTGGATAGGGCTTTCAGATTGCCTCACTTTCTTTCCCTGCTGCTTATCTTTCCAGTGCAGCACCCATTCCTACAGTCTCCACCACCATCTCCTCCACTGCTGTTGATATTCAGCCTTACGTCTACAGCATTTCTCTCCCATCCATCTCTTTTGTATCTTTTTCTCTCTACATTGTTTTGTAGGTTGCATGTACTTGTACAGTAGTAGTAGTACTTACTGTAATAACTCAAATCCTGCTTACTAACCTTTCTTTCAGCATATCCTTACTTCCTCCAATGGTCCTATCCCATTTTGGGTCAAGACAATGCCACACTGTCTCTGCACCTTCACATTGAGACATTGTCATACTGTCTCTGTGTTGTACCAGTGCTTCAGTGTTGTAGATGCCCTACACTGCCTGCAAGGACAATTGGCCCTATGACACTGTTGCTTGCCCTGCAGTATCCAGTAATTGGGTCTACATAGAGCTAATGAAGCAGCAACTAATCAGTGTAGGGTGACCAGTCAATGGAGCTCACCAAGTAGAATGCTGAGGAGAAAGCTTGTAGAGCTTAGATGCGAAGTGCTTGAAGAGCAGATAGAACTAGATATTGTTCTGTAGTAAATATGACTTTACATAGAGCTTTTATACTAGATAAAGAGCATGTAATTACTAATATCTAAATTGTCCATGGACATACTTGGAGACTAAGAGAATACTGCCATTGGCCATATTGCTATCTACAGAGATATCACTATATACTAAGAGATAAGAGTAATGTCTGGAGAGTGTCCTGGAGGACTAGCATACTTATAGCTATGTAGAAGTTTCATAATAACTCCATATAGAATCATAGTTACTATACATGGAAGGTATATATTTCAACACTCCCCCTTGCTTTAGATGTGGACTTAAGTGCAGCATTGTAAGTGCACATCAAGGATTAATTGATTCTTGAATGAACATATAAATCATGGAGTGCGAGTAGTATCCACTCTAAAATTTAATGTGAAAATCTTGAGTTGTTTCCAACCCATAAGTAGTTCATATTGTATTTAAGAATCAAAGAACAGTCCTAACTCATTTTGGAAATTGAGAAACTTAATGTGACCAAGATTCTTTGTAAGAAGATCTGCACGATTTTCGTTTCCAGGAGTAAAGTAGAGTTTGATCTCTTTAGAGTCCTGAATCAGTTCTTGTATATAGTGGTAATGTATATCAATATGTTTCGATCTTGATTCAGTAATAGGATTTTGACTCATAAAGATCAAGCCTTGATTGTCACCAACAATAGGAACATGATCTAATTTGAAACCAATTTCCTTCAGCAAAGTTTAATCCATAGAGCCTGTTTCACACATTCACAAAGTGCCATGTACTTGGCTTCAGTGGAGGACAATGCAACAGTTTTTGTTTTCGACTTGACCAGCAAATTGAGCCCTGTGCAAGCTCAAATATAAAGCCAGTTTGTGAATGATGATTATCTCAATCTTGTGCCCAGTCACTATCACAAAAACCTATAAGACCACTTTGTTTAGATCCATCATAGATGAGTCTATAATGTTTCATAGAAAGTAAGTATCTAATGATGTACATAGCTTTCTTTAGATGGTCTGGGGAGGGATTTGCTGAATATGACAATCATTTGATAACAGCAAAAGCTATATCAGGTCAAGTACCAAGCATAGATAAAGAATTGAGCCAATCACTTGTTGGAACAAAGTTCTAACTTTGGTATCAACATTACCATCATGTGCTAAAGGAATATATGATTGTGTGTTTCATATTTTCAGTGCCAAAATGTTTGATGACTTTATCTAAATAGTCTTCTTGATCGAGAGTAAGAATTCTTTTCTTTCGATCACGTTCTATGCGCATGCCTAAAAATTCCTTTGCATCTCTGAGATCATGAGATTCCCATTTAGCCATGAATTGATTCATCAATCTGCTTAACAACTGCAAATCTGAACCCATCCATAATGCATCATCTACGTATATAATGGCTGGCATCTGAATGTAAGTGCTTAAAGCCTAAAGATTGCATATATTTTGTGCATTCAGTCCACCAGGCTAAGCTTGCTTGTTTCAGACCATAAAGTGCCTTGCGTAACCTCCAAACCTTGCTTCTGTCCTGATCAACAAAACCATCAGGCTGTGTCATATAGATTTCTTCATCAAGAAGTCCATAGAGAAAAGCACTTTTGACATCTAGTGCCTTAATCTCCATGGCAAGTAACAGTCTAACTGTCTCAAAGCAGACTACTGGACTGAATACATTGTTATAATCAGTTCCTTCTGTCTGGGAAAAACCCTTTGCAACAAGTCATGCACGTTTTGTTTTGTTTTATTTTATATTGAATACCCAATGACATTTGACTGGTTTACGACCTTTGGGAAGATCTACCAATTTAAAGACAACTCATTTTTTCAATTGATTAATCTCATACTGACAACCTTTGTTCCATTGCTTCTTAAGATCCTTTGGAGCATTCCTGAAATCATCTGTTGATGTCCAGTGCTGCACAAAAGTCTTATTATCCCAATAGTCCATCAGATCTTTCTTTATTCTATTTGTATCTTTATGTTTTGTATGTTTTGGATATAAAAAATGTTCTGGATATTTTAAAAGAGCTTTTGGATCTGGATCTCTATTGGTATCATGTGTCAAGTCCATGTGGATACCCAATGCTAGGAAACATCAAGGACCCGGATGGAAGTCTTGAGTGGATTGGATGGAGATTCTGAGTGGATCCAGATAGGAAAGAGCTTATAAAGATAAATAGGGATTTCAGTCGGAAAGACTGGGAAGCTCTAGGGAACCATTGAGGAAGGATAGGAGACCAGCTTTGTCGATTTTGCACTTAAGCTATCTACTACAAACTTGCTAGCTTAAGTACTACTTCGGAAAATATCGGAATGAAGAGGAGTAAGATAGGGATGGTTCGGAAATGAAGGAAAAGCACATGGTGCTATTGGAGATGGATGGAGTACTGCGGAATGAAGTGGAAACAAAGTGGAACGATGTGGAAACAAAGTGGAGTAGGTTTGGAGATTAGATACGAGTTGTCTGGTAGTTATCTGAAATGAATCACGGGTTCCCGTTGTGGAGATTAATAGTGGAGCTCGGATATGAAATCGGAAATGAATGTGTGAATAAGGAAAAGGGAAAAGATCGGAAAGCGATAGACTGTACCGGAAAGCCATAGGAAAGTACAGGAAAGTGCATAGATCTTACATCATGGTGATATGGATATTCATCCAAAAAGGCAATAGGAGTATTGTGAATAAAAAGAGGTGTTGCAGAGGAACTTCCTTGCTTTTTATTTACAAATGCCTGTGATAAGAGATAATTTCATAACCATACTCCCCCTTCTTGTACATGTTGTTTTAAAACATCTTGTTCAAGAAACTCCACAATTTCTCCACTAGGTCCTGCTTCTGTTTCAGATTGATCTTCATTGTCACTCTCTTCTCTGACTTGAGAAGTAGATGGAGCTGGATCTGTTACAGTTTGTGAACGAGTAGCACGAGATTGAGAATGAGTCACTCTAGTCCATCCACCATGTGGTATATCTCTACTATGTTGCATGTTCGGATCTGTAATTCTCCAATTTGGTCTAGATTGACAATCTGAAGATCTAGTTTGATCTGAATTAGGTTCTCTATTTTTAAATCTACCAGTAGTTAAGTCAACGTTACGTGGATTAACTGGTTGAGGACCTTGTACAGGTACAGGATCAGCAGGTACTTGAGCAGGTGGTTCTGGTGCAGGTGGTGGAGTTGGTTCACAAGATTGTATAGATTCTGTTTCAGAGTCATTTGGATCAGAAGGTTGGTGTGCACCAGAATTATGGTCATTGGAACTATCATCCGAACCATTTCCATCATCAATATTTTGATGATCACCATTACCTCCATCAGGTGGTGGACCTTGATCATCAAAAAGATCTTGGAACAGGTCATCTAAATCGAGGGGTACTACAGGTTCAGGCAGGAGATTATTTGTACCCTGTTTGTGCAAACTGTGCATAAGTTCAGAAGGTTGGGCAGGTTTGGTGGATTTGTCGCTTTCTTCTGTTTCAGATGATAAGACTTGTGGAAACCATTTCTCTATGAAGAGTGCTTGTGGACTAACAAAGAGTGAATTGTCACGTTGCATGAACAACCAGGCTTTAGAACCTTTTTCGTAACCAACAAAGATCATCAACTCTGATTTGGGGGAGAGTTTATTTACTCTTTTCTTTTCTGGAATGAATACATATGCAGCGCATCCACAAGAATGGAAATATGATACATCTGGTTTCTTTGAGTACCACAATTCAAAAGAAGTCTTCCATTTGAGTTGTTTTAATGGTGTGCGACATGCTACAAAAGTAGCAGTAGCAAGAGAAAATTCCCACCAAGAAGGAGGTTCATTTGCATGGTGTTGCATGGATTCTGACTTCTCATTGAGTGTTCTAATTATTCTCTCAGCACAACCATTCTGTTGATGTATGTATGGAGCTGATTTTGTCGTCTAATACCTTTTTCAGCAAGAAAGTTGTCAAAATCTTCATTCATGAATTCTGTCCCTAAATCTTATCATAACGTCTTCAGTTTTTTGCCAGTAGACTGTTCTGCCCAGGCAAGATACATCTTAAAAGACTTAAAGACACCAGACTTCCTAACTAATAGGAAGGTAACAGGGAAAGAACTAAAATCATCTAGAAAGACGACAAAATACTCGTACTTGTGATATAATATAGATGGTTGTTGTTTCACATCTGTATGCACAAGTTCTAATACTTCAGTAGCTTGTTTTTCTGATAAGGGATAAGATTTTGATGGAGTCTTGCCTAAGGCACAGCCTTGACATACACTACGTGGTTTTGGTACTTTAAATGGTTTTAAGCCTTTAGTATTTTCAATGATATGACTTTCCACTTCCTTTCCAGAATGTTCATAGCAGTTATGCACAATGTCATAATCTGATGACTCAGTAGAAGACGAACCTGAAACAGCTTTCCATTTCTTAGAAGAAGACGATGCTTTGGTATGATGAACAATAGATGTAGGTAAAGGTAAAGTGCGAATAAAGTTGGGATTTAACTATATATCATGAAGTTGAGTGTTTAGGGTAACACCATCAGTGCGCATAATAAATTGAGCAGGAGTAGGCCAGTAACCTCTTTCATTCAAGGAAGGAGGCTTTGAAGGGACGGCTGTGGAATCCATTTATGATTGTGCATATCAGAGAAAGCTTTATTCATGATATAACAGCAATAATACTCAATGTCAAGAACGCTGTCACTTAGCAATTAACCACCCAAGCCACACAATGAACAAGATAGATTGACAAGATATAAGAGGTGAGAGAGATATAAAGAGATAATGAAGACGAGAGAGAAACGAGTAGCTGACTATGCTCGACACTGCACTGTACTAGGAGCGGAGTGGAGACGAAGTGAACAGACTAAAGAACTAACTACAAGCCCGTTGGTATATATGTGAAAGAAGTGAATAGAGAGTAAGTGAATAAGTGAGAATGTCCATGGAGATAGGAATCGGAGGAGATAAATGATGTACATGTCAGATCAAGAGATGGTAACTGTAGACAAGGAAAATGATGATGAGAGTATGAAAGAAATGAATAGTAGTCCATGGAGTTAAGAAAATAAATAGGGAAGAGCGGTGATTCGTGACACTACCCCCTTCTTATGACGAGCTTACCCCAGAGCTCGTTCGCCAATTAACGTAATACCTCCTCCAACTGTTGCAGAGTTTTCGTGTTAACTCTGATTCTTCTGGCCATGTTTCGGGCCCCTGCTCTGTGACCTCTCCCCATCCGGTCGGGTTGGTCACTGACCCCCAGACCGATGGATCAGACTGCCAGTCTGGTTGGGTCCATCCATCATCGTCATCCTGTTGAACAACGTGTGCCCCCCATATAGTTGTGTCCCCCCATCCGATGTTTCCCCTGTGTTCCGCTCGGAGAGACGTCCGTTGAGCTACACATCTAGCCCTATGTCCCTGTCCTAATCTGCATCGGGTTCCTCCATCTTCCCCTCCCCATGTACACTGTTTGACCCCATTATGTTCTCCTGGGTGTCCTATCTGGAGTCAACATCGTCGTCCGGAGCGTTGTCCGTACATGCAACGGCGTCCGTTGGATCGTTGCCACCACTCAGGTTGCCATGATTCTGCAGTGGTCATTGTCTGGGTGTTGGTTGTGAGGGCGGTGGTGGTAGTGGTGGACATGTGGTCTATGATATCAGAGGTTTTTAGGAAGTGGTAGGGCCGTTGGATGTAATGTGGAGTGTGGTTGTGCTTTTTGATTCTCTGCTCGAAGGTGGCTTTTTAAAGTGTTTTCTGAATGGGTGGGGGCCTGACCCCATTAACATTTGACAGTAAACGCCGTCTACTTGTGTCGGTACGCCTGTGGGTGTTCCTGATGAAATTTCTCAACCATGTCTATTACGTTTGACAGGTTGGATGTGGGAACCCAAGAATTCTCAGAGTCAGGGTAATCTAACCATTTGATCAGGTATTGAGTCCCCTTTCTATTCCTGGTGGGTTTTGAGTCGAGTATCTTTTCCACATCATAGTCTTCATCTGCATCCAGTAATTCCGCAGGTGGTTCAGGGTAATTAGGTCCATGTGCGTCAGTCTCAACGTATGGTGACAGTAGCGATGCATGAAAGACGGGGTGTATTCGCCAGGTCTTTGGTAATTTTAACTTGTAGTTGACCTGGCTGATTACTTCAATGACTTCGAATGGCCCATGATGACAATCAGACAACTTAGCTTTTGGTTTTGTCATTTTTAGATTTTTCCTGTCAAGTAGTACTCTATCCCCAACTTTGTACCCTTTCCATGGTATAGAGTGGTTTCCGTGCTGATTCTTCATGGTCTCTGCCGCTGAAGATAGACTGGCTTTAAGCTCTTCTCTGAGTTGGTTGAGGTTTTCGAGTCGTTGTTCGACTGTTGGTAAGTGGGATGTCGGGTTGAACGCTGGGAAGAACCACGGTTGATATCCATGTAAGAGTTTGAACGGCAATTTTCCGGTTGCTGAGTGAATTCTAGTGTTATGGCTAAACTCTGCATATGGTATGTAATCCACCCAGTCTTCCTGTCGGTAATTGCAGAAGATCCGTAAGAACTGCTCTAGTGCTTGATTGTATCGTTCCGATTCTCCATCGGTCTGTGGGTGATAAGCTGTGCTCAGGGCTGATTTTACTCCGAGTTTTTTGTGGACTGCGGCCATCACTTTGCTAGTGAACTGTGGTCCTTGGTCGGAAATCATTTTATCCCACAGTCCATATCGCCGCCATGTGTGATCAAGCAGGAGATTGACCATACTGTCACTATCAATTGTCTTTGTGCACGGTGATATAATGACAGTTTTTGTTGACCTGTCAACGACAACATGTACTGCATTGAATCCTTTGCATTCGGGGAGATCCGTAAGAAAGTCCGTTGTGATAGTGCCGAAGGGTCGTTCTGGACTTTCAGTGGGTACCAAGGGAACTTGGGTCAGGTTATTATTTGGTTTCATCAGTTGACATTTGGCGCAGCCGTTTACGTAGTCTCTGACAAATACTGACATACCTGGCCACCAGAATTCTCTGCTGACTAGTTCATAGGTCTTGTATCTCCCAGGGTGTCCCGCTGCCAGAGAGTCGTGGTGTAACTTTATGATGTCTCGTCGGAGATTGTTGTCGGCTGGGACATAGATTTTTCCACGGAATAGTATAATCCTGTCCTCGTAGTTCCATTCCTGTAGATTTTTTACCAGAGACCATGGTCCGTTTCATAGGATGACGTCGAGGGCACTCACTACTTCAAGGTCCCTTTTGGGGGACTCTTTGATTCTTCGTTGTAGTTTTGTGTCTCCTATGGCAGTTACAGCCCCCTGTCTGGTTGCTCGGATATGGAAGAACTTAGGGTCAAGCAAAACCCTGTTTGCATTGTCGTTTTCTATCCCAATTCGGTGGTCTGGTTGTCTGGACAATGGATCAGCTTTGTTAAGGCTTCCCGGTTTATGGAGCAGGGAGAACTCAAATCTAGTAAGGAACAGCGCCCATCATGCTTGTCGTCGGCTAAGTTCTGAGCCGTCTGGAAGTATGTCAGGTTGTGATGATCAGTCAAGATCTTGATGGAGTGTGGGGCTCCTTCTAGGTAATGTCGCCACGCTTCCAGTGCCCATATAATCGCAAGTAACTCTTTGTCATGGATGTCGTAGTTTCGTTCCGTCTCGGAGATATAGGCTACTGGATGCCATCAATTGTCGTCTCCGGTTTGCATGAGTATTCCCCCTGTTGCATATTCCAATGCGTCAACTTCTACTCGATATGGTTTGGTATAATCGTGGAAGTGAAAGCCGCTTTGAGGGTTCGGAAGGCTTTCTCTGCTGGTTATCCTTCTTGGTTAGGTTGAACAGTGGTTGTGCGATTTTTGAAAAGTCTTTGATGAATCGTCTGTAAAAGTTTCTGAATCCCAGGAATGCTTGTACTTCCTTCACTGTTTTTGGTGTTGGCCAATCGATTACTCCTGCTACCTTGGCAGGGTCCATTGCTAAGGTGTCATGGGAGACGATAAGACCTAAGAAGTCGACCTTATCAGTTTCGAAAGTGCATTTTTCCGGCTTCGCATATAAATCATTGTCCTGTAAGCGTTGTAACACCCTTCGTACGAGTTTACGGTGTTCTGATAAATCATGGGTGAATATGAGGATGTCATCCATATAAATAATGACCTTCCCTTGATCAATGAGATCCTTAAAGATTGTATTCATCATTGCTTGGAAGGTTGCGGGTGAGTTCATAAGTCCAAAGAACATGACTGTTGGTTCAAAAAGTCCTCAATTGGTCTTGAAGGCGGCTTTCCATTCGTCCCCTTCCTTGATCCGGACGTTGTTATATCCCCATCGGAGGTCGATTTTGGAGAATACATGCGCGTTTTTGAGTTTGTCAATCAATTCTGGGATAAGTGGTAAGGGATACGCGTTCTTTATGGTGCCCTTGTTCAGCTCTCTGTAGTCCTGTACAGGTCGTAGTTTTCCATCCTTTTTCTTGACGAAGAAGAAAGGACTTGCCATGGGTGACTTCGATGGTTTAATGTATCCTTTTTTAAGATTTTCATCTAGGAAAGAGTCTAACTCGGTTTGTTCGTTGGGTGATAGAGGGTATGTTTTTGCATGTTTGCGGTTGAAAGTCTTCTTGCAGTTCGATTGCGTGGTCCCAACTGCTTTGTTGGGGTAGACGTTCTGAGGTTTCTTTATCGAATATCGACAAGTAATTGTGATATTGTTTGGGGATTCGTTCTTCCAGTGATGTCGGTTGGTCTGTTGTTGGTTTGTTTTCAGCGATTTGTTGTGCTTTTGTAAAAGCTGCTCAAATACTCAGCTTGGTTCCTAGAATGATATCGTGTTTACCGATGTCCGTAATATAAAATTCGGAAGTTTCCTCGTGATACGATTTTCGATCCTGTGTATAGATCCGTAACTTTTAGATGGTGTAGTGTGTCACCCATCCCATAACGTTTTCGGATCCATCAACATTTTGTACTGGGAAGGGTTCTTCTATGGGGATTTGATTCAGATGATGTTTTTGAGCGAAAGTGTTGTTGATAATAACTCCTTCTGCTCCGCTGTCCAGTAAAGCGATTGCGTCGATTTTTTGTCCAGTTATTTTACCGATTAATTCTGTTTCTAGTTCTATCGAGGAAATCTGTCGATTCCGAGTGATTGCTGTGATTCTTAGCTTAGATGGGAATTGTGGCTTACAAAAGGGTATAAGGCTCGTGTATTGCCTATTTTTTACTGGTATATATGTCCACATTCCTCCTGACGACGTGACAGGGGAGGTATTCAAAAATCCGATTCTGTTATGAGGTCCTTCAAGTAGCCTGTTGCCTTCTCCCTTTCTTCCCCAGATAACGCCCTGACTTTGGCAGTGAATTCTTTGGCAATCTCCTTCATGGTGGTATTGGTTCCCAAGGGTGAAGGTTCGGTAGTAGTTGCCCTGATTGAAGGTTTCCCGGTCGTGTTGTCTGAATTACTCGTGTTGGATCTAGGGAACATAGGGCAGTTGAATGTAGTATGTCCTAGACCGCGACAGCCGAAGCATTGTCCCTCTTTCTTCATCTTTTCCCTTTCCTCGTTTGTCAGTTTAGGTGGGTATTTAACTTTTGGGGATGCACCTGGGTTATTGTTCTGAAAGGCATTTACTTCCATGCTTCTCGTTCGACTACCTCCTGTCTTCTGTGACCCTTTGGTCTGTCGTTCTCCGTCCCCTCGTTGTTTACTCCATAGAGCCTTCTCGGCCTGCCTTTCTACCCAAATCATATGTTGTTTAACTGCAGCCCTTTGTAGAGTTTCGAGGTTTCTGGGTTGGGGTTGCAGGTAGGAAATTCGGTCTGCCAATCCTTTCGGGAGTCCTTTTCGATAGTACTTCATTAAACCTTTGTTGTTATAGCCATTATCTTTCGCGTATAACTCGAATTCGGAATTGTACTTATCAATATTCGCCAATGCTCCTTCCATCCTTATGACCTCTATCTTTGCTTGTGCTTGTGTCTTTCGGGATGTTGGCTTGAAGTCATGTAGGAATTGTTGTTTTACTTCTTGCAACATCCACTTCTTCTTCTTCTTTGACTCTGGTGACGAGTCTTCGTCGGTGCTCCAATACTCCTCGTTGCTATCACTGAAATCATCGTCTTCTTCATAGATTTTCGCCATCATATTGTGAGCCCATCGCCCCGCTCTTTCTCCCATGAAGAGTGTGAGAAATAGTGCTATTTTCTTGTTTTCTGTGGGGTACACTCCTTCGTTAAGTCGGACGTAGTTGTTGAACTCGGCTAACCAATCCTTCACCAAGTTTCGTTCTCCTGTAAATTTTTCCGGTTTCAATCCCCTTTCCTTCGCAGTTTTATTTGGGAGCTGGTCATCGTCAGAGAGGGTATCGGCATCAGCAGGGGGTCTGTTTGTTCCTCCTGCAGCGGCGGTGGCTGAGGCAGGTTCGTTATGTTCAGACATTCCAAGGTTAGAGAGGATGTTCTGAAGATTGATTATTTGGTGGGGAGGAACGGATATGGGTTCTTGAATTGCACTGGGTGTACTATCGGATGGAGATCTCCTAAGGGGACTTTGTGGTTCGACAGGGGAGAGTGGATGTTCTGGTTCGGGAGTAGGTTCTGGTACCTCGTGTTGTCCAGATGATTGTATAGGTTCTAGACCGTATCCTAATTCTGTTTGAGTGAGGACTCGATTGTGTATAGAGAGTCGGTATGGACACAGATTGTTTTGACAGTTGCCCCACTGGTGGTTAATCGAAACATGGTAGTCTTTCTGTCATTGGGGGTGGTATGCGTGGGGTCGACAGATACAGGCGAGGGCGATAGGTGAGGAGATACGACTAGGGATTCGGGATGCAGTGTGTGATTGTGATTGGGTTCTAGGATTTCCGCTTCTGGACATACACTAGTGCCACTCTTCAGATTCCGAGAATAGGTGTTTCCACTGGTCGATGGGTAGGTCTTCCCAATGGAATCCTTGTCGATAGTAGTCGTTTATTCTGGGAAGTTGAGTTTGGTAATACCTCTTGCGCTCTTCTTGACAGTGTTCTAGGATGTTGCTGTCTTTGTAGTTGTCGTGACTGAACCAACAAGGAATAGAAGCGTTTCCGAGTCGAAAGAAGTAGCAAGTGTCTATGACTGCCACATAACATGGGGATGTGTTTTCAGGGGATATCTTTATTCAGAGGTATTCGAAGATGGTTACTTCACCTTTGGCCCACGTTCTCTTGTTCAGTCTGACCCAGTGGTTATCGAGTGCGATGGTGTGTTTTTGTACTGTGCTTTTAACTTGTTGTGAGTAGTCTTTGAAGCTGTCTGAAGCCTCAATCTTATAGCAGTATTCGGGTGGGGGTTGAACTTGTAGGTTGTCGAGAAATGGTTCAAAGTTGAGAGCCAGTGTGTATGATTGGGATTTCAATTACAGAGTCGGTCGACCACCCTACTTGAATCAGCGAGTCTGGTTTTATGTCTCGAAACTGTGTAGACGAAAGATGACCTCGTGCAACAACTCCTTGAGATTGTTCACACCTGCCAACCTGTGAGGCTCCTCACACAGGGTAGTGTTGATGGGCTTGGGGGCACTGTAGGGGAAGGATAGGGAATAGGAAAGTCCGGTAATACGGAAGAGTTTGTAGTGGTTGCGGGTTCTGTTTGTGAGGTGGGTGTAAGAGAGTCTGTTCAAGTGTCAAGAATGCTGTCACTTAGCAATTAACCACTCAAGCCACACAATGAACAAGATAGATTGACAAGATATAAGAGGCGAGAGAGATATAAAGAGATAATGAAGACGAGAGAGGAACGAGTAGCTGACTATGCTCGACACTGCACTGTACTAGGAGTGGAGTGGAGACGAAGTGAACAGACTAAAGAACTAACTACAAGCCTGTTGGTATATATGTGAAAGAAGTGAATAGAGAGTAAGTGAATAAGTGAGAATGTCCATGGAGATAGGAATCGGAGGAGATAAATGATGTACATGTCAGATCAAGAGATGGTAACTGTAGACAAGGAAAACGATGATGAGAGTATGAAAGAAATGAATAGTAGTCCATGGAGTTAAGAAAATAAATAGGGAAGAGCAGTGATTCGTGACACTCAACCTCTTCCTCAATTTGTTTCTGAATGGGACAAATTGTTCCTTCATGAGCAAACCATTGGTTTGTCATATTTCCGTCACCATTGAGATCCTCTTTTGCTTGAAGATAAGGTTCTGTATGAGTGCCATCAGAATTGTATGTATAATCCCAAATTTCAGCTAGCTTACTGGTCATATGATGACGAGCTTCTACTTGGAGAAAACTCTGAAAATCAACTGTCTCCTGTGCAAGTTCATTGATCATGAGTCTCTCATAATGAGTAAGAATGAAGTAACCCGAAATCGTTTGTGGTCTGACCTGTTTAGCTAAGTTCCGCTTTACTCTTTCCTTCAAAGAAGAGTCATTGTTCTTGTCAATAAAGAGATCTGATTGAACAATCAGGAAATGATGATAAGGAAGAAGTTCATAAATAGACTGCTCACATTTCTCCGGTTGATAATCAGTGTCACTGATTTCGATTGGATCTAATGTAGCATTTATAAAAGGATTTGCCATAAAAGCCGGTACCATCAAAGGAGCATCATCATTGGAATCTGAATCAGCTTCTACTTCTGGATTAGCTAAATTTGCAGCACCTTTTTTGGAGCCCTTCTTCTGACTGTGATGAGTTTTCTTCTTCTTATCTCCCCCTTGATTCACATCACCTGTTGAAACATTATTAGAAGGTTCCTTAGGTTTGGGTTGCTTACCCTTACCCTTGTTTTGGTTCTTCTGTTTAGAAGATCCAGCCTTCTGGGTGTTCCAATTGGGTGCAGAATCAAAATTTTGTCTATCTCCAGTGATGCGTGTAAGAAGAGAGGATTCTGATGATTGACCAGTGCATCATTTATATTCAACAAGAATAAGTCATTCCACATGTGCCATAGTCAGGTCCTTTGGTACAATAGTGGCAAGTGTAAATTGGGCATAGTTTCTCCCAGATTGTGGAATGCGATCCATCAGGAAAAGAGTCCTAAACTTGTCATCAACTGTAAATCCATAAGTTTTGAGACATGTGAGAACTGCTCCCAGAGTAGCGATCTGGTTTGCAGGGTCTTTCTTCTCAGCAAGCATCCAAGACATGAATTCTTTAAAGTCTAAGAACCAAGATGTTGGACCAGGAGTACTGTACTTCTTGTCTATCTTTTCCCAAAGCATAAACGAGGTCCAATCACCTTTAGCTTTAGCACAAGTGTCCTCTTCTACTTCATCTTTCATGAACTCTCTCATCTCCATTCCAACATCATTAGGGAGGAAGGAAGAAATATAACTGATAGCCTGTTCATCTTTTTCATCCCAAGAGCTTTGAAGCTTGTAGGTTTCAACTAGTTCCTGATCGCATTTTTTAACCAATATTTCATATTGAGTCCATTGATTATTAAATATTTGAATGGTTTGGTTATAAGATGATTGTCGGGGTACAGTTAAAGCATTAAAAGCTTCATCAGAAAGCTGTTCAAATCCTTCAAGATAAGAAGGTGCATTGCCTGTTTCAGTGGCACTAGTGTTTACATAATGCTTGTTGGTACCAGAGGTGATTCTGCTGATTCCTTTAGCCTCAAGGAGGCGAGAGATAGCATAGTTCCATTGCTCATAATTGGTAGTATTGAGAATGGGAACGTTGAAAAGGCTATCAGCAGAGTTGTTGTTAGTGTTGTTGTAAGACATGTCAATCTATGAAGCATCAATCAGTAAAGATGTGCATTCAATAGGTCACAAGTACCAAGGAACATTGAAGGGTCTAATACAACCACAGTGCATAGGATGATTGCAATAATTCCTTCTCCTTTCTGAGCAAATGCCCCAGACAAGGAATGTACATAATACATTTGCATTAATCAACTATATGCCAGTAGAAAACCGTTTGTAAGTACGTGCACATAATGGAATCCTATATTAACTTCTTCATCGGTGCTTCTCAGTCAATTTCACACTGTCAGAGACCATACTCTTGACAGAGAAGTTGCAATATTGACCATAATGGCACAGTACTTCATAATGGGTGTAGAGATGCCTTAAAGCATATAGGGGAACACTATCTAACTACTGTTTTTCTATAAATCTAGATTGGTGACTTTTATAAATGCCCCTGGCTTATTTTGCCTGAGTGCGAAAAACAGTCCCACACTAAAGTGGAGGCTGCAAAGTGTGCCAGTCACTCTGCATACTATAGATCCATAAGGGGTCCACAAATAATTGTTACAGGTATAAAGTGACTTATCTAGATCTATAACTAAACCAGCAAAGAGTGCCTAATGCGACTCTAAACTGAACCCTGGTTATATATTTTACCAGGCAATATAGATGAAGAAGGAGATAAGGTGAAACATCAATCCACCAACTGCACAACATCGAGTCCAACAGCTTACTTGGTGATGAGCTTGCTGTTGACCTCAACAATGTGATTCATCTTGACAACAGCAGTTGTGTGGGACAAGACCAACGTCAATGGCCCTCGGGGCCCATAACCTAATGAATCAGCAACTAATCAGCGTAGGGTGACCAGTCAATGGAGCTCACCAAGTAGAATGCTGAGGAGAAAGCTTGTAGAGCTTAGATGCGAAGTGCTTGAAGAGCAGATAGAACTAGATATTGTTCTGTAGTGAATATGACTTTACATAGAGCTTTTATACTAGATAAAGAGCATGTAATTATTAATATCTGAATTGTCCATGGACATACTTGGAGACTAAGAGAATACTGCCATTGGCCATATTGCTATCTACAGAGATATCACTATATACTAAGAGATAAGAGTAATGTCTGGAGAATGTCCTGGAGGACTAGCATACTTATAGCTATGTAGAAGTTTCATAATAACTCCATATAGAATCATAGTTACTATACATGGAAGGTATATAGTTCAACAAGAGCTACTACTCATTACACTTATGTAGCTTTTGCAGTGTGGCATAAATCATTCATTCAGGATGCTGTGTATCTATTATTTTGAGGTCGCAAATTCAAGCCTTGCAGGGAGCAGGGGCATTTGGGTGTTTGGGCAATACACTGTCCGTGCGTATGCTCCAAGCTGATATCTCATAGCAGATTGAAAAGAATGTATGCAGCACAGAAAGTATGGAAAGATGATAAAATGGATCTGACACTTGGAGCTTGGACAGCAACTCTTATGGTTTCTGAATTCCCTTGTATTGACAAGCAGCTTTTAACCTAGTAAATTATTGGAGAAAAGAAAAACGGACGAAGAATACTATTCAATACCAGGAAGCTGGCCATGTTAGTGCTTTTAAATCATATAAAATTACTGAGGGAAATTTAGATTACAAAAACTTTAGCATAGCGTAGTGGGGCTTCTTAGGAATCTGCTGATATATGAATCAGCACGGTGCAAGCTGTGGTCAAGGAGTAGCGAGGACTTTCGCGACGCGAGTTTGTTTTTGGCCAAAACTGGCTACCTGGCCGCCTGCTCTGTCCCAGAACCGTGCACATGTACATGAGCTATAAAACCTGGAGGATTATATATCCTTAGCATATAGAACTATGCTGAATACCTTCGGCAGTGTAACGGTACACTTGCTGTCAAGCAGTGGTCACTCTGAGGGCAGCTTTGGGCGTGGGAACGGTATTTTAGGAAAACGCGTCATTTCGGGTTTTCGGGCCACTCTTTTACTGGTATCTCACGAAGCAATGTACCGATCACCTTCAAAGTTTGACATCCCAGTGCGCCCCACCCAGACATATTTTTAAGGCACCCTAGACCCACCCCAATGTAGACATAAAGTCAGATAATTGCCAAATGGCCAGCTTCCTGGTACGAGATAGTAATAGTAAGGAACACACAAACACTAACCCCAACGACATCAATCCGCATCACCACAATGACAACGCCTCTTCCCCTTCCGCCTCTGTGATGGAACGGCCCTTACCAGCTGTAAGAATCTTGTATTTTGTTAGCTATTGAGTAATATTAAGTCTCGATCTACTGTACATGTGATGTTACTGATGTAGTACTCTGTAATTGATACTTCGGTCGTGCTTCGGGCATTCATTTTCTCGTTCTTTCTTACCTTTCTATAACATTCCTTCATATTCCAGCTACTTCTAATCATCTGTTGGCTAAGTATATAAGTACCCTAGTATGTACTTTTGTAAGAAGGCCTATCTACTCAATACACACCTGTGTACAACCTTACATCTGTAAGTTGGCATTCTTAGCAATGTGTAAGCTTGTTTAGAGTGCTGCTGCTTGACCTTGACTGATGCTTCACGCTCACCAAGTGCTCGGGAACCTGGTACTTCTCGGTAATGCTCAGCGCTTGCCTGGATTTAAGTACTTTCATTCTCACTACTGATCATCTTAGAGTTCCTGAACCCGAACTGAACCCGCGGTTCATTACAGCCTCATTATACCCTCCACCACAGCAGCAGAGACTGTAGAGACTAGAAACCGAAAATGTTGTGCCAAAAAACCCGTCATCTGGTGCTTCAAAACACTAGAGGAATGGGGAGGTCGGCTCACAGGCGCTGCAGGGCTTTTTTCATCACATTTGCGGTGCCAGTGCCATGAGGCTTTCATTTGTGTGTACTACATTTCTACTATCTTATTGGCTTTGTAGCATCAGAGGTGCTGACCCTACTATGTCTTTCATCATCTACCCCGCCCTAGCCCATACAAATTACTCTATGTCTTTACGTGTAGAGTTTGGGCCTGACGACAATGTTCCTTCCCTTTTCCCAACAGAGAGAGCACACCATAAGTATGACCATCATTGTCCCGTGAGTGTCTGCTTCCTCTCTTCTTTCCTTGCTTGCTTTCCCCTTTCCCGTTTCTTTGTTCCTTTTTTTCTTTCTAACATTTTTTCTTTTCTCTCTTCTAGTTAAAGTCACCCTCTCCTGAGTCCTGTATTATCGTAATTGGCTACTCAACAGTGAACACGCTGTCTTCGGGGATGATATACAGCGAGTTTACCTTCCATTCTACTTTCTCTTCCTGCCCTCTTGTTTTCTTGTTCGTATTCTGCTTTGTTTTACTACGAGCCTTCCTCGACTTCTTTTGGTCATTTTGTTGTTCGTGGATGTTCCTGGTGTGGGGATTGAAGTTGATGACACGTATGTAGGAAAATTCAAAACCTGATATTAGTACTTACTACTCACTGCTCGTTGGTCATGGGTCGTGGGTCATCGCTTATGTTTCGCTGACCTTGTCAAGCCTAGCAGCTGGCCGGCTTGACTAGCGTTTTTAAGGCGAGTGTACTCTAGTGTACGGAAAGAACGGAAAGGACTGTCATGTTCCCGTTCATCCATCCGCTACCACTGGTCAAGGAGTACTTACTAGTAGGCGGTGCTCACCACCACTGACCGGTGATACAGCAAAAACATCAATGAGGACACATTTACAAATGAAAAGGACAACGGAATCCACCGCAAGGAACACTCAGTCATCTCCTAGAAATTTCAGATCGTAGAAATTGCGGTTGGCTTATGCTCAATTGTTCTTTTATTCTTCCTGACTATCAACTAGTCTTTCTTGCTGCGGGTATGACTCAGTCTGTGTACAAGATGTCGATGAACCCGCATACTTGCGATGCACAATAAGTGCACCCAGAGTGGTTCCGCGCAGACCTTACCCTTTGCCTTGTGGGAGACTACGGAATGTGGAGTTTGGAATACTGAAGCTGGAAACGGGCTGATTTCTAGTGTATGAATGATGCACAATGGGTACGTGTACCTCCCTCATCTCTCAATCTCCGTTTCTCTTGACGGACCATGACTGCCATTCCTTGAAATTTTATCTCTAATCTTAGTATGCTTTGGGCACCCCCAGTCTCTTTCTCCACTTTTCCCCGTGAAACATTAGAGCAACGATTGGAAGAAAGGATACAATACTGTGTATGGAATAAATATTGACATCAGCCCTGCAAGTTGCTATCAAGGGTAATTTCAACTTGCCATAGCAGAGCAAAAAATGTGAATGACCATTGAAAACCTATTTTCTCTCCGAGTGGGATCCTGGATCAACAGGATAAGATCAAAGCCTCAGTTCGGTGGCATTACTTACGAGTAAAATCCTAAGGACATTCCAAAAATCTGGCGGAAAAAGCTTCAAGTTTGGATAGGTCAAGGATTGATGTTCCAAAATAACTGATGGATGATTATGCACTTACTTAAAACACAAACTGACATCATTAGCTCTCTCCCTATAGCAATCACCACAACTGTAACTGAATAGGACTGAGGTCACAATTTGGGATCCAAAGCCTGTAAGTGCTTGAAGAGGCTGTGAATTCAGGAACAAGTTTCTGAAGACAATAAACTCACCCATTCCCATGCATGGCAGAATAAAGCTTGCATGGTAATGTATTCCCAGTCCAAACCTGGGAGCCACACTGAGCCTTAGGAGAAATATAGCAATACCAAATTATCACTCACATCAGTAACCCTGCAGGTACAGCAACTGCGCCAGTCCAGATAGCATGTAACCTTACTTCTGCAGGTAAGGTCAGATCCAATTCTTGATTTTCAGATTGTTGATCATTGCCCTTTTCTAAAGCCTGCATTTGTTTCTGTAGAGATATTCTCCGTGCTCTTTGCATCATCGCATCTGTAACTGGTCCTGAAAACAATTCTCCTAATAATGCACCACCTGTCAAGCTTATCCCAGTTGAAAGTCCATTCTGAACAGGACCAAATGCATAGAGCTCAGAGAATATCGTAGCAACAATCAGAGCAGGTCCAATAGATCCCAAACTGAAAGCAATTCCACTGAAAAGGAAAGAAAGAAAAGAAAAGCATTATTGATTTAACAACAAGGTTCAGCAAAATAACTCACTTATATAGGACAGGAAATATCACTGAGGGGTACCTTAGCATACTAAGTGGCCTTAGAATGAAATACGATGGCTTGAAAGCTTTTGCATACGGCGCCTGCGTGTTCCCAAACCGGAGACCATGAAGATAGACTTGTTGTGTGAACGGGGGGGGAATATGTATCTTGCTGCCAGTGACTGTTCGTTTATTGGAAGTTCGGCCTCCTTGATGCAATGTTTCGACCAAATCACAATTCTTATCACCATTCTTTGAGTGTCCCTTCTCTTCCGGCTCCGATGACACATGAATGGTATCATGAGATGGACGGCCGAATAGTGTCTCCGGTAAGAGGAAAAGACAAACCATGAAAAATGCACCTATTTAGTGATGGTCAGAAAAGACGTTAGCATCTGAAGATCATTCCATAATACGCACCATTCAAAATGGCACCTAGAAGGAAACACCACCTCCATCCTTTACTCCTCGCCACATACCCTCCAATCATCGGGGCCAAATGCGCTCCATTCGTCAACACTACCTGAAAAAATCCCATAGCCTTTCCTCTCTGATTCACATAAAACAAATCAACAACGGTTCCTGAGCCAATCACCACCGCCGCGGTCGGTCCAAACCCATTAAAGGTTCTCGCAAGAATCAGTGTCCCGTATGATTTAGCATAGGCTGACCCAAGGGCACTAGCGAATCCGGTAAAAATGGCAAAGAGATAAACACCTCGTCGGCCGTATATATCAGCGAAAGGTGTTAGAATAAGTGGTCCTAGAGATGATGCACCGAGAGCGACGGCAGATTGGTATGTACCGGCATGAGGGCTGATGTGGAATTCGTTAGAGAGAGGGACAACTGCGGAATTGATGATGGCCAGGTTTCCGAGAACGAGGAAAGCTACGACAGAGACGAGAAGAAGAGTAATACATTTGAGCCACTGTTGAAATTTATTGAGCATTTTGAACCCCAAGGAAGGGTTACACGTACCTTTGGATAGTTGAGAGGATCATATGGGCTATCTGTGGGCTGGGGAATGAGAGGAAGACCCGCTTTATCGAGCTTTATGGTAATGATTGGGGCCAGAAGCATGAGTTCGACAGTGACCGGCTAGGTCTAGCGTCGTAACGCCAGACGGTCCTTACTTATACAACAACGCTCTGCCCATGTCACCTGCTCATGAGTCGTATACTTTGCGTATACTTGGGCTTCCACAAGTTCTGTCCGAAGTGATCGAAACATGACAGTAAGAAGTATATAGATATGTTGAAACTTTACCTATCTTTAGACTGAGTTACGAGGCCTCTTAAAGGCCGAGTTAATTTATGTCGTTTCGTTCTCAGAGCGACCTCCCAAACACGGGTTCAATCTCCCACCCCTTTTTCATCTCGACGAAAGCCGACCATTCCCAACTGTAACCGAATATCTGACACCAAGAGGTACCAGATCTGACAAGCCGAAAATACAAAAATATCTACTCGGCAGAAAGGCGTACAGAAGCATCTTATTACGAGGCCTCTTAAAGGGTGAGTTAACTTATGTAGACCTCGAAAATATTACCACGACCTCAAACTCCACCCTTTTCATTGCCACAGCCGGTCTTTGCCCTTCCCGACAACCGGAATGTCCAGACTCGGTCTGGACCAGATCCAAGGACCGTTGACGTCAATTACGAGGCCGAAATGAAATGAAGGACGAGTTCATTACACTCCATTTCCGCGTGTGGCTATGTCTATTCGGTGTATTTACCGTCTTCCGCGGAAAGATTGCCGTTACCGTACATTACGTCACCTAATTTTGTCATCTTCCGGAGACGTTAAGGGTGAGTATCATTGTCAGTAATGGTGGTGTTTTATTTTCGGAAGAGGTAATAAGTGAAAAGGGCATATAATCTATTTTAAATCCAGAAAAACAGAAACTGGAAGACAGCGTTAGCACTAAAGCTAAAGACATGCACCCGACTGCCTACGAAAACTCTAACAGATTCTATTTTGCACTAATTGGCCATGGAACGCCAAGCTAAAACCATGTCTTGCCGTTACGTTCCTATGCACTGGAGGAAATATTGAAGGGAGAAAGGCAAAATAAATAAATAAAAAAAAAAACACGAAATACTCACTGATCCTCGTTTGTACTGCCCGACACTACTGCTGCCACTAAAGTCAATACAGTCTGTCCCTTTCTTTCTTGATCTTCAAACTTTGTGACTTCCAAATCATACTTAGTCTGGCCCCATAGGCTCTGGAGCCAATAAACCAATAGCAGCAGTGGTGAATGCAAGAGGAAGAGTGATACTAGAGTTTCGGCATATAACATTGATTGGGGAATCTAGAAACGAGCGAGAACGTTGAATTAAATTGATATAATAATGACAAATCTGAACGAACACTTACTCTTTTTTTCTTTCTTTCTTTCTTTTTCTTTCTTCCTTTCTTCCTTTCTTTTTCTGAAACAGTACCTTCACTGTCTGCGTTCCGAGATTCTCTCTTATTGGTAATATCATTAAACCTTGTAAACGTACCAGTAAACACAGGGAGCGTCGGAGCAATTGTCAGGTCGATGAGGAATATTAGGATGACGTCCATAGTGGTGTATTAGGGAATATTTGCATTGTGAGTCTTTTTTTTCTGTCTTGGGCCTGGATTGTGATTTCTGATATAACAATTCTGAGATGCCCTTTCTTCCCGGCATAACCAATGAACGGATATGTTGAACCATTGTTTGGATGTGGAAAAAGTGTCTCAGTCACTCACAAAAGGTAAACATGTGTTGGTATGGTTCTATGTTATCCTTCCCGTATATTAACCTGTAGATCAATCCAAAATCTCATGATCACTGGCAGGAGAGCTCAAGCACGAGTTGATCAAAGATCAGTGATTGACGCTGGTATCGGCAGTGGTGTATACCCAGCTGCGTAGATAAAGGTAATTAGCCCTTGTGGAAATTGCATCGAATCTGCCTAGGTCATTGAATTATTTATATTTATTGAGACAGAATGGTCTGCACCCCACAATGAAGATACACATTTGACGTGTGTTTGCCATGCTCATGGTGGACCTTGTGGCTGTGGCCACTTGTCAGACACCACGCAAACAGTGTATTCTCCTGAACCTATACTATCTGGCCATGGGTGTCAAAACACTTGTAATACTTTCGGTTATCCATGCATCATATCTCTCTCAGCAAAAAGTCAACACTGAACACTCTGCAATCGACGACTCTGTATGTCCTATAGCAAGGGTATCTAACATGAGGATCGGTCACTACAAATACCCACGTCCTCATAATCTGAACACTCTTCGATTGACGGGTCTAGGGTACTGTAGCAACAATCAGTAAGGTAATAGACGCAGACAAGTTGGAAAGCCAGTCTTACACATACGCCAGACGTCTAATATCGTGGAGATCCCTTGAAGAACAGTCAATGCCATTGCCATCAATGACTTTGAGTGCCAACACTGCTGAGGACAAAGACCATATGTGACGATTGAAATCCGTTTTCGTTGTGGATGTTGCGACAAACAGAAAGCCGTTAGAAATACCCCGTTCAACAATGTTGGCCAATGGGTCCCAAACCACCCAGGAAGAAGGCAACACCAAATCTTCAATCGACCAACGAACCAACGAACATGGATGATCCAAAGAACAATGTCGGGAATCTGCAACCTGCAACCGTGTGCCGATAGGAACAATAACTGGTTCCCCACACATTGGAATCAAAATACCCTTCAAGCAATCCATTTTGATCAATTTAAATGTTCAGATGACCATATAGGTGTACGTGAACAGCGCAGGCAATTAGACATGCAAGAGATGACAGATTTACTGGTCAATATGGGATGGACAAATGCAAAATGTGACTTGAAAAGCCGTATACCAGCCTCTTTTGACTATCCCTTCAAAAGTTCAAATGCATGGAGATTGGAAATTGCAAAAATGAAAAGAAATGTGATAACAGATAGATTAAAACAGAACAAAAACAAGCCAAATACCTTTCCTAATAAATTTCCTGATCAAGTAGAAATCCTCGATCAACATATATTTGAGGAGAAATTCAAGAGCAATCAGACAAAAAAACTCATAGACGATTTATGTATCAAATTTAACTTGAATCTAGAGCAAGAACGGGCTTTTTGTATTATTGCAAACCATGCAGTCAGTTCAATTTTAGACCAGTTGAAGATGTATATTGGTGGTATGGCAGGTACAGGTAAAACTCAAGTGCTGAAAACTCTCAGAGAGTTCTTTAAACAAAGAGATCAAAGTCATCGCATGATAGTAGTTGCACCAACTGGAACTGCAGCAGCTTTACTTCAAGGCTCCACTTATCACTCAGTGTTTGGGATCAATTCATCAGAGGAGGGTGAGATTTGGAAAATGTCTATATCACAAATTTGTTCCAGACTAAGTGGTGTAGATTATGTTTTTTTAGATGAAGTTTCAATGCTTTCATGTAAAGACCTGTATAAAATCAGTGCTAAGATGGCCACTGCTTTGAATCAGCCTCTCCTTCCATTTGGTGGGGTTAGTATGATATTTGCTGGTGATTTTACACAATTGCCACCAGCAATGGGTGGTGAAAGTGTCTCATTATATAGCCATACCATAGGTTCCAGTTCTTCAGACCAACAAGCTAGTATTGGAAAATATTTATGGCATCAGGTCAACACTGTAGTACTCTTGAGGAAAAACTGTTGGCAAACTGGGGATTCAGATAGAGATATAAAATTTCGTCAAGCATTGGAGCACATGAGATATAAGAAATGCACTACAGAGGATATTACTTTCTTACGGTCATTGATATCAGACCCTTCAAATGAATCTCGTTCTATTGATAACCCTCATTTCCGCAATACTTCAATAATTTTAACTTACAACAAACACAAGGACGTGGTTAATGAACTGGGCAGTAAACGATTTGCTGCAGAGACAGGACAAGTGCTCACGCACTTTTTCTCTGATGATGAGCAGGTTGTTTTTGATGAACCTCCTTCTAAAACTCATGATCGCAAACGCAAACGGAGAAAGGCTACAAAACACCAAATTGATGATCAAGTACAGCAGCAACTTTGGAAGCAATCCCCTTCAACTAACACTATGCAAATTCCTGCAACTCTGTCCCTGTGTAAAGGTCTGCCTGTGATGATTCGCTTCAATGGTGCAACTGAGCTTTGTATAACAAAAGGTCAAGAAGGCACAGTACATGGATGGCAAGCTAGGAAAGGAAAGCATGGTCAACTAGTGCTGGATGTGCTGTATGTCAAACTGGAAAAGCCTCCTACAGATGTCCATTTCAAAGACCTCCCCCTCAATGTTGTTCCTATTATCCCTGTAAACTGCCTGACGACAGGATCATTCAGATCTCTAGAACTCAAGTAGAGGTCCTGCCTAATTTTGCAATGACTGACTTTGCTTCACAAGGAAAAACACGCGACCCCAATGTTGCAGATATATACAATAGTCGTGATTTTCGGGCCATTTATACTGCTTTGTCAAGGAGCTCCAGTGCAGATGGGACTATGATCTTACAGGGTTTTAATGTTAATCATATTACAGGTGGAATAGGCAATAAAGGTGGATATCGTCAAGAACTAAGGGAGATGGAAATTTTAAATGACATCACTAAGTTACGTGCAGATCATAAATTGCCTCATTCAATTATTGGGGACTTGAGGGGATCACTCATACAACAATATAGATCACATTTTGGAAATAGACATACACCTGAAGAGCTTCATGACAGTTTAGTATGGGATGCAGATGAGAAATTTGAGTCTACATTGGACAAAGAGATTTCTTGGAAAATTCTAGGAGAAGAAGAAAAAACAAAACCTCCAGCAAAAAAAAAAGCAATCAGGTAATTTTATGCCTATTCAGATAATCAATCAAGATTACAATGAAATGAAGGGTGACTCAACTTCTAGTATTCAAGATGTGACACATAACTCTAGTTACCCCACACTTAAGTGGTCTGCAAATAGCTGCGCATATGATTCTGCTATTATGCTTCTTTATCACCTGTTTCAATCTCAACATGCAGCATTTAGTGATGAAAGAATGAATTTCTCCTCTGTCTTGATGAATGAGCTCTCAGACAGTTTTCAAGGAAATTTGACAAACTTCACTGATATCAGAGAAAAAATACGTGAGCAACTGTTTAATATCGACTCTGATACGTTTCCTTACAGGGGACATGCAGATACTTCAGACATATTGCATGAGCTATTGCATTCAGTGAACCCAACAACTAAAAGAACTGTTTTTTGTGTCAATAATCACTCCAACTTTCAAGACAGGACTCAGCATAATTTCATGCTAACTCGGACAACTGGTATGTATGAATCCACTCAGCATTGGGTGTCCCACTTTGTGGAGCCTTGGGGTGATAAATGTCACTCTTGTCATTCAGACATGTTCCGAAAATACATATTTCAAAGACTTCCCAGATTTCTATTGATGTCAATACCTTACGAAAGTAATATGGCAATTAATAATATTATACATGTAACTCAACGACCTGAGTCTCAACAGTATCACATAAATGGTATCATTTATTTTGGAGGTAATCACTTCGTCACCAGAATGTTTGATGGGGGACATGAATGGTTATATGATGGGATTGGGACTGGTGTACCAACAAAATTATCACCAGAATTTCAAGCAGAAGTTACTGGGCTAGAGAGTTTCAATCATAAAAAAGCAGTGGTTGTTCTATATGTCTGTACAGAAAATGATAATACAGTGTAATGACCATTGATCAGAGGTGATGCAGACGCCTCGTTCTCGCCACGCGTTAGCGTTGGCCCACAGCCCCTTCATGACCTGTTGACGGACCTCAAAGTTATGAACTTCAGAGTCATTGCGAAAGGACCTGGTGTGTTTGGTTGGAATGGGACAGCTTGGAATGATCCATGGGTAGTGTTCACGACACCCCAATTGATGATCGCTTGGATTGTGGCTGGGTCAGGACCAGTCATGAAGTGGCTATAAATTACCCGTCCTAAAAACATAGGGTCAATCTCGGGAGGGGCGGCCGTTGGAGGGATTAGATTTGGGTATAAATCCAGAATGGTGTTGATGATCATAGTGACCATAGCCACATAGTCAGAAGTCCGGTCAAATGGGATCACTATGAAGCCTCTCTTTCCAAAGACAACTGTCCAGGCGTTAATCTGACGTTCGGTATGGCCAGTGAGTATGTTTCCCCTGTGTAAGCTGGCATAAGGTGGGTATCCCCCAACTGGAGGTTGAGCTACTACTCTAGGGTTATGTCCATTCTGGGGGTTCAGGGGTTTTGGAGATTGTTCTGCACAAAATTGAAGTGGAATTGGGGGGGATTCTGGGCAGGAACAGCAGGGGTGGGAGCAGCAGGAGCAGGGCAGCAGGGGCCAGGACTGCATGAGCAGGAGCAGGCACTGCAGGAGTAGGGTTCTGTGGATCCATCTGAGGTGGTGGAGCTGGCTGAGGTGTAGCCTGAGGGGCAGGGAGTGCCTGGGGAACAAGAGTGGGCTGAGGGGTAGAGGCAGAACCTGAGGTTTGGGACAATGTGTTTTGTTGGGGAATGCGAGTGAAATTTGGGAGTAGAACATTGCGTGATTGAGTACTTGAAGACCCAGGTGCAGTGATGTTTGGTCTACTTGACTCATCATCGACTCTAGCCCATTTGGTGCCTCTTGGTCCTGTTCCTGAATTGGACCTGGGGGCAGCGTTCCTAATATCAGCATCAACATCCATGCCAGTGAAAGGACACCTCGTGGATTGGGACGACTGCTGTGGGGCTGAGGTGTTGGCTCCTTGCCCAGATGGGACAGAAGGCGTGGTTGGCTGGTTGTCCATTGGCATTGGGGCCTCCTCCATGGTTGCATTGTCATCTGCCTGGACTCAGGTAGGATCAGAGGAAGAGGGGGGTTCCAGTTGAGGGTTTTGTTCTTGGCCTTTCCCTTTTTTCAAAGAGATTTCGTGTAAGCTCATTGTACCTTTCTAGTAGATAGATAGAGAGCACACACCTTTTTCCCTTCCAACTGTGGTGAAACCGTCATCATCGGTACTGTTCTCATTTGGTGTGGTCACTGTGGTGTTTGGCACATGCATGGATACATGAACACCTTCGATGGGTTCAGTGGTCCTCGGAGGGGAAGACAGGTTGGTTCTCAGAGGGGAGGAGGCACAAGACCCAGCGATGTCTGCGTAGGATAGACAATGTGGGATGCCATGGGCAGAAGCAGGAGTCGAAGCCCCAGTAGTGGGGGCAGCAGGGTTGGAAGAAGTCGGCTGTACTGGTTGGGCACTTTGTGTGGCTGCTGGTGGAGCAGGGGGTTTGAAGCTGTCCCTGTCACAGCAGGCATCGCATTAGCCGGTGGGATTGTGATTGTGATCAGGGTATTGGACGCTCTCGTACCAGCCTGACTACCTGAGCCAGTGTTGGTGGAGGCACGAGTTTTGTTGGACTTGTTGGAGGGCATGGTATGACAATAAGACGGTGTGGTATTAAGATTGTAAGAAGTTGTGCAGAGAGGAGGGCTTGATGCAGTGGGTGTGAGGAGTGTGTGTGCTTTGTGGGCTAGAGACTCGCATCCTGTACACCCAAGCATATAATGATGTCAGGACAAAGGAAAGTTTCATCGGAAGGCTTTAGAGGCCGGATGTAGATGATAAAGGAAGGTGCATACTTGGCAGAGGGTGATTATAGGGCAAGGACAAAGAGTTGGGTGATATATCATCATGTAGGTGGTTGAAGGGTCACCTTTTGAGGACGGCTGGAGACACATATAAGCGAGATGAAGCCATGAGGGATTTCGCCAGACTGCAGGCAATTCAGTCCTACTATACAACATCTTTGATGGTTAATGGCTGCATACAATGATGCACTGTTTCAACACTCCCCCTTGCTAAGCTGCATGGTAGTGCATGTAAGCATAGGATGGTGCTATAAGCAGCCAAAGAGATATGCAACTTGAATTAGGCCAGAGAATGACTAAGAGCTTTACTGGCTAATTTCATCATAGATAAAAGGTAAACTCAAATCTGCTTCTCCTTTTCAGTATAGACTGAGAGGACAAATTTTCAACTTGAATAGAATTGAAGTCCAAGTTGATCTCTGAACTTCTTGAACTTCTGTCATCCAAGGTTTTTAGTAAACAAATCTGTGGGATTATCATTTCCATCAATGAATTCAACCTCAATGATCTTCTTTTCAATGACTTCACGAATATAATGATATTGGATGTCAATATGTTTAGAGTGTCTTTCAGTAACAGGAGTTGACACAATAAAGATAGATCCTTGATTATCTCTGTAGATTGGTATAGTTCCTAGATGATATCCAATCTCGCTAAGAAGCATTCAGATCCAGACAACTTGGCAGCTACAATCACTGAGCACTATATATTCAGCTTCAGTAGAGGATAGTGCAATAATGTGTTGTGCTCTAGATGTCCAGCTGAATATTCCCTTGGCTAGTTTCAAGAAGAAACCTGTCTGAGAACAATAAGTGTTTGAGTCTGATGCCCAATCAGAGTCTGTGCAGGCATAGAAACCTTCACCACTTGAACCATCATACACAAGAGCATAGTTTTTTGTGCCAAGAATGCTTGCAAGTTTTGTAACAGCGAATGAAATGTCAGGACATGTTCCCAACATTATGTAGAGTAGAGATCTGATTACAATCTGGTATCTCTGACAAAGAATAGGATCAATAACTTTAGAGTTGTTTGGTTCTGGCTGATAGCCTGCAGGCAATGGAGTAGCAGAAGCTTTCGCGTTTTGCATACTGCATTGTTGTAAAACTTTGTTAAGATAAGCATATTGATCTAGATCTTGCTGCCTTTCTTGATTATGTTCATTCTAAGGAATTCTTTAGCATCACCAAGATCCCTGCATTCCTATTTCTTCATGAATTTTGCCTTTAGTTGCAAAACTAGATCTTTATCTTCTCCACAGAAGAGAGCATCATCTACATAGACAATGGCGATAACAATTATGTCTTTCAAGCCTTTTTTAGTCTTATAGACAAAGATTCTGGTGTCAGAACTGATTCACTTGAAACCAAGTTCCTTCATGGACTTATCGAGTCCTTGCCACCATGTGAGTCCTCCTTGTTTGAGTCCATAAAGAGCACGAAGTAGCTGAATGACTTTTCCTCCTATTCTTTGACCTTAAAGGCCTCTGGTTGTTCCATATAAATTTCTTCATTGAGTAAGCCATATAAATAGGCTGGACATGTGCCAGTTCTTAAGTGCAGCTAAAGTGAAGACTAAGCACACAGTCTCGAATTGAAAAACAGGTGAAAAGACTTGATTGAAGTCTAATCCTTTGACCTGGGAAAATCCCTTAGTGACAAGTCTTGCCTTTTTACGACCATCAGTTTTGATGTCAAAGACCCATCGACATTTAATGACCTTCCTATGACTAGGTTGATCACAGAGTTGAAAGATTCTGTGCTTATGAAGTGCCTCAAGTTCTTCATGGCAAGCAGACCTCCATTCCTCCTGCTCTGCTTTGGGTAAGTGAGCTAAATCTTGGAATGTCCATTCGCAAATATTTCAGACATCTGGTTGATTCTCATCATCTCTGGGAGCAACTGCCTGCAAAAGCAAGAAGTTTATAAAATCTACTCCCCCTTCCCAGCATAGTTTTGCTATATGTGAAGATTCTTCTTCATTGTTTTCAGATTCCTCTGATGCAGATTCTGGATTGCTTTCATGAGAAGTTTCTGGTTCATCATTATGACCAGGCACAGAACTAGGTCCAGGAACCAGTTATGTTGTGACAGCTGTTGATTTTCCCAACGTTGTTTATCCCTTGCAGTTATCTTATCTCTGGCAAGTCTTTTTTCTAGGCACCGATTGGCAGCCACTTGCCTATCTGTATCATGCTGTTGTTCAGTAGGGTGCTGATTATCACTGTAAACATTACTGTGTTAGTGTGAGGGTTGCTTTTCAGCACATGTTTTTTGCCAATCTGCTGGTACATAGCAATTGGGTGGATTCTGCGTTCAAGTTGGATGTCTCTATTCCTGTCTAGGAGGAGTTACTGGTGGTGCAGGTCCTTCTACAGGTTCAGGATGTTCTTCTGGAGTCGAAAGTGGCAGACTAGAATTTCCAGCATCATCATGCTGTTGATCTTGTCTCCTTTGGGAAGGTATGTGAGGAGGACAAGATGTAAAGTCTTTGTCATCATCATCAGGAATCGTTAATTCTGGAGGGATGTCATTGTTTGAATCACTAGGATCCATTGGTGTTTGAATAGGTAGTTTTCTAGAACCATGTTTTTGTGTTACATCTAGGTAATAGAGCTTCCTCAAAGAGTGCTTGCAACGAAGTAAACATCGCATTATTAGAATGCATGAAATTATTGCCATGACCTCCTGGCACTGTGCCTAGGTAAGTCATTAGTTCTGAATTTTGTCTGAGTTTATTCTTTTGAATATCCTCTGGTATGTGAGCATAAGCTCCACAGCCAAAAACTTGTAAGTGATCAATGTATGACTTCTTTTTCTCAAGAAATTTGCACAGTGTTACCCAATTATGGCAACATAGCAGTGTGCAACAGAAAATTCCCACCAGGATTCTGGTAGGCATGCTAAATGACGCATCGCTTCAGCTTTATCCATCATAGTGTGCATAAAATGCTCAGTATGACCATTTTGTTGTGGTGTGTATGGTGCACTTTGAAGGATTTTAATTCCCTTATCAAGTAACATTTGATGGAAAATGCCCTTGACAAATTCTCCCCCTGCATCAGGCATCCATTGTTTGACTTCCACATTATACTGTAGTTTAACCATAGCAAAGAATTGCTTGGTAGTGGCAACAATGTTTTTCTGTTTTAGAAATGTTATCCAAGCATTGGAAGTATAATCATTGAAGTAGATGACTACATATTTGTACTTGTGGTATGACTCTATGGGG
This sequence comes from Tetrapyrgos nigripes, assembly GCA_013368315.1. Lineage (NCBI taxonomy): Eukaryota > Fungi > Basidiomycota > Agaricomycetes > Agaricales > Campanellaceae > Tetrapyrgos > Tetrapyrgos nigripes. The sequence goes on from JAACJM010000018.1 coordinate 559,157, forward strand.
AATTCCTTCAAGTCTGAATGTATAAGCTGAAACAGACACATTGCGCATCATTTTCATGGAGGAAACACATGTAAAGGCATCTTCCCTTCAGCACATCCTCAGCATATTGGGATTTTATCTGGATTAGGGATTGTAATATCTGGAAAGCCTGTGGTATGTTCTGGTGTGTGTTTTAACACATCATGAGAAGGGTGCCCAATGTGACAATGTAATGTCTCATAATCTAGTAGGTAAACTAGAGTGTCAGCTATAAAAGCAACATCTTGATTTTTGTTAGGAAGATAGTATAATGTATCATCCAGGTTTCTTTTTGTAAAGTCTAAAAATCTAAGTAGACCTTCTTCATTGGTTTTACCTAAAAGGGACAATCACTGCGAGTCACCACGCACATATAATCCCTCTTTTAGGAATTGACCAAGTGATAACAGACGCTGGTTTAGTTCAGGTATATAATAGACCTGATCTAATTTAAAGACTCTTTTTTGTTGTTTTAATAGAACTGTTCCAGATGTGGTAGTGCATGCAATGCCATTGGCAGTTTGAACAGTAATAGGCTTTATTTTCTTTATTTCAACAAAGTCTTTTGCATTAAATGTAAAATGTGCAGATGCACCAGAGTTGAGTAACCATCCATCATTGTGATGATCTTGGCTAGATCTTCTTTTTCCCTTACACTTAGCACACGATGCATAAGAGGTGCCACAGGCACATAAATATATATTATTGTACATGAAGGGGGTGATAGAGCCCAAAGGTGTGACATGAATGTTATATAGATATGTATGAATGTCCACATCAGTCACTTGTGCTGCAGATAAATGTGTGTTAGTGCCTTTATTAACAATTAGGGAAGAAGATTCTTGCCTGTAATAGTGATCACTAGACCAACTGTCCTCCAGTCTCATAGGATCCTCATCAGACCATGGCATTAGCTCAGGCATGCTTGTGGGAGTTGCAGCGCCTTCAGGAGTTGCAAAATCTAGGAATGGAGTTCCAGAAGGAGGCACTGGGCTGATAAAACTTGGCCTGGCTGTTGAACCAATACGTTCCCTTAGGTGTTTGAATGACTTGGTGATTACCCAATCTTCCATTGCTGCTTTGGCTAGGGCAATCCTGTGGTCCATGTCTTCCTCTGTTTCCGAATCACTGCCGAGTAACACTTCCTCATCGGTTAGCCTGTTGACAAGGGAGTTCTGGAGGGATGCAGGGGCCAAAGTGCCCCTGGTGGCGTGAGTATCTACATCCTGATATTCACCACAATAAAGTCAGCATTGGAGTCTGGAATGCATTCCATATCAGCATCAGTCTGAATTCCCTGGTTACATTTATCAAGATCGTTCCAGTTTTGGTTTTTGGAGTTATGCCCCAACCAGCATTGGCATTGTTAAGGTTAGACCAATAGATTCGTTCCATGAGAGATTGAGTGCCAGATTTGGAAGTGGGAGGATGAGAGTCAGCCATAACAATGTCTTCAAGAGCAGCAACAGTCTCACCAGTTGGCTTAGCACCGATATTGTGAGCAAGGTTAATAGTCTTCTTAGTAGAAGTAAAGAAGGCATCAAAAGGCTTTTCAGTTTCAGTAAAGGGTAGAAGACATATGTCTTTGACTGATGACTGATCCACAATAGTGGCCTTGTGGGTAACAGGGGAAATACCCTGTGCCTTCTGTTGGACCTGCTTGCCAGTGCACTTGTCATGCTGGTAGTGACCTCCACAGCCTCTAGCATTGCTGCTGCCATGAGGTGGGTGCTGCTGCTGATGGTTGGTATTAGCCAGACGCTGTTGCTGCTGGAAGTTCAGAGTTCCACACTTGCATTTGACAGCAGAAAGCTGATTGGCTTGTGGCTGTCCCTGGCCTGACCTAAAACCCTGTGACTCCCAGATGTTGACAATCTCACTTTGAAGATCATTGAGGTCCTGATTATCAAGAGCTTCAATAGTGTTCTGAGTGACCCTCTGAATGATGAATTCACAGTGAGGAGTGGGGAGTTTGGTTACGATAAACATAACCTTCATGTACTTGGGGATCTTTATGGTAGAGGTAGTTCTACTGCTGCTATCAGTGGTAGCACTGGCAGCATCAACCTGAGCAAGATACATGCAGATCTGCTCAATGGCAGCTCCAGGGTGTTGGTTGTTAGGGATCGTGATAGACAGAGCACATTTATAGTCCGTGTAGACAGCAGAAGCACCATGCTTCCCATATGTTTCCTTCAGGGCCTCCCAAATGGCCTTTGCAGTGGTAATACCACCAAGAGTGGTCTTCTGATGGATGGCAGTGGACATATGAAGTTTGATAGAACCAATTGCCTTGTTGTTGTCTGTGTCCCAGGCTTTCTGTTCCTCCTGAGCAGCAGAGATAGCTGCAGCTTGAGTAGATGCCTGCTCAGTGGTAAGAGGAGTAGCAGCAGTACTTACAGAAGCATCTGCAGGACGTGTGTCAAGAATGACATGCCAGAGACCTGTGGCTTGGAGCCAGGATTCCATGATGTTGGTCCAGATGTTGTAGTCAGGACCGTTAAAGGTGGGGATGGTAGTCATCAAGGTGTTGGAACACATTTTACAAAAATATCTGGGGAATAAAGTTGACTGTCAGCATTCATCCTAATGCAAAAAGGTGGCAGCAACCAAGGTGCACTGAACGAAGTAAAGAGGCTGCAACAAGTGTGCTAGAGTGCATTAACAACTGTAGCAGAGACAGAGTCTTGCATCGTTGAGTACACAATGTCTGCCATTGAAGGCAACAACCAGGTAGTAGGAGTCTATGAACTGCTGCCAACGAGGGCACTGATCAAGGGCCTCCAGGGCCCATAACCTGATGAGCAGGCATGGTACAATATGTACACTAAAAGCAGAGTGGAAACTCCATAACTTACCTGGGGATGAGAGATTGCTTGTTAGAGCTGGTTGAGGCTTGTTAGAGCAATTAAGAGTAAGTATAAAACTTGTTATTTGGGGAACTTTCTAGTAGTCCTTATATACCTATGAATGTGGCTACTAATTACCTCAATATAAATCTGTACGTATGACTACTTAGAACTACATATAATCAATCTATCAATTAATGATAGATGTCAATGTGCCGCAGTCATGCTGCACACTATATAATATCTTTGATGGTTGATGGCTGCATACAATGATGTGCTGTTTCAACAAACTGTACACTCCTATGAATAGAGCATATATCTGGTGTTGGATCTATATAGACAGTGGTGAAGGATACCCACCATGTTGCTATGGCCAACTCACTGCTCCTGCCATCCTATAATATTTACCTTAGCCTGAATTGAATTAGTGCTTCCTTGATCGGTGATGTGAGCTGTACACCAATGCAAGTTGGTTTTGGCAAGCTGATAATTCAACGGCCCAGCTAATGGTGTGCTTGATAAAATAACTTGATAGGCTGGTGAATACCTTTATTCCTAGTATGTAGATGGTTTGACAAAATAGTGGACTGGGGACCTACAGTCTCCAGCTGGTATTTATACTTCAGGGAATGTATTCTATGGCTACTTACCAATATTACACAGTGTTTGCACTGCCTATAGTGCATAGCCTGGGTATAGCCATTCCTTCATTTGCTAGGTGAGTTCTCATCATATCCTCCATCAGTCCCTGTCCCAATGTTGACTTCTATTGTCCCTTTCTTACCCAATTCAGTGTTATCATTTCAGTTTTCTCACTGTTCCTGGGCCTCTCGTTTGTCTCAGAAGCCTTCCGTGTTCTTAGTAATCCTTGTTGTGGCACTGCATTGTTTGTATCTTTGGCTGTCCATTGTTTTTGTTGAGTAGGGCTGTGTCTGTTGATGTTTCGGGGTCACGTTCATCTCGAATGACACATCATGTTGTTGTTTAATTTGTAACAGTTAGCCTCCCTCCTCTCCTTCATTTTAGATCCTAGCTAGCCCAAATATATCCAGGGGCATTGCTGTTTCTCGACTCTCTGTGATTCGCCTATCTTTCCTTCCACAAGAAATTCATCAGATGATCAGCAAGATGATTAGAAAAAGGAAAGAAAGATACAGCACCCACTCCAGCAATGCCCAAACACGATCCCCCAGACTTCTCTGTTGTCCTTCCTGATGGCGCCAAATGCACACAAAAGAAGCAAAGAGATTTAGATAATGACACTGTCACCACACCATCATCTACTCAGCAATGCGGTCCTCACAAATCAACAAAAATGAACACAAAATCAACACCACGTACCACAGATACAGAAGCAGGGTCAAGCACTGGTACTTCAGATACTGCACCTACTTCACCATCAGCAGTTGCCACTCTGAATGCCACTCCTAATGCAACTCCCACACTTGTCAGTGCTGCACCCACGGTTATTGAAATAGATGACGAGGAACCTGAAGCTGATAACCTGAAACACTGACTCAGTATGCCTGGCCACCCTACCAGCTTGTGTGTGGCTGACCATCCTCTATTCAAATCAAAAGAATCAATTGCATACACATTCTTGATCATGTGGGAACCTGTGCATGCTGATGATGGTATCTTGCGAGATGGTTTGCACACTTTGCAATGCCAAGTGGAAGTGGAATCTGAGCAGGTCAAATTTTCTCACTCATTTCAAGTCAAAACACACCAGGGTTTGGAATGCTCAGGCTGCTGAGGACCAGGCAGCTCATAACCTTAGTCGTATCTCAGCTCATAACCATAGTCGTACCTCAGCTCATAACCCTACTAGTCGTACCTCAGCTCCTTCCAGTGAAGGATCTACAAACCAGCCTACATTGCATGCCTGGGCTGACAGAGTGAGCAAATCACAATTTATTGAGTTTATGATCCAGCTAATGTGTCAAGATTGCTGATACACTCTAATAACCACCCAAGTCACACAGTTTGAGGACAGATACAAAGCAATTGATTGAGAGATAGAGATAGAGAAAGAGAAACGAGTAGGCTGACTATGCTCTACACTGCGTAGTACTAGTACAGAGCAGAGACAAAGTGAACAAACTAAAGGACTAGCTAGAATGTCTAGTAGTTTATATAGAAAAATGATGAATAAGTGATAGGAGAAACATAGGAGAAAGTGGAGAAATGTAGGGTAAAGATAGGATCAATGGAATGGAAGATTGATTGACAGTTATTATAGAGTTTGACAGGTTTTATAAGGTTTGAAGTCAGTAATATAAGGTTGAAAAGGTTTATTGAGGAAATGCAATAGACGAATGATCAGACAACAGGTTCAATAATGTAATAGAAGAGGAAGGAGGGCAAAGAACTGTAGCAGTTCATGACATTACCCCCTCTTTAAGCTGTGCTTTTGCCTGGAGCACACGTGTACTTCTCCAAATATCCTCCATGTTAATTCCCATCAAACGTACTGTAGATCCTGCTCATACCAGGTTTGGTGGACGATATGCATCTGGGTGATTTCGATGGAAAGCTTCGATCATCTCTTTTAATTTCATCAACCCTGATGCTGGTTCCCATGAATTCTCTGAGTCTGAGTAGTCTAACCACTTGACCAAGTACTGTACTCCTTGATGATTTCTAGTTGGCTTTGAATCTAGAATTGCCTCAACATCATACTTGTTATCCTCCAGTAGTAATTCTGCTGGTTTGCCTGGGTAGTTTTCTCCATGAGCTTCAGTTTCTTTGTATGGTGATAGTAATGAAGCATGGAAGACTGGGTGAATTCGCCAGGTGTTTGGCCTTAGTAGTTTTCTCCTCAAGGGTCTTCTTTTCTTTGTTGACGAGCTGGGAGATGGTTTCAGCTTCCTCGGACCCTATCCTCAAAGCTCTTAGTTTCCCAACACAAGCTGTTCTAGCGACTTACAAATGAGACCAAGCTCATCCTTTCTTTGCTCTTCCGCCATTTCAAGCTCTCTATGGCGTTCGTCCAGTGAGTTCATCATAGTCATCATTTTGCCCATGAAACTACTGAAGTTAGGAGGGGGTTCAGCATAAGCCTCCTCCATTTCCTCAATCGAAGAGAACATTACATTCTTCTTGTCCCAGCCTTTTTCTTTTGCAATCTTCGCAATCTTCTGAGCGTTTGACTCAGTGTCTCCATCATACTGTTGAGGTACATAGTTTCCGTCTCTAAGACGTACTCGACCTTGTTCATTTCTAATGAGCCACTTCTTATCAAAGTACTCTTGTTGTACTTCAGAGTCTGGTGCCATATGTTCTGGACTGTCACAAAAGAAACATTTCTTGTTTCCTGCTGCTTGATTGGAGTTCGACCCATAATGCGGTGGGTTTGTATATCCTCTGTTAGAAGGATATCCATGAGGGTTACCACTATATCCAGCATTATTGTTTGAACTACAAGAACTGCTACTTTGCTGATTCATTAACAATTTGGCTAAGTTCACCAATATTGTCGTATTCTGCTCTATCTTCTCAGATAGATCTTTCATTCTCCCATTGTTAACGTTGCTAGATGCAGACATTCTCATCATCCATTCATCTTGTTGCAGGCTTTCTGCTTTAGCGCTAGTCGTACGAGTCTCGACTGTCTTTTCTCGTACCGTCTTTGAACCAACGGCCTGCGTGGGAACGCTCTTTACACCAAGACTAATCAATGCTGCGATGTGGTTGTTACAGGCGCTTTTAGTGGCTTGTATTACCACCTCTAGTGAGAATGGGTCTTCCACATTTTCGTTGTCAACCCCTGGTAAGAAAAGAATCATAGCTCTCCTCAACTTGGAATCTAATGCACTCATGAAGTACTCAACAGCTTGTTGATTTGAAATTGTCTGCTTTTCCTTCGTCATTAGCTTCTTAGCTTTGAGCTTGAATTCTTGAATATATGCTAGTAGACGTTCTCTCTGTAGGATAGTTATTCCTTCGTTTCTAGTGGCTATGGCTTTTAACCTATTAACGCTTCCGTTAATGCCACCAACTGATTCGGGGTAACACTTCCTAAGTTGCTTCTTGAAATCCTCCCAATTTGTACTATGCACAATGGCATCCTCTTCATGACATTGGTGGGTTTTGTACTCCATGTACTTCATTGCCAGAAGGATTTTAGACTGATCAAGATCTATGTTCAAGTCTTCACAGATTCCTTCGATTTCTGAGAAGTACCGCTCTAAGTTTTCCAGTTCTTCATTGTCAAAGCAAGGAGCCGTTTTCTTGGCTTTTGGCAATTTGTCATTTTGGGTAGCTCTCAAGGCTTCTGGACTCACTTTGAGTCCAGGAATAGTTGTTTTCACTTTCTCAGCCATTGTTTCGACTTCTAGCGGTCTAGACAATGCTTGTTGTGGTAGTAATTGTTGTTGATATTCTCTGTTGAGTCTTTGCTTGATGTAGTCAAGCCCTAACTTGTCTTCCGGTGTCAACTCAGAAGGCGCAACTGAAAGACTACTGTCGGCGCTAGTAGAAGTAGATGGTTCTGGGGTTTCTACTGTGGATTCAGGAGATGCCCCAGTTTTTCTCTGCTTCTTTGGTTTTCCGCTAGTTTTCTTCTTTGCAACTGCATGACTCTGCTCTCGTTGCCATGGTTTTAAAGGATATGGAGTATAAACAACAGGTTCTTCTTCTAGCAGTCTTGGACTCAACAAAGGCTTGCTAGTTTTGTTCCTCTGTTTAAGGGTTTTTCTTTTAGAAGGGTTTGCCTTCCAATAGGTGCTGTCTTGATGGTCGTTAAGACCTTGTATTTTGACAACTTTTGGTTAGAGCCGTAGTATAGAATGAACTGAAGTGATACCCCCCTTGCGGTGGGCTCCAGTATAATAGGCTGTTTCTCTAGTAAGTGCTCTTAGCACACAGAACACAACCAGAAAAACCTATACAATTTGTTTTGCGGGTGTATCTAGTAAGTAGAATACTCTTCAATTTAGTCCACAGTTTGGAGATCTTTTGGGGGGGATTTTTGTCAAGGTTTGCACAGATGCACACACAAAGGCTATTGCCACAAAACACACAAATGCACGAAGACACACACAATATCAATTCAACCAGTTCAATTCTATTTGAAGGCGCCAATGCCTTAGACACAGTTTCCAAGTCTCGAGGACACAAGTTATAAACACAAAACAACCAACAAATATATTCAACACTGATTTAACCAACACTGTATGTTTAGACTCCACGTGAGTATGATCAGTTTGTTTAGAAGCTCTTGTCTGTGTTTCACAGTCTCTGTTGCTTAGGTAGCTACTAGTAATACCTGGTCCTTTTATACTACTCGTAGCTACAACTATACAGTTTTACATTTCTTTTCAATGTCTGCTAAGATATATCAAAGAAAACAGAAAATCTACTCTAACCACTAGTCCATGAGCGTAGTAACTACTGGATCTAGTAGGTACCTTCTAATTAGGGTATACAGGAAACTTGAATATTATCTAATTTTCGTAGTAGGGATTTCTCTGTCCCTTGCTCCACTCTCTTTACTAGTAGGGTACTCTCTGGTACTGGCAGCCGTAGCCTACCTGACTCAGATAGCTCCACTTATGACTACACTTCGGAATACCGCTAATCCTGTGGGTTTGGGGTATCCTCGTATCTAGTCTTTGCCTCTCGTTCTTATAGTATTGAACGTATACTTATCCCTTTACACCGCTAGTCAAACTTGTACACCACTAATCTGAGTCCAGCTCTTCAATAGTAATGCTCAAGCCTTACAAACTAGCATAGTATAGCAAAGCGTAATACCACCCTTATCTTTAAGATGCCAATCCGTAGTGATCTCCAGTAAGTACTGCTTTCGGTAATATTTATGCCTGAATCAGTAATCCCTCTACTTTGGACCTTATTACGTTAGTGAACTTCACAAGACTTTAGACACTTAGTATTGTTGCCACTAGTTCATCCCCTTTGTACCATCTGAAAGCTATGGATTCTAGCTTTCTATTGATATAACTATTGTGCCAGTTTGCCATTCTAATCATCTGTAGATGTGCACCGCAAGTTTGTATATATTCGGGTTAGAATCCCGTATATCCGAATTCTCCAATGGTGACGTGTCCTTTTGGATCTAGTGGTCTAAGCCTTCGATCTGGGTTTGTAATGCCAACACGTACCCGTGAATAGGGGCATTTCTCCTCCTTCTCTATCCCTTGAGTCGTACTAGCAGGTTTGTTAAGTCTTTGGAGACTTTGTAGTTAGGTGGGTCTGCTACTATAGCTGTATCCCCTAGTATGTATCTGTTATAATACTTTGAACAAGTCTTATTCTTATCTGTAAGTATTGTCCATTAACATCCCTTAGATTATACACCTAATTCCTAGTACTTTGACTAGCAGTTCGGGACTTACTCTAGTCCTTATTATCCATTTAAGAGTAACTGAGACATGTATTAGTGCTATTTTTGAGTTATTAACCTCGAATTTGTATGGCGTATCACTGGGAAGGGGGAGTACATTTAATAAATCTCTTGGTTTACAATGCAATTGGACCTCCCCACAAATGGACACTCCAAGAAATATCACTCTTACCAAATAAAGAGCAAGAGGAATGGAAAATTGCTTGCCACAAAGAACTAGAGGTACTTCACAGGCATGGAACTTTCAAACTTGTAGATTGTCCTGAGAACGGGAAAGTCATAAAAAACTGATGGTCATAAGAAGGCGAGACTCATCACTAAAGGTTTTTCACAGATCAAAGGTTTAGACTACGATCAAGTCTTCTCACTGTCATGACATCTATATTTGGTACTATTTATTTCTTCTTATCTCCGTATCCTCCTCTTGTTCCACATGCTATGCACCGGACCTTTCATTTCTCTGATACAGCTTTGATACAGCTTCTTGATAGCTTTCCTTACAGCTTTCTTTACAGCTTTCCTTACAGCCTCCCTTACAGCTTTACTTTTACATATATAAACCCTGTCCTGATACCTGGTTCCCCATCTGGACCTCTTTGTCATTGGGACCAGGTGTGTATTTCCCTTTTCATTACTTCTTTCACCTTTACTGATGGACACTGTAGTTACAGTACTTACTGCTGTCTGTTAGTCAAGTCAAGCCTGTAGCTCCTCATTATCACTATCTAAGCAATCAACTCTTTGTAACATTAGGTCGAGATCCCTTACTGCACCAGCGGCCTCCATATAGGTCGTCCTTGCAGGTGCTACTGTCACCATGTCTGGACGATACACCACACCATCCTCAATCTCTGATTCATCTGTCTCTGCATCTCCTCCACCGTCTCTGACACCACTGCTCTGTGTAGATGGCTACACAGTCTTGACTTAACAGATCAGAAGCATGTCAGCTTTGATATCGACAGTTACCTTGAAGACGGAGAAGAACTCTACAACAATTGCCAGCAACAGCCTTGTCGCCATGCTCATCACTCCATCCCCCAGGTCCCACTGGGTGCAAACACTTGTAATTCCTCAGATATACAGAGGACTTACAGAAGCCTTACTTGGGTACACTCAATATGTAAGTCCACTTGACTTACTGAAGAATTACAAGAGACCAAAAAAATTAGAATAATTATGTATGACCATTGTAAGGCACAAAGACTTATAGGAGACTTTCAGTGTTATAGCACTTGTAATTCCTTGGATATACAGAGGAATTACAGAAGCCTTACTCAGGTACACTATAAGTAAGTCCAATTGACTTACTGTAGTATCACAAGAGACAAAAGAAATTAGAACAATTATGTATGATCATTGTAAGGCATGAAGACTTACAGGAGACTTTCAGTGTTATAACACTTGTAATTCCCCGGATAAACAGAGGAATTACAGAAGCCTTACTCAGGTACACTCAATAAGTAAGTCCACTTGACTTACTAAAGTATTACAAGAGACCAAAGAAATTAGAACAATTATGTATGACCATTGTAAGGCATGAAGACTTACAGGAGACTTTCAGTGTTATAACACTTGTAATTCCTTGGATATACAGAGAAATTACAGAAGCCTTACTCAGGTACATTCAATAAGTAAGTCCACTTGACTTACTGAATTATTACAAGAGACCAAAGAAATTAGAACAGTTATGTATGACCGTTGTAAGGCATGAAGACATACAACAGACTTTTGGTATTACAGGAAAAAATACTTTGTCCACAACAAAAAATAAAAAAGAATTACAAGAAAGCAAGAAAATTCAAAGAATTCAGTAAGTCCATTGTAATATATGTAGACATACAATGGACATTCATTGTGAGTTTCTGTCACAGTATGTGACACAATGGATATACAAAGAAATTTCAGAGTGAGTTTATGTCACAGTATGTTATTCTGTAAAACCTCAGCAGAATTACATGAGTATTTCAGTGTGACAAAAAATGCCCTTGTGCCCTCGTCCTCTTGTCCTCTCATGCACTTGTGCCCTTGCGCCCTTGTCCTCTCATGCACTCGTGCCCTTGTGCCCTTGTCCTCTCATGCATTCATGCCCTCACACCCCCGTCCTCTCATGCACTTGTGCCCTGGTGCCCTTGCGCCCTCATCCTCTCATGCACTCATGCCCTGGTGCCCTGGTGCCCTTGCACCCTCATCCTCTCATGCACTCGTGCCCTGGTGCCCTTGTCTCGCCCTTTCGTGCCCTCATCCTCTTGTGCCATCGTCCTCTTGTGCCCTCATCCTCTTGTGCCCTCATCCTCTCGTGCCCTCATCCTCTCGTGCCCTCATCCTCTCGTGCCCTCGTCCTCTCATGCCCTTGTGCCCTCATCCCCACGTCCTCTCGTGCCCTCACGCCCTTGTCCCCTTGTCCTCTTGTGCCCTTGTGCCCTTGTGCCCTTGTGCCCTTGTCCTCTCATGCTCTCGTGCCCTCGTGCCCTCGTCCTCTCATGCCCTTGTGCCCTTGCGCCCTTGTCCCCTCATCCTCTCGTGCCCTCATGCCCTTGCGCCCTTGTCCCCTCACACCCTTGTCCCCTTGTGCCCTTGTCCTCTCATGCTCTCGTGCCCTCGTGCCCTCGTCCTCTCATGCCCTTGTGCCCTTGTGCCCTCGTCCCCTCATCCTCTCGTGCCCTCATGCCCTTGCGCCCTTGTCCCCTCGCACCCTTGTCCCCTTGTCCTCTTGTCTCCTTGTCCTCTCGTGCCCTTGTGCCCTTGTGCCCTTGTCCCCTTGTGCCCTTGCGCCCTTGTCCCCTTGTCCCCTTGTGCCCTTGCGCCCTTGTCCCCTTGTCCCCTCACGCCCTTGTGCCCTTGCGCCCTCGTCCCCTCACGCCCTCCTCCCCTCACGCCCTCGTCCCCTCGTGCCCTTGCACCCTTGTCCCCTTGTGCCCTTGTGCCCTTGTGCCCTTGTGCCCTTGTGCCCTTGTCCCCTTGTGCCCTTGTGCCCTCGTCCTCTCATGCTCCTGTGCCCTTGTGCCCTTGTGCCCTCGCACCCTTGCGCCTTCGTCCCCTCGTCCTCTCGCGCCCTTGTGCCCTTGCCCTCTCACACCCTCACACCCTCGCACCCTCGTGCCCTTGTGCCCTTGTGCCCTTCTGCCCTTGCGCCTTGTCCCCTTGTTCTCTCGTGCCCTCATGCCCCTGTCCTCTCATCCTCTCATGCCCTCATCCTCTTGTCCTCTGATGCCCTGATGCCCTCGTCCCCTTGTCCTCTCATGTGCTCGTGCCCCTGCGCCCTCGTTCTCTTGTCCTCTCATGAACTTGTGCCCCCACACCCTCGTCCTCTCGTGCCCTCGTCCTGTCATCCAGTCATCTTCTCATGCCCTTGTGCCCTCATCCTCTCATCCTCTTGTCCTCTCATGTGCACGCCCCCTCGTCCTCTTGTCTTCTCATGTGCTCGTGCACTCGTGCCCTCAGTGCCCTTGTCCTCTCATCTTCTCGTCCTCGGGCATGAGAGGACGAGGGCGTGAGGGCACGAGGGCATGAGGGCACAAGGGCACGAGGGCATGAGAAGATGAGAGGACGACAGGACGAGGGCATGAGAGGAAGAGAGGATGAGGGCACAAGGGCACAAGGGCATGAGAAGACGAGAGGATGAGGGCATGAGGGCATGAGGGCATGAGAAGACGAGGGCATGAGAGGATGACAAGACGAGAGGACGAGTGTGTGAGGGCATGAGGGCATGCTTCTTGTCCTCGGGCATGAGAGGACGAGAGCGCGAGGGCATGAGGGCACAAGTGCATGAGAGGATGAGAGGACAAGGGCATGAGGGCACAAGTGCATGAGAGGACGAGGGCGCGAGGGCATGAGTACATGAGAGGACGAGGGCGCGAGGGCATGAGTGCATGAGAGGACGAGGGCACGAGTGCATGAGAGGACGAGGGCATGAGGGCACAAGTGCATGAGAGGACAAGGGCGCAAGGGCACAAGTGCATGAGAGGACAAGAGGACGAGGGCACAAGGGCATTTTTTGTCACACTGAAATACTCATGTAATTCTGCTGAGGTTTTACAGAATAACATACTGTGACATAAACTCACTCTGAAATTTCTTTGTATATCCATTGTGTCACATACTGTGACAGAAACTCACAATGAATGTCCATTGTATGTCTACATGTAATACAATGGACTTACCGAATTCTTTGAATTTTCTTGCTTTCTTGTAATTCTTTTTTATTTTTTGTTGTGGACAAAGTATTTTTTCCTGTAATACCAAAAGTCTGTTGTATGTCTTCATGCCTTACAATGGTCATACATAACTGTTCTAATTTCTTTGGTCTCTTGTAATACTTCAGTAAGTCAAGTGGACTTACTTATTGAATATACCTGAGTAAGGCTTCTGTAATCTCTCTGTATATCCAAGGAATTACAAGTGTTATAACACTGAAAGTCTCCTGTAAGTCTTCATGCCTTACAATGGTCATACATAATTGTTCTAATTTCTTTGGTCTCTTGTAATACTTCAGTAAGTCAAGTGGACTTACTTATTGAGTGTACCTGAGTAAGGCCTCTGTAATTCCTCTGTTTATCCAGGGAATTACAAGTGTTATAACACTGAAAGTCTCCTGTAAGTCTTCATACCTTACAATGGTCATACATAATTGTTCTAATTTCTTTGGTCCCTTGTGATCCTACAGTAAGTCAAGTGGACTTACTTATTGAGTGTACCCGAGTAAGGCTTCTGTAATTCCTCTGTATATCCAAGGAATTACAAGTGCTATAACACTGAAAGTCTCCTATAAGTCTTTGTGCCTTACAATGGTCATACATAATTATTCTAATTTTTTTGGTCTCTTGTAATTCTTCAGTAAGTCAAGTAGACTTACATATTGAGTGTACCCAAGTAAGGCTTCTGTAAGTCCTCTGTATATCTGAGGAATTACAAGTGTTTGCACCCAGTGTCTGCTACTATTTCTGGGAAGGAGAAAACAGTATAATCCTACCCAGCAATCCAGCCCTACTCCACTCCCACTTCCTAGGCCTTGCCTTCAGCCACCTGCCATTTTCTGATCCTGAACTTAGTACTTCTACTGTTCCATCACCAGACATCACTCACACTCCACTCCCGCTATCTGCTCCACCTTCTGCCATACCAGCAGCCCGTCCCAGTCCTACACTTGTACCCAATCCATCCCCTCTTCCTGTGTCACCAGCCCCACTCAGTCACATTGCTTCCCCAATCACTGACATCAACATGTCCTCCACTGCCCTTGAAAACCTCCTCCAGGCTCTGGTCAACAACCAGAACCAGCTGCAGCAGGCAATCACCAATTTGGTCAATAGGCCTACCCACGAATCCTCAGACAAAACTGCCAAACCTGCCCCATTCAAAGGTGAACCAGCCAAACTCAACTCATTCTTATCTCTCTTCATTCTCTGGGCTGGAGAACAGAAGCGGCTCAAACTTGACAGTGGGAAACTCAACCCATGGAAGTGCATTGCAGAAGCACTCCTTATGATGGAAGGACCTGCCACAGAATGGGCTGCAGAGTATCCTCGTCATATCAGCAGAGTCCGAGCAGACGAAGCCAGAGCAGTCTTTCCCTGGGAAGGGAACTGGGACAACTTCACCCACACACTAAAGGTTCAGTTTGGGGTAGCAAATGAGCAGCAGCTGGCCAAGAACAAGCTCAAGGCGTTGAAGCAGGGTGACAGCAGATGGACAGGAGACATGGCTAGATTTTCTGGTTACGGACTTAGGTGGAGAAGATGTCATCCTGGGCCTTCCCTGGTTGCATAAGATGAACCCACAGATTGACTGGACAAGTGGCCAGCTGCAAATCCCTATGGCACCACCCCCATCAGTGGAAGAGGTCTCCAATCAGGATCAGTTCATTGCTACCAATTTTGGACCAACCCCAAGGGGAAATGCCATCCTAGAAGGCACAGTCTGAATTGACCCAGGCAATTCCTCAGGGAACACATGTACCCACAGACCAACCCCCAGATCTGGCAACAGAAAAGGAGGAGGAACCTCAAGTCTATTCGTGCTAATCGGGCCACAAGGCGTTCCTGGAAGAAAGCAGGGATCCTCGCTGACACTGGAGAAGAAGTCTGGTGTGCTGCAGGGTTCACTTACTCGCAAACCGGATGAAACCAAAACAGTCATTTGAGATAGTCTCTCCTCAATATCAGGATTATTCTCATGTCTTCTCTGAAGCTGAGTCAGAATGCCTCCCTGCACACAAACCCTGGGATCATGCTATTGAATTGGTACCTGGAGCACCTGCCACCCTACGAACCAAGATCTACCCAATGTCCATCCATGAACAGCAGGAGCTCAATCAATTCCTTGATGAGAATATCCATAAGGGTTATATCTGACCCTCCAAATCCCCTGTCCTCCCCTGTCTTCTTTGTGAAGAAGAAAGACAGGAAACTTCGGTTTGTTCAGGATTACCGATGTCTAAACGAGTACACTATTAAGAACTGCCATCCTCTTCCCCTCATTGTTGACATAGTCAGTCGCCTTCAAGGTGCCAAGTACTTCACCAAGTTTGATGTATGTTGGGGGTATAACAATGTCTGAATCAAACAGGGGAATGAGTGGAAGGCAGCGTTTGCAACCAACTGGGGGCTTTTTGAACCTACTGTCATGTTCTTCAGATTGACAAACTCACCAGCTACTTTCCAGGGCCTCATGAACTCCATCTTCTCAGACTTGATAGCAGCAGGAAAGGTAGCAGTTTATCTGGATGACATCCTGATCTTCAGTAGAACTCTGGAAGAGCATCGAGAGGTGGTTCAGGAAGTGCTAGCCAGGTTGAAAAGGAATGATCTGTATCTGAGGCCAGAGAAATGCGAGTTTGAATAGGAAGAGATAGAATATCTCGGGTTGATTATCCAGGAAGGGCAAGTCCATATGGACCCTGTGAAGGTGGCAGTAGTACGGCACTGGCCAGTTCCCTGCAATGTCCGTGACATCCAGGCATTCTTAGGCTTTGCTAACTTCTACCAACAATTCATACAGAACTTTGCCAAAACTGCTCGAACTCTGAATGACCTTACATGCAAAGACATCTTGTTTAACTGGGGAAATCAACAACAGGAAGCCTTTGACTCCCTTTGAACTGCCTTCACATCTGCTCCTGTTCTTACACTCTGGTCACCAGATCGTCCTACCCAAGTCGAAGTAGACACTTCTGGCTTCACAACAGGGGGAGCCCTGATGCAGATGTTAAAAGACAGTCTTTGGCACCCAGTAGCATTCCGTTCAGCATCTATGCAGTCAGCCAAATGCAATTATGAAATCTACGACTGAGAGATGCTGGCTATTATCGTGGCACTGAAGGACTGGCAGAGCTATCTAGAAGGACTACCACCACCTCAGGTACCCCCTGGTACCTACCTTGTTAGGTGGTATAGTCTCTGTTCATAGTTTGACCTTAAGGTGGGTAAATACCTGGGGGACTACCTAGGCTCATGGGAGTTCCCAATACCTCTAGGAAGCCCCCAGGTATTGGCTTTTGACTCCCAGGATCCCCATAGCTGGTGTGTCTGGGAGCTCACATTTGTCAACTGGGAGCTTCCACTACTGTCACAATGTCACAGGGTGTCAGGGGTCCCTTTTGTCACCAAAACTTGCCATTTTGTTTTTTTAAGTGGGTTTAATATATGTTATTGTATTCTACTGCATTTTACTGCTACATGTATGTTGTTAACTGTGCGGAAAGTCCTAGAATAGCCTCAGAATTAGCACCACTAATGAAGATGCCCTCCATGACGTGTACACTGTCCCTACTTGGTTTAAAGATTCACCAATGATTCTTTGGCAACACCAAGTCATTGTGTACAATGCAGAAAAAGACGCGAGAAGATCTGCATGATTAATTGGGGTGCAAGTGATGTAGAGGACAATGGCCACATTGTGAAAGGTGTATAATTGAGTTTGGCAGGTGCCTTTATTTTTGCAAACCATTGTAGATTGTAAACTGATTGAAACAAGAAAAGACTAAGACTTCACTTTATTTATCTGGGCACAGATCAAATAGTATGAAACATACAGAATTAAATATGCAAGATTAAAACCAGGTTGTTTATACACCCACAGAGCATAGGCATCCTTATCAACGAAAGACATTGCATACTAGATACATTAACTTTCTTAAGTCAATCTCCCCAAAGAAAATATCCCTTTCTGAGAAAATTGCAGCAAGCCACTGGTAGCTACCACGCCTTCACTGGGGGTTCCCAATCCCTCCCTGGGAGCCACTGGTAGCTACCACAGTTTTACTGGGAGCTCCCGCTCCCTCCCTGGAAGCCACAGGTAGCTACCATGGTTTTACTGGGAGCTCCCGCTCCCTCCCTGGGATCCACAGGTAGCTACCACAGTTTCACAGGGAGCTCCTGCTTCCTCCCTGGAAGCCACAGGTAGCTACCACGCCTTCACTGGGGGCTCCCGCTCCCTCCCTGGAAGCCACAGGTAGCTCCCATTCCCTTCCCTGGGAGCCACAGGTAGCTACCACGCCTTCACTGGGGGCTCCCAATTACTCCCCCCTATTCTCTCCAAATGGTGTTGAAGCGCGTTGGTTGTTGGACAGTCTTCCACCAGATTAATCAAATTAATTAATTCATATTGTACCACCTATATTTGATACATTTACTCTACTACCGCTACGGCTACATCCATTTCTACTTGCTCCCAATCCCTGTAGCCTTCAATGATGTCTTGGGAGTCAAGTTGTTCAGTTAGACTATCACTATGACCTTCCATATACTCTATTCTGAACTCATCATCATTGTTGCCGTCAAACAGGAAGGAACGTTCCCAGTGGACATAAGCTTTCAACAGGAACTGCGTTCGCTGCTCCAGTTGATGAAACAGTCCACATTCATCCTCTTTGAAACATAAAAAAAATTAATTAGTTCAAGTCGGAGGGCAGAGCAAAAAGCCTTACCTTTGCAAGAGTTCATAGCCAACGAGACAATTTCCCATTCCTCCTCCTCAGCAGCATGGTCAAGCTCCAATATAGCTCTAATCCCCTTTCTCACATCCTCGTCCCCCATCCATGGTGGCAGTGTATCGCTCAACTCATGGTCGAGTCCCTCATCTTGCCAAATGTCTTCGTCAACGTCCAAGTTGAAGAGATTTCCTTTCTCTATCTTCCGTGGTGCGATGGCGTGAGCAGGCGCCTTTCCCTGGCGTATCAGAGGAGATATGTCATCACAGAGCATGTTGTACTTGTTGGCCAACACGTTGATACTGGGGTCTCAGCGTTGAATAGCATCTTGAGTGTGGGCATGGAGGTGTTCTTCTGCATAGGGACGACAAGCGTTATTAGTACACAGTGTACTCTGCACAATCAGTAAATAAACTTGCCACTTCTCTGATATCGGTAGCATCTTTCTAGCCGAGCAATTAACTTCTGACGGAGGCGTTGTTTGACTGTGAGAGCATTTAGTCGTTTGGTGAAAAAGGGATGGTTTCGGAGGTTCTTCAGCTCCTTCCGCTCTGCTGGACCAAGCTGGTGTTCCTTTTGGATCAGCTTGGTATGGAGTTGATCCCTTGATTGACGTGCTTTAATGAGTTTGTCTTGCATTGCCATGGTTTTGTAGCACTCGGTGTTTGGTGATGTCATCACTCGCTCGAGATTGTTTATCTTCAATTCCATGACGTCCAAGTTTTCATGAAGATGAAGGGCTTCCTTTACAGCTGCTTTACCGGCATGAGGGTTTTGTTTTGGATAATTAAGTGTTAGCCAACTATGTATTAAAGAAAAAAAACAATAAACGCACTTGGAAGAGGCTTAGTTTGCACTTTAACCTGCTCGTCCCACTGCAACCTAAGAAAACCCTCATCTACTTTGCATTCTGCCATGGCTTTAGCAGCTTCTTCCTGTTGATTGTGTAGCATCCTCTTCTTGCGCTCTAGGGCGCTCGGAGAGCTCAGAAGCACCTGATCATTATGCTGGTGGAGCTGCATATCCAGCGTATATAACCGAAGGTAAAACTGTAGACTCATTAGCACCTTATTATTCCAGACTACACAAGCATCACTTACCCCAATGACTCTGGTGTATGCTACCAGATGATTCAGACAGTTCCAACATCATTCCAACATCGTTCACAACCTTCTCCGTCACAAAACCTGAACCAAATGTGTTTCTGGGGGTGGTATATCAGTTGACAAGCCCAGTTGTGACCACACGCATGGAATACAGAAACTGCCCAATAGATGCGCTTGTGGAAACCTTTGAGAAAGCCCCACTTCAAACAGCTACATTCCAACTGGCAAGCAATGTCGTACAGTATTCCGACCTTCCAGCTATCCAGGATATGCTCGAAGAGAGTGGCGATTAAGGCTAATGTGTAATGTTGTTTCACCAACAGACTCCATAGAAACCATAAACAGTGCTGCATCATGGATACAAAACATGCCGGTGGAGGCATCCCATAGGCTTTGGAACCACAACAAGCAGTTCCCAAAATGCTGGCGTAAAGGGTCCTGGCCATGGAGTCGGTAGCCTTGCTCGGAAAGCTGCTCAATTAGTGTTCCGCTCCAGGCAGTCACGTTGGGGGAAATCCGCAAGTAGAGTCGAGTTACGAAATCAAGCATTCCGATATCAAAAGCTAGTGTTGGTAGCAAAGGCGCACAGGGAAAGAAGCCGTTCTTGATGAGCTGGACAGTGGCAGGAGCACAATCTTCGCAGATCCAAATCTGTAGTGTCTCGATACCTATAGAAAAACTCACATTTAGTTAATATTTAAGTGTGAGCGCAAAAGATGTACTGTTGAACCGAATCATCGACACCGAATGCCAATGACCCCTTTCACACCCACAGCTCTGGGCAAACTGCCTCTCGGGATCATTTTGTAGGTTTTCTGTCCTTCTCAGCAGCTCCATATAGTGATCCACCAGCGACGGTATTGTGGACTTCAGCCAACGTCTCCACTGACGCTCTTTCTTCAACCTATGGGATTGTTTACGAGGAGAGATGGACTCCGCCAGCGTAAACTCTTGCAATGATGGGTCCAACGAATCCTCAGGGGCCGAAGGAAAGGCAGTGAGAGGCTGGTTGTCTTCATCCAGCTGAGCAGGATGATCCCTGTTCAGCCCAATTTGACCATGAAGACGAGGCAAATCTGGTTGTTGGGTCAATGTGACACCTCCGCCCATGTAGACGAGCTCTTCATGCCCAGCGTTCCTTCATCGTTTCCTCCCAGGTTCCACAAGCTTAGGCCTATAGTCTTCAGCTGTAAGCCTCTCCTGACACTTCTTTGGTCGTTTGTAGCGGCTGGTCATGCTAAAATGGGCGAAAGTAAGAAAAAAAGATAAGAAAAGACAGCGAGGTTGATAGTACCGCAAGGTCCAGAAGGCTCGGTAATCCCGATGGTGTCGAAGCCAAATAAGGAAATTGAACTTGGTTGAGCAGACCAACGGGTCTGTCAATCGCAATAGTTTAACGTCATTGCGGATGCAACTGTTGTGGGTCATTGTTCTAATGTTATTTCTTATTATTCTACTAATTTGACAAGAACAACATAGTCTCTGAAAGTTCGCCTATACAGTATAAATAAACGCGATTATCCCAGCCATTCCTCCACTCCAACCATGTCCTACCTCGCGAACTACCGTGCAGTGCTCCCCATCGACATCATCCTCAATTCTGCTGGCTTAACTGCCTCCTTCACCTTCAATTTACACCCTCTGCCCAATCCTTTTCATTATCTTAATGATGACTCGCTGCGCAAGCAGGCAAAATGGGCCATTGTTCTTCACGTTGCTCCCAAGCTCGCTGAGGCCATGCTTGAGACTCTTGCTCAAGAAGATCCTCTTCTACGCCTCACCCTCAGCATCTCAAACAGTGGTATGATCATTGGGCACTCTGGCTACGACAACTTTGATGAAGACGACAAGTTCCAGCAGTTCTCTATCAGTGACCTCGAGGGCGTGGAATTCAGGTCCACCCTAAGAGTGTGGGACACTGAAGAGAGGGCTATCGATGCTAACAACAAAGGTGAGTTTTTGTTCAATCTAGCAGTAATAGCCAACACTCACAGACACTTGCTTATTAGAGGTTGAACGGTTAACTCGCGAAGGCCTGGCCTTTTACACGTTCATTGTTGAATCAGGTGGGCCTTATCTAAGTGTGTCCTTCCCTCCTTCTTTCAAACCTTCACTGACGATTCTCTTTCTCCAGGCGGTCTCCCATTGGTAGCTGAACATTTGAGGAAGCTTGGTCTTGCTCAAGAGACCGTCACTGTTGACACCAATGAGGTGGATCCTTCCCTTCAGCTCGACCTCTCCCTTGGGACGCAATCTAATCCCATTGAGCTCGATAGTGATTAATTCACACTGTTTTAATCTGGTACGTTATCATTCTTCTTTTAGCAGTAATATGACTTACCTGACATCGAGCAGTACAACGCAACCAAATAGTTCTTTTGTTCTCCCCTCCCTGATGTAGTCTTGACATCATCAACCTCAACAGTGTAGTTTAATCTCATTTCGGACGACATTTACTTCCTAGTTCACTTTTTGTGTATTATAGCCCATGATATTACTTGCATTCTCAAGATAGTTTGAAATACATTTCTGTATAGATAGTCTGTTGAAAAAAAAACACAAAGTACTATCACTCTATGCTACAAATGTTCTTAAGCATCCCTTGAGCAAAATACTACTACGATGGATGACTATTTGCTACAAAAGGTAGTTTAACGTCTTTTCGGACGATCGCGCCAACCAACCCCACCCAACATATTCGTTGGTACCTTTCCCATAATGGATAACAAAAACAATGTGATACAAAAATCTCTTATCCATAAACAGTCTAGTTTAACGTCTTTTTGGACGAGCACCACTACCAACAGCCGATGATCCTGAAAGATTCATCGGGCTACCCATTGCTCCATTAGTCAATGGCCTTATGCTCTGAAATGGCCAACCGCAGGACCCTCTGCCCTGAGTGTTTAGAAAAACTTCCAATTATGGATGACAAAAGGAATCTATTTGTCAGGTGTTAGAACAAGTCTTTGCCTTCAAGCAGAAATACGCACCAGGGAAACAAGCATCTAAGATATCACTCCCAGCCTTTGTTACAACCATGTCCTTCCTCGCTGACCAACCTGGAGCACGTCCGCTCACCGAAATCCTCTTTGGTTCATTTACCTCAACCTTACATCCTCTGGCCAACCCTCCACCTTATCTTAAGGGTAATTCCCCATGCACACGTGCCAAATGGTCCATACTGGTTCACGTCGTCCCCAAGCTCGCTGACGGAGTGCTTGAAATGATTTCTCAAGAAGATCCCATAATGTTCCTCACCATCAGCATCTCAGATAAAGGTGTAATTATTATCCACACTGGATATCACGACATCTACGATGACTATAATGTGGATGACGAGTTCCGGCGGGTCCATATGGTTGGACGAGAGAAGGCAGTGTTCAGGTTGGCTCTGAGACAGTGGGACGCTGAAGAGAAGGCTATTGCACACAGAGAGGGTGAGTTTTGTTCAGTCTTGCATTATGACCACCACTCACAGACACTTCATTAGAGGTGAAACGTAACGAGCGCAAAAAGCTGGTTTTTTGGATGCACATCGCTCAATCCGGTGACCCTGACCTGAGTACATGTTTACCTCTTCCATCCCGTACCTTTCTTGACGTTTCTAGTTCATCAGGTGGTGACCCATTGGTTCGAGAACATTTGAGGAAGCTATTTGAGGAAGCTCGGTTTGGCTCAAGAGACATCTACCATTCACACCGACGCCTGGCGTCAACATTAGTTTAATGTCATCTCGGACGCGCTATGAATACCCTTATGATTATGATTGTCAACACGGTACATTTATTGATGCACGGGATATAGATACAAAGTCGTTTTCTACGCTACTTATACACTGAAGCAAAAACTATACACATAAGAAATGATATGTAACTACGATACAGTCCAGGATATACAATGTAAAAGAAAAATTATACACAAGAAAGATAGTATAGTACAGTACACTTAAGTACATAATGTCTAAAGCGTATCGAGCAGTTGCAGAAGTCACTTCATGTTTGACTGACGAGACACTTTGGGCTTCAGTCTTCTACGTTTCCCCCCGGTCTCTTCTGGATGTGAGTGACTGGACCGTTTGGCTGCTACCTCCTCTGCGAAATGCTTTTTGTTGGGATCAGTAGCGGCATGCAGGCAGTCTTCATACTTGACCCTAATTTCCTCCACAAATACCTCATTACCTTCACCCCAATTGTCGTACACAGTGCCAATGAGCAGCAGCTGTTCCTCCTGATACTCATGAAAGACCAGTCTGAAGAATTTACCTGTGTACTCTCCTTGGTTGACTAACATAGGAAATTTCGTGGTCTTAGGGTTTGACCAGCGAGTCACACTATCTACCTCAAGAGGATCAGCACTTATCCAAGCTCCTCCTACTTGGAGCTGGATCTTCCTTGTACTGTATTGGACTCTGGCAGTGACCTTGTCTACCCGCTTGCTACCATCGCTTGGCTGGTACGACGCCCAAAACTCTTTCCCATCAAGACGAGGGTCTACACGCCAATCCCACTTGTCGACTGACATAACCGGCTCTGGCGTATTTGGTCGTCCATCAGGACTCTGTCTCTGGAAGAGGTGGAAGAAAAGGATAAGAGCGGGGATTTTTGACCGAAATCGCCTTGACAATTATCAAAGGTTCCAATACCTCTGTGCATTTGTCAAGGGGTAGCGGGCATGAAGTGGTAATCCCGTCCTAAAAGAGTTGTTAGCACAAGGCTGGTTATAGTAGGCGTCTTTCGACTCACGTTTGGTCCCGTATCCAGGAGTAGTCCACCTCATGTTGAGGATCCCCACCTCGCTCTGTAGTGATGAGGTTAAGCTCCACCAGCACGGCAAGACCACTAGCTTTCTTGTGATCTCGTCTCACTCTCCTTACCCATCCCTGCATTTTGTGGGGTCCTCTGATGATTATACACTCCTTCCCAATCCAAGGATTAGGTGGTTCCGAAGGAGAAGGCTGTTTTCAGGGGTCAAGAGTTGTTGATTATGTCGGTCGAGCATGGGGATCATTTTGGTAGAATTAGGCATGTTGACTGAATCAGGATAGTGCTGGGGGATGTTCAGAGCTCGTGGTAACTCATCCCGCTCTTGTTCCTCTGGTGTCTCTGTGCCTTGTGCTGGCCAAGTCATTTGCCAAAGTCCAAGTTGATGAGGCTTGAGAGGGATGGCTTGGAAGCAGTTTGTTAGTGCTATAAGATACAGAAACCGTTTAATGATTGAGGACTTGAAGAATAGGATAGCCTACACTCACCAAGTCTCCTTGACATCGTCATGGCATACCCACTCACTGATACTGACAGAAGGAAGGTCGACCTGAAGCATGACGAATCCTTGCCACGACTTGGAGACGTCGAGCACCACACCGGTATAGCCTTTGTATACCTTACCGGCGACAATGTGCACATGAGCGTTGATCCAGGGTACTGCCCCTTCTGCCCTCAGTGTCGTGAGTCTGCACTCATTTGGGTGTGCAGAGAACTCCTAGAGGTTTGTGGTCAGCATTCAGATCAGAGTGACATTGTTTACAACTGAAAGATACTTACTTCGCCTTCCTGAGTCCCTGGCTTGTCATGGTACAAGACCAGGGTTTCATCAAAGTGGGAAAGAACCCAGCCTGTGAGTCCTGTCAACGGTCCTCCTTCAACGGTAACCCAGTCCCCGACATAGAACCTCTTCAACAGGTTCAATTTAGGAATTTTGACTACTGTCCCCTCCTCAGGGAAGTCGGCCAAGTCGTCAAACTGAACCCAGCAAGCATCACTGTCAATTGACTTGATGGTGCCTTTGCAGAGTAGAGACTCTTTAGCAACATCTCTATCTATACCAGCCAATACCTCACTCTGTACCCCTTCAACTCGATCATCAACAAAAAATTGCCAGTCTCGAGGAGTCGGCAATGAGGAAACAATGTAGCGACTGTTGCTGGCTTTGAAGAGATGGCGTGAGTGATTGTCCATGTCCACATCCACCAATGAGGCTGAGCTGTAGGGAATAGTGGTGACTAGAAGGCCGTAGTGATATTCTTCCCCCTTGTATTCAAAAATATTCCCTCTTTCGTGTCCCTCAACAAAAAGTTCTTTGGCATCGGAATGGTCTTTGGTGCAGAATAGACGCTGCGCTGGTCTGTCGCTCTCTGCCTTGCGTTTCGCTTGCAGTTCTACAGCTGGAGGCAATACAGTTTCCTCATCTTCATCGTCAATCACATCTTCAATGAATCATCACACCTGTATCTCCCTTATATGGGCCTTTGGTTACCCTGATCCATTGCGAAGGCTTGATGTCTGGTGGACACCAGCTCAACAACTCTCTGACCTGGACTGTGGTAAGAGGTTGCATTGAGACCCATGACCAGCTTACACCTGCATCATTATGCTGTTTTACAACTGAGGCGATAGGGACAGCAGGATGCCCACGAAGAAATCCAATTATGTCGGTCTGCTGAGGATAACTACCCAGCTCAGGCTTCCAGGTAGACACTACCTGATACTCCGGCCACTGTGAAGGCAGACAGAAACCATGCTGGAAAGACTTCAGTGGGTGGTGGGTGATGGTGTGATGGTGTTTGAGGAGATAACGCCTTTGAGAGGTGAGGAAGGTGTTGAGATGGGGAGGAGGAAGTGGAGACAACAGACTTGATGGTGTCAATCCACTTCAGCAGACCTGGGGCGTGCTGTTCCTCGAACTGCCTCTTGCCTGCGTAGGGATCCTCGTCAGCCTCGAACGGGTCCATACTTGCCGCATCGATGGCCTGCCTCCATGACGGAGGAAAGACTGTGATACTGAGGTCTTGGGTTAGCTCCTCTGTCAAGGTAGCTATATCACCCTCAGCACTGAGGGCAAAGGTCCCAATCTTCTCTATGCACTGGAGAGCCTTACGTTCCCAGCCTGAGACAGCCTGAGATTTCCAGTCAGAGTCATCAGGATGAGGCAATGTAGTACTAATAACTAGATACGGGTGGGCGCAGCCCACATCCCGAAACAATTAATGGCCAGGTACAACCCGGCCTGGAGTCATATGTGAGGTATCTAGAAGCGGGATGGGATTATATACCTGTAGTGATGGCGGGGCTTGCTTCAGGCTACTGGAGAGCTCAGCAAAAACGGCACAGCGTTAATCAATGGTAGGGATTGATTCAGGCCATGGGGGAGCTTGGCAGGAATGGCAGAGCGCTTAATCAATGCGCGTCTCCCCAAATATTAATAAAAGCATTTAAACAGAATGATGTGACCGGGTTGCCCCTTCTAGCCGATGCTGTGGGATCCCTCTCGGCTATGTTCCAGAATACCTTGGAACCCCTCGCTTGCTATTTCTATTGAAACAGGATAACTACTTATGTACATATCCCTCCATCAACACTGAAAAGTATGTGTTGTGTGAGGAGGGGGAAGTTTGCCAGAGAAAAGTGAGTGTTGTACGAAAAATGTATGTGTTACAGGGGGGGGACGGAGTACGTGTCAAGACAGAGAGTATACTCTTGAATTACTAAGAAATAGCCAAAAATACAATAGGGAGGGGTAGTACATGTGATGTGTATCATCACTTACGAAAGAGTATGTACAAGTCTGAAGTATCTCAAGCTCGCCCCTTAACTAGATACCGGCTTACAGCTCTCCTCAAGATATTTCAAGTCCACGCTTCTTGGTGGAGGTTGCTTAGCCACCCCGTATCTAGTTCCGGGCGGGTTCACCTTAGATTATTCTTACTCTAAGATCAAGTTGACGAGACCAATATATCAACACTGACCTACAAAAGGTCTCACTACATTCCAACAATACAAATAAAAAACTATAGAGACGGCATAGATCAAGTATATACAATGAGCATGAATGAAAGTCCAAAAAGAAGTCCAAAAAAGTCCCAGCCCCATCTATCACCGACGACTGGCGTTCTTACGCTTCTTGATCTGCTTCTTCCTTTCAATCTCCTTCCCCCTTGCTCTGGTCACCCGGCCCACTGGTTCCCCTTCGGTGTCTCTGGATTTTCGTTTCAAGGAGGTATTCTTGAAGCTGCCTAAGGCATAGAGCTGGGTCAGTTTCAAACGCACCTCGGACACCAGCTCGGTCAAAGACGATAACCCAAGACGTTGCTCTGGGTCCCAGTCTGTAGAGAAGTCTGCTTCACGAGGGTCTCCAGTGGTAGAGAAAAGCACGGTCCATAGCGCGACAATGAACTTCCAAAGACCCTCAGACCCCGAAGTACAGTCCAATGGTGCCATGTCACGAGCATCCTCCTCCCAGTTGCTCATTTCCAGCCACCATTTCCAGAGTATATCCACGAGAACAGAGGTCAGCTCATCTGTATATACCACGAGGACAGCTGGACGGTTTCGGGTTCACCAATAATCAGTTAGTACCCAGTGTTCTGACTCGTCCACGGTCCTGTTAACTTCCTGAAAATGAAAAGCTGCCTCGATGTCAATATAGATGTGGAGAAGGGATTCCAACTCTTCAATCCAGCCGTCGTCTTCGGAGGGGAACTTGCTCAAACACTCTCTCCAGATCTTGAAGTTTTCCTGCATCTCGGGCCAGAAGTGAACCTGATCATCGTGGTCCCAACAGCTAGCCTTGCGGAGACCATTCCCTGCCTCTGTGTCTGCATCTGCATCTGTGTCTGGGTCTGGGTCTGGGTCTGGCTCCTGCTCCTGTCCCTCTTCCAGCTTTTCTCGCTCTCCCTCTTCCGCGCTGTCTTCCCTACACTCACTGTCTTCTCAAACTGGAAGTAAAGTCCATTCCGGCATTTCGAGGGAGATAGAAGGCCGTGTGGGAGCAGGCACGTCACTTGGGGTAGGTGGAACTGTGACCATTGTGGCCGCCGCATTGCCACTTGCCTGAGGAGTGTCGATTACCGATGGAGCTGAGACAATGGCATCGGCAGTGGGACTGGTGGTGGGAATCTCCGAAGAGAGAGGAGCTGGGACAATTGCAGAGTTGATTACTGAAGGAGGTGAGACAACGGCATTGGCAGTGGGACTGGTAGTGGGAACCTCTGAAGACTGAGGAACTGAAACAACGGCATTGGCAGTGGAAGTCTCTGAAGAAGGTCTCGAAGGAGTCTTAGGATGTGGTTTGGGATGAGAGGTGGATTGGGGGGAGGTGGGTTGACCTGCAGGAAGACCTGCTTTTCGTGGTGAGGTTCTCTTTGCCTTGGATTGCGAGATGACCTGGACCGTTTGCTTCGCTGTAGAAGAGGTGGCCGTGGGACGCGAGGTTGATGCCTTCTTCCGTTTCCTTGGTGGAGCTTCGTCATCACTGTTGGAATCCACCTTGTTGCCATAGGAATCATCCTTTCCTTGGTGCTCCACCACTCGAGCAGTCTTCCACATGCCCTCACTGTTTTGGCCAGGTCCTGTTCGTGATTTCCGGCCAGGTGAAACAGCCTCTGGTGCAGTAGATGAGTTCGCATTGGTGGGGTTTGTGTTGCTGGACTGGGAGGCAGCCGTAGGTTTGGTGGTGGTGGAGTTGGCAGGCCAGATGCCTGAGCGAACAGTGTTTGGTGGCAGAGCTCTTGATTTGCAAACGGACCGAGCTAAAGAGGGGAGGTCAGCACAGGATTAAGAATGGGTGGTACCGCTATTCGTCCACCCGTATCTAGAAACCAGTACTTACAGTAAGTGGATTTTCCAAATTTAATTAACGAAGCATTAGCTGCATTGAACGCAGCTGAGTCAAATTCCTCCCAGTCCTGTTTCAAAGCATTCTTTCCATTGTGGTTCCTGAGCGAAATCTATTATCACCTTCATTTGGAAACACCATATGTATTAAGGACTTACCAGAAAATGTCAACCTTTCCATCACTACTTTCCGGATTGGGGCCAATCACCACCATCTCTTTGGCGATGCGGTCATTGAATTGAGCCATTGGCAGAAGCCATTGGTCAATTGAACTGTCAAAACCTCAGCCACAAGGTAAAATAACAATCAGATTCAATACTTACTTCGCATATCCCTCCGGAGAATCTTTGGATGCTGCCATTGTTTGATTCCTTTCCTCTCACTTCCCAATCCTTCCCGCAAGGTCTTCATCAGTCAACTCCTTGGACTTTTGCCTTGAACTCGTCTGTTTGCTCTTCCAAGAGACGTTTGGCAACCTTGAACTGTACATTAACCCGACAGGGAGGCTTCATTTCAGCAGCACCGGATCCAGCATCTTGCAAATACTCGGTATAATCCTGCTGTTCCTGCTCCCATTCTTTCTCTACTGGTCCCTTCAGCTTCTGGTCCCAAAAGTGGTGCATGAAGACGAGAACCTCATCCGTACGAGTGGGCTTGTGCGTAGGCTTCTTGGTGACTTGCTTCCTGATTGTCTCGAGAACAGCATTACTGCTCTTGGACTTGTGAGCTGTCAGATGGTCACGAACATATTTGCCAATTTTCTAAAAGGATTAATTAGTGAATAACTCTCGTCAACTCAAGAGAAGCAAAGAAGAAAATGCACTGTCCATAGAGCCCCATAAAACTTAGACTGCTCTTCATACTCCTTGCTTTCTGGATCCCAACCCAATGCTGCATTGACCTCTTCCATTGTGATTTCCTCCAATTCCAGCTGCTCGAACTCATCTGTAACCTGTGCAGGCTTCTTTCGCTTCCTCTTCTTCTCACTACCTCCTCCATCACCCCCTGGAGCTGAGAGATCCCAACCCGTTTCTAGTTCTGGGGTGGAATCACCTGACAAACCCAAATCCTCGGCAAAAGAATCCAACTTGGTGGCAATTTTCTTCAACGTCGGTGTATTATTGTGATCCTCCTCGACATCGTTAATCTCCGTGAGGATAGCCTGCCACGTCAGATAGTGGTACACTTCTTTGCCCCAAAGCTCTTCCAAGGCCCCCTCAACCAGTGGCTGCCTGTTATGGGATGCCTTGCCTTCAGCAAAGTCTCGAAGCACCAACCAGGAGCGATGCTCGGCCACTTTGAGAGCTAAGTTGCTCCAGACCTCATCCAACAGATAGCTGGAACCAAGGACATTCTCCAAAGAATTGCCAAGCTCTGGGAAAGTGCAGGGTGCGGGGTCCAGAGCCAGTAGCAAATTCCTTCAGAATTTGATGTGCTTGGTCCGTGTGTACGTGATCGTTAACGGTGGTAGTGGAAGAGTGAGTTGTGGACAATGTAGCAACATCTCCCAGTTTCTCGTTGCTGGCATGCGTGGGAGATGAGGCTTCTTGGAGGGACAAGGCAGGGGCAGGACGGGACGAGATGTTGTTATCATCAGTGGGATGGTTGGTGGGCGTTGCAGCAGTAGAATCAGAGGGGGATGCATTCGACGTGGTTGTTTTCGTTGTTGGAGCAGAAGACTCCAGATTAGTGACGCCAGAAGACTCCTGGGGAGCGGCTGAGGACATATCAGCATCCGCACTGGGCAGACTCCAGTCATTTTCGTCTTCGTCCTCAGGAATATCCTTGCCTGTTTACAAAAGCAATGGTGTGTTAAAACACGCAATCTTATCATACCCACATGTCAATATGCACCTAGATTAGGTCCGAACTTTATCAAGAACTTCTTCGTTATCCAGTGATAAAAGGCACCAATCGATTCCTGAGACTTGCATGCCTCCACCTGCTCCAAGTACGAGTCAAGAAAGTGTTTGCGCTTGCCAGTAGGATTGTCGAATGGACCTTTGGGACCGCACTTTTTTTTGTCTTCGGGTGCTTTAGCTTTGGTCATGTCGCACTGGGTGCAAACACTTGTAATTCCTTGGATATACTGAGGAATTATATAAGACTTACACTGGTACACTCAATATGTAAGTCCACTTGAATTACTGAAGTATTACCAGGGACCACTGTGAGACTTCATGCCTTACAATGGTCATATATAATTGTTCTATTTTTTTTGGTCTCTGGTAATACTTCAGTAAGTCCAGTGGACTTACATATTGAGTGTACCAGTGTAAGTCTTATGTAATTCCTCTGTATATCCAAGGAATTACAAGTGTTTGCACCCAGTGTCGGGAAGGGAGTAGGGGCAAGATGCTGATGACCTAGATGGGCATCGAGAAGAATGTCTCAGGTTGAGACTGAGTGGACCCACAAAAGCCGCACTTAGCTAATACTCAATCATGTGACTGACGCGTCCAACGTGTTAACTCCCAAAAATCCCAAAAATCAACATGTATTTTTCGCACACTACGTGTATTTGTTTTTTTTCCCCTGGTATTGCTCCAAGAGGAGGAAGCTTGATGCTATACGTAGATTAACTGAATATTGATATCAAAAAGTACGAATATGCAAACAATATGACCCCATGATCGCAACAACAGATAAAAAAGGGACGCCCTTAACTACTTTGGCAAGATGATCAAATCGTTCCTGGGCAGCTAATCGCTGATTGTTCAAGTCCTGCATTTCCACCAAGAGCTCATCGTTGCTGTCATTCCGACATGCCACAGCCTTGCGCAATAGATCCTTTTCCAACGAAAGCAGCACAGATTGTGCTTCACGAATCCTAGGCCACAACTCAGCTCGCTGCTGCACCGGCTGAACCCCACTAAACATTGGAGCCTCTCTGTGTTGCTGATGACAAGAATTGACTGAAAATAATTGAGTATCAGCCCAAACCGTCTTGATATGAGTTGACGCACCATTACTTTCAATCCAAGCTGGAATGTCAGCACTGGGAGGCAAATCGGCAGGCGAGGGAAAATTCCAGTCTAGGCCATCCACACGAGACATAATGGCTTCAGTGATTGCCTGAGCGAAGGGTTCCTCAGTGACCATGGGCAGGGTACCCCAACCAGAGCCCCATCCATTATTAGTTGTATTCAACAGAGCACGAATGAGAGCAGGACAAATAAAATCGTCAAGCCATATCTTTGCACAGTGTAGCTCACTGGGAATGTCGGGTAAGAGCCAATCACTTCGTGTGCGGGAAGACCTGCAAGAGTAGGATCAAGTCAGGATTGACAGTCACTGAAGTGAAGAAATCTAGGTTACAGACCAGGGAATTTCTGTACTGCTCACATCGTCACAAAAGTTTGACACCACCCAGTTTTCAGCAATCTCTCCTTGTTCGTTGAGCAGGTCGGGTAGATTTTCCGAAGGACTAGACAAGCCTGATGAGCTGGTGTTGGTGCTGGGGCTTATGTGGTAGCTGAGGCCCATGATTGAAATGGAAATGGCGGCATAGAAATGTTTTAGCTGCGGAGAAATTTTCTCGAACTAACCAGATGATTAGGTGGCTCCATTGTCAAGCTTCAAGGCTGACCCTGTTCCATATCGGTTGGAGAGGTCCGTTCCTCTGGTGCTTGTGCCTGAGGGCTGCTCGACTTTGGAAACAGCAAGCTCTGCAATAGGCAGTTAAAAAGTAAAACCTTAGTGAGCTAACAGAGCTTTCCAGTAGGTCAATTACTCCTCAAATCTAAAATATTGAGGCCACACATGCGAAATTAAAAAAGTCAAGCGAAACGAGATATTTGACACTTTAGCTTTGACCATCCTTGTTAGTTACCTCGATGCCCCAACTCAAACTCTACCATACCAAGGCAGAACGTCAGGCTGCAAATCAGGCGAAAAGTCTTCAGCACTATCACAAGTTAGTATTGTACTTATTTCTGCATATTCTTCTAATATCTAGCTTTTCAAAGGAATAAATTACTGTTAAATCAGAGTCGGCGAGAGAACTACAGAGCATCAGAAGTTGCTCAGACCAAAGCTCGAGAGAAGTATAAAGCCTCTGAAGCTGCTCAAGCTAAGTCTATGTACGTGCATGGCTCTTACTTCTCGTACTTCAGCATTATTCACCTCCAACAGGGTAACCTTAGGGTTGAGAGGCATTTCGAAAAGCGGCAATGTTTTGCAAAGGCAGACAGGTGTGTTACATTACGCTCAATGTGTAAACAGGAAATAATACTGTCTCAAGCCCTCACACTCTGCATCAAATCCAAGCTCTGCACGGAAAGATCAACCAACTCCTGGCGCCGATGCCCACAATCTGGTTTGAGCAGCTCTACCAGAAATACATTTTCCAAATCAATGAGGGAGTTCAGTGTACCTTGCTTGATGATACTGCCGTCTATATGGCAGAGACAGTTTTCTGTATGCAAAACTGGGGTTCTGTTATCCACGAGGGAGAAGGTGTGTCGCCTTCATATGAAAAGGCTAGAGCATTGACTGCAGATATCAAAGGGTATCTTGATTGGGCTGAGGACCTTGTCTGCGGGATGTTACTTGGGAGAGACGAGTTGGAAAGCCTATATAAACATAATAAACTCTTGTACCAGTGTCACCAGTCCACCCGTTATTAGTTATGGGGTGGCACCATCCTGCTATGAATAGATATTCCTGTTCTTAACAGTGAACTACCACCATGTCAACACATCATCAGCTTACATTAGGTCCCGGCGACAGTAAGTCTTTTGTTACTGTGCTCTACCTCTAATAATTACGGCCCTAACTGACAAGTCTTAGCTCTTAGCTTGTCTATAGTTCCTGCATCATCGCAGCAATCTGTTGTGGTCATCTTGTCTATAGCACCATTGACTGGTCCTTCCCCTGCTGGTACCCCAAGTCCTCCTCGTACTCCAAGTCCTCCTCCTGTTCCTCCTGCTCCACACAGCCACAATGTCCCAGCTGCTGTGAGGGTAGAGCCACCTCCATATTCTCAGAATTTCGTGGTTTCAACAGGGGGACGCTCACACATTTCGTGCATGGAGCCGCATCCCATCTCCAGAGGAGATATCCACTCATTGGCCCCTGGGATTGGAGGATGGGGGATATGTAGTCTATAAAGGAACCCGTTTGGGTTTTTTTTACTCATTGGTAAGTCATACAGCCTCTATACCTAGGTCCATTTCCTCACTGAAAATTGTGCTAACCAGGTCTGTCGTCAGTGCCCTCACTACAGGGGTCTCCAGCATGCACCAGAAGAAGTTCACTCATTTTGATGAGGCATTGCTTGAATATGCTCAAGTCTATAATAATGTGTCCCGTTCCTACCAATCTCCTCGTCTTTGTACCCCTCCTGGAACCTCTAACTCTTTGTTTTCTTACGAAGATCCGGAATTTTATCGACAAGATCTTGACATTGAGGTTGAACTACACCACGTCGTTCATGTGCGCTGAGCATCAGACACTAATGTAGTTGTGTGAGTGTAAATTTTTGAATATGATGTCAAAAATGATTTACTTGGGGTACTAGATCAGTGATTGATATCTCCGACGAGGAGGACAAGTGATGGAACGCCTCCACTTCCTTATGCGTTGAATCTCTTGCTTCCTGTATTTTTCCATTCGTGGTTTTCTTTTCAAAGGGGGGGAAGGTTTGGGGGTGTATATTTTTTCTTTAGGCACAGTGTAGCATTTTTTCTCTATAAATTGACTTGCATGAATCACCGACACATACTGCACCTTATTTGATGTCCAGTAAACAAAAGGCATCATCCAGCTTCTCTCGTCCAGCCACTGCCGTGAAGCACAAATTCTCGCTCTCTGACAAGGGGCAACGATTCAAACACTCATCTACACCCTTAACTCAAGAGCAATTCAATGCCTATTCCAGTGCTTCAGAGCTTGAAACAGATGACGAAGGGCTAGGGGTTGACTGGGACTTTGATTCGCCCGATCATGACAATGAATACTCCTACCCTGATGATACTCATTCTGATCTCATGGCAATATCCTCCAATGTGCATCTACACGACCTCACCACACAGGAGTCACCAGAGTCTGCCCAGATCTTTGTTAAGTCCAAGAGAAACATACACTCAGTGCGTGGCTTTGTACTTACATCAAAATAGTGGCTGATAAACTGATATATTGCTGTGGTCAGGACAATCCAACTCGGGCTTGGCTACCATATCGGGCTAGCTACCTGGATGAGCTTCTCACCCTTGAAGGGCGCTGAGGAATGCAGGGTAAATGTGCAACCTGTTGGGACCCTGGACTGTTCCGATGTGTAGAAAACGAATGTTTAGGAGGCTTATTGTATTGTGCCCCCTGCATTGTCAGTGTTCACGCAAGGTGTCCGTTACACTGGATAGAGGTGAGCAGGCTTCTACTATTTCTAAAAAGCAGGATGTTGAGCAATCGCAGCATTGGAATGGAACCTTTTTTGAGAGTACTTCTCTGAAGAGCCTGGGGTTACGAGTTCAATTAGGTCATTCTCCAAAATCTCAATGCATTTATCCGACACAGGCTTGACGTGATGAATTCATGGTGATTCATACCAATGGGATTCATCAAGTGGCTATCGATTTTTGTGGTTGTTCAGGGACAAAACATTATGTGCAGCTGCTTCGCTGTATGTGGTTCCCAGCCACACCAGTGGATCCTCAAACGGCGACGACATTCAGCTGTCTTAGGCTGTTTCAACACCTCAACTGTACGGGGAAATTGCCTGTGTATGACTTCTATAAGTCATTAGAAATGATGACGAAAAATCAGCAAAGGGAAGTACCTGTGGTACGTTCATTTCAATCTCACATCAGGCTCATATGGTGATAGGACCTGTATCGAACTCTATTGCGGACCGTATTCCAATTTAGAAATCTCAAGATGCTGAAGAGAGGTGGTCGCTGTCATTCAGAGTCGGGAATTGACGGCACTGCACTTGGGGAACTAGCGTTGGACTGTCCTGCATGTCTGCAACTGGACAAAAATCTCCCTGATAACTGGAAAGAGGCTGGACCAGAAAGCTCGTGAGTTTAATGCTTACTTTACTACTGGTATCATGAAATCGGCAGGTTGGTTTCAGCCCAGATCATGATATTGGTGTAGATCGGTTCAAGGACAATGATTCACTTTATTAGGTTTTTGTACACTTTGTTTTTGGCTCTCGATGCAAATTTTCGGTTGCAAAACCGAGTCGTTTCAAATGAACACCGAAGTCCGATTCTAGGAGATGGATTTGCTTATCTAGTACCCAGTGGTCCTTACCGAAACCATATAGCAAAGTTTGTGGATGAGGAAGATGTGCGTAAATTTGACTTACTTTGAAATTCATTTTAACCTCCCATCTTGCACAATAGATGAGCAATTGCTCAGGCTTTCAAGCAATGCTACTAGCAAATTTGCGAAATGTGGCAGGACTCCGAGTTAGTGGTGTGGCCGGATGCTGTTGTGCTCGCCACAGAGTCTGGAGACCTTGTGGTCTTGGAGACCTACAGAAGGGAGAGAGGTATGTATTCAAACTATCATGAAGTTGGTGGTGTATGTTGACATGCCCTTGGTGCAGATACTGTAACGTTGACTTTATCTTCTGGTGTACCGTGAACAGCGAAGAGTTCTGCTCGATTGTCATTTCATATGACATATCATGCCAGTGGAGTAGGAACTTTTGGCAACGCATGGAGGATCTTAACCCCGAATGGAAATTTCACTTCACAAACACCGGTGTCCGATTCTTTGTCCCCAAATTTCATTTGCGTGCTCACCAGCCAGGGTGCCACACTGATTTCAATTTTGATTATGGACGGCTGTGGCCAAACTCATGGAGAAGTGGTTGAAGAAGGATCGGCAGAGTCTAATAAAGCTGCGGCTCAAACCAAAGAAATGGGACCTGGAACACGCGCCCAGACCCTTGATGATATCTTTGGTTTCCACAATTTCCGAAACATCTCCAATTTAGGTAAGACTACTTGGCTTGGTGATGGATATGAAGGGGCCATTCTAACTGATCTGTTGTTCAGATAAAGTGTTGGCGAAGCGTCTTGTCAGGGCTGTAAAGGAATATGTTCAACATGAGAAAGATTTCAAACAATTTGATCATGGTCTCGAAAGGTGTGAGCAAATTGGAAGGCAACAATTGGACAGATGGCGAGATGAAGTGAAGGACTGGGAGCAAAACCATGAGAACTTTTGTCCCTACGAGGACTCGGATAGAGGTACAGAAGGTCCACCATCATTAAAGACAATATACTGATGCCAACATGTTTCAGC
This sequence comes from Tetrapyrgos nigripes, assembly GCA_013368315.1. Taxonomy (NCBI): domain Eukaryota; kingdom Fungi; phylum Basidiomycota; class Agaricomycetes; order Agaricales; family Campanellaceae; genus Tetrapyrgos; species Tetrapyrgos nigripes. The sequence goes on from JAACJM010000018.1 coordinate 596,297, forward strand.
TGACGAGAAGGATCAGTTTAAGCTTTTGCAAGTACAGATGGCAGAAACAGAAGCTGAGGAAATCAGGAGAGGTGTTACTCGCTACTCAAGTAGTCCGTCTAACTTCATTGCCACCGGTATTGAGATACTGGAAGCTCAGTAAGTGGCCATATACTCATACTTTCATGTATCAAACTCATCTCGCGAGCTATTCATTACCACAAACAAATACCTATCCCAGACACAACGACTGGAACTCCAAAAACGGTGTGCAACACTTCTGAAAAGAATTACGGCCTTCTGGACACATCAACGACTCCTCATGCCTGGCTTGGCTGATGTTTTATCTCCTGACAACATGCAGAAAGTCAACGACCCTGATACCTTACACCCGGAAAAGATCCATCTCTTCCTGCCTTCAGAGTGTGGAACTGTTTCTGCAAGAAATCGAGCCTGCATCGGAGATCTACCAAATATCGAGGCACAGTTACAGATTAAGGAGGCACATGACGCTCTAGAGGGACTTCGTGATGGTTTATGTGCAAGAACTATGTCTGCTCGGTTCAAATTGCGCAATATTACAGGCCAGGTTGGGAGCAGTCGAGCAAGTGGAGTATTACGACAAATTGACATTCGAATCCACTCCCGAAAAATCTGCTACCGCTTAGCTCATATAGCTATTCAACGGCTCCGTGGTTCAGGAGGGGATTGGGAGCAATCTGGGCGGGAAAGATCCTTGTTGGAGCTGAAAGACAAGGATGTGCATGGAATAAACAAGCGAGCGTTGAATAAGGAAGAGTTGGCAGAACGAGAAGCACGAAGAGCGAGGCTTGCGAACAGTGGTGTGTTAATGGCCGATGATTCTGATGATGAGTATCTGGTAGAGGAGGGTATTGTAGCACGTGTGCGTGGAGAGAATAGGCGCACACTTGCCTGGAATTCTGTGATGGTGAGTAATTGATTTAGGTCACATTATATTCTATTCGCTGATCAGTGACAGTGAGTGGTGCAAAACACGAGCGAGAATGTTGTGGTGGCAGGAAGAGGTTCTCCTACTGGTGGAGGAACTAAGACGCATGTCTAAGTACATGAGTTGGAAGGGTAAGTGGTGGGATGCAAGGAAGTGTGGAATGTCAGGCATGCGGCAACTTGATGAAGATGTCAAAGACGAAATGATCTTAAAGGAAGGTTTAGATGCATATGCTGCTCCACAGGGCAACTTTGCAATGGTCCGTGCAGCAGAGATTTTGAATGAGTGGGAAAAGCTTACTGCACATGCTGAAGGTGTATTGGAACACCGAAAAGACTTGGAAAGGTTGGATGTCATGGGCAATGTCGATGTTAGTAGAGCAGAAGATGAGTTGTAGGATATTATATACATAATCCAAATTATTTACTCTGCCTAGATCTATATATGGGTGGGGAACAGATCCGGTTACTAGAAAGGGGTATAGGCACCAGCGCAATATAATAGTAGGTCGCTTAAAGACAATGGACGCCATGTGAAGAATAAAAAGGGGGAAGCAATGGGTATCGGGAATGCTATAGTAGCTGCTGTCATATGGCCGAGCTGGTTAGTGTCACAGCATCGGCTAAATTTTATCATTTGTGCGCCATTTTTGATATACATATTATATCTATTGGGTAAAATTGATTGCCCCCTGCTGATCCTACAGAGCACCCCAGTAGGGCCCCCCTTGACATCCTCTGATCCTCCCAAGCACAGCAGTAGCCCTACCCTCCCCATGATATCCCCCACTGATCCTCCTGAGCCCTAGTAACCCTAACACTCACCTCCCCCCCACAATGATATCCCTGCTAGTCCTACCGAGTACCCAGTAGCACCACCCCCCCTGATATACCCTGCCAATCCTGCTGAGCTTCCAGTAGCCTGATGCTACTCCTTATCCCTGCTAGTCCTACCGAGTACCCAGCCCCACCCCGCCTGATATACCCTGCTGATCCTGCTGAGCTTCCAGTAGCCTGATGCTACCCCTAGCCGCCCTAGGCCTATCTGACCCCACCCATATCTAGATACCCCACCTACCACTCCAGGCCGGGTTGTGCCCGGCCATTAATGGTTTCGGGGTCTGGGACATCCCCACCCATATCTAGTTATTAGTACCTCCTAGGGTGTCAGGATGATTGTTAGACGTCATCATTTTCCAGCTATGTCCCGGCACAGCTCGGTGGTATGGCTGGCAGTGGTCATAACCGGTATTGAGGTATGGGTATAGCATGTGTGGTGCTGTTGCAGGAGGGTGGAGGACTTCTGAAGGACCAGGCTGTGAGCTGACTAGATCTTGGTCTATGGCAAAGTGCATTAGATCAAAGACAAGCTGGGTTTCTTGGCCAGCCTAAGAAGGGTTAGTCTGAGGTCAGTAAGTAATACTAATATGAACATTACCTTGCATTTGACCTTCCAGAATAGCTGCTGGTTCTTGATGCTCAGCAAAATCGTCCTAAGTAGACCTAGAAGGGTCTCAAAATTGTTGGTGGCAGTTTTTTCTGCTTGATGCTGCCCTTGAGTATTCCCTTGGGTATATTTCGTCGCAAGATGCTCAAAGTATTGTTCGGCAGTTATGCTATCTTCCAGTCTGGGTTCCTCATCATCCTTGTCATGCTAGTTGCCTAAGAGTGTAGCAAGGAGAGTGAATAAGCTGCTCGACTAAATACAGAGACACTGAAGCTTACCATGTCTGCTCAGCCATACCATACCATCATCTTCCTCCAGGTCGCTGCCCACTCCAATGTCATCACCACTGCCTACTGGGTCCTCTTCATCGTCAAACTCGGTGTCATCTTCGTCTTCTTCGTCAAAGGCTTCAATATCCAGGAATCGCATTGGCTTCTTCCCTTTCGCTTGGTGTTTTGATAGCGTTTCGGGCTAGTACCTGACATTTCCTGTAAATAGAGAATTCTCCATTAGCTTCCGTATTTCTTAAATGCTTTGACATATATGAAAGTGGTTCAACATTCTCAAATTGTATTTGTTACTTAGGTGTAAACTCTATAAAAAGCTATACTTGAATGGTAGACTACACTAGACTACTGCAGAACAACGACAAAAGACTTACCAACACCGTACCTGACGCCTGAGGGCCCAGTAGACAGCGGTGATGACTGTAACAAGTCGAGATGAAAAAGATTACATAACGCCAGCCAAAGCACCAAGACTCACAACCAAATCCCATCATTTGGCACTGGAGACATCCGTCGGGGGTCGGGTTACAAGGTTGCCAGTGCCCAGACCCATCCAGGACTTTTCCAGTACCAAATGATGGTATTTGGTCGTGAGTCTTCTTGCCTTGGCTGGGATTATGTCAGCCTTTTCATCTTTCTCTCTTAAGTCCATCATCTGTCTACAACGCTACTCTCTCCTCGTCCTCCATGCCTCAAAACTCGTCGGGACTGAGGGCGTTGCCATTGCATGTCTTCATGATTGGGTTTGACCATTGCTGGATACACTTAGGTACGTCAATTCTTGTGTATTAAGTCATAGTATACCCTGTTAATACCCAACTGCCTCTCTCTTCTCACCTACACTGCCTATTCAGCCTCTCTTCTCAAGACTTGTCGATTCTGAGGGGATTGCCTGACCGCATGCTTGCAGTCAGTTTTCATCCAAACTGGCCATGCCCATGCGCAGACATTATTGAGTAAGTCACTATGTGAAACTGGTCTATCTACTCATTTAACGACATATGTTCTCAATAGTGTCCCGC